>JBAMHW010000019.1:8797755-8815562 GCA_037177495.1 Rhadinocentrus ornatus
GTAACATATACCCGTTAACTATTTAAACAAAACAGACTGAACCAAATAAACAAAACTAAATGTTAACAATGGTCTGACTATAAAGAGTTATGGTTGACATTAATATGCAAAGGTTGATATTATAATAGTGGCAAATGGTGTGGGCTCACTCACTTTGTCACAAAGACAAGACAACAAGTCTTGCCTCAAGTGAATGCATTGACTACAGCATTTGTGAAAGAGTTAAAGATGTATTCAAGCAGATGATAGGAGAAATGGAATCATATTGATGTTTGCAAGGCTTCCAAATATTCTCACTCTTTGAACATGTACCTTCCTTTAAAAAAGTCATTTCTCATCACATTATCAACAAACCTGAAATTATATGTGACTATGTGCTTGTTTTACATTTTTCTGGTGGGATAGATTAAAGCATATTGCACATGTTTCCATCTTTAACTGTACAGCGTGTAAGAATGACTGACATCTACTGGTAAAGATGGACAAAGAAAAGCAGAGTTGTGAATGGACAGTGGCCATCAGTGGCCAAAATTCTTACAGACATACGCATGTTTTTTATCTGAGAGTGAATCCAGTGGTGACTGCAATACAGGTAACTGCTCTGGGCACCTTTTAAGGCATTATTTATCCCAAACGGTGCTCTATCATCTATCAAACAAAGCTGGTACTACAGTTTTTAAACTCAGTCAGAGTTGTTTGTTGATTCAGAGACATTATAGTAAAAGTCGAGGCACAAATATGGCCGCTGCCAGGTATGTGAAGCCACGGCAAGTGGATATACATGGCTTATCCTAAGAGAATAAAAAATGTATTTTACTAAAGTGTTAGATTTCAATGTTAACACAGGTTTTAATGATATATATATATATACATATTCGTCATTGATCTTTGATTTTGTTAGACACTGCACCTTTAATACTCTGTGCTTTTGGTCATTCATTATGCATTTGTTAAGGGGTGCCAAAGTGCCAAACTTTAGTAGTGCTGCTTTAATGTATTGTTTAGATTAAAAGTGATTAATCTATTACTTTGGTTTATTATTCGAAGTATTTTTGATAAATCCTTAACCCTGTCGATGGGGGAATCACATATTCCTTCTTTTAACTCCATCTATTACAAAAATACATTTTTTCTGTATTAGCCAGTTTTCTCTTAAGACCTGACCTGCTGAAACAAAATATAAAACACAGTGAAGAGGCAGAAAGTAAGAGATTAATGTAACAAGCAGATACAAACCGACTCTTTCATTGAAACAAGAAAAATGTGAACATAATCTGAGCTGTTGGCTTTGAGGTAACCCTCTTGACCTTAGCAACAATCACTGTTAGTGCTATAAATCTTCACAATGTTAAAGGAAGACAATGGGTTTGGCTGTAATTAATGTCATTACATGTCTTAGTACATAAATCACACCATATTAATGTGAAAAGAATAATAGTCTTAAATGCACTGAGAAAAGGGTTAGTTTTGTTATGGTTTATTTTTGACAACAGGGAAAAATATAATTCTTTGTCTTATATTTCAAACAGCAAGTGACACATTTTAAACTTAATGGCTTCAAAATGAACAAAATTTCCACCTTATAAAATAGTATATAGGCCCATAAAGTATAATTTTACAAGACAATCTCACTTTAGACAGCTTTAGCTTTTTATAAGTAAATAAGGTGGCACAGCTTTGACCATTTTTGATGGGATGCTCCTTCTTATGCTAAGTCCACCTAATCCCTGAGCATTAAATTACTCCCATTGAGTTTAAGTCAGGGATCATTATCAGTCAGTGCATAATTTAGTTAGAAGATGCTTTCGGGACAGGCCAAATGTTTATTTTGCACAGTGGAGGGAACCTGGGGTGTAATTAAAGAAGTTAATTTGACTGAAGGATCTTTGCTTCACAAAGTCAATATACTTGCTGCTTGCTTGATTGATCTTTAAGAAAATATGTGCCGGAGTGTATTTTTGTGATTGTTGCTAATCTATGGTGCAGCTGTGAATGACCCTCGTTCATTGCATCGCTACTCCTTCTGGCCTTCAAGCCACATCGCGAATGTGATTTCTTTGCTGTATCTTAGCAAGTTCAAAAATTAAAATGTATAGTTTAATGAATGAGTGTTTACAAAGTATGACTGGGTTTTGTATGCCATCACATGCATCTTGTAAGTTGTGTGTAACATGAAGTGGTGTCCAACTAAGCACATTGTCAACCAGCTTGTGCTGTAAATGTGTTCTTGATTGCTGGAAAATACCATACATTTGCATGTTCTAGCCGTTTAAATCGTGAAACTGATCAAACTTACTTCGGAGTTTCTTGAGAAACCATGAAAGTAAGAGTGGGCCATGGATTTTGTGAAAAGTGGGATAAAAACAAGAGTCAAAGCATACCAAAGTTTGCAATTATCATTTGGTACTACATTGTACTTCAGCTGCTTGGAGTTCTTCTCTCTTAGCTTTTGCTATGTTGGGGGTTTGCTCATGGGACAATAAAAGCCCTAGCTGCTTTCTTGTTTTCATCAAGATTGTGGTTGCTAAGCAACAACACACGAGTTGACCTAATTTTTAACATGAGCAAATGTTTTGACCTCATTCACTAGGATGTCCTGGCAATCTTTATGATAAAAACAATATAGAGTGAAACAGCTGGTTGCAATTTGTTTAAACCGGAGCCATGAAAACACTTAAATACACATTTGCACCAGCAGAAATGATGCAGGGTTTGTCATGATGGGTTTTAGTCTACTGCTTTCATCCGTCCACACATGATGGAGTCATAGTCTTCCAAGCTTTTCCATGCTTTCATCTGCTTCAACGTGTAGAACCTCAGCTGAAGCACAAGATAGCTGAAGATGTTGGGAACTCAAGTGACAGGTATTTCTCTGTATCTTTGTTGAATAATATAAAAGGACCTATGACATCACACAGCTCTACTTTTTTTAAGGTATCTACTGTGTGAACTTGCTTCTGAACTGTGAAAATATCTTACTGCATCTTCTTCGCACTGCAGGCCTGCAAAAGTCACATGATTAAAACATACAGTAGGCATTCTTTTAACTATGTCTATTTTAAATACAGTAGAGGTGCTCCATCGATGAAATATGGCAGCATATAGGCGCTCTTTGAACTGTGTTCTAAAGAAGAAGATTAAGAACAGATTATTCAGAAAATTGTTTTTCAAAAGGGTACAGTGAACTTTTGATTGATACCAGCCCTCATCCTGGAGTCACAGTGGTCTGCAGCTCCTCTACAGTTGGTGGTTTGGGGTTGTTGATACAGAGCGAAATGGTTGCCTTGCTTAGTGAAGCTAAGCACCAGCTCCTGGATTCCCCCTCACCAAGCAGAGTCTCAGCGCTCTGTATCAGTGCTTTTCTAGGTCAGGGTGATCACAGAACTGCAGCAGCACACTCGCACACAGTGGCGGAACAGGCCAAACATGCAAGAAAATGTGTTTATGCAAACATGCAAAAAGCAAGTTGTCCACTTCTGTTAAGCCTCTCATGTGGATTTTCTAGCGGAGATAAAAAAAACAGCTCTGTTCTAATGTTGCAGTTGCAAAGACCAGCATAAAAACTATTCATACAAGGTCAGTGAGAATGGACTTAAGTTCCTTTGTACTCTGACAACTCTTGCAAGGTGCAGAACAGGGAATGTATGTTATTTTATTATTTTTTTTATTAAGGATGTGATTTCACTGATGGTAGCATTTGGTTGATATGAGTGATTGGATTTAGCCTCTGATATATATCTATATATATATATATCTATATACCTCTCTCTCTATATATATATAGATTTATATTAAAGTATTTTTAAAGCCTGCCCTTTGCCACTGGTTTTATATTTTAAACCTTAGATTCACAAATCAATGGTTTGTCTTTTGGAGCCAATGTAACCAAATTTGAATATGATTGAGGAGCTGGAGAATGATACTTGAACTCCTGAATGGGGCAAAAGCACGGGTATTTTTTTGCCTTTGATATTTTATAATATTGTGGTAAAGACCATTAGCACACTGATCAAAAGCAGTAAATACAGCAAAAGCTTGTGTGGTGACTCATTTTAATAATTCTAATGAATTTGCTAATGATAACATTCTGCTGATTTTACCATTTAATATTATACAAGTACTTTACATTTTACAACTATTTCTCATTTAGTCTTGTGTGTTGATCTAATTATTGCTCATAAAATATTTTTATAAGTTTAAGCTGTAACAATTCAGTTAGCAGTCAGTGAGTTATGCTTGATACCCAAAGAGAAGCTACAATTGTTGTGTGTTCCCAAATGTTTCAGCTGTCCAGCAAAAAAGTGTAAGATAAGCATATAAATACTAAGCTCTCTCTGCTCAAGCTGAAAATTCCTCCATTCAGATGTGGGAACAGCTGATCTGTGTGACCACTTCCTTTTGCAAGAAGAAAACACTTTGACTCAGTTCAGCTTTGTCATGATTGTTCCTCATTTATCCCCGGACATTGGTAAAGAAAACAAAAACAAAATCACAGCAATAACTTGTGTGAAAAAGTCTTTTGCAGCATGAGATGTTTTGGAGCCAGCGCCCAGCAGCACTGTGTACTGATAGTGGACAATAAAGCAGGATGCAATACTTTAATGCTTGATGGTGAGCAGTGATATCAGTAACAATGTTAGCCTGGCAAATTGATAGTCAGATGCCTCTACTGCTGCTTTTGTCGACTAATGACAACTTCTTACAACATGCTATGCTAGCAAAGAGATGCAAGCCTAATTTTATTTATTTATTTATTTTTTATGTTGAACACATGCAACTAGATTTAGTAGATTCCAGGTTTCTATGTGAATATTAGAAGATCATCAGTTTGAATAATGAGCCCATCGATTAGCCATGTCTGCTGTAATGCAGAGCTATACATCTCATATCAGAAAGTTTTAAAGCATTTTGTTCAAGCAGAGAAAATGTGAGAAAATCATTCTTGGTGAATAATGTTTAATTAAATTAAATTCTGTGTTTAATAAAATAGTAGCCTAACTTTACACTTATAAAACTGCTGTGCTCTTCTCTATTATAGCACACATGTTCAATTTTGACAATAAATGACTGATGGGGAAGATGAGGGAAAAACAAATATGCTTAAAATTATTTTTTTATATGCTTAATTGTATTTGTTCATAGATTTACAAGTCAGTCATTATAAACTTACAGTGAATAAGTAATACACAAACAACATATAACTAAAAGGGCCCTTTGCACCTAGCTTAATTAAACTCTGAGCATTCCATAGAAATAACTGAAGGTCTTCAGCAGAAAAGTACCTGCTATGCCACTTAAATGGTAAAATGCCATACTGCATATTTCTCTTGTAAAGAGGATATTGTAGCTTAAATGTACATATGTGAAAATGTGTGTAATTTATTCAGATCACACTTCAAACTTGATGGAAGTTGGATGCAATGAACAGAAGTGCTGACTTTTACATTATGTGGAATTTTCACATTTTATTTAAGTATTACTTTCATCTCTACCAATTCTCTGCATGGGATGCATTTAGGGAAGATTGGGAAACTACTGTAGCACCTAAAGTGAGGCTTTTAGGAAACATCTATAAATTCTATCTACTGTCTTATACTCTCTTCAAATGCACACTGCAATAGATTCTATAATCCACTTTAGATAACTATCCTGACCTTTACTTAATTGCTGGTACTAATTTAGCACAGATTGTCTGACCAACTGTCCTAAGAAGAGTCCTAATTCTCCTGTACCACATCAAAGCATTTTTTAAAGGATGTAAGCAGACTTTTGGCAAGTTTGAAGAGAAAGCGACATAAAAAACAACAGCTAATTGTTTCACAGCTGTCTCGGAAGGAAAATAGGAAGATGTAGAATTTTCTCCAAAACTTTCTTTGTGAGCTATTTAAATTGCACACTAGAGGCTCAGACTTAAATAAAAACAATACTGAAGATGACACACAGATAACTGTGTCCTTTTTTCTTTGGACAGCTCAGTTGCCAGACAGCCACAGAGGCCTAATGATGATGAGTCATAGATGAACGCTTCCTAACAGATTTAAAACAAATAAATCTTTAAAAACGTAAAAAACAATGTTTATTTCCCTTTTATTGAAAACTTCTAATTATAATTGTATTTTTTAGAAAAGTTGCACTTTCAGTTCATTATGTTAGTCTCACTGGACATGAAGAAAACTACAGCAAAAACCAAAATAAAAATGTTTTTGTTGCTTGTCTCAGTGATGGTGTTTCCATGAGACCAAAAGATGTGCAGGGACTGAAGTTGAGCTATGGTTAAGGCTTCATTAGACAACTTAATTGCAATAGCGTCCTTGTCCCAGTATATTAGTGTACAAGAAGAATTGATAAGTTGACCAAGGTAAGCTTATATGTGTTGATTTGTCCCCGTTCAGCTTGTTAATATAAAGTTTTTTATTGACCTATTATTTCACAGATTAAAACAACTGACATGAAATTCCACTGGCGACAAATTAAGCAGCTGTACTGTAAATTATGTTTGTGCTATTTGTTTTTTTGTTGTTTTTTTTCCCCCTCCTTTTGTAACACATGAAATGCAGTCCATCTTTAGTGGTTATTTTACTGGATTCTTCTGTGAATGAGTTTCTTCTGTTACGGCCAGGACTTTCACAAAAGCTTTATCTGGAATAGGTAATGTGGTTGGGAGGAACTCCTTTAGTCCTTCCCTGGCCTCACTCTTGTAAACGTGCTGACTGAAATTGTAAGATTCAGCGACTATTTAGAAAAGAACTTAAAAAAACGGAGAAGACAGGTTTGTTTACAGAAGGAACAGGCTGTCATTATCCCAAATTACTACCAAAGTGATCCCAGTGATTAACAGAAATTGGTTTGTCAGGCAAATACAGTCCCATCACAGAAAAAGCATCAGTTCTTGAGACAATAATTAAAGGTTCTCTGTCGACAAATGACAAAATTAGGTTCACATTTCTATTTATGCTATTAAACTTTGATCCAGAACTGCTTGTCATCCAGCAGCTGTTGAGAGATTCTCAAAAGATGCCTTTTGACAAAGCAGCTGGATAAATAGGAGAAAGTACAGAGCCTATGTGATTTCATTTCTCATTTATTTGTTGCCATGTCAGTCCTGGCATGGTGTAGAACATTTTGAACCAACTAAACTAGAATGCATGTCAAATGGGGAAGAGTGCAGTATTATAGAGAGATGAGCAGCCCCTCAGATGAGACAACACAGTTTGCCACTAAGAGATAAAGGGGAGAGAAAGAATTTGAGAGAACCTTAAAGTGAATAAACAAAGCAAAAAGCACAATAATGAGCATTCCCCTGACTGATTTGATTGCATAACTCATCAGCTTTTACCACAGTCTTTTTACCACTGTCCCTGGAGTACCAGCTGCAGAAAAGTTGGCAAGCAGAAGTTTGGTTGTTTGTTGAGAGAGTTAAAAATGGTTTGGAGATTATCTGTAATGTCTGAAAGTATCCTAAGAGGATGGAGGAAAGGGTTTATAGCACAAGGGTGATAAAGTTTTATTAGATCACAGCTGAATGGGTGAAAGGTCAGGTGCAGAAAGGTAATGTGAAGACACATGAATTGTAATAAAGTAAACATCCCACCTCAATCATTTTGTGCATAACACTGCACAACTTTTTTGTGGTCAGTAAATCTTCTTTCTTGTAATTGACCATACATATGCAAACCTAAGAGTGTTATAAACTGAAACAATTCAGGTGATATTGTGCGAAATGTAGAACCCAGTCATGTATTATCATAAGACAATAATTGATTACCATTAATCTGATTGCAACTGAATCTGTGAGTAATGTGTGAATGACTCCTCTAGTCCATTCATTCATCCATCCATATCCAATACCGAACTTTTTTCCAATGCAGGCTTGTGGGGTGCTAGAGCCTATCCCAGCATTTACCAGGTGAGAGGCAGGATACACCCTGGACAGCTAGTCATCGCAGTGACTCCCACAGATTTCCCATAACACTTTTACTAAAGCAATCTATGTTGCCACGGGGTTCTTTCCATTTCCTTCTTAGGGTGAAACAAACTCAGGCAAGCGCAAGATGTAAAATGCTTGTGACATTTATTTGCTCACCTTCTGTGAAAATAAGTAGTTAACATTGTTCACCTAGGCCAGAGTCCAGTTTAAACAGATCCCGAGCAGTTGTTACCTCCTTTGTTTCCATCCCAGCGCTGCCCTCATCACAGTGAGGATTAGGGATGTTATGCTCGAGCAATTTGCTCAATCACATGTCGAGCATGTGACACGGAAGTGTTGCGAGCAATGTTTCTGAGCATTGATTCAGCATGCCAAAAGTCACGTGATATACCAAACGAGGCCTCATTACATCATCAGCGTGTGTCGAGCAACCCGTGGGAATTTCGAGGGGGCCGGGCTTTTCAATCTGTCAATGAATTAAAAGCTGTTCCAAACGCTTAGAAGAAGGTGGGTTTTTGAGAGGAGGAGATTCTGCTAGCGATTGTGCTACATTACATTTGGAGAACAGATTTAAGGAAAGCATCACATTAGCATTAGTTTACATTAGATCACATTTAGCTGACAAACATAGACACACTTAGTGACAAACACAGAGGAGAAATACTACATACATACACTCACATTCATATAGACAGCACACACATCTTCACATAGAGATATACATATACGTATAGTTAGGTAAATATATATATAAATACTGATAAGTGAGTAGAGTGTTTGAAAGGCTGACAGAGATTGTGTGTAGACTGTTTCTTAGTGAAAGGTGTGTGAGTGAGACAGAGAGGAAGGGTGATGGAGGGAGAGCCAGTGCCACCCAAGCATGTACGCTCCTACGCATGGGAACACTTCATTTCACCCAAAAAAGTGTTACAAGCGTGCAGCAGTAACATGTCAGCGATGCTGTGGCATTTGCGCTCCCGACACCCAGAGACAATTTCCTCCTGAAATAGGTTTATTATCACCTATTTATTTCTTGTTTAGATGCAACCCAGAGCACTCAGAGTGCAACGGCAGATGCCACGGTGGAGGTCCAACGTTATCCAGCTTAACCCTACTTCTCCAGAGGAGAGGACCCGCCCGATTACTGGAGGACACGCAAATCTGTGTACCTGTTGCCTGTGTAACTGTTTTTAAATAAAAAATTTCTTACACATCACAAAGTTGCACAAGCATTTGTCTCATCATATAGTTTGATACAACTGTATAAAATCAGTAACATAATCACTATCCCCATTGCACAAGCACCCCTTCCCTCATACGTCCCTGTTACCGCTGAGAGCAGACCACTACTGTCATTACAGATCGGTATACTTTAAAATGTACTATAATTCTGTTTCCTAAACAAATGTTACCTAATAACCCCTCTTTATTATTTACGACAGAACCTAAATTTTCACACATGGTAGAATAAGTAGCTTTTACTGAACACTTATTACAAGATGAGACAGGAATGACAGATGTGAAGTGTCCTTCTGATGCCTTAGATGCCCACAGCCAGCAGCTGGAGCTCTTTGACTTGGTCAAATGGTTCAGAACAGCAAGCCATTTTAATGCGTTTGGTTAATGCAGTTGGCTCGATGATTCACGAGGCCTCGGTTTCACCATCCATAGTAAGGTTCCCTCTTTTTATACTATAAGCCTCTCCCACTATTCAAATGAAAAAGAATATACAAAAACTGAAACACCCCAAAAAACACATCTCTTTGCAGAGGTGTAATTCTAAAATTAACTTCCACATAATCAAATCATTTTCCTACAGAAATACACCTTTGCCAACATTTAATTCCCCCTAATTAATGCCAACACAAAACACCTTGACCCAAGTCACATGATCCAGGAATATGCTCAAGGTCTTCCTATTTAAGGACAGCTAAATCCTTCTGCTCGGTTTTGCCAAACCATGCAGGATGCGGCCCGCATACCACACCCCGCAACAACTGGTGAGTGTGTGCGTGAAATGTATGTCTAAACCAGATCAGAGCCACTAAGTGTGCACCCTTGGCTATGCTACTCATACAGAAAAGTGGTGCTGAAAATATAAAAGGAATAATGAAGTCCATTTCTAACGACAGAGGAAGAGAGAAAAAGTGACGTGTGTGTATGTATGTGTTTGCACGGATGTTTGGCGCTCGTGTGCATGCGTCAGAAGGAGCGGTGGCGCTTCTCCCTGACATATGTACAATCCGAATATATCATTATGTAGGTAGTATAATCATATTCAGATATAAAAGCAAATTTAGGCATAAGGGTATGTTTCTGTCAATATCACATGGACCTAGCAAACAAAATGACCTTCAGAGTAGAAAGTATCACTTGAACTCAGTCAAGGCAATTATTGATTAACCATGGGAAATGCTCCATAAGTTTCGGTAAGCCTAAGGGAAGGTTAGCCTCATGGGAGGTGTCAGAGGTGAATTCAGGGATGTTTTTGTTTGTTAACATTATAAGTCCACTGCTTTGAATGTTCAGTGGAATACTCAAAATTGGCCAGAGACCTCACAGGTTCTGCAGATCTGTTTAAGATGTCACCTTTTGTAATAAACCATCTTTTTGTTATTCATCAAGCTGACATCCAGAGCTCCTTTTACCTTTCAACTATTTTGCCACATCACCTGCTTCAAGTAGTTTACTACTACATCTGCTGTCAGATTAGTGGATATGACAAAAAATTCTGATGCGTAAATTTGCCTCATGCTCTGCTGATCAGAGGAAACAAACAGCTTCATACAAACAACTTTCCAACTTCATGATTTTATCTATTCTGATTAGTAACAGGGCTAATTGTCAGTGTACATCAATGTATTTCATCCAGGTCTGTTGCAATTTTGTTGAAAATAAGGCTCAAGGCTTATTTAAGCACCATCACGCATTGCTGGAGGGATGAAAGAAATTCTAACCTTGAACTTACAGGTGGATGTTGGGGTGGTGAAGGGGATAAGGAAAAAAAATAGAGCATGCTGTGCTGAGAAGCAGCCGAAATAATAACATGAAAAATATGGAGCATATCGTGTGACGGTGTAGTGGCAGAAGTCGTGAAGTAGCAAACAAAACAGGAATTCTGCATCTTACTTATTCGCTCGATTTGGATGTGTACGTTTGATATGTGGCATGTAGAGTGTGAGACGGAACACATGGGAAGCAGCAGAGCAGCTGAATGTTTTATTTTATACTCTGACTTACTGCTGCTGCTCACCATCGCGTTCTTCTTTTGTGTTTCCCTGAAGCTGTGACTGTATGACATCTGATGAACATTATTTTAACAAGACTTTGAAAAAGACAGAAACAATAATTTTTTTTGTGCATGCATAGATGTAAAAAAATCAGAAATAGGTGTCTATATGCACAAAAACATTGGAATTCTGGGGAGAAATCTTGTGATTTTTCATAATAAATTAACTGCCATTATTTGATGAAGCATATAACTTTAAACTGTTTACATGATCACTCAAATAATCTAATAACACAAAAGTGCTCAATCTCTGCAATCAGTTGTTGCGGTGAAATAAAAAGCAGCAGTGAGAAAACTGTTACTCTGTAAAAACTTGTCATAAACCACACTTGATTTACTCTCTGATGGCAAATATTTTCCACTGTCTCTCATAAATTTCACAGTCAAATCTGAATGAGGAACATTAGACAAAAATGTCCAGTGTTTTTAAAAGATTGATGGAGCCATTATTGTGTTCTATGTCATGTTTGAAAAGGGCTATACTAGATGTGACACTGCAGATAAATCCATAATGCTATAGACCTTTCTAGCTCAACAATGCTTATTTCCTAACTGCTTATTCCACTGCCACACATGTGCACAATGATTTACTGAACCATTCATCTGTTTATTTCTATTCCTCCACCTGCCACAGAGGAGGTTGATCAGTGTATTTGTGTGTGTGGGCAGATGTAGGTCTTCTTGTACCACTGTGGAAAGCCAGAGAGACCTAACAATAATGTGGCAAAGTTGCTCAACATGGCGTGAAATGACTTTATTGCGTTTTTACATTAAAAGCATGATACAATACACTTCTAATAAAAGGACCACAGCGCCCTGGGGAGCAGACTTGGGGTCTGCCAGTCAAGCATGGTGACGTGCAAGTGTGTACTTTTGTGTGAAAGTATAAATGGGAAAAAGAGCATAGTGGCAGGGTAATCAGAAAGGCACAAGAGCTAAATGAAACATGCTAAGTTAACATGTGACATCCCAACACACATGGACCCACTTAGAGATTTGTACGCATTTGTCATAATGCTAATAGGTACTATGTTGCTGACATAAAAATTCAAGTTTCCAGAAAGATGGGGTGATGCAGGTCTTTGTAGTGCTGAAATGGAGGGCAGCTGCACTTTTTTTCTTGGTTCTTAAAGACATTTTTCTTTTCATCCGGAAGGTTTCTTCGGTATTACCTGTGGTGATTTTCTGGTACTTGAGTGGTCCTTTATGTCACATTTATGCTACTGGATGATTTGGCTAGCATAGTCACCCATCTGTTGTGTTACATTTATTCCATAATCTGGGAGAGCGAACTAAACATACTTGCACACAGGTTAAACTACCACCATGCATATTGATTGGTTCATCAACCCCTCGCGAGAAAAAACAAACAAAATTTATATATATATATATATATATATATATATACACACGTGCTCTCACGTGCTCTCACTATGTGTGCTTGGAAACTCACCATGCATGTATCACGTGTGCAGAAGTTTCTGTTAGGCATGCCCTTGAGGAGACAAAGGGCTGCACTGGCCGTCTCCTGATTGGTCCATTGTAAGCATGACAATAGATCATCCTGACTGATTGACAGCAAGGAGAAGTTAAAGCATCCCAGGACAGTAGCGGCTTGAGCAACATTTTTAGCTTGTGGGGTAAGTCTTTAAATGTCTAAATGAATCCTCATTAAGAGCCTCTATTTCTGAGTAAACTGTAGCCCTAATACACTACATTTCATTGGTAACAGTCATATGTCAGGAGCTAGCTAGCTATTGACTATTGTTAAGGTAATGTGACATTTCTGTAGATGTTAGGGTTAGCTAAAAATGTTCATGTTTCCCAACTGTGTTGCAGAAGTCAGGTTCAAAGACCTAATTTTCAGACATTTCCCATTTTAAATTTAAAACCCTATCTGTAATATTTTTATTTAACATCATGTTTTAGAGATGAGTTATCAAATGCTGCAAAGTATGCCTCTGTTATTTAACACATTCCTCATAATTTACCAGCAAAAGTCACAATCTAACACCAGTCTGATATTGACATTAAAACACATTAAAACTTACTGTTTAACTATCATCTAAAAGAAATGGTTTTGACACTAAAATTGCTAATTATACTGTTAAGACTGCACTTGTGTATATTTTATGAACTTTAGAATACATTAATTTAACCCATACTTCAGTATTTTAACAGTAAGGCATTGTCAGTAAAATTACACACAATATTTACTGTTGCTGTGGAGATTGCATATACTGACAGCAAAAGCATCAGTATATACATTTTTATTCTCAAGGTGTCTGCTGACAGTCATATAATAAGCTTACAGTCATGTGTTTAAACTTCCTGAATTTAAAAAAACAAACATTTTCAACCTGTTTTCTGCCTTCATGTAGGAAGTTAAACAGGTTGCTCTGCAGGTTTATTTGTTTTCCTGCTTTAACACATCTGATTCAAATTAAGCTGATTTTTTTTCTCAGGTTCTGTACAACTTGTTAATTAACTTGGACCAGGTGAGTACAAGGAAGGAAATGGGTAAAATCTGCAAGACACTGGTCCTCGGAGACTGGAGTTGAAAAACCCTTTCAACAGAAAAAAAAAATTTGACATTTTTTTTTACAAGATTAAAAATTTTGCAGTTTACAATTTACATTAAAATAAATAATTAATTACTGAATCACAACATGATCAAGTATTTATTACAAGGCATTAATACCAGGCATTAAACAAGGGTAGATTGGATCTTCAAGCAAATATTTTCCTCTTAAGTTATTTTAACAAAATTCTTTGAGACCAGCTCTCTTGCATTCAGCTAATTTACCATCTGATTTCAAACACAAGGAGCAGCATGATTGAATCCCACCTTCCCCACTTCAGCACAGGTGTTTGGACAGGTAGAAGGTAGTAGTGCAGGTAAGAGATACATCTAAACTTAATCAGAGGATAGGGAGACCAAGGTGAGATGGAAACAGACTGAGGATCACTTCATGATTACATCAGTAGTCCACAGGCAGAAAATGCAAAGCATCTGCCTCTTGCATACAGGGAAAATGTGTGGTTAAGGGCTTTACAAATTATGATGAATGTCTATCGTCCATAGACTATCCAGCATGTGTATTTTTTTTGTTGCACTTTTTACTGTGCTGTAATCCAAATCTAACATGCTGAAATTAAGTATTTATGAAAACTTTGTCATTTGTTGACAACTAAATATTAATATATACATGCAGTGAATGTATTCAGTATAATCTTTCATGCAGAGCAGATTAATGCTGAGTCTCAATCCTTCACAATAAGAAAATGCTCGAATGAACTACATGTTGGAGATGACGGTATGATGATCAAGACACGAAATTACTGAAAACCAGCATAAATAGTTGCTGACAAATCTAGTAAAACAGTTTGGAGCTTTAGATGCTACATAAAGCGTGTGACAGCATGCTAGCTGGATCAAGGAGTGTCAGCACTGCTTATACTAACACCATGTATCAATCAGTCTGGATGAGCTTTCATCGTGCTTACAATGGACCAATCAGGAAAACGCTGGTGCGGCCCTTTGTCTCCACCCTCAATTGTTAAAAGTCAGTGGGGTATGTGACAGAAACTCCTGACAGAGCTGCTCCTACGTGAAGCAGGCCAACGCTAGTTTGCTCAACGGTATTTTAACTTGCGCGTAAATATGTTTATTTTGCTCTCCTGGGTTATAGCATAAATGTAAAGCAATACCATTCATGTAACGTAAAAGATGTGAGATGAGAAGGGTGCCACCGCTTCCTTGCAAGTTTAAGAAGTTGAAAAGAAGTCCCATCACTTTTCATTTGTGCACTTCGAGGCAATTTAACTCTTGCATATGCATCCGTGTCTGCCGCTATCAGCGCCCTCATCACCTTCAACAATGTTCTCTGATGGCAATCCACACTTGTTTTACTATGTGTACTTTCTTCACAAATGCTAAAGCACTATTTAACATGCCAGAGCAAAACCCAGCAACAGAAATAACAAATACAAAAAGATCCTAAATATTAAACTGTGCCATATTGTGAACAATGCCCCCTCGTGGCAGTGAGCAATAACAGGTATTTGAGTGTTTTTGCACAATGTAGTTTTGTTCCAGACCTTAGCCCATCAGGTTTCTGTAATCCTGAGAATGCACGCAAACATAGCCTTGCTCTTTGGACTGACATAACAGAGGATGTTATTGCAAACCAAAGAAACTGTCAATGAGGAGATATGATCTCTGCCTGCTTTGGAAGGACAACGATGGATGGACAGCTTCTGCCAACTTAGACAAAGTATATTTCTTTTCCTTTCATCATTAAATACCTTAATGATTAACCTGCTTTAAGGATAGAGGCTGCCCATATTAAATATTTTAATGGGACACTTTACACCAAGTCATTTAGGACAGCGTTTCTCAATCCAGATCCTCAGGAAACACTGCCCTGGATCTCTAAGATGTGTTCTTACTCCAACACACCTGATGCAGATGAAAGAACTTCCTCATCAAGTTGTTTGCAAACCTGTTAAAGAGCCATTTATGTAATTCAGGTGTGTTTAAGTAGGGTTACCTGTAAACCATGCAAGGCAATGGGTCCTGAGGACCAGATTTGAGAAACACTGATTTAGGATATTACCAAATAAAAACGGTTTTGAGTGCATCATGGATGTTCAACACTGATCATCTAACCCAGGGATGGGCACAGTCAGTCCTCAAAGGCTGCAATCATGCATGTTTTAAATCTTTCCTACTGCAGCACCTGAATCAGATTAATGGATCAACATGTTTGGGCAGAACTTGACAACAAACTGCTGCATTTGAATTAGGTGTGTTGGACAAGGGAAACTTCTAAAACCTGCAGGACTGCAACCCTCAAGGACAGGAGTAGCCCATCCCTGATCTAGCCTAAGTCGGTGAGTAAATCTCTAATATTTACTTTGGATTCATCAGAGAAATAACTTGATTTAATTCTAACCAATAAAGGCTCAGAACTGCTGATTTATGTTCACTTTTCACACCACATTTGATCTCCGCACACCAAGACCAGTGCAGCGGTTGCATATAGCAAACATCCTGATTAGAAGTAGCTTTTACAAGGCTGACACTAAAATATTTAGAAGTATTGACATGGTGAGCTCAGAGCACTACAACTAATGAAAGCACATGCAAGTAGAAAATATACAAGCAAATTCAGAACACACTAAAATCAGTTTTGCAAAAATGCAGAAAAAAGTGCAGTTCTATGTGACGTTTGGACATACATTTTAGCCTACTTTTTTCAGCTTGTTGAGTAATTAGTATAAAAAAATCACATAAAACTGAAAAAAACTAGATAGTGTAAATCATCATCATCCTCTCTTTTTCCTCTCACTCTTCTTTTAAATAGTGTGTACCCAATCTAATTGTCTGAAACACTTCACCTAGTAAGATGTGTCATAAGTGTTACTGCTTAAAAAAATAAAGGGAACACTAAAATAACATCCTAGATCTGAATGAATGAACTTTTCTTATTAAACACTTTGTTCTTTACATAGTTAAATGTGTTGACAACAAAATCACACAAAAATTATCAAAGGAAATCAAATTTATTAACCCATTGGGGTCTGGATTTGAAATCACACTCAAAATTAAAGCGGAAAAACACACTACAGGCTGATCCAACTTTGATATAATGTTCTTAAAACAAGTCAAAATGAGGCTCAGTAGTGTGTATGGCCTCCAAGTGCCTGTATGACCTCCCTACCATGCCTGGGAATGCTCCTGATGAGGTGGCGGATGGTCTCCTGAGGGCTCTCCTCCCAGACCTGGACAAAAGCATCCGCCAACATGCCGTTGGTGGATGGAGCGAGACATGATGTCCCAGATGTGCGCTATTGGATTCAGGTCTGGGGAACGAGCGGGCCAGTCCATAGCATCAATGCCTTTGTCTTGCAGGAACTGCTGACACACTCCAGCCACATGAGCTCTAGCATTGTCTTGCATTAGGAGGAACCCAGGGCCAACCGCACCAGCATATGGCCTCACAAGGGGTCTGAGGATCTCATCTCGGTACCTAATGGCAGTCAGGCTACCTCGGGCAAGCACATGGAGGGCTGTGGGGGCCCCCAAAGAAATGTCACCCCAGACCATTACTGACCCACTGCCAAACCGGTCATGCTGGAGGATGTTGCAGGCAGCAGAACGTTCTACACGGCGTCACCAGACTCTGTCACGTCTGTCACATGTGCTCAATGTGAACCTGCTTTCATCTGTGAAGAACACAGGGCGCCAGTGGCGAACTTGCCAATCTTGGTGTTCTCTGCCAAACAAATGCCAAACGTCCTGCACAATGTTGGGCTGTAAGCACAACCCCCACCTGTGGACGTCGGGCGCTCATGGAATCTGTTTCTGACCATTCGAGCAGACGCAGACACATGCACATTTGTGGCCTGCTGGAGGTCATTTTGCAGAGCTCTGGCAGTGTTCCTCCTGTTCCTCCTTGCACAAAGGCGGAGGTAGCGGTCCTGCTGCTGGGTTGTTGCCCTCCTATGACCTCCTCCACGTCTCCTGATGTACTGGCCCGTCTCCTGGTAGCGCCTCCATGCTCTGGACACTACGCTGACAGACAC
>JBAMHW010000019.1:8819765-8835453 GCA_037177495.1 Rhadinocentrus ornatus
AAAAGAGAAAAGCTTGAAAAAAAAGGAAGAAAGAGCACTTTGGTCGAGAGCCGTAAGCCGCTGCGTCCTTGCGCGCCACCATCTTGGCAGTAAAGTAAATGGAAACTTGTAACTAGTTTGTAATAAAACAAAACTTTCTTGACTTTGGTGAAAGATTCAAGAAACAGATATTCAATCAGTGCTCTAAATGATCTAAGATGCATTTCTGTTCTTATCATTTTTGCTTAATCGAATCGGCTGAAGCTTCTAGTTTATCATCCAAGATGTATTTTCCCAGAGGTGGACTTTTTAACTGAATAACCTTGATTACTGGAAAGGATAGACTCACAAAAATACTCCATCAAAAATCCTTGTCAGATGCTGGAATGACTGCTGTACATTTTAATCTTCTCCAGATACATTTATTTGAATGTTTTATAAGACATTTCATTTAAATTCATAGATGTGAAAAAAATAAGGTCACCGGTATTGCTTACATTAGTCAGTGTCATTCAGTTGTTTAGTAAGCTCAGAATTGGCTTTGTGCCAAGATGTGAGTCTATGTGAGCATTTCTGCAGATGTAAGTGCAGTTGAATAGATGTGCACAAAAGGAAATGTTGCATTAAAGTTAGTAAAACTTACTGCAGCCTCTAGTGACTGGGGAGGTCTGGTTCCCGTAGTATAGATTACTTTTTATTTAAAGATTTTTCTAAATTCTTATACAGTTCCTTAATTTAGTGGTTACATCGCCGGAAACTCTGCAATGCTCTGTAAAAGTTTAGATTTAGCGACAGGAGAGGGGCTTTTAGGCTGACATTAGACAGAGATTTAAAGAATTGGATAATATATTGATCATCAAGGCTGTCTAATTCTTAGAGGTATGAGAAAAAAAAACCAAAAAACTGTTCAGCAAATATAATTATAGCGAGATGAGTTAGAGGACGTTGTGTTGCTGATGGAACGAATGATTGCCAGCTGTAAATTCTCACAAGCTTGTCTTCCTGCCTGTGCAGTATATGTTTTCGTTTTACTTTGGCTAAGCTTACAGTAAGATTACTCAGCAGGACCTCTGTGCCAGTTGTGCTTGGAGCAGCCGTTCGACAGTTATCAGGGCAGAGAGTGTGAAATTATCTCTCACTGTGGTGATTGTCCACTCCCTCTGTCCCATGCTCCACTGCAGCATCTAATTAACGCCTTAGTGATGTCTCTGCCATCAAACAGATAGAGTAACAGTAAGGTGAGGTTTGAGGATGGGAAAGCTGTTGTTGCATCTTCATGTTGCTGATTGGGTAACACACGTCCAAACTGAAACACTTAAGGTCAACAGAGGGGAAAGTAAACCTTCTCATCAACACATACTCTAGTTTCTGAGGATGACACCACATGTTTACATTAAAATATTTATGAGAAATCTACACCTTGATGGATGTCTCCTGAAATGTAAGAGGAAAAGATGATTTACAGCTGACACAAAAAAAAGGTACTTGAGGCATAATAATTAGAGATGGAAGCCCGTGATAATCTTATGCATCATGCATTGGATAATAAGTTTCTTGTGAGACTTTAGCTTTTTAATTTTACTTTAATGAGAATCTTTTCCAGTGGGGTTTTGCTCTCTGACATTTTAAAAAATAAATCATATTGTTTGCTCTGAGAGTCATTAGTAAGTAACCAGATTGTAAACTGAAAAATAACTTGAGATTTAAATATGCAAAGTAAATGCCAGCAGCATGACCCTCTAATACCTGCAGCACCGTACTGGACTGCAATCACAGATTTAGAGCAACAACTTAAGGTTCAAGTTCAGCTTCATTATTTTATTTCTAATAACTTAACATTCTGTTGAAGATCTTTCTACACTGCTTTGTCTATTTTAAACACAATTAAAAAGATGAGGCAAAGCAGAAAAAATATTCAAATGATTACATTTTCATTCAGGTCAATGTACTGATGCGGAAAAATAAAAATGATCTGTTAAAGGTAAAAGTTCTGTAAGAAAAACATCCGAATACATAATGTTGTAAACACTGTATTTAAGAATTTTCAATTAATTTCAATCCAAGTTTATTTGTTAATTACCAATTCACAAAGTCACCTCATGGTACTTTTACAAAGACACCAATTCACTCCAATTCACTGTAGTTCTGTCCAATTACAACAAATGTCAAGATCCAAAATAACTGATTTTATGAAATTTGAGTTCATATAAGCCAATTCATAACACATACTGTAACTGCCTAGCTACGGAAACTAGATTTCATCAAATGTCTTCAGTTCATTTCCCCGTGCTGAGCCTGTACAGGGTAACAGGAAACAAAGCAGCTTACTCAAGTTGCCCCCTTACAAAAAACAGATAAGAAATTTCTTCTAAAGTTTAATTTAGTGGAATTGTCAAGTAACATGAATTTAAACAGCACAAGTGCAGTACAAGCAATTAAGGAAGGAAGTCAAGGTTAGCACTTGGTTAAATTAGTGATTTTCCACCATATAAAGCTACACGTCACAACAATAATAAGGTACTCGCAATAAGAGGGAAATAAATCATTGCCTTTGGACAAAAATAATATTTTGGGCTATTGTAGATCAAACTAACATACAAATAACATAACTGATTTGGGAAATTGTATGTTTGGGCTTATGTGGATGTTTTTGTTGTAGACCTGCCATGGCAACCAAAAAAAAATGGAAAGAAAAGCAGGCATTACAAAAAAATAAATAAAAAGAAAAAATCAGCTAAAGGACAAGTCAGTGGATACATTGGTTGACAATAGAAAAAGACCAGTAGAAATATTTTAAATTAAAGTGATAATCTTTGTTGGGAGTGGAGGCAGGGAAGGATCCTTTGTAGTGAGGGAAGAAATGAGTGTAAAAATAATATTTTAGTTTCCATGCCAACAAAGCTGTTTTTATGATAGATTTTTTTTTCTATTGCATCATGCACTAGCAAGCGGATATCAACACACTAGACATTTTTATCAGCGCACAGTGGTTGACTCAGCAAAAAAAAACACAAGACATTATTGAAGGAAAAGAAAAAGATAAAGAGACAGAGTAAGCAATAAGACCAGAGTCTTGATAACACAAGAGAGCTTGCAGTACAGTTAGGCTGCAAGATGGATGAAGATATAGGAGGAAAATCTACAAAGACTCTGTAGTGTGTCTTTCAACTATTTAAAGAGTAGTACAAATAACATTTAAAGTACATGTTGTGATCTTTTATTCACTCAAACAATGTGCAATATAATGTTAGCACATGATGAAAGAGAGAAAGTATGCAGGCAGTGATGAGAGTTTTGTGAAGGGTTCCTGTGGTCTGTCACTAAGACCATTGTGCAGGCCCTGGGTCCTTCTATTCTTTGAGCTCTGTGTCATCTTGCATCTTCTTCAAAAAGTATTCCAAGAGGCCTGACAAGTAGCAGTGAAGCATAAACACAAAATTTTATTGCCGGAGAAACCATCAGCCTCACACTCGACCAAGTAAAAGAGACACCAAGAAGCCTTGAGGAGACAAAAGAATAATGAATTCAACCACTGCGGAAAAAACAGAAAAATGTAAATGAAAAAAGAAAAATACTTTTTTATGGTGTTAGGTATTTTAAGAAACTTGGCCTTCAACAACACACCCCGTTAAAAACTAAAGAAAAGCGCACACCTACACTGCAGTGGCTAAACCGCACAATAGTGCAAAACATCTGCCATCCCTATGAGGGTCCGTTTGAGACATTATTCTGAATTACCCTCTCACAGACACATGTGAAATTTAAGTCATTCACACATTACACTAAAACCTCTTATATATCATACTGAAATCATTCATATATGCGTTTGGAGTATTCTCCAGGGCATGAGTCACAGTGCTGTCCAGGTCCTTTGACAGCACTGTATATCTTAATGGACGAAATATGGTAGTTGGCTTAGCATGTCCTCATTCAGACTTACTTCTGTCGGTTGTCCGGCTGATGTCACGTTAACCCCTTATAGTCACTGCTGAGGCCAGTATAGCATTGAAGATGCCAGCTGCTTCACTGAGATTACTTCCAGGCAACTAAGCAGATATTAATACAGCATAAGTCTTCATAAAACATTTGTCACTGTGTTCTCCAACTTCTTCCTCTTCAGTTTGTTTTGGAAATACACTCCTTTCTGTTTTGTTTTGTTTTTTGTCTTTTTCTACGTGACTTCCTTTTCAAGTGAAATTTGCTCTCGCACACAGAGTAGCACAGTAGTAGTAGTACAATTCCTTTCATACATACTAGTGAAATGTGATTTTAGATATTTCATTATACAGTGTGAGTGATTTCAGTATAGTATATGAGAGGCAGTTTCAGGATGGTACATGAGAGCATTTCAGTATAGTGTATGAGAGGTTTTACTATAATTTGGTTTCACCATGGTGTATGAATTATTTCAGTATGATATAGGGCTGGGCGATATTAACCAAAATTCATATCTTAATATTTTTGGCCTAAATCACGGTATACAATAAATCTCGTTATATTTTTGTTTGTCAAGTAACCAAAGAGACAGTTTCAATTTACGGCTGGATGCACTATTATTCAAGATCAGCAGCACATGTGCATTAAAACACTCAACTGTAATTAAAGTTGCTGTTTAATAAATTAAATCCCCCTAAAAACAAAATAAATGAAAAAAATGTTTTTCAATAACTATAACAAAAACACAGTTGTGCAAAATAAAAAAAAAGCAATATTGCAATACAAAAACAAAAACCTTTTATCTTAGTGCATCTTTTAACTTGGTGCAAATATCAAATAACAAAATAGAAAGAGATGCAAAATAATAAGACATCAGGTAAACAATTGTTTGCTTTTACAGATTTTGGGCAAGAAATACAAGTCTGTCAACAGGGAAGCCCTGTGACAGGTTACAATGTTTCCACTGCAACTGAAGACCCTCTCAGAAGGGGAGCTGGTATCAGGTTCACAACGGTACTTTTTCGCCAGGCAGCTCAGAGCTGGAAAGACAACTTCATGTTCCTTCCACCATTTGAGTGGGTCATCATCACTTTCTACACAAACTGACAGCAGGTAGCTAGACAGTTCATTCTCTATTGCCTCCCTCAATGTGAGTGTGGTTCTGGTAACCGTGCTCTGCCTAAAGAAGCTTGCCAGGGATTTCCTCTTTTTAGCTACAGGTGGCACTGCCACTGATGTTTTATCTTGGTCTGCAGACTCAGGGACATTTGGGTCAGGCAGCTACCTCAAATATCTGTCTTGTTCACCCATCAGAGACTCTGCCTCCAAGATAACTTCATGTTTAAGTACATCCAATTTTCACTTGGGATAAATATGGACCTAAATCGTGGATCGTGAAAAGATGCAATGGTACAACTGGTGACTGGTGGTTGGGTCAACATATTTGTCATTGAGGTAATCCACAATTCTGGTCTTGATGGACTTGCATAGCTCACTTTCCCCCTCTTTAGGTGCCAAGAGATTAGCACTGGCGTAGCACAGGTCTGACATTTGAGAGGGTCAAGTAGTCCTCACCTGAGAGTGCATCAGTGAAATCCCAAAGTGGTTTCAGAGCCAGTTCTTTTCTCCTTTTCCAGCTGTAGGAGAAGCTACTTATAACTTTCTTACAAAGCAAGATGGATGGTTGATGTGGCTGTCATCCATTCCATGTCCTGTGACACAAAAAACAGAAATAAAACTTTTAAAATCATTTTATTTTTATTTATATTCAGTGGTAGATAACTCAAAGGCAACGATATGCCTATCAAACAAGTGTACTTAAAAGTCCATTGTGTGTTAAAATGTCTTAAAAAATAAAAAAATACTGTGTTGTGCATTTGTAAATTACAAAAAGTGTTTAATTTAAACTGTTTTAGTACAACTGCCAAAAATAAGCTAGATAGCTCTGTATTTTTAGATATATAAAATCTACAACACACAGTCAAGGGCTCTCATTCACTTTCAGAAACCACAGTGTGACAAGACACACACAGGTCTGACATTTTATTTAATAAGTTTCAAATTTATAAGCTTTAGCTATAAAAGCCCACACGTTATATATTTTATTGTGGTCGGTAGGAGAGTATGAGTCTTGTGAATTGTCATTATTGTAAACAGGGTGAGGAATGTTATAAATGTTTTTCTATTTCAAGAAAAATAATTCGTTCCTAAATATTACTCACCGATGGCTAGATGAAGTCTGTGACCAAAACACTGCATCCTCCGCCATGTGTGTTCAGCTGCACTGCTTTGGCAACGTTGGCCCTGTTGTCGGTTCTTATGGCGACCAGTCCCGTTGGGTCAAGCTTCCAGCTTGAGAGGACATTCAGCAAGGCCTCAGCTATGTGCTCCCCGGTGTGGTCCTTAGGAAAGTAGCTGGTCTGATGCCAGGCACTTTTAATTTACCACTTATCCATGAAGTGAACTGTAACACTCATATAGGGCTTGCAGGTCCTGCTGGTCCACATGTCAGTAGTCAGAGCAAAGAGTCGTATTTTCGAGAGCCGGGCTGCCAGACTTTCTCTCAATTCTGCATACATTTTAGGTAGTACTTCTCTTGTGAAATATTTTCGACTGGGTAGCTGGTATCTAAGTTAACAGTTTTTAGCAACTGTATGAAGCCCGATTGCTCGACAGTTGCAATGGAGACCATGCCTTTGGCGTTGTGACACGCCACGGCCAGCGTAATGTTGCACCACCTGCTCCCTTTCCGCTCGTAAGGGACCAACACACTCAGCAAGTTCTGTAGGGTTGTCTGTTTCGGGACAGATGGCTTAGGAGACGTTACTGTTTGACTTGCAGCACGCAATTTAACACACTCTTTGTACTGTTCTTTGTGGCATTGTTGTAAATGGTGGAAGAGGTTACTTGTACTCAAACTTTTGGTTTGGACATTTATCCCACATTCTCTGCAGAACACATTTTTCTGCTGTTCATCAGATACTAAGAATCCAAACCACCACCATATCAGTGAGCCGTTATTCTTTTTTTACCAAACAGTTCTTTGTTGAATTTTCCTCCATTTGTGTCCGTGGCCATGATGTGACGCTGTCGCTGCAGTAGGCTACACACATATGTCTATCTCACGTGGTGGGTGCAGGTCTTGCTGTTCTTCAGAGGTGGGAGAGGTGAAGTTGTGTAAGAGGCAGACAGGAAAAGAAAAATCATGGGACTGTCATTTTAACTCAAAACAAGCAATCTCGATACAAACAAAATTCTCTTATTCTATATCGTGTTTGAAAAAATCTTGATACATTAGAAAATCTCGGGATATCGCCCAGCCCTACTATGATATAAGATAGGTTTTAGTATAATGTGTGAATGACTTAAATGTCACATGTGAGAAGGTAATTCAGAATAATGTGTCAAACGGCTCCTCCTACATGCCACATCTTGTCACGTCCCATTTTACCTTGAAAGCTCACAACTATGATACTTTTTTTTTTCTCCCTGCAATGCAAAAGGGCTGCTTGCGTTGCTAATGGCAACATCCCATTAACTGGTGATGATGAGGAAACGGGTCAGGTAGGTTCACAGTGACACTTCTGCTGGCCATTAAATTGCTTCGAAGTAAAGGCCACGATGTGCAGAAAACTAGATTTAGATATGAAAGCAGGACTTTGACAAGTAAATAGTACTTCTTTGAGAAATACAGTAAATTAGGCTGCAGCCGAGCAAGATACTGCAAATCTCACAAGCTTCTATGCATTTATACATGCTACAATTACTACCCTGTAGTTACTTTTTCTCTCTCTGAGGGAATAAATGGCAGGTTTGTAGTTGTGGAAGGTGAGCTTGCTCACCTCAAAGAGAATTTGGTAATGCATTTAATGTCATTTGATCTGGTTTTCCTGTTTGTGCCTTTCATTGAGGGGGGGAAAACAAGCTTGAAAGAAAAAGGAGAAACATTGTATGACTAGATTTCTTTGAGTCGGATGCTGTACAGTTATTCAGAGTTATTCAATCGTGTTTGCTGCATGAATCATGACAGCTGTTGTCATGGTCTTCAAAATGCAACCCAAAACAAAACACTTTATTATATTTGAAGAAATAATTAATATAGATTATGTATATTCTGACTGAGAATATGAGGAGACGTGCATTCTTACCTGATTGATACTGTATAAACACGGTTATGCACAAAACTAGCCATATAAACCTTCTTATGTGGACTTGTCATGCTCTGCATGGGTAAGAGGACATTGCTTAGGTCCAGAACTTCAAAGATGGTTTGTATGCAGGAGCCTTAATCTAAACAATGAATTGTTCTTTGATTCATGCTTGTGTCAAAAAAAGGCCTGTTGGCATCACTGCGTATAAGCAAAGGGGGGAATAATGTGAATCATAATTCATGAGGACAGAATGGACAGCCATAAAGGGATCCCAGTGATGACTGCACAATGTGCTTCAGTGGGCCCTAGGGAGAGTTAGTAAAGAGTTCTGAAGCAACACATCTCTCTCTAATGGATATTATCACAAAAAAAGCATGCACAGGACTGTTGTTATTTCCTGTACAGAGATATCTGGGTGACTGGGGATTATTGTCAACAACAGTAACCTTACTAAGCAAAATTTAGGGGGAAAACTTTGTTTCCTTTACACCGATCTACTTTACTGAAACACCTGAGATTGAAACATTGAATAGAAGAAAAGTACACATCATCAGCAACTTTGGCCTGTAAAGAATATCTTTTACTTTTAGTGATGTGAATACTTATACAGTGGATATAAAAAGTCTACAAACCCCTGTCCAAATGCCAGGTTTTCAAGGTGTAAAAAAATGACATCAAGTTACATAATTTCATAACTTTTTCCGCCTTTCATGTGACCTATAACCTGTACAATGAAACTGAAAAAGAAACAAAAATCTTTTAGGGAGGTGAAGTAAAAATAAACAACTGAGAAAATGTGGTTGCACAAGTGTTCACACCCTTTAACGACTGGGGATGTGGCTGTGTTCAGATTTAACCAATTACATTCCAGCTCATGTTAAACTGAAGTTTAAACCTGTCACCAATTAACGTGCCTCTGATTAACCCCAAATAAAGTTCAGCTGTTCTAGTAGGCTTTTCCTGACATTTTTGTAGCCACATCTTTTCAGCACAAGCCATGATCCGCAGAGAGCTTCCAAAGCATCAGAGGGATCTCATAATTCAAAGATATCAGTCAGGTGAAGGCTACAAAAGAATTTCCAAGGACCTAAATATACCATGGAACACAGTGAAGACCGTCATCATCAAGTGGAGAAAATATCGCACTACAGTGACATTACCAGGAACAGGACGTCCGTCCAAAATTGATGATAGGACGAGAAGAAAACTAGTCAGGGAGGCTGCCAGGAGGCCAACAGCAACACTGAAGGAGCTGCAGGAAGTACTGGCTGTGTAGTACATGTGACAACAATCTCTCGTCTTCTTCATATGTCTGGGCTATGGGGCTGGGTGGAAAGAGGGAAGCCTTATCTTACAAAGAAAAACATCCAAGCCCGTCTTAATTTTGCAAAAAGACATCTGACATCTCCCAACCGCATGTGGGAAAATGTGTTATGGTCTGATGAAAACAAGGTTGAACTAATTGGACGTAATTCCAAAATTTATATTTGGTGCAAAAACAAGCAAACACTGCACATCACCAAAATAACACCATACCTACAGTAAGGTATTGTGGTGGCAGCATCATGCTTTGGGGCTGTTTTCTTCAACTGGAACTGGGGCCTTTGTCAGGTTGAAGGGAATTATGAAGAGTTCCAAATACCAGTCAGTGTTGGCACAAAACCTTTTGCCTTCTGTTAGAAAGCTAAAGATCAAGAGGAACTTCATCTTTCAGCATGACAATGAACCAAAGCACGCAACTAAATCAACAAAGGAATGGCTTCACTGGAAAGAGATTGAGGCTTTGGAAAGGCCCAGCAAGAGTCCTGACCTGAATCCTATTGAACATCTGTGGGTTGATCTGAAGAGGGCTGTGCACAGGGGATGCCCCAGGGGATGTTGCATATTTATGCAACCAGGTTATTTTCAGTTTTTATTTTATATGTTCCCCTTTAAAGGTTTCAGTTTGTTTTTCAATTGCATTGTACAGGTTGTAGGTCACATTAAAGGTAGAAAAAAAGTTGTGAAATTATTTGTCTTGCTGTCATTTTTTTACATTATGAAAACCCAGCATTTGGACAGGGGTGTGTAGACTTTTTATATCCACTGTAAGTTCTCTTTTTTGTCAGCAATATCCTTTTTTTATTTTTTATTTTTTGCATCCTCTGGGCGTCATCTAAGTCTTCTACACAAATGAAAATGCCTCTCCATGTACAGTATGTGTGTTGTGTCTCATCTGCACAGCTGTGTTTCATTCACAGTGGTTTTAGACTCAGGTGTGGCCAGCTGGCAGCATGTAGGCACTGTGGCACTGGCATCAATGTGTGCCCCGGTAGTCAGAATCCCTAGAGGGTGCATACTGGCTGTACATCGGCATGTGTGTTTGCATTCATACATGTAACACCTTGCACAAGTGGATGTTTTGTTTTGTTTTTAATGCATTTTTAAAAATGTTTTTGCTAATGGTTCAGCTGACTCTGAAAACTGAATTGTCTAGTTTCATTTTGCATATCCTGGTTTCCTCACTTGCTTCATAATTTTCCAAAAGATGGTCAAAGCCAAAAATTATATTTACTCAGTCTTGCTCATTGAAATAGATAATTCAATACAAAGGCATTCAAGAAAAAATACCAGTTAATCTAAGATCAGAGCAGGTGAAAAAAAGATCTGGCAATGATGTTGGATCACAACCCCCACCCTTGCCACAGAAAGGCAGCCTCTCAGTGACGGATGAGCTCATAAATCACACACACCACTGTGCTGACAGCTGCCGCTGTCACAGCTCAACTCTGACCTTTTAGCTTCATTCATGTGACTGCATGTGTGAACATAATCTGAGCAAGAGAGCTCCTCCAGTGACACTGAAGCATAATCACACACACATGCATATATGCACTTTGTGGCCAAATAAGTTCATTCTTCTATTAATTTTTATCTGTTTATTTTTGGTTATACAGTGCATAGTTATGTATAAAGTAACACTCATGCACTGCACCCTCACAGATTAACTTTTTTTCTGGCTAACTCCTCTTATTCACCCATTATTTTCCCAGCCCAGTGGCCCTGTGAGTGGGTTAATAGTGTGCAGAGGACTCTAAGGGACCCTCTGGCACTGGCTAATGGTGGGTAGAGTTAAGACAAAAATGCCACATTGACCCTGCACAGGTACCCCCATTACTCATAGCAGCACTGCACAAGTGTTATCAAATTTCCCAGGTGGATAAATCAAGGGTTGCTTCCTCTTTTTCTTTTTATTGGGGATAGGAGTGGTGGGGGGCTGCATTGCCATCTTGATATCACAGATCTAGATCTGCTTTCCACATGATCATATATCAACTGTAAAAGTTAAAGTGGATCACGATGATGGGAGATAGGTCTAAAACCATTACGTGTATCTGCCTCAGTTTCAAAGAACACTTGTAGGTCTTGTTTGAAGATTCCTATCTAATGTCTTTACCAACATTATTTCAGTCTCAGCAGCTGTCGCATCCCCAGGCCTACTGCCTGGGTTTTGTGATTATGCAAAGACCGATGTGCGGTTGCAACTTGGCCATTGGCTGCCAACCGGACTGAGACCGCCCTCTATTTTCTGGGGATTGGCTGCGGACTACCTCCAATTAGGATCAACCTCTGCTTTTCAGCGATTGGACGCTGCTCTTTCGGCACTTACTGACTCGGAGCCAATGAGAACATCCCTGGAGCTTTAAAAGGAATGAAGCGACAGCAAACGGCGCAGCTGTGATCCATTAGGCCCACAGCTTGCCAGCTGGAATTGTTTGTGAAACACTGGACTGTGAATAACCCATTGTGGTTTTGAGCATTTAGATTTTCCCTGATAGTAGGATTGTGTACCCGATTGTGCTGGTTTAAGTTGGAACTGAGACCACAGCAACAGTATGGGTCTTTGGGAACAAACATCTTGAACTGGTCAGGTGATAATGCAACAAGCTAAATAACTGCACTGTGCAATAGAAAGGTTCCCCGGTTTCTGACTAGGGTTTTTCCCTGTGGAGTTCACATGTTCTCCTAATGAGTGCTTTGGTTATTTTTTAACTTTGTCCCTCACAGGTATGGAAAATTAATGAGTGAATGGTTAGTTAATCTGACATTACTAGTTATTGGCTCACCAGTTATAACATTTTGTACAAACTCTGTTAAATTTGACTTATCTAATTGTATCTGTTGTAGAATGTAACAAAAGAGCTCTGGGGCATTCAATTGCTATGATTACTTCCAAAAGTTGTTCAAACGCTTCTAAATTTAAGGCCTGTTGCAAAGCCATGCAGTGCAAAACCACTCTGTAGTCCTCACTTTTAAGTCTGTTTTGTTAAAAACATAAGCTAAATTAACGGAATGTCATAAGAATACAAAGAGACTTTGTCTTGTCCCTGTGTTGCAACATCCTAATACACACCGTGAAGATGAGCTCATGGATATAGTCTGTAAAATGAAACATGGAAGAACTTCGCCATGTTGACCTGTACCTTACTGTAACATGTAGTGTAAAAATGACTTTCACATGACAACCATTAACACTCATAAGCTGTGAGGGAGGAGATTGTGTTGACCACAGGCAATGAGAATTGTTTTAGAAAAGTACAGATAGCCCAATCAATAAAGACAGCGAGACAAGCCCACCAAATCTAAAGCAAGGACTTTATACATCAGAGAACCCAAAACTACATTGTGAGTGATGAAAATTGGCAGATTTTTATTTATTTATTTATTTTTTTTCAATTAAATACTTGCCAACTTATTTTGGGGGTTGTGGTGGCTAGTAAAATCAGCTTGGGGTTGAATGAAAACCTGCAGTCTTCTGGCACACAGTGGTTGAGAAGTTGAAAAAAACCCAGTGTGCCATGCTAAACAAGAACCAGCACGTCCCGGATATAAAATCAATGTTACAATAAATATGACTGCACCCATTCCCATTTATAAAAACTATGATTATTTCTCTATTTTTTATTATACCTATTTTTTTTTTTTTGTAATTATTGTATGCCGAAATGATAAAGATTTATAAAGGAAAAGAAAAAGGTTCACAAGATGAGAAACGAAAAAGGAAGCCGAGGGCGGCCAGGCTTGCACGTTTATATTTTTAAACACGGTTTTCTCTTGATAACGGAAAAATTATCTCACTTGTTGATTTAAAACTTTGGTTTCGTTCAAACAAAATTTGTCTTTGAGAAAATACATTATTCAAAAGCAGGAACGTGAGGAGGCTGGAGCTGTATCTGGTTCATCACAGAACCAATCCAAGAGACAAACATTCAATCATCATGCAATCACTCCTAGCAACTGACAATAGGTGTGTTTCCATTACCCCAAGAATTGCGCAAAAGCTAAATATTGCAAAAAAAAACAAAAAACAGTAATAGAAACACCTACATTTAAAAATAAAAAAAAATCTCAAATATCACTTAAAGGTTTTTATGCTCTCATGAGGTGGTTTTTCAGACATGTCAATATAGCAGTATATAGCAAAAGTGTAATGGAAACATTTTTCTCGCATTTATGCTTCAACTGACATGACGTAGCAGGTCACGTGACCAGTTCATTTTAAATAAAGATGGCGCAACGCAGGAGAAGATGGAAATCCTTTTACAAATAGTTAAAGTAAAAAGATATAATCATCATCGTTGATAGCAAACAACGGCGAAATGCAGTTTTACAAAGATTTAAAAATCTCTTCTCTTCTCCAAAGTGGAGTCTTGCGGGACAAGATTTTATGAGTAATGACTAATGCGCTAAACATTATTCAATATAAACACTTGCAAAACGGCTTGCACTTTGTTAAAATGTTAAAGCAACAGTGTATAAGAATTACTCCCATCTAGTATTGCACTAATATATTACAAGCAACCGAGTAGTGTTCTACTGGAGCCTCACCGTTTAAGATCATTATTACGACTACGGAAGCCGCGGAGACTCATAAATGTGAAGTTCGAGTGTCCAGGCAGGTGATGAGGAACAGAATGATACATTATTATTATTTTTTTATGCCAATAAGTTACAAGCATGCCCTCCATGTATTTAGTACCAAGCTACTGCTAATAGCTAACGTTATTGTATGAAATCGTTTCTTGTGACTTGCAGACTCATCTGATTATCTGATGAAGGGAGAGAAACTAACAAAGTAGCCGTTTCTGCCGTTTTATATAGCAAGTAACAGTAAATGATCCAACTTAAACGGCGGGATAAAGTAGTTGCTGGACCACCCTGCCCTGTTTCTAACATAACGACAAAATAAACTTCACTGCTAGATTGCATTAACTCACCTATCCAGCAGAAAGCTGCAACCTCCGCATTAGGTTTGTTGTCCCTCTCCTCATCAGGTGCCTCCATCTGGTAAATGCTCCACCAATGTACACTCTTATTTTCTCCCGGTTATTATTTCTTTTTTTTTTCTTGGTTATTTTTCCTTCGTCTCGTGGGCAAAGAGTATAGATGGTCTTCCATTTCAATGTAAGCTGGCAAGCTGAATCATCCACAGTCGTGTTGGCTTGTTTACACCACCCCCACACCCTCCTCCCGAAACAGCGGGGACTCGCAGGTAAAGCACACAAGGCTAACAAGTTGTTCAAAGATGGCGATGCAACATGGCAGCCTCCAGTTGGGTGCGCCGCCACCTATGTATTTATCAACATCTAATTCTAAGCTACGAGCTACAGTCATTTGGATGGGACTGTGATTAGACTTTGGTAAAATATGTATTTATAAAAGCAAGTCTTGATATTTGCTAATAAATACCTTTAAAATAATATCGCTTTTATTTTGCAAAAAACTGTAATGGAAACGCAGCTGGTGATCGGGAGGGGTGTGGGGTGGTGTGGAGAGGGAGTATCCTACAAACATGATGAGAGCTTAGCCATCATCCTTTGTCCTAACACTGCAAATGGTCAGTCCAAGGGGTTTCCTGGTACAGAGCTGTTCTGTACTTGGATGCCTCAGCACAGTCAAGCTAGCAAAGGACTCAAGCCGATGTCAGATCGAGAAACAGCTAGCACTGATCAATACATCCAATTTTACTCCTATCAAGTCTGACAAACACTTAAATTTTTTCATCAATCATTCGCAGAATTACACATATGATTTCCAAATTATCCAATTTTATGAAAAAAATGGTCCTCTCTATCTCGAGATAACAATTAGAAAAATAGTAATAGTCAAGCCCGGCCGCTTTGAAATTAATCAGCAACTGTATTTTTTTTTTTTTTTTGGGAGGAAAATTTGGTTCACATCAGAGAAATCTAGGATCATACTTGTTATGTAATTCAATACCAGGTAATGGTGTGTAAAGTAACCTTGTCAAAGAAGCACCAACATGGTGGGAAAAGGCAACTTTGGGACAGGCAGAGGCAGAAAACACGAATATTCATTGAGGTGTTTATATTTGCTATATATAGAAGTAGCTGTTGAACAAAGGCCTTCAGAGTGACAAGTAACTTGTTTGCTTCTTGTTTGACCCATGTGAGGTCCGTTTGTTGCTAGATAGTGCTTGGATAGTATTGAAATTGGTCGCTATCTAAAACTCGACCACCACATGTCAGTACACTGTTTAATTAGATGTCAGTCAGTCAGTCATTATCTGTACCGCTTGTTCCCATTAGGGGTCGCGGGGTGAGCTGGAGCCTATCCCAGCA
>JBAMHW010000019.1:8838374-8878832 GCA_037177495.1 Rhadinocentrus ornatus
GATTTCCATTGATAATTTTTGTGTGATTTTGTTGTCAACACATTCAACTATGTAAAGAACAAAGTGTTTAATAAGAAAAGTTCATTCATTCAGATCTAGGATGTGTTATTTTAGTGTTCCCTTTATTTTTTTGAGCTGTATGTATATATGATATTTATACAGAAGCTGAGGCCAGTCATTCCTGCAATTATGTAATTTTGATGCCTTTGAAAATCAAGAGTTAGTATTTCTGTTATCTTGAGATCACAAAGCTTGTTTTCATGTAATAGCATGGTAACTTATCCAGCTAGATGGATAAATTGGCCTTTTCTTTTGGCAATAACCACCAACTGTACTTGACAATTACAAGGTAACGTTACCATTTTCCTCTGGCAGATTTCCACTGCAGGCATTTTTGTTGTTTGGTTTTATTTACAGAAAGGACATCTACTTCCTGTAATGATTTATACTCACAATCAACATAGACTATTCTGCCACCCTTTGACAACATTACACATTACTTTACTTGCTTTTAACCAGTCACTAAAATGTGTCTGATTCACATTTCTTATTATAAAAAAATTGGCTACTGCAAGGAAACCTGGACAATGTTTGCTAAGATGAAGGGTAATCCGCCATTTTCATGTGATCGAATGCTAAATCGGATATGCTCTTTACAGTCACTTGAAATAAAACACATTTACTGTCTTAATATAAAAGACTTCGAGGTGGTGAATGCAATAAGAATGTGCAATCCTTGAAAAAATGTGAAAACTCTGTCAAAGGGAGCCTTAAAACATTTTCCAGATTAATGTGTTGTCCTTCTTAAAGCATGATGATCTGCCACTCACGCAGACAGACCAGAATCAATAAGTGAAGAGGTCACTCTTTCTGACACCCAACTGATTTAAAATTTCTCCCTGAAATTCCCTTCTTTAATTTTGCATTCAGAACACAACTTGTTTTCATCCATTAGCATTCAGCTAATGTATATCCCTATTCCAAATCAACACCAATGAGCCACACATCATATGAATTTTGCGATCATGTCAGGGCTGGGTTGTTGAAGCCTCTGGGAAAGAATCTGCTGTTGCTGATTTAGCCAATTAACAGTCTAAGGACAATGAAATACAAAATGTGGACATTTTGGCAGCAAACTTGGACGTTAAATTGCTAATTTGTTGCAATTATAATGTAAGTCAGTTACAAAACCTTTATTTTTTTGTATTCCTATATTATTTATGGTGCAAAATGCAGAAATGCTCTTAAACAGAACTTCTTGTGTGTTTTTTGTGTTGTGCTTGTCCTTATAGTTATTCCATTTTCATAGCAACATAGCAAACATAACATCAGCTTTTGTTTACTGAGCTGTCCCCACATTAGGTCAAGCTGATAGAGAGCCCTTTGTAAGATCACTACCTGATGCATCAATCAATTCACTCTATATTATGAAATGCTTGTAGACATGATTTTTTTTCTTTTCTTTTTTAAATGGGATACCTTCCACTGTTTAAAAAGATGTTTGAGTGCCAAAGAAAAAGAGAAAGCATTAATATGTATATAATGTTTACATAAATAGGTGATGGAAAACCCACTTATGTTAGCAGTAATCTAAAATGCAGTCCTCAATTACATGTAGAACTTATATCAAATTAAATTGACAAAAATTCACAACAAATTCATCTCAAGGCACTTAACCAATTCAATAAGCAATTCAAAAATATTAATGAATTCAAGTCAATTCATTGTGATCCAACTAAAACAAAACTACATTTGTCCACTTTATAACAGCGCTTACAAGTCTGTTCAATAATGTTGTTGCCTAGCTAAGGAAAGAAATTAATTGCATCAAATCTTGCTTTCAATTCAATCCCCAATCCCAAGCATGCACAGGGCTAATGTGGAAATGAAAAAACTCACTTTTAACAATATAAATCTCCAGGTGAACCCCGCTCAGGAATTGTGGTATCCTGCCTCAACCTCATCCTTTGCACACCATCAAGTTTGTCAAGCTAATTTCAATGCTAATTATTGTACACTTTAAGGCAAGGCAAGGCAGTTCATTTGTATAGCACATTTCATGTACAGGACAATTCAAAGTGCTTTTCATAAAACAAAAGCAATACAGATATTAAGAAATAGTAAAAGGCAGAAAAAACCCCCAGCAAGAATCACAATAAAATCATAAATTACTATCAAATCATTACAAAGAGAAGATAAAAAAATTACCGTGCAGAATTCATCAGTAGGCACATGAGAAAAAAATGTCTACATTTGATGAAAGTTTAATCTCTACTGGCAGTTTGTTCCACTTGTTTGCAGCATAACAGCTAAATGCTGCTTCTCCATGTTTAGTCTGGACTCTGGTCTGGACTTGCTGACCAGACTCTTTGGATCTAAGAGCTCTGCCAGTTTTATATTCTCTGAACAAATCACAGATCTGGGCCTAAACCATTCTGGGATTTGAAAACAATCAGAAGGGTTTTAAAATCTATTCTGTGACTAACTGGAAGCCAGTGTAAAGATTTCAAAATGTATGATGGTTCAAATCTCTTAGTCCTGGTTAAAACTCTAGAAGCAGCGTTTTGGATGAGCTGTAGATGTTTAATGCTCTTTTTATGAAGCCCTGTTAAAAAACAATTACAGTAATCAAGTCTACTGGAGATGAATGCATGGATAAGTTTCTCTTGGTCTTTCTGGGAGACTAAACTTTTTTAATCCTGTTGATGTTTTTGAGCTGGTAAAAAGCTTCTTAGTGACAGCTTTGATGTGGCTGCTGAACGTCAGATCTGAGACTATCAACATTCCAAGGTTACGAACTTGGTCGGGGAGTCTCCAGGTGTTTACCAATGCTTACCAAAGCTAAGACCACAGCCAATGATTATTCTTGCGAGAAATTCTTCTTTTTTTTTTTTTCTTCTTTTTTTAAGGTGGGAGTTTTGAAAATTATATATGGCATGTTAATTATGGCATGGCATAATTAGCTAAATTACCTTTGTCAGCCTGATTAGGCCACACAAGTGGTCCCAAAGTGTGAATTCATCAATCATGAGGCAAGAACTATCCCTTTGGTGTCAGGCTTTTCATCCATAGCTTGTAAGACACCAAAACGGCTCAATGAGCAAATGAACAGCCAAGACTAGACATCTTACACAATTGCCCTTTTCTTTTATGGTTAACATTTGGTTGGAGCAGGAATTTAAAACATAAATCTCTGTTCATTGTGCTAAATAGACGTTTTCCTGTTTTTAGTAATAGTTTCCAGTATACTTGTACTTTGGGGAAAAAAAAGCGGTTAAGAATAAAACACGGTTAGACGTGTTTATTGATAAGGTTGAATTTTAGGAAAAAATGAAGCAAAATACTTTTTCGAAAAATGATATGGTTTCACATTTTACTGTATGTTTTTTGACTGTAATATCACAACGTTGGCTACGTTATTTTTTTTTCTTTCTTTTTCTTTTTTGAATGGACTTTTAAGCCTGCTGTTTCATATTGCATTGCATGCACACACACACACACACATATAGTCGACCATCCTGGTAACATCCCATATCTGTATTTCTGATTAATACTAGCCTGTGGTCATCCATCAACATAGGGCTGTCATTACTCCAATCGAATCCGCACTCTGAAATGCATTAAGAGGGAAAAAAGGAAAGGAAAATCTGACTTTTTTTGCTCATCGTCCCATCTGGTGACATAGATAATTAATCACCTAAGCTATGTGCCTCTGTTCATCATTATTTAGCCCCAGAGAAGAGGCTGGTGTGTGTGTATATTACTTGTGTGTTTTGCGGAGTTTGAGCTGGGTCTGTCTCACTCTTTTAGCTTTTTTTTCTTATGACAGCTTGTTTGCTGGTTTAAAAATAAACATAATCAGATTAACAACAGCTTTTGTTAGACATCATCCAACATCAACCCCACCCATATTACACCTACAATTACAGGAATAGCAGTTAAACTGATGATGGGTGTGAGGGTACTAAAATGAGGATAACAGGGTCAAATAGATCTTTTTACCTGTGATGTAGAATAAACTGGAAAAACAAGAATGTTTACTGCCAAATGAGCTGGCAAGATTTCAGCTATGCAGAGATTTTCTATTGCCAACAAGGGTGGATTTTATTTAAGTCTGATTTATGCAAGTTCAGACTTTGGCCTTATAAAATTTATTGCATGAAATTTCAGCTGGAAGCGAAACACAATAATGCAAAAAAGAAAGGGCATCAATTTTTGGAGCTGAAATTTCACTTATCAGGTTCTTACTTATCGGGTCTTACAATGAGGCCAATACAGCCTCATATGACGGACACCACATTACCTATCACACTGTGACATTGTTTCTCAACCCCATAAAAGCAGAAGCAGCAAGTTAAAAATTAAGTACACCCTGTCTGCATCCAAAGGAATAAATAGGGTATGTTATATGACATGGTCTTACTTTAAAGATCATCCGTAAGTGTGAGCACTTCTATATTAGCAGAAGTTTAGGCACCTTGGTTCAACAAAATTTAGTTGTGTTGTGCTTAGTTTTTCCATCATCCTTTCTGAGCCTCATAAAACAATAATTCAGGCTACTAAAAGTTTAAACTGTTAACAATATTTGAAATAAATTTTACATGTCCCCTTGAGAAACGTCTGAGATTGTGATGAGATAATGGTTGACAGAATTCCCACTAATTAAGTATGAACTATAGCACATATAGCCAAACAAGCATTATCCAGTTATTTGCTGGGAATTTGTTAAATGGGGTGCTGTGCACATTCACCTCTTGAAACTGCGCAGTCTGGTTGAGAATAATCTACAGTATTCTGTCTAAGGTAAATGTTGACCATATTGCAATTAAAATATACAGGACTCTGAGTAGCATTATTATAACACTCAGAAAAACATTTAACATTGGCAGTGGGGCATTAACAGACTAGACTGCAATGCCCATGATTACATCATTGTAGTCTTTTCAGTGCATTTAATACCAACATCAACTTTTTACATTTCTATGAATGCCCATTGGTGGATAAAAGAAAATGGGGTTAAAGAAAATGTACTAGTGAAGACATTTACATTTCCAAAAAAATAACCATTCAAAACACTATTACCCAGTCAGATATAAATGACCTCAATGTCAATCTCATTCAATAAAAAAGAGCTTCAAAGCTTATAACCTTCTAATGCATGCATATTGCTATGTGCATACAATCACTCATTTAAACTGCATTGAACTTGAACACACCCAACTCCTCATGGCTTCATGAAGTGCCTTGCATTTAAAGAAGGGATAACAGAATGGTTATTATAGTAGGTTCAAGGTGATTCCACATCTTCAAGCTATGTAGTTAACCAAGGAAACAGAAGTACAAAAAAAATTTTTTCCAAAAGCTGCAGAAGCTTTATAACCAAACCATTTGTAACAGATTTGAAATTCCTTTCAGACAGTGCAAACTTGCCGTTAGAGGATGCAATCAAGGGACAAAACATGTCTTTTCAAAGATACTGTCATAAGAAATTACATTCTCTAAAGATCTCAAATCATGACATTAACAAAAAACATGTTATAAGGTGTGTGTTTTCATAATTGTTAAGTCCCAGACTTGTGTTTTTATTGTGCCAAAAATATTTTTTATGTAAAGCATTGTGCTTATTTTTGTATGAAAAGTGCTTTAGAAATAAAATTGACTAATTTAATTTGATATATTTGGTTCATGCACTTGTCCACAATGCCACAATGTCAGAGTGGCCAATCAGGAGCATTGATAGGATTCCCAGTGGCCTGCCTACCGTAAAAAAACTATGTCAGTCTTTGTCTTTGTCAGAGTGCTCCACATTTTTCATATGGTCCCTGTCAATGCTTTTCAGTTAAAAATGACTAAACCTATCAGACAAGATTTGGTGTCATCATTGTTGATGCTTTTCAGACAACCAATCATACACCCAATAAGGTTTTCAAGCCAGTTGTATGATCTGTCAGAAATAATTACATCAAGCACATAGAAGCGTGGTTACAGGAGCAATAGATCACCCAGACATCAGCGTTACTGGAAATCGTAGTACAAGCTGCAAGTTGCCGCAATGCTCATCTTGCCCTACAGGTGTTTTTCTGCTAGAGCAAAAGAAACCTTCATATAGACACGTGCAGCAGTTTGACTACAATTATAATATTGCATCTGCTCATTATGCACAAATTTCTGCTTCTTTAATAGTCACTGTCCAGTCATCTGAAGCAATTGTCTCTCCCAAATTATCAAAGGTTGTAGAGACCAATTACAGTCTGATCTGGATCAGAATTAGTTTTAATTGACCCTCTGGTGTAGAGACAAACAGTATCTAAAGAAGGAGAAAATGGACAAAACGAAACTGTGTGAAAAGCTCTGGGGTAAAAGCTAAAACTATTGGAGAATAATGAAGCTAAAATAGTTTTTTTTAACCTGGAGGGAAAAGTTATATGATGACTCTGTTATAACTATAGAGTTATATTGTTACCATGCAGCCAAGCAAAGTCAAAAGATTAAGATTAAACAAGATCTTAACGCATTTAAATCACAACTTGGATGTACAATAAACAGCCCTACAACAATGTTTCTGCCTGTCAGGAGCTGAGAATATGTATTTATTCATATTCATTTGCACTGAATACCCTAAACTTAGTCTTGATGAATTTGACTAATGAGAGGACAGGAATGATTCCAGTTTAAACTATTCATGTGAATATACTGAAGGTTAATGCATTTTAGTAGAAAACAAACACACAAGGTGCAATTTTCAGTTTTAGAAATTCATTATGATGCACTAACTGGCTTATTATTTGATAATGAATTAAAGTGGGTAAATCAGATGTTTAATAATTATCACAAGCTGTCAGTGAGAGAAGTTTTTTTAATTTTTGTGAAAAACAAGACGTAGTTCAGGAGCAGAGCCCTTCATGTTAATGAGACTGAACAGCAGATCTTCATGTGCATTGATAATCAGTTATTTACAAATAAAGCTGCAGAAACCAGCTCACTGGTAGTGCTTTCAGACAGACTGTTGTGGTTCTGACTCCAGCTCCATTCTTGACTTTCAGAACAGATGCTTTGGTGGACCAGTTTTGGATGACTTTATTCCATCGAAATCATTGCAGAAGCAAAATAATGGATCGTGTTTATCATCTGCACACTTGTCCTGTTTATTGTCAACCCACGATCTTTGTTTCAGATTGACCTAGGTGTGGAAGCGGGTACTTAGTTGGATTCTTCTTCAGTTGTGGCTGCTGTCGTGACTGGATTCTGCACCGTGGTATCTGATTGGTTGGCCGATGACCCATTCCACCGTCAGCAGCTTGAAAGTTAGAAACTCCTTTCGCCCCAGTCTTCCTCACTGTTGCTTCACTTTCTTAAGCTGATTGGTTTTTGCTCTGTTGTTCAAGTGATGACATAATAACATGATTATGGTTTGTGAAAAAAAAATACTTCTTTTTTTGTTCCAATTGAGAACCAACTGGTAAAATTGTTGGTGTGATTGGTGTATGCTGGGGTGAAAAGGATATCTGTACACTGAAGTAAAAATAGTTGCAAGAAAAACTGTGGATTTGCATTTTATTTACTTATTTATTTATTTTCATCTACACTGAATAGAAAGCCGGACAAGAAACTCCCAGTTTGAAAATATGTCCCACTCCAGTCCTGCTATTATGTGTATAGGTGGAACTGATCTAATAATAACATTAATAATATTTGTGACTTTATTTCTTGTCTATGATAATATGTATGAAATGTAATGTACAAAACCATGACAGACTGCAATATGGACCATACAAGTTCATGGTGTTGATATATATATATATATATATATAAATATATATGCAACTTTTCCAAGTGTAACTGATTTTAAAAAGACACTCTTTTTTTTATTTTTTTATTTTAGAGCCTCTTTAATTGGTCCTTCTAAAATATGTACAGGCATCAAATTGTCCAAAAATACCACTGGGCCCCCACAGAATCAGTCAACCTCTTTCTATCCTTTTTGCTCATGTAAGCCTGGATGGAGTCATTATAGGCACAATTTTTCAATTTTAATCATGAGCACAGTGGCCAGTGTTCCTGCATTAAGGCATTAACCAGCCTTCACAGATCAACAGTTAAACAAATGAAATGGAAAATACCCCATTGCTGGAACAGTAGAAAATCTTCAGACACACATGACTGAGAAGTATTGGATTAGCAGGACATTTGCAGACGATGTCAGCCTCCTTCCTCCTTTGACTTGAACTGACCGTTCAAGAAATTGGAGCACAATTACATTAGAGTTTTGTCAGGGTGAGATGAGTTGGTGTGTGAGACGGAGCAGCTACATTTTTTTCATAAATTATAGAACAGAATGGATTAACATTGCACTGTTTGACACTACAATTCGTATTTTGTTGACTGCAATTTTGAGTGATATGAGATCCACTTTTGCCCTGAGCTCAGAATTAGAAAATAAATTATTCCCAAGAGGTTCAAGAGTGCTGACTTAAAGCTTTAGCAGTTTGTATATAAATCACTCACTTAAAGTGCAGGACTTGTACACTAAAGGTATTTCCCAATTCAGGAACAATGCAGACAGAGGAAGTAGAATGATTCGAACATGACAACCACCCAACCTCCTTCACACCGAGGGAGGACTTTCATCTTTGAAAGACAAAAGAAATGTACAGATCCTTTGACACACTAAAGAAACCACCACAATTGTCACAGTCAGCTTTTTACTAATAACATTTAAATCTGATACCTGCAAGGTCAACATGGTTTGAGATTTTCTGATTGTGCTGTCTGCGGTGAACGAGTGCTGGTTTATGTAAACATACTTAGTATGCATGATTTGTCTTAATTTTGCATAAAGATGGAATGTTATTTTCTGGTGTGATTAGACCCTTCAGTGATCTTATTAGGTCATTTTTATTGCCAGTATTGTAAAATAATTACATAAACTCTTTTTAAATAGCTTCACATTTTACTCTGCTGGTTTGACTTGCTTATAAAGTATGTTCAATTCTACATAAATTCTCTGAAAAATAAAAAGTTCTTGGTGTTTTTATTTGCAAGGGAGAATGTGATTATCATTAAGTGGCAACAATACAATTTTGAGGATGATTGAGCTGATCACCTATCTTCTATTGGGACTCCGTACACATAAACAAAATATAATTATGTGGGTCAGAAATCCAAAAATGACTGGAAAGCTCATTATTGTGCAAAAAACGAAAAATGGAAAAGAGAGCAGGGTGTCTAAAAAAGACAAAAACAAAACACAAAAAAAAAAAAGTGAGAGAGAAAAAGGATCAGAAGCAGAAGATGGATAGATGGATCTACTCTTGTCCATGAATGTCTTCTTCCAGTAGCCCACTTCTTCTGAGCAGGACCTGGTTCCTAAACGACAAAGACTGACAAAGACCTTGTTATTTCAGACTGTTACGGTTTTATTTCTATGCCTCTCACATATTTGCAAGACTGGCCAGACTAGGACTTGAACCACAACAGTACCACTGCCAGCTGCAGCTAGATCAACAAGCAAGAGCAACATCAAGTAAAAGGAACATGAAGGAGGAAGTGAATGCAACAAAGGCACCAGTCAAATTTCATGTATATTTCACTCCTTTCTCCATTGTTTAATGTTTTGATTAAAATATATAGTCATTTTTTGTATAATATGAAGTATGTTGTGTTTGTTGTATTGTAGATAATTTAGAGTCTTCACACAAAACATGAGGAAGTGGAGAATGTGCACGCAGATACAGACAATAATTATGTTCAAATAGTATGTGACCTACCTGTAGTAGGGTAGACCGGGGACATTTGTAACAATTTTGATATTTTTCTCTAATTTCAAGCTCTTTTAACCCAGTGTGTTATGCCAGCTATGCAAACTAGCTTCAAGTGACTGCTAATAAATAGGATGGAAATTGCCTGTGCAGCACACTCAGAAAATATATGGCTTGAACTCAAACACAATAAATAAAATGTTACAACTGACCCCTTAATTTTCATCCGGGACGTTACATGTTTTGCTTTACACGCTAGAAAATGAATAGAAACACATCAGCTGTTTTTGAACGTGCGCCCTGATTCAGCAAAGAAACGCAAGAAGACATTAGCGGAGGAAGAGAGTAAAAGAAAAAGAGAAAAGAACAAAACAGGCTCAACATGTGGATGTTTTCTGTTTCCACGTCTTAATACAATAATAACAAATATAGAACACAATATGCAAGAAGCTTTGGCTGACTGAAAGAGCTCACAGTACAGATAGGATATAAGATGGATTAATCCTTGATGGGGAGGCGCTTTACTGGGAACATTGCAAAAGTTCTATTGTGAGGCTTTGACATCTTCATCACTAACATCAGTTGGGTCTGTTTGAGTAAAATACAGGTGAAAGCAAACTAAACCCAAAGGTGTGAAGATTTTCTGATTTCCTCACCAACAAAGTCCCACCGACTATCCTGGTGAAAATGCGCCCAAAAACAAAATGTTGTCATTCAAATCACATTTTCTAAACCGTTACAACCTGTCACGGTCAGGGACCATCGCTAGGTGGTGAACCCAAATGCAGAACACACAAAAAGGGATTTAGATAAATGTAAACAATCTTTATTGCGAGCTCCTGATCATCTGTGGGAGGCTGGGTCCGGGTTTGGTTCATTTCTCCTGAGGGAGGACAGAGGGTTAGAATAGCTCTTACGAACGCGTGTGATCTTTCCAGTCAGTGGCTTACTTGGTTTCATGAGGCAGTGGAATGGTGGAGGGTTTTGTCAGGGACCCCTCTGGTTGTGCGTGATGGGTCGGATGGCAGGCAGGGTGAACAGAAAGGCTAATTGCGGTGGCCAGGCTTGGTCGGGGCTGAAGTACTGATCCGAGGTCCATTTTTCTGTAGAGGCGGTAAAGCTGAGGAAACACAAAAGGTCAGGTGATCGCTGCTTGAATCTACAAGAGGATGTGCAATACAAGACCTGATTACCACGCAGTCTAGAGAGATAATCCGGCAAAGACTGGAGCTCCTGCTGGTTCTTAATAGCAGGCTGATTGAACAGCAGGTGGCTCCAATTGCCGTTCCAGACTCCGCCCTTGATTTCCCTGGAAACCTGCTCACCTGCACCTGGAACACTCAGTACACACAACCAGAGCACAACCATGACACAACTTGCCCAATGAAAACGTGTTACAACTGACCCCAAGTGTATCCATGAGCTAGCTGGCCATACAGCTAGCAACTAAAAAATTACCACAAATAACCTGCTTGAAAACTGCTAAATAGACACATAATCAATATGATATATGTTTGAAGGAGTTTAACTACAAAGCAAGTTATGTAGTCACAGAAATAATTTGGGCAAAAAAATTGTTTTCTTACCTCAAAATCACATTTTCCCTCATAAATTTTGTTGTGTTTGCCGAACGACAAAACTTTTTCACGTGGAGACGAAGGACTAAACTGAACATGTGCAGAGTGAATTAGATGATTCCTAACTTCTCCCTGATTGAAGCAGTTGCAAGTGTCACAACTGACCTGTGTTAGATCTGTCCCCGGTCTCCCCTCGTCAGTGTAGTGGTTTTCTGCTCCATCCAACCACTCCTCCTACCTTCTTACACATTTTTTTGCATGTTAAACAACAGATGTGACCAGGAAGGTATTTCCCTCTTGGGGATAACGCTCTGTAGGAGCAGTACTCTGAAGGATGAAAAAAAATTACATTATGTAACCATTTTAGTTGGAGGACTTGTTCATTTTCTCCAATTAAAGGGAATGTATAGCTGTTTGTGGTGCGAATATTACTTCTCCATTTCTACCACAAATCAACAGTAAACTACAGCTGTTAATCTAATTATAATCAAACCTTATTACTATTTAATAATGTGAAGTAAAACATTAGCTGGAAGCTAGTTGTAGCATTTTCAGTCAAATTAGAGTAAATTTGTGTGTGTGTGTTACCTTTCTACACATGTATGTGATGCTTGTTAGCTTGTTTTTTTTATTAATATATCCAGCGGCATTGCTGTTGTAAGCTTTAAATAATAAAGCATTCACCACCTTTCTTGCCTGCACGGCACTATATCTCATTTTCTCTCCGCATCTCTTGCTCTCTTCCTCTTTCCCCGTTGGATATCGCCGCCAAGGACGTGCTTCCAACCGTATGAAGGGTATCGCCAAGGCTGGTTGTAGGCAACTTTCCGAAAATAACGACCACACAGTAAAAGGCAGCTGAATGTGCTTGCACATGCACAAAGTTTACAGTTCAGATCATCACAAGACAACATCCTGTCATTTTTCTTCCACACCTGGTTTGACATAGCTGTTTGTAAAGCTGTCACAGTAATGATTCTTTATCTCTGCTGATAATGACATCTGTTCCTCCTGAAGAGTTTTGTGCAAAATGCCCTGAATAAGATTTACCTAGATTTTGTGTGAAAATGTGTGTGTGTGAGAGAAGGAGACCCTGAGGATGATTTAGGGAGAGGGAAGAGATGTCTGTATGGAAGGCAGACAACATAGAGACGCTTTGGGTAAAAGGTTGTATTGGTGGAAGTCAGCAAAATGTTAAGAACCCATGTTTTTAAACAAATGCAGCATAGCACGTCAAGTCCTTGTCTACACAAACTTGAATTTCTGAGTAAGGTTATTTAGTAATTTTTTTTAACAAGGCAACAAAACTGGTTTACAAATAAAAACAAAATATTTGCCTTTATTAATCTACAACTAGGAAATATTTGTGATTGTATATTGAGCCCATAGTTCAGATTTCAGTTTATTTTAAAGACTTAACCTTTGATGCTAACATGAGGCAGTGTACTTTGTCCCGCAGTCCTCGGATGGCAATAATGTACCCTTGGTTAAAAAGTAGTTAATATGTTCATCTGTGGTATTTGCTTCCTTTGGCATGAGCATGGTGACCTTAAAACCACTCGCATGTTTCTAATAACATACTGGTTAAGTGATGCATTAGCTGTACCAATTAACCTGTACAACCAGCAGCAGCCCAACATTCAGGCACAATATAGAAAATTACTCAGCATCAAAAAAGCAAATTTTAAAAACACTAATGGACATCCTTTCCTCCAGTTTAGAGTTTATACTGAGCAACAGCATGGAAAATAAATATCTTTTATTCTTTTTCCTTTGCTTTCATCTGGTTCCTCTGTGGACGAAATAAATAGCAGTATTTGATTAAAAAAAAAAAAATAAATAAATCAGGTAGCAGCCTTGGCCAAAGTTTTATAGCCCTATTTAAAAAAAAACAAAAAACAGAGCATTTCCCCCCTTTCCATTTCTGAAAATGCATCCTGGCCTCATGCCGTGCAGGTGGCATCCATATTTATAAGACCTTCATGACAAGAGTCACTCGCAAGGTAGAGGCAAGGCTAGAAAAAAGAAGAGCCTTGGACAAAAGGTCAGACAGCACTAAATTCCTTACTCCAAAATCTTGCTCTACACTGCCGAAAAGCAAGACCATGCTGCATGCAAGCAGAGTAAGCATCAAAAGTGTCAGCATGCCATGGTTATCCTAAAAGACAATAGCCAATCCCATCGGATGCTATGAATAAGATGAATGGCTTGATGTTTGGTAAGAAAGGCCCAAATTACCATCTAAATGACTCTGTAGTGGTAATTATGGTGATAACAATAGCAGCTGTGATCAATGAGATAATACTTCCAATTATAAACATGACATCTCATGGAAAAATAATGGGGATCATGTACTGCAGTTAGCTGTTGCAGTGTCCTTTGTGAATTGGATAATTACAAAATGCATGGGTCAGTGACAATGCAGCTGAGAACAAATCTGTATATCAAAGCAAACAAAATAAGCTAACAAAAGAACAAACCGTGCCCAATCAAGTCTACCATTTGAATTTTGAAAGAAATTCTTGCAAATGCCCCTCATAAAAATGAACTTATCTATGTCACTATGCAACAGGCAGATGTTTTTCTTCCGTCCGACTTGTGAAATCCCTGGGTTGCCTCGGTACATCCTCACAGAGCTGGTGCACAAGGTTACTGCTCTACAGAGGTGAAGTGTGATGGACTAAAGCCCATCAGCGAGTAGTGTAACCTGAGCTTCCTCATCACTACATTCAGTAGCAGGCCAGATAACACAAGCAAGTCCCTCATAGCTTTGTCTGGCTGGCTAGTATTCAGGCCAGTGAACCCTGTCCAACTCAATCTGCCACTATTGTTACGTTGAGAATACCACAGCGGCTTTGTGATAAGCTCGAGTGTAATATGGACATTTTCCCTCCATCTCATTCTAACTCTCTTTCCTTCGTTATACAATTTTTCTTCTTTTTTTGTTGAGATCCTTTAATTATCTTCTGCAAAACGACTTTCTTCCTCTTCTTAACCATCTTTCATTTTCCTATTTTGTGTGTCTCTACGAACGCCCATGCCCTATTACACCCTGTCCTCCTCGCCTCTTCATTTTCATGTCACTTTCTTGCAGCCACCTGCTTTCCACATTTTAAATAACTGCACCCTGTTTGCTGTCGTGTCACCCTGCTTTTTATTTATTGTGTTGACTTCTTTTCTCCCTATTTTCAGGAAATGGGAACATTGAAAGGAGACTTTTGAGTTCCGAAACTCAGACAGTGTTAGCCTAAAGGCACAGACTGGAAACACGGTAATAATAATGTATTTATTTATTTATTTTTGGGATCAACTTTTCATTATTACATAAAGGATAGAGGATGGACTGAAGGAGAAGAACATCAGAAGAAGTAGTAAGCAACAGAAATACATACATCACATATAAATTCAAACATAAAACATGGCAGAGGGGGAGCTATTCCCTCCAAACAAACATTTTAAGTAATTATTTTTTTCTATCATATTTTTGTTGTTGTTTGTTTTGGGTTAATGACAAAAATAAGACTAAAGTGTCATCATGCAAAATGGTTCACCTGTAAAGCATGACATTAAAATGTTGCAGTGAAATAAGGAAGTAGATCGAATCTTTTTTATTCCAAAGTAAAGCTGCTTTGTTGTTTCCTTAAATTATCCTAGTGTTTATCTAACATAACATTTAAATGAAATGTTAATGTGTCATTGCAATTTTTTATGATTCAGGTTGGGTTTACAGTGCAATTCAACACATATAGCAGCTTTACTGAACTTACATTATACAAATAAGAAAAAAAAATACAGTATAACCAACTTAACATGAGATGGAGGCCTTTTAGTCATCAGTGCGCAAAGGTCTGTAGCAGAAACAGAATTTAATTTAAGATATATGGTGTTGTTTGTTTTCTCGGTTCCAGTATTTGTGTTTCAAACAGCAGCTACTCCGCTAAAAGGCAGCCGGAAGTCAAAGCTAGTTTGATATTTTTTCTTTGTTTCCAAATGTTCAGAATCATTTTCATAATGTAGTTAGAAGCCTCCCAAGTTCAGCTAGAGGTCCTTTTTTTATGTAATTTCTCTTAGAGAAATCCAGAGTTAATACCTAGCATTTATTTATTGAATTTTTACTTTGTTTATAAGTTATTTTGTTGTGCTGGCATCAAAAGATAATAAATAAAACTTAAACACCCATTAAGAGTGTTCATCTGATTTAACACATTTATAATGTTAAATGAATTAATGCATAATAACCTGGATAATCATAAAATTGTGGTTATTTATTTGACAATAATCAATAAAAATAAAAATAAATAAAAAAAAAAATAATATAACACTTCTAGAGGCTCTAAATCCTGCCATCATTATCTTCTGCTCAATGATCCTAAGATGTAAGTAAGATTTTCAATGTAACACATGGTAAGCGATGTATGGGAGCTTTCATGTGCGCTGGGGTTTGTGTCAAATGGGAATGTAGGACTTATTTGTGTGTTTTAGTCAGTGTTTTTTAAATGTTTTTTTTTGCCTTTTGCAGGAACATATTGGTAAGTTTATCATTTTTTGCTCTAGGGAGTCTTTGGTAAACTGCTTCGGCGGACAAACTTCAGTGAGATTTTTTACTTCAATGGCAAATTGCAGATCTTTAAAATAGTACAGTATTGTGTAATTTCAAATACAAAGACACCTGGGAGCCAGATAATAGGGATAACAAAAAGCAATTTGTTAACTTAAACGTTATTGCTTTCTGAGTGATTGCATAAAATATAAATTAATTGTTAAAATGAGGTGTGCTGAATAAATGATTATGAGAAAGGTCATTCAGTCTCAGAGCCCTCGGGCATGGACTACCAGAAGAGTCAATAAAAAGGGTAAGTCTGTGGAAAAGAAGTCTTTTTGTGTCCAGTGGAGGACCCTCAGAGGACATTGAGATCAACGTGTGTTTGTATCCATGGCGATTTAAAATCTACCCTATGTTGTCAGCTCAAGAAAAGAGTCTTATTATTTTAGTTTTGGGTTCAAATTCAACCCTTTAAAATACTGTTGTAACAGTAATACTGTATAACTAGGAGACATGTGAAGATGTTCATTTGGTATATCTGCTGGAAATTGATAAATACTTGATCCCATGAAGACATTACAAAAATTGAATAAATAATGTAAAAAAAATATGTAAAAATGCTCTAACTTTATGAAATATGTTTATTTGACTGGGGACATTATGGGGGAGGTCCAACACACAATACATCATGTGGAAGGACACATCTAATGCAATATTATTCTGTGATCCAAGAGGTGCACATGTTTCCACAGAAGACAGAAAAAACTTCAAAAGACATTAGTATGGAGATTGTTTTACTGGACATGCACCATTACAAGTATATTTTCATACCTGTTAGTTTTACCCTTTTGTATTTATTTAATTGTAAACATTTTCATGTGTCTTCTAGTTTTGTTAAGGTATTGCTTCTAGTCACACATCCAGAAATGAATTGGGGAAAGGTAAGTGGTTTTCTTTGCAGGTGGAAAAGAATTGGATGTGTGCGAGTGTGTGAATCTTTCTAGGAGAGATGACAAAGTATAAGAGAGAGAAAAAGGTCATTTAATAGGTGCTGGAAGTGTTCTTGAAACATTTGTCAAAAGTTTTCCAGACTGACGACAGCAGATCCAAGTACCTTACAGTGAAAACCCTTAAATTGTGAAGACAGTTTGTGGCTGAAGTTGTTGCAGTGCAAAGGGACTTCTTCTTTAAGGCATGACTTGACAAAAAACTTGACAGTTTTATTTATTTTTTTCTTACTTGAAAGAAAATCAAGTCTCAACAGTTTCCTGACATGCTGTGACATGATGCAACACGACAAAACACAACATGACATGACAAATAATTCTGAGACAGTTTCCAAAATTACCACAGAACGACAAACTGGTGACAAGAGGTGGAACGACTGAAGCTTTAGATGCTTGACAACTCATTTTATACTTATTGGTTGTCTTTGTCTTTGCTCTTTGCGCACAAAAATGTCATAATCTCAGTTGTCATAATAATGCTAATAAACAATGAGAAGTATTGAAAAGGGGTGGAACAAAAAGGTGATGGGGGAACAAATTCATTTTAAAAAATGCTAATAATAACATCCATAATAAAGATAATAATAAAGATAATAAAATCTTAATGGTACATCATTGTAGTCTTTGTTGTTTTATTATTTTGGCAATAATTATCTTGTGTGGGGTGGCGAAAAAGAGATTCAATAACATACATAAATAAATACATAAAAAACACAGCTAATAATAACAATAGTAATAAAAATGTTATAAAAAAAAGAGAAAAAATATATTTCCCCATGTGAGGGTGGGTGAAGGCAGCGGTAGTGAAAGGTATGGGTTGGGATGGGACATGATGGGGAGCGCATCGACTATAGAAACACTCAGCTTCCTGGGTAGGGATGATGCAGCCCCTTCCTAACACGAATAGAGGTTCACACAAAACAAAAGTTATGTTAAGGACTGTAAGTCATCTTATTACAATATTCTTAATACACTATCCGTGGTACCAGAGTTTATAGATCAGCTTTCTATGATTGACAGGACTTCTCTGTGTAAATATCTGCAAACTTACTGTTGCTTGTTTTGGGCTTCTACTCATTGACTGGTTGCTGGTCTCTTTACATCAGCTTCACTGGGGTGTTCACTGGAGTACACAAAGTCTGCGGTAAAAAAGGACAACCATTTGCAGCAAGGGAGAAACCCGAGTAGGCTAACGCTCCATGTTTGGAAGGCTGTGGTTGTAATTTAGACTTTATATGGGTCAGTTGTTATATTGATGCCTATGTGGAGTGCACATAGACACTGATTTCAAAGATAATGTGGACCACCACCTAACTATCATAAGCATGTTGGGTTTTTTCCAGTAAACATTAACATTTCGCTTTTAACATGACCAATATAGGAGCCAGAGTTTATTATATGGTGTTCACAGATAGTTTTAGATATTTCTATTCATAAAACATTTAAAGTAGATAAATGTTGCGATACATATGTTCACAGTCCAACTAGAAATTGCTCATTTTGACCAACAAAGACATGCCTACATCAAGGGAAATGCTTTGAAGGCTAAGCAGTATTAAAACCTGTCAGACATTTTTCCCCCCTCCAACATTCAAACAGTACAGTAATAATGCTTTTTTTTTAAAGGGGATAATGTGTGTAGTGCACAAACTTGCGAGGACCATTTAAATCCTTGTAATTATTTGATCAAGTATTTTCTTACATACAAAGAGAATTGTTTTTCTCATCCATTTGGCTAAAATGGTCCTATAAATGGCATGTTAAAATAAGTACATGCAGGACACACTGGGATGAATGGGGAGTTTAAGTGGAAGTAAAATTCTGGTGCTTCAGAAAATGATAAGGAAAAACCAGCCTCACAGAACTCTGCATACCACCTTAAGCTGGCACTCACTGAAATAACAAGAATGAAAAAAAAAAGTCAGTGAGACTGAGAGCTACAAAAAAAAAACTAATCTAGAGTGTAAAACTACCCAGCACAGCAAAGAATTTGGTATAAATTAGGCATGCAGAAAAAGATCAGTCCAGGTTCTTATTCACCTATCCTCTTCCTCAACTACTGGTATTATCATGTAATACCATAGTCGATAATGCCAAGACAACATCACTTAGGTTGAAATCGTCTGTTTGATATGCGCTGGGAAGCCTTTGTGCCTCATCACATTTTCTGTCTGATGTCCAGTGCTGCTCTTTGGTATAATTCATCACATCCCGTCCCCATCCTGTCCTGCACGCTCATCTCTCTAGCGCTCTCTGAAATAAACAACAACATGCTGTCCTCCATCTTTTCTCCCCACGTCCCTCTATTTTTAGCCTCAGAAGTCCTCCACCGCATGCATTTATCCGGCTGATCAATTTCCTATCTGAAGGGCTATTTGAAAGTTATGCTTTTGTTTTTCTTTCTTACACTCGAACTTCACTTTGCCACTTCTTGTTTCTGTCAGTTATATTCCTAACACGTCCCTGCCTACGCTCTCTTTTGGCATTAGAAACATAAGTACTCACTTTGCGGGTTTTCATTTATCTGTTGCTGTGACCAACAGACAACCTTGAGAACCCCATATGCCCACCCTGTAATGGTTCTAAGTAAGCCTGTCCTCGCAAATTTAGTTTTCTGCATGTCAATGTGCTCCTCGAAACCTATCCAAAACCCATTTTTGTCTCTTTTTAAAAAAAAAATCCTGTTCCCTTACCCCCCTGTACATCTTCATTCTCCTCATCCTCTTTACACCCCTTACTCACACCTTGGAAATGTAATTGTCAAAGTGTTTGTGGAAGGCATGGCAGTGTATCTGCACATGAAGCAAGGACATGAATGAGTTGAGTTATGTGACACGAAGATGGCCTACTCTGGCACAGAGACCAACACACTCCTTGGCTACCCCAAAACACATCTCAGGTAATTCAATTAAGTCTAACAATGTGTCCTTTTGATGCATGGCAGAGGTATGCTCTGAAAGTATTTTACCATCATCAGCACCACTTTTAGTCTCTACACTATATCATATTTATTCCCCCTGTCATTTTAGCTCAATATAGCAGGACGTTTTTCAGATGACAACATTGTGTCTTTTTTCACTAAATTTAAACTATAAAATTGTGAGATGGCCAGATATCACCAAACATAACTTTTTATATTATATTTCTTAGTCGTTTGTATGATTATTTAGCTGATGAGCATGTTTTTTTTAAACAACTGTGATCAAATTCCGGTGGTGGAGCAGATTCCTGCATAACTCCTTACCTACCATCAGCATTGACATTTAAGTGTCACGGTCAGCATGATCAATTGCTCCATGTCCACTTCTGTCGCAACACTTAACACTTCTCATCAATGTGGAGGATAGGAGTGAAATAAGAAGAAAAAAAAAAGTTAAGTAGTAGAAGCTGACAGAAAATCAGCCCAACCTGTGAAGGAAAAAGTAATGATGGTTAAAAAGGTCAGTGTTAACAAAGACAACATCTTACCAGCAAGACCCCCTGCCAGCTGGTCCAAACGGTCAAGATCACCCGGCCTGCAGCTTTCTGGGGTATGACTCACCAGCAACAGGTTCATTGTTGCAGGTTTCTCAAATTCAGTCTTTCATTCTCAGTTCTAAATTAAAACAACTGTAAGGAACTAAACTTTGAACTAGTTCATGAAAAGCCTGAACTTGGACAACACTGTCCAAATCATAGTGGTATATTAATCCATAGACATTCAATTGTCCATGATATTAAAATGTGTAACTGTTAACAATGTGTACTTTTTCAGCTATAACTATGTTTTACATTTTCAAGCCCAAATGCTTTCCATTTTCAGATGTTCTTTTTAGGAGTGACCACATTAAATCCACCTCCACCTAACCCTATCCTCTGCATCTTTTTCCCTTACACTTGCTAACGTCAAGTCTTCTTTCGCTACATTTCTACATCTCCTCTTTGATCTTTGTGAGAGACCATGCTGGTTAAGCAGGAGGACGCAGGTGGTTTGAGAAAAAATGTGGGTTTTATTTACCCCCAAAATGCACAAAGTCAAACATGAGAACAAGGCGAATAAGAGATCTAATGAACAAAACTAAACTAAAGCCATAAACAAACAAAGCAACGAAATTACCTATTCAAACAAAACTGAGTTAACACAGAGAAACCAAACTTAGCTATCAAAAAAACAAAACAATAGGGAACTAAAATACTGGCAGATCAGACAAATCAAACACAAGAGGGGAAACAAAGACTTAAAGAAAAAGCAACAAACACCACAAGAAACAAAACCTTATAGTTTAACAATTGTTCAAACGTAAGATAAATTAAAGAAAAGACTAAGCAAATGCGTCAAACCAAAAGAAAATACCTAAAATTTGAGAAAATGAACTAATGATCTCCCCTTGATGGGTCTGTATTTAGTACAGGCTCAAGCACTTCCTGTGGTAGTTTCTGTCAAAGCATCCCATTTGCTCATTGCTGCCCGCCAGTTCTCACACAGCCCCCACTATCACCAGTAAAACAATAGAGGTTACAGATGCACTACAGAAGTTCTGCAATTTTCCCAGTGATGTGCCCCCTATCGACGATTAATTCGGGATCCATCTTGCATCCTACTTGTACAGTGAGCTCTTGACTCTTGTCTGTCCCTTTCTCTCTTTTTTTTTCTCTGTTCTTCCAATAATGTCTTCTCTGCGTTTCTATGCTGAATCAGCCAAGGTGCACCTTCAGAAATGGCCAGTGTTTATATCCATTTGCTATCATATGAAGCGAAACTCGGTTGCAACGTGCTGCGGCATCCCAGATGATTTTTGTGGTTTCTCGGCCTCAGGATGTTGCTGGGCATGATAGATGTCACTTTACCATCAAATGAGTCTGGAACGCAGAGTTTTAAGGTCGAAAAGTTACGTAATGCATCCTTAACAAATAAGGAAAAACTTAACAAAATTGAAAATTAAAAATAACTAAATGTGCAGGCTTGCTATTAGAACTAATGCATTTCAATACACCCAATAAACAAACAAAAGTGGTATCTTGTGCTAATCTAAACAGAAATGAAAGTGTTGGTGTATGGGGGTAACCAACTTCATCTTTGTGGCTGAAGGTGCAGCCATTTTAGTCTTCCTGGTCTCCTGCCTGCTTGTTCCAAGCTCAGCATCCTTCTTTTAACTATTCTTCTTCTGTGTATGCTCGAAGACAACATCAACATTTTCATCTCTGCTTACTCCAGTCTCCAAATCTTAATCATAATCTGAGGTAACTGAGGCTGCCATGAAAAAAAATCTGTATGTTGACTGGGGTTTAAAGGGTTGAGGTTCTACAAGTAATTTTACAGACCAAAAAACAAAGAACAAAAAATTAAAGGCTTGCAGTTCTCACGGTAAAGCTATGAGGTATGATTACAACAAAAGACAAGACTTCCAGCAGAGACACAGCTACCAGGAATGATTTGAAAGATATGCACTTGTGCAAGTTTATTGCATTGGCTCTTTGTCTAAACTCACCGTACCCTTGGCCCTAAAATTTAAGATCATTTTTAATCACTTTGATAATGGAAGCTACTTTTTTTGTTAAGAGAAAGCTCTGATAGATATAAGAGTTTATGGGAGTTGACAAGGGGCATTGTACTGAGGGCATTAGAACTGGCAGCTTGTCAAACAGCCTACTGGAAAAAGAGCAGCAAGTCAAGAGAGGAATACAAAGATGGAGAAAGGCGGAGGAGGGAGAGAGTTTGTAAGGGCAACCAGCAGGTCACCAGACAGAACAGGTTTCTATTTTACCATCTTCCTGTACTTCATTCTCCACCGCCTCATCTTTTTTTTGCCCATTAATTACAATAGGACACAGGAGGGGCACTGATGCCTCTTATTAGGCAACAACAAATAACTGGAACACAAGAAGCCTAATTAGCTGGGAACCAGAGATTGTTCTGTTGTATTAGGAAGTTTCTCTACCTCAACAATATATAGATAGAGTTCAATGAATTTAACATTACTGATATGTACGATTATGCTCTGTATAATATCTTTTTATAGTCTTCACTTTCTCTGCAGGATTGATCCCTTTAAAAAAAAATTTTTAGACAAGAGGTTTGACACCACAATGTCAAACATTAATTTCCCTCGTGATGTCTGCCTTATTCAATTCATTCATTTCCTGCTCCCTTGTATTACTTCTTGCCTGATGATGCTCCTTAATATCTTAGCTATTGTTTCAAGTATCTTTAATTTGTGTGCTTTTTTCTATTGCTGTCCTCTCCTTTATTTCATGTATTTATCGTTGCAATCGCAAGGTTTGCTCATAAGCACAGCAACTGATCACCCGGTTTGTGTGGACCTAGCTTTAATCTACATAGGCCCTACTGTCAAGCCAAGCAGGTTGCCACAGTGATGATTATCTTAATTAAAGTCTGTGTCATTGGGAAATGTGCACAAACAAGCAATAACGCTACATCCTATCCAAAGCACACCATAGCCTCTTCCTGAGTTAGTCAATGCTCACCTCACCATCTATGCTCATAAGCCTCAGAAACAGCAATCAGATTTTCAAGTCAATAACGTGCCCTCATAAGGAGGCAGAAAATAAGGAAATAAAATGGTGGATGCAATATTCCAGATGGGATGTTGCCGACGCGTTTGTGCTTTGTCAATAATTGTCAATATTTTCTAATCTCTCAAAATGACTTGGAAGGCGCATATCGGAAAGCGTTTTTGGTATGCAAATGAGGATGCTATTCATCATCCAAGATGGATGGGCTCAGGAGATAGGCTGAAGGATGTCAGAGAGAAATGGGGTACAGTGAAATTCGTCTCACCCCTGCTCACCTTTTCCCTCCACCGAACACTTTTTCTCTAGTCTTTAGCTTATCACTTCCCCTGCCTCTGCCAGCCCTTACCTCCAGTTTCAAATTCCTCCCAATAAAATCTGCCCTACTGTTGTCCTCCATTTACCAACTCTGTCGTGTTGGTGGGTGACCTCTTTTTCTTTTCCCCCTCTGCTTGGCTCTCTGTGCGTGTTCTCAGGTTTATACAGCAGATATCTGTTCTTTCCCTCTCTTCCCCTTCAGGCAATGTGCAGGTCATTCCCATTTTTACAGCCCACAGAATAGCTCTTCTGTTCAGAATACAAAGGGCTTCTAATTGGTGGGCTGTGCTTTTATTTAATCATGTGGAAGGATGTTTATTCTGCTGGTGCTGCAGAAAGCTCCCTTTTTCTCCTCAAAGTTTCCTTTTCTTCTTTACAGACCTGTTGTAATTAACACAATCCTGCTAAATTTGCACTGTAATTTGGTGAACCCCAAATTAACCTGACTGGCTAGCATTTTCCCCATTAGCATGTTTCGGTCCCCATTTCATTGTCTCAATAATCAGTGTCCATGAGCTGGGCCAGATGCTGTTGGTGGACGAGCTGGTGTCGTCATGTGATGTCTGGGTTCACCGGAGCACAGCAGCTGCATATAAAAGACTAAAGGTTATTGGTGACTCATTGTTGATTGAGACCTGATGATCACATCCCCTGCTTGTAATATTGTCACACTTTAGTGCCAGCTTCATTTAGCAGGACAGAAGGTTTTGTGGGGGCAAAGAAGATGCCCCCTCCCTTCATTTCCTGCCATATCATCCTGAACTAAAGGGTAATTGTGTTTTTCAGCAGATGGTTAAGTAGCTTAGCTCCCAGACTAGCAGTGATGATAGATAGAATAGCAGGAGATGCACTTTCTATCATTAAATAATTTGTCATGCAATCATTGATAGTTCAGGGCATAAAACAACTATTATGAAGACTTTTAGTGTTGTACTTCCATGGGGCCAAGTATAGCAGTGTTCCTGCTGCCATGTGCCACACAGTCACACTCGTGTCAGTTCTTTGATCCAAACACAGACTATAATTGATCTTCTTTGAGATGTTGTCGAGTGGTTTTTATTTTACAAGCCAATATTTCTACTCTCTGCCTCTCTATGATAGTGGGCATTACTCATATCACTGCTGCCAGCTTGACTTGAACATCAGACTAGTGAGCAGAGGCCAGTTTGGTCATATCGAGCACAAACTTGCACACACAATAATGCACACACATTAGCACGCCAAGATGAATAATACGCTGGTTTTATCGCTTCCTGTCAGTAATCCTTTGCGGAGATGGTCTCCAAAGTGTGCTTTGTATAAAACCAAGGCCTTCTCTCTGTGAGTAACTAAAGTGAATTTACACTAAGAACTGCATTTTTCTCAGTTTGAGTAGATGCTCATTGATGGAAGAATATGTAAAAGCACAGCTTTTATATTTTTGAAATTTTCTGAAGATACACTTCTTATCTAGAACTCACGTGAAGACTTTGCTATATCTGTCTCATACTGAGGTCATACAGATACAGATTTGGATATGGAGATGCCACGCATCATGGATTATCTCACTGATAATAATCTCTTTGAATCCTCTGGGAATCATTTTAGACTCCTTGAGGAGGAGATGCCTACAATACACATGAATGTTCACCAGAACAAGCTACTACTGTTCAGGTGTTATTCTTTAGTTATATATAGGTGTGTATATGGTGTAAGTAACTTTTAATAGATTGTAATGGGTTTTCAATTTAACACAGTCCATTTTAATCATGGGGGAATAATCTTAAATAGCCCCCAAAGACAAATCTAAATGGAAGTCATAAATTAGTTAAATGGGATCTCAAGTTAAATGATTCCTGACTTTCAGGATGGCCATTATCCACACCAAGGCTGGCACACCAGAAATATCCATTATTGACCCCAGGGGTCACACTGCTCACTTTATTCACTCATTTCTCCTTCAACCCCTCATCATTAAAAAGAGAACAGTTTGCTTTTAAAAAACTTCTTCACGGGTTGCAACCAACCTAAGTTATTTTCAAATTATTGTTAGTTTTGAGGAAAGATCAGCTTTAATGTGCAAAGTACCCCCAATTGTTTGCTCCACGCTTTTGTGCCACATTCAAAGTCTTTTTTTTCTGACTTTGTTCGATCCTTTACCATTCAAAGGTTTTAATTATAAGTAAAACATTTCAGTGTATTTTTCATAGGTATTAATTTAATTAGGTATTCACTGGTACCATTTAAGACTGAGGCAATTCATTAATATATACTGAGAGATCCTTTAAACAACATGCAAATGTGTACATCTCACTAGATGGCACTGTTCCCTCTTGCCCAAAGCAGATAGTCTTGCAAATTAAGAGCATCCATAAAAGGCTTCCATATCTTGTACAGCATTTTCCAGCCAAGCAAATCTCATGTGAAAACTGAGAGGGGGTTTGATCAAATGTTTGTAAGTAGGTGTGCTTGTAAATGTTTGATTCTGTTGCATCAGATTACAGAGAAGGGCTCTTAGAATTTTCAGAAAATAGCCCTCAATTTTCATTAAAAAAACATAAAACTCTTAGAGGATTCAAATAAAATTAAGCAATTTTAATAACTTTTGCATCTTGCATATGTTGCATTTTTTTAACAAACTAATCCACAATACTGTCAATTATTTTCAGACTTAACCACATTAGTTAACCAGAACAACAGCTTGAACATACAGGATAGTGGTGGTGGTGTGGATCAGTGCTTATGTCACAAACAACCTTTTGCTTTGCGTGGCATCATGAGAGCCTCACTATCTGCATGGCCTAAAGGCATGCAGAGAGAGAGAGAGGGGAAACCATGCACACCTCAATGCTCCGTGGAGCTTTCTTGTGTTTGAGTGGTATGCCGCACCTGCTCCACTCATGTGGGGGCATGAAAGAGATAAATAGCAAGAGGTGGGGGTATTTCCAAGGACATCTCCAAACAACCCTGGTGACTTGTGTTTTCAGAATAAAAGGCATCTGTCAGCTATATTCTCAAGGGTTTTTGGAGATGTATAAGCTGGTCATGTTCACTTGGTTTTATAAGCACTACAGAAATCCATTTCCCCTCCCTAGATCCATACCAGCAGTCCGTTGCAGAGCAGCAGGCTTAGAAACTTAAGATATTATTTCTTCAAAAGTTGGGAAAAGTGTTGGTGGATTAGGCTGGTGAGGTTGTGAGGTTTGTGCACTCTTGCTCAATGTGAGAACAAATCACATTGTGTTATGATGTAGTGCTTGCACAATGCATTTTCATAAACCTCTTTACAGGTTTTCACATACTGCTTACAAACCACTATTTCTGCCAGATTCATGCATACAGACAGGGAGCAGCATACCTCACACTTACACTTGTGCCAAACAAATTATGCTCCAGCTTTGACCTGGGTGCCTCGCATGCAGTTCAAAATTGCCCCACACACCGTATGTAAATATTCTCACATAATCGCTTAAAGCCGCCTGCAGACTAGATTGCACATGCGCCAGTTTACCCATCTACACACACATGCACACCTCTGCACTCCTTAGAGATTATCACGCTTGATGCCTCTCAGACTGAATGGCTCGTTTCACACCGACAGACTGGTGATCTCTGTCTTTGTGTGCCCCTGAGAAGCGCTGAACCTCCCTCCACCCCGCTCTCACACATCAATCCCCTATTTCCACTATGTGTATGTAAATCTTTAAATGTTGGTGTACCTCAGGATAGCAGAGCTCAGCAGGCAAACAGAGGCTGTGAGAGAGAGTAAATGAGCATTATGTAAAAGATGCAAAATCAGGTCAGGGAACAGTTTCATCATTGGGCACTTTTTATTGGATTATGCACATAAACTTGAATCAGTCCTGTAGTACATTTAAGAGCAACAAAGACCTGCACTAAAGACATTGGCAGCTTTTTAATGTTTATTCCAATGTGTAGCTAAAAAACAAACAAACAAAAAAAAATAAATAAAAAGAAAAGAGTGGCTAATCATTCAACTGAAAAATTACCCAAATAAAGGGTAATCCATCAAGCAAAATGTCCTTAAGTGTCCGTTCAATTTACTTTTTCTTTTTTTTCTTTTATGTGTGTGCCATTTTAAAATTAAAGTCCATGTTTAGGAAATTTGATTAAACATGGAGTACATTTTGAAGACAGTACAAAAGCCACTGTGCACAGAATAATCAATGCATTAATCCCAAAAAGAAACAACAAGCAGATGAAACATTCATGCAAATAACTGCTAGTTGCTGCTTTGCTCATAATAGTGCACTGTGTAGACATGCACAAACATCTGCCCACAATTCTGACACTGTTTTGTTATAGGTTCATTGATTTCCCTTATTAGCTGGAGTGTGACTTTTACAATATAAAGGAACATCTGTTACATTAAAGTCCTTGCCAAAAACTCCTCACAATGGTGATTAACCTTAATGTATTTAGAAGTATACTGGAAGCCTTAAATTAAACTTAGTATAACATCCCTGTATTAATGTAGAAATGAGGAGTGTAGCAGAATTTGTAGTGGATAGAAAGCCTCTCACCTGCTAACTGTTGGGAAAGGCTCCAGCCCCCCATGACCCTGCATTGGACTAAGCGGTATAGAAGATGAATGAGTAAATAGGAAGCATCCAAAAACATCTGATTCTGAATCCAGATGTCTAGCACCCTCTTCCCTTCTTCTAACTATATGTGACCATATCAACAAAGCGAAACTTCAAGATAATTATGCAATAAACAGGGCATGTTGATGGACATACCAAGAAGTTGAATGTCCGTTTCATCATGTTGCAACAAGCTGAGTACTGTGCTACCAAGTTACAAAAAGGAAGCTTTGTTGCTGCATTTAAAAATGGAAATGAAACAGAAAAATGCAGTCATTTCAGTGTAGTCCAGTGTAGCTATCAAATGCTTTACGGGGCAGCTGTAGCCCAGGAGGAACAGCAGTTGTCTGCCAACCTTAAAATCGTTAGATTCCAGACCTCCCCTGACTATGTGCCAAAGTGTCCTTGGGCAAGACACAGATACCTATGGTATGTCTATCAAGGTAAGAATGTGTGTAATTGAGCAGAGAACTTTGAGCAGATTTATACTTACGCAGGGTCTGCGTCTGCGTCACCGCCGTAGGCGCCGCATAAATCCGATGAGGTTCGACACGCACCTCTTCCAGACCTGACATGCACGTCTGCTACGCAGACGGTTACACGGAGGTACTACCTTGTGATTGGTTTAGTTTGGGATCACGTGTTTTCAGATATCTGGATTTTCTTGCTGAATTTGTGTGGTAACCACCGTTTTTAAAAACAATACCCATTGGATCAAGTTGATGAGAGGCTGATCAAAATATTTCTTCATTTCTACCACAAGCTAAAAAAGACATTGAACCATACTGGACGCCATTGTTGTTTTAAAACAGAAAATACCTACCGAACTTAAGTGAACCATCAAAAGAACTTAGACCTGGTGAGTTTACTGGCCGATACCACCCCTGCTGCCACCTTCAGGTTAGGAGGAGAAACCGCAACACAGCATTAAAACGACGCGCACCACCTATGTTCAAGTGTGATAGCCATAACCGACCGCACGCAGACACCGCATGAGTATAAATTTGCCTTTAGTATAAAACCATAGAAGTTTTGTATGAGTGTGTGCGTAAATGGGTGAATGTAAAATGTGGTGTAAAGCGCTTTGAGTGGTCAACATGACGAAAAGAATGCTATATAAGTACAGTACATTTACTATGTGACATGTTTGTATTATAAGAGTAAAAGATTTTCACTTTAGATTTACCTCAGGTTGGCAGCTGGACCATCTTATAAAGCTAAAATGAAACTGCAACAGGGGACTTGACAAGTCTAGCTGTTGCATACTTAAGCTAATGCCAGTACTGCTGCAATTCCTCCTATGATTTTCTTTGTAGTTGTGGGTCATGTGACAGATAGTCAGTAGGCCACATGCTGCTTTCATACCTTGGAAACCAAAACAGGCTGTTATTTAACTTTATTTAACTTTATTTAACTTTTCTAGCTACGTTAATTTAAACTTTGACTCTATCCCGAACAACTCATCATTGTGCTTTTATCTAGCTAGCTAAAACAAACATGTAGCACCTTCTGTAGGGTCATCATTATCCTACAGGTAAGCAACTAATCACAGTACAGTGGAGCTTAGTGTTCTTTCAGCTGATCTGATTTAGCAATGGATCTTCTACAAGTAAACACACTAATCGTCCTTTTATTACACTGAATTTCTATTTAACAAAGAAATAATATTCTCCATATAAAAATACCTTTCATATAAAACCTATTTCAGCCTTGCCCGGATTACCTGCGATGAAAGAGAAAAAGACATCAGGTTAGCTTTCTCTTTTGTTTTGCTTGAGTATATTTTGTTCTAAGACGCTTTTGTCTAATTGTTGTTGCACCTAATCATTACAGTACCTTTAGGTATCTTGATACGATTTTGTCTGGGGAATGCCCTTTTTCTCGGAGCAGGTGTGACATCAAACTTTCCAGCATGTATTTATGTTGGTGGGATGGGGTATAACTCTGTTTATGGCGCTATAAAATCTTTTTGGCTGAAGCCGAAGCCCTTGCTACCCAGTGTGTCTACAGGTCCACTATAAAGCTGGAATAGGCTCTGCCCTTGGAAAGGAACTATAAATAATGGTTAATGAATATGTGTGTAAATGTGTGCACACCTTCTTACATATGTTAAGCTTATAGTTACAGATTTTAGCTGCAATTTTATGGGTGCAAGCACAAAACCATTTTGCCTTGCAGGGCTGCTTGCATATTGAAGCCAGCACCTCTTCTTCTATATGTTTTACGTACAAGTATATGATTGAAGTGCTACTCCACCCAAAGTCTTTAGGATCCCGAACAATAATTCCCCAATGACAAGTATAAATACTAGAATGCCAATGCTTAGTGTGTCTCCAATGCTAAAATTAAATCCATTACCATAATAATTTCTTTCCCGCAGAGTTCACAGGATAATTATTGTTGAGATCATACTGAGCATGTAGGGACAGTAAGAGACCAAATTATGCTTCGGTGAAGACTGGGGTCATTTCTATGGAAATGTTGATATTTATTTTCCTTCCAACATAATTACAATCCATTATGACACATATAGTTGCTATTCTGTGCAGTAACAGCAACCTTTCAGATCTGGAGGTTATTTGACACCTCTGGTCATTTGAATGGATGCATGAATTATTACTTAAAGAAGCACTTAGATAATTAATTGTTAAGATTTTCTAAACATATTCACATAGTTACTCTTTGACCAATTAAGACCGAAAGCACCCAAAAGAAATTTAAATACTGTGTAAAATAAAGAAGCATTTGTTAAATGTATTTGTTTTAGTGTCTACCTTATCTTTTAGATTTCCAGACACCTATTTTAAACTGCTTTCATTGGATGATTTACTTCATTAGACATCAGTGAGTCATCCAGTACACTGCCTTTCATGTTTTGTATTTCAGTTAACTTTATTTTCTTTTTATTTTACATGTGCTTTCTTTTAGCAGCCCAGTTAGGTTTACTTATGTGTGTACTCTGTCTGATTTAGCTTCCTGTTGCTGTTATGCATGTACTGTTTTCACTGCCTTTAGTATATATACTACTAGGTTCTAGGTACTAGGATCTTATGCTTTGTCAAATTGCGGTTGTTAGCTCTGGGTACTGGTTACTCCTTTTTTAAATTTTTTACCTTTTTTATGTAACTGATGAACCTGAACCAGTGTATTAATATGCCAGCCATGATGAAGGCTGGCCGTGCTAAGTAAAGGTGATTCAGTGAGTTTTTTATTATCTTATAGCAACATTGGACCATTTTTTATATAAAGAAGAGTTCCTTGTGTCCTTAACATTCTAAGCAATATGTTTTATTACATTAAGACTATTAGTGATTCATCTCAATAAAATTAAGAATAGAAAGTTGACAGCAAGGGGCCTGTGACAGTATTTTGTGGCTTTTTCTTTCCTTCCTGCTAATATAGTTAATATAAAGCTTAACACATTAGCCTGGGTATCTTCATGGCATGTTTATAAAATATCCATGGTTACACTTTACAATAAGGGTACCTGAATTATCGTTAGTTAGTGCATTATTAAGCATTAATTAAATGTTGAATAATATATTATTAACTAATATTATGTTTTACTTAGCATTAGTTTGCATATTACTTAATGTATTAATACGCAGATAATTTATGTTTACTACTGAACCTTACTTAATGTATGATGTGTTAACAAAAGTTGAAATATATAATTATTTGTCATTATGTATGCATTACTCAGCATTAATTACAATGTTAGTTAACATGTTAATAAGCCCTTAAAAATTTCTCAAGTCATTGTTTACTAATGATGTAGAGTTTTAGTGAATAAGTATTAAGTAACAGCTAACTAACGCATCTACTGATCCTTCCCTATATCGTGCACCTGGATCGGAACTAATCAACCATTATTTATGTAATAAGTAATCATTTACTGATGCTGATCTGTGTATGTCATCAGGTAGCCCTTACCTGACCTTAAGTATTACTTAACATTAGCAGCCTGACTTAAGCCATAATAAACGCTTCGTAAGCATTACTTAACCATAGTTAATAATTGTTGAATGCTTTTATGGACCCTTATTGTAAAGTGTAAACACTAATCCCTTTGCTAACACTGTATAAATACTTAACAGCCTCAAAAGCATTACTTAACCATAGTTAATCATTATTGAATGCTTTTCGGGACCCTTATTGTAAAGTGTAAACATTTATCCCCTCGAGAATGCATAAGAGTGGTAAAAAAGCATTACTTAGCCAATATTTCTTAACATGTAGGTAAAGAAATCACATACAAAGCATTTTATGCATTTTATTTAGAAGTCGTCAAAACACATACTGGATATACAGATCAACACAGCTCAAGAACAGAAAAAAAATATGAACATTCAACCTCTTAAAAAACATGAAACATTATGTCAACCATGCCTGGATATTTCCAGTTCATGTGTATCCATTAGGGGTTTTGTAGTAAAGATGTTCTCCTACACACTGTTCTCCATCTGACGTACTATATTACAATCTCAGTTTTGTGGTAACACAAGCTTAGTGGGTAACACATTCATACACCAAACAATACAAATGTATTATTAGTCAACCCTGTACACAAATCTCATCTAGTTAAGAGAAACCTTCGATCTTGTGAAAATCGACCGAACAGACTTTTTCACTCTTCTGCACCTGCAGTTCCGTTGCTGACTCCTGCTGTAACAGAAAATAATTCTAGAGGTGAATATTAGCATATCTAACACATTCTATACAGGATCCAGGCACCACTAGTAGAGGGTGGTCATATGCAGTCCAGAGAACACATTCAACCATACACTCATCTAGAAACAGTGCAAACCAGGTGAGTTTAAATGTGTACAATTAGCAATCCAGATGTATTTTCCAAAGTTTGTTTAGCATTGTGGCTAATTAGCGGTTAGCTTACTCGCAGTCAGCAAGTAACTTGACAATAATCATCAAACCAGCTGTATGGCACACACTGAGCCCGCTGCCCGCACTCTCACTCTCCCACCTGTGTTTGCGACCGTTTTACCACAGTCGTTTTACGTATGTAATAACTGGTTTGATGATTATCCTTTTCTTGCATATTGTCCACTACAGTGAACACCTTTTTAAAGGCTGTGTTCCAGTATATGTATGGGTGGGGATGGTATGAATGCAAATCACTTCATTGGACTTTAGTGAGTCTTCCATTACACTGCCACTCACTGGAGAACAAACATGTAAATTTTCATAAATACGCATATATTGTAATTACCAAGTTTGTCTTAGTGATACACAGGAAAGAAAATTTTACAACTATGTCTTCATATAATAGATGTATGATATACATATGACAGGATATTATCTTATAATTTTTTAATTATTTTTTTAATAATTTATGCATTAGAGGGATATTTTATAAACAACTGTCCACATCCCAGCAACCCCCATCTTTCCATCCCCTCATGATGTTTTCCAACAAGGTAAAGGTAAAAGATTTTAATAAAGACCATGGGAGGCTTATTTTCTTTGCTTGTTTTTCTCACCTTTGTGTCTCTCATCTATTCCTCTGTGCACAGGTCCTCTCCTCTACTGCAACACTAACTAAAAAAACAGTATTAAACACAACATAAAAGTTATTTTAATTAAAAGAAAAAGTTATTTACGCATAATGGATTCAAGTCTAAAATATAAAACAACAAAATATATGTCAGCTTTTTCTTTTGGTCTACTGCTTGGATCATTTTGACTCACCCTCCATTACACAGTGGAACACAAAACAGCAAAAAGACTTTGCTGCTGTCATAAAGTGTATGTGTCTCTAAGACAGTATTCCAGGTTAATGACTACCCATAGCTCGCCAGCTCCAGAGTGCACACTGGAGGCACAGTGTCAGAGAGCATTTCAGTTTGTGAAAGCGACAGCATGGACAGAGGCAGAGCAGAAAGAGGGGTTAGATAAAATGAAAGAAAACATGTGGCATCCTGGTAATGTCAAGCACACAAACAAGTAACTGTCAAAAGGATTAATTGGACTACACACCAGCTCAAGCAGACTGTCATAAATGTGTGTGTCTGAGTGCATGCACATGAGCTTACTATGATGTGCGAGAAACTAACAGCAATGTTATCAATTCAAAGTGTGTGTCTTTCAATATGTGTGCATGTGCGTGTGTGTCACAGTGTTCCCATGTAATGTACGTGGGGGTTGCTGCAAGCAGTCAGTTTTAGGTTGGTCTCATTACCAAGGTAATTCCTCCGGAGCAACAGCTTCGTAATGGCAGGAGATGGTAATGATCATTTAATAGCCCTCCTCATTGCCCACTGGCCAGATCCTACAGTCTGATTTGCCTACTGTGCTCCCACTGAGCCAAGAAGATGAATAGAAAGCTAACCATCATTATATCTGCCATAGAAATCAAACCTGAACACCCTTAATCTACTTCTCAGCTCCTTTTTTTCATTCTCATTTTCTAGCCTACCATAGCTCTCTTTCGCTTTCTTTTACTCCCTGCTTGGGTATTGGCTTTTTGTATCTTTTTCTACATTTGAAACCATTGTTCTCTTTTATAAAAAGCACTTTAAAGTATTTAACAATGAAAAAACATAATCTGAACAAAATAGATGAACAAAAACCACACCAGTATCTCAAAGTGGCACAACGCTAACATGCTAATGCTAGACATGTAATTAAGCTTTTGTGTTTTGGCAAACATTTGAGTATGCCTGCATTGGAATCAGTCTCAAAAAGACTAAGAATAGATTGATGAGGGTTTTGTTATCACCCTTCAGAGTTTTAACGAAAACAATGGTGAATGTGGATTTCTTAACGCCTGTGTGCAGGCATGTGTGTGTCCAAGACCCCTGCTATCTGAAGTGAGAAAATTGAGCAAAGGCCACAACTCTAGCACTAATCTCCTCCACATATGGTTGGGTTTCTCCCAAATCTTTGATAAGATGTATAGGGATTAGTTTGTTTTCAAAAATAGTCAAGTGTGAAAAAATGGCTTTCTGGAGGGTCCTTGTATCTCTGAGGCATTGGTGCTGTTGACATGAGCAGAGGGAATCAGTGTGTAAGATACTTGCTAAGTCCAGTAGACAGGGGAAGATTGGAATGTGTAATTTGTAGATCCCACACACTAATCACATTAGTTAGTGATACGTTTGTTGTTACCTGCATGTCTGTGCAGTGACAGAGATGATCCTTTCACCTCACCAGCATTGCTCCTTTTTTAAAGGCTAAATAATTAGGAATTTTTCAGTAAAAATAATTGAAAATGTTCTCATTTTTTGTTTGTTGGAATAAAAAGAAGCTTCCTTATATACAATCTGTCTCTTCATCAACATGTCTTTGTCAAGCTTTTCACCTTTCAAAATAAGAGTTATGTGGCGGAATACCCTTCGGTGCACTGCGTAGCTCTTTACAACTTCCTGGTTCCTTAACTAATCATATGCGACTCCCCAAGGTTGCCAAACAACAGCGCAGCATTTGGTATTTTATGTCGGCAAAAGAGCAGCAGTAATGATGTTTTGGCCACAAAAATAGTGTGTTTGTCCTTATAAACTTATTAAATTACCATCAAATTAATTTATTAAGTAAGACTAAGGGAAGACTACCGCTGCGTGGCATTTCTTGATTAATGTAGCTTTTGTTTGCACTCTATTTATTGCTAACGTAAATTGACGCGTGAAATTAGCGCTAGCATTGCAAAGCATAGCAACTTACTGTGTGTGAATCATCTTCGCTCATCATGATGATGATGCTTTCTGGTGCAATGTTCTCTATCCTTTATAGACTGTAAAATAAAAGAGCCGTCCTCTAACAAACTTGCAACCTGCACAAAACTCTCAGAGGGGGTTGGGGAGGTGCGGGTGGGGGGGGGGGGGGGGGGGAGGAAGGAGAGATGGCAAGTTGACATGCATTTAACAAAATGAGCCATTCTTGCTTTTAAGCCTTCATTTTAAGCCTGTTTTGTTGGAGCATGCTGTTGGATTTAACAACTTCTATTAGATGTTTATGATGATGGATCTTTGCTTTTACCTTCTTCTGCAACTTGCTTTTCTTCTCCAGTTTGACATCTTTGAACTTGGGATGTACTTCAAAACATTTAGCTTTGAACATCTTCTGTGCCACAGGAAAGAGGAGGAGGAAATCAAAAAGACACAAATTACACAAACAAAATAAGCCTTCTGTCTCTCGTTTTTGCATACCCCTTCAATCAGCATATTTATTTAAACGATTTAGCCCAAATCTAGGCTAGTCTTAGTCAGATGTCAGGACTTCCTTCCACTAATCAGTTCACTACACATTGTTAGAATCATCGTTATCCTCAGACCTGCAAAGTTTTAGCATATTTTTTAATTGTCCTTACTTCACATTGTGTATTAAATTTATGTCTTTGTCTGTCTGTCTTTTAGGAACAGAATTTCAAAAGTAAGGGACAAATTTTGAAGACATTTTCAGGAAATCTCCTGGAAAAAATCTTGGATTTTGGGGGTGATGTGAACCACCACCTGGTTCGAGGTATTTTTTTTTCTTTACAGACACAGGGCACGCGTACACATCCGGGAACATCTGTTCAATTTTTTCAGATCCGGGTCTTTTGCCGGTGAAAACAAAAGCTTGCTAAGGTAACATCACTGAATTTTCAGCATCTGTTCTCGTAAATTTTTCTTTGATTTTCATAGTTTCCTTTTAAATATACTGAAAATTTGTGATATTGTTGGCAGCCATAAACACAGTTGCTCCACAGACAATGTTCAATCGTATCGGAAGTGCTCCATGCAAATGTAGCTACAGTTTCTTATAAGCAGCTCCTTCACAATGTGACGGCAGACAGACAAAAAGGCATTTGTTCACTCAGCACACCTTAACACAGACACTGGTATGATGCTGAGTTTTTTTTTAACTGGAAAGCTGTTCATGGTCACGTGACCACCGGGTTGTGACGTATATTTGTACCTGCCCATGGGGAGATAGGGATAAACAGGATTGTGATTAGAGATTCTAACTCAAAAATGATCGCCCACAGTCATTGGCAAAAAATAAATAGGAATATTACAATAGCTTGGCGGAGGTCTGCTCTCTCCGAGTGCTTCTAGTTTCTGATATATATCAGTGGCAGTCGGGGGCGGACTGGCCTATACACCATCATGCACAACACAAATCTTTCTGCCTTCTCAAATGTGAATATATACTGTGCAGCTCCTTAAAACCACTAAAATCATGCCGCAACTTGTCAGGAATCAATGAGAATCGACATGTTAAATGCTTCCAAAACGTGTCATTTGTTAATAAAATAAAAATCTCTACTGCAGCGCAGCGATGGCTATTAGAGCAGCATTCATCATACTGTGTGTTTGAGAGAGAAAGAAAATATATCAGACTTGATAAATGTTGGATCAGAAAACTGTTCTTGGACAAAGTGTAGAAACTGTGTCTGCTTCCTGCTATTACCTTCTGGAGATGCTACCTTAACCAGTATTAATGACTATTAAAGACTGAATTGAGAATTTCTATTGATTTTATTTTTTTAAACATAATGATACAGCCAAGTCCAGAATTATTGGAGTTTCTGACGAAGAAGCAAACAGCTGCATCAGTATAACACATGGACAAAAATGAAAATAAATAGACTATCTGACAATGCAAGTTATTTCTGTTTATTGTCCATAAACACCTACACAGTAGCCACCTCTAACACACAATCTAAATGTAGCCAACCATCAACCCACAACCAACAACAAAGAGACTAAAAAACTGCTGACTCACGGTTAATGTTAATGACCGGTGGTTAAAAAAAAGGATAAAAAACAAACAAACAACAAAAACTTCTAATTTTAAACATGATTTAGTTCAGAAAGACAAAAAAGAGGTAAATTTAAGATCTGCAGTGGTCCCTCGCCATATCGTTCATCTTCTGCGGTCTCACTATTTCGCGGATTTTTTTGGTATGCAGCACTGCATATTTGTATATTTAAATATATGTAAATCCTATTTCAACCATTGTATGTCCAAATTTTACTGTAGGAATCAGCCCACTGTGCTTTATTTCTTGATTGAACGACGTTACAGACGAGGGTGGGGACGCAGCGCCAGCAGAGAAGTTGTAATATATTTTACAGCGTGAGTAATTATTAAGAAATTTTTGTTGTTAAATATATGTAGGTTTTTGAGAGTGTATAAAGTGTGTGAGAATGTTGAAAATGTTCATTATAGTTTGGGAAAGGTCTATAAACACTCCGGGGAGGGATAAATAGGCCTTAACATGCATTTCAATTGTGAAATATTGATAAATCATTTCGCGGATTTCATTTATCGCGGGGTGTTTTTAGAACGTAACCCCCGCAAAAAGCAAGGGACCACTGTAATGGTTGAACTGGTGAACACAACCGGTTAAACAGCTACTGTGAAATGTAATAAAGCAAACAAATGTAACTAATGTGTTTTTGTTTGGACATACTTTCCCATAAAATTTAATGGAAATGTGTGTCCACACTTTTGACTGGCGCTGTTAAATAATTTATTTTTCTTTTATACTTTGTTAAAGAGACAAGTAAAGACTTCAGATTAAAAGAAATGAAAATTCATATTTCTTGGGTCAGGTGTTAACGGTTTGAATAACAATTAGCCTAGGGTATGTCTTTAAGAATTTAGTGAAAAAAAGCTATTATTGTTGGCCTTATAGAATGTATGACACTCAAGTCGCTACAATTACTACTTTTAACCAGTTGCTAAGTTGGCTATGCTTATTAACTCCACATGCTTCCTCTGTGTTTTGCAAATGTAATTTCATATTATACTGTTGGTTGTGAATAAATTGCAGCAAAGAGAGAAAATAAAATTGGTGATATGCCATTACAGAAAACATTTGCTGTTTTTGCTTATTAATTAACAAGTTAAAGTCATTCAACATTCTTATTTATTCCTTTGATTTATAATTGTGAAAACAACTTGAAAGCAAAACAACCGTCATTAAAGACTTTACTCTGGGGTGCACCTATTTTTTGGGCTTTTTGTATGGTTTGCAATGCTTTTGCATGCAGCCTACTTTTTCATCAGTTTGTTTGGCTGGGGAACATCCTGTCTGATGTGGTGGTCTGTGACACATTAGCACCTCAGGAGACTGTTCTGTCACCATTCGTCTTTGATCTGTACGCTTCTGATTTTAAATGCATGTCTGACTTCCACCTGCAGAAAGACTCCCAATGACTCTCTGGTGGTCGGATGTATCAGAGATGGACAGAAGGACGAATACAGAGAGCTGGTGAGCAACTTTGTGGACTAGAGCAGCAGGGATCATATGCTTCTGAATGTGAACAAGATGAAGGAGATGGTTATTGACTTCAGGAGGAGAAAAGCAGCCCATCAGGATCCTGGGTGAGGAGGCTGAGGTTGTGGACAGATACAAATACTTGGGTGTGGACATAAACTGCAAACTGGACTAGAATATCAACACAGATGCTATGTACAGGAGGGGGATGAGCAAACTTTACTTCGTGAGGAAGCTCAGATCCTTTAATGTATGCAAAAAACTGCTAGAGATGTTCTTCCAGTCTGTGCTGGCAAGTGCCTTCATGTATGCTGTGGTGTGCTGGGGGAGCAGCATCAGCTTCAAGCATGCCAGCATGATCGATACACTGATCCATAAGGCCTGCAAGATCATTGGGCACAACCTGAAGACATTGGAAATAGTCAGAGACAGGAGGTCTCTGAACAAACTGGCCTCCATCGTGGACAGCTTATCCCATCCATTACACAACATACTGGAGGGACAGCAGAGCTCTTGCGCTAACAGACTGCTGCAGCTCTGCTGTCATATTAAGAGATTCAGGAAATGATTCCTTTCTTTAATAACTCTGTACAATAACTCCTCCACGTGAGAGAGGTGATCATCTACTTTGCACTGAACCCGTATAACAAATCCATAATAATAATTGTACATAGTCTGTATACATAGCTATTTTACTTTACTTTACTTTACTTTACTTTATTTTATTTTATTTGCACTTCTCTTCTTTAAATTGTGTATTGAGTTTATTTTATGTGTTTTTATGTATCTGTTCATTTTTTATGTAAATTTGATTGCTGCTGTAACAGGAAATTTCCCTCATGGGATAATAAAGTACCCATCAGCTGCTCTTAGATACACCTTATGGTGCCCCTGGACACATCATCAGTGATGTAACCTGGGATCACAGGGGGTTTCGG
>JBAMHW010000019.1:8888196-8902344 GCA_037177495.1 Rhadinocentrus ornatus
AAAAAAGGGGGGGGAGAACGGGTTTGGGTTGGAGTTTGGGGGGAAAAAAAGACTGGGGGGGTTTGGGGGAAGTTGGGGGGTTTGGAGGGAACCCCCCCCCCCCCCCCCCCACACACACACACACACACACCTATTGGTCTTGTATTTAACCAGTTGCTTTCTCTATCACACAATGCACTCCAATTTTAACCAGGGGAGGCTCTAATCCCCTAACGTACAGATGCAGCCTCTTACAAAGAATGAAGGCTTCATGAACTGAAATTCAATTCTCAGTCAGGCCTGTGGCTTGAATCCCACTCCCAGTGGCTAGAAACTGGCAGTCCTTTGGCTGGCAGAAGAAGTTCTCCATGGCCTCATCTGTTATCCCCATTACTAAACAGCAGACATTAACAGGAAAAACGTATTAAACTAACAATAAAAAAAACTAATGAGCACATGGTGTTTAGGGGGTCTGTGACTATAAATGTCACTGTGATTAATTCATCAGAGCTGTATTTGGCTGGATCAACTAATGAAAACAAGATCCTTGCCCAACGCTGCCCTCCTCTTATTTTCATTTAACATACACTACCAGTCAAAAGTTTGTACATACTTCACAATTGGATTTAATGGGAAAATCTGGAAAAACACTGTTCCTCTAAAATATATTCATCAATTCATCAATCTAGTTTTTTGGTGGTGGGAATCTGTCCAACAAATCAGTCCAAACTCTTAAATCAGTGAGGTACAATTTGTCTGAATGGGCCACTGTCATCCTCAGACATTAATTTTTAAAAAAATAGAATTTAATTTACACACTTCACATTTAATGTGATGTAACTAGATAAAGATGATTTCTCAGAGCAATGTTGTATTGATATGCTGGGACTTTCCCTCTGAGCAGGACAAGTGGACCTATACCATGCAAGCAGAATTTCCCCCACAACTTAACAGATCCACCAGATCGCTTTCCAATGGATGCCATACTGTTGTATCTGAGGCCATACATAAGGATTTTTCATGCAACATAATAATATGGTAGGCTATATTGGTCTTGCATGTCGAGTGACAACGTGCCTTTACATTGGACTTTGCTGGTGAGCAGTGAGATTCAGGCCAGTACAAGAAGTCCCCACAAATCATGGAGGTGCTCTTCCTTTACCAAGAAGTGCTCAGGTCAAACAGCCATTACCAATACCTGTGGGCAATTCACTGCACGTTTAGCCTACGTAGCACTTTGATCTGAATCAAATCACATTAGGAATCCATTAGGGCAGTAAGTATAGACAGCAGAGTAGAGAGGAAAGGATAATCTTCACATCAACCCTTGAAGAAGGCACATTAGCTAAACAATATACATTGAGTTTTCTCCACCGTACTCCGATTTAAAATCTGCTAGGCAAAAAGGGCCCATGTAACACTTGTGCAAAACAGTGCAAAAATGAGCTGCTGAACCCCGTGAAACTTGTCAAATAAAACAGTTGCTTATCCACCACTTTCTTCCTTCTGAGACAGTGCTTACACATTTTTATACAGTAAAAAAAGAACTGGATTTGTATCAGTTTCTAGGATTGCATTTCTATTCCTGTAAAACAAGAATCAGAAGACCAAAGCTTTCTGTTTAGTGCATATATCACTAGCTAACTAACTTCTTGTATTTGTGGCAGATTCTACTGTACACACGTTACTGAAATATAAAAAAAACAAAACATTCTGCCTCTACAAAGTTCATTCAGTTTATTGAGGTTGTGTCCTACACCAGTTTAGACTTGAAAGGTAAAATACGTTTGTGTCAAATTTGTATTTTATAGGTAGTAAAAGAAGGTTATAAACAAGTCACAAAGTCACACTTTTCACAGGAAGTCAAAGCAAAGTTTTGAAAAGTTGAAAGAAAACAGGAAGAGGAAGGTGCAGTATGAAGGAGTGGGAGATGGAGAGGTAGTGTAATGTATCATACTGGCAGAGGTCAAGCAAGAGCAAGCTGTGTAATTAACTATAGAGGAACCAGGTAATCATGCAAGTAATACAGTGTTTCAGCAGATAATTAGTCATGCTATGGTATCGGGATGTGTTTTGTTATATATATATATATATATATATATATATATATATATATGCTGTATAAACTTTAGTGTCGAGGTATATTTCTTTGTCTCTCATGACTAATTGTAAATACCTGTCTAAGATTAAGTTTCGATTAGACTGTCCTAATTCGTTGAGATAACGAGAGATAGGTAGATAGATAATTAGAAAAAAAAAAAATACTTAAAAAAAATACAACCAGATAATTATTCTATAAACATACAAAACTGAAAGGAGTAGCAAAATAGCCACTGGAATTGCACAATACTTTTATTCACGATTGCTGATGTGCAAATGCTAGCTGTACTTTCACCTTTCTTAGACTTCTATAAAAACAGTTCTGTAGCTATAACGGATGCATTTACACCCACCACGAAAAAGAAAAAAACATCAAAGTCAGTACACAAGCAGCTGCTGCAGCTTACTGTGGCTTGTCGGCAGGTCAGAGATCAGGTCACACTTCATGTTTGATACATGTCTGGCACATGCAAGTGAATCTCTTAAGTTAAACTCAACACCTTGGGGGATTTTGGTGGAAGAAAGTATCCCCAGCCTAGCAAAGATTTACTTTTTCTTTACTTGTCCGGGTCCACTTCTGGTAAAAAGGAGCTATGTTTTCTGTGTTTGGGGACGCTGTGTTGTCTCACATTGCTTTGTGGACATAAAATTTCTAAATGTTTTATCAATCTGCATTAAGACTTATAATAAGGTGCTGTGAGGATATGGATTACCAGAGCTTCTTTTTTCTTTTTTTTTTTTTAGCTTAAACACGAAAATCCTCGCGGTTTAATAAACTCGGACTGCTTCCAGTTTGCTTATTGCACAACATTTGGTGCCTGGCAGATGTGTGGATAAGGCACTGGTCACCACTGGGCTGCCACTTCCATCTGTACTTTCTCCTGTTATTGATGGTTTTAATTTTTCTGTGTGATTCCTTTATGCTGCTCTCAGTTCTGGGAATAGATTTCTCGCTTGTTGCGCATGCTGTTGTTTTTGGCTCAAATCGATTTGGTAAGCAAGATATAATTAGATAGCAGCTTGATTCGTTATCATCTCCCTCGAGAAGTGGGTACTATGACACTCATTCTTCTCTGACAACTGCCTGCTCCTCTATCCCACTCTTCTTTTTTTTTATTCCTCTTGGCCTTCCTAACAGGCTCTGTCATTTTTTTCCATCTCCCTTTTCTCTGTTCCCCATCCCCCGAGTCTGCATGCAAGTGCCAAATTATTTTGGTGTATTCTCTTTCATTAGTGCTGGGAAATTCTCTTTCTCAAACAAATGTGGCAATTAAAACTTTTTCTGTAAAATGTCTTTTCCATACTCTGCCCTCCCCCGTCATCATCTTTTTTGTCTTGATCCTGAGGGGTTCATGAGGAAAAGGTGGTTCTTTGTTGCTATGGCAGCTCCTCGTTGAGCTATTTGGTTTGTAGAGCCGTAGGTCAATGTGCTGACGAAATACAGCGAGATGTTCCCACATTCAACTTCAGCAAATCCTATCCATTGTTGTGGCACTTGACTCTTTGTGCTTGTATTACTTTAGGATTGTCTGAGGCAGCTGAAATGTCATCCTGCGTGCATTGCATTTTGTCTTTGAATAAACAAGAGAGAAAACGACAAAAACAGACATTAATTTTACTGAATAAAACTGTCAGAGAAAGTACTCGAGAAAGTAAGGAAATTTGTGTTTTGTCAATTATTTCACATCTTTAATAATACCAGTTGGTTTTGTATTATAAATAATTTTACAGCATCATTAGTCAGCTTAAAAATGAGGTATAACGTTTTAAGTTCATGATTCTTTGGAATTTAGCAACACAGCTAAATATGTAGGTAGTGTCAGTTCCAAAAAATGTACCAAAATCCCCGGTAATATTATTTGATTGTATGCTTTCCCTCTCCCACAGTAATCTGGTAAAAATGGTACATATCAGCTTGGCACCACCTCCTAATGCTGGTCACATTTTGATGAGGGCATTCCATTTCTCAACCAGGAGGATTTGAAAGTTAACCACCATAGCTGTGTTGGTCAGTCTGGCTTATATAATACAGCCAAGCTGATTCCCAAAGTGTTTAACTAGGGTCCATACCTTCCATCCTCTCTACTCTTAAATTCTAGAGTTACTGTTAATTCTGGCTTTGTGCACATTCAGAAAATAATGTAGCTAATTGTACCTTTAGGGGAATAAAAGATTGTCGCTAGGTTAATGTATCCTTAAAGGTACTGCTGTTGTACTAGTTGGCGCCTGTCTTGTACACAAATTTAAAAACACAAATCTATATAAAGTACAAACTAAGCTGTTGCTTTGAGGGTACCATGTCAGCAACTATCATTTGTTCCCCTAAAGGTAAAACTAGGTACTTTATTTTCTGAATGGGCATTAAGTCATACATCTGTGACTAGTACACAGCTGGTAGCACGTGAACCTCAAATAAATGGTGAAAACCACTGAGAGAATATTGTGAAGGAATTCGTCAATAATCTTATGAGCACCATCCACACATTTAGTTATGATGCTCCATAATGAACAATTCTTACAAGTTTCACCTTGTTGTAAAGGTGATAAATCGGGCTTCTAAAACATGTATAATACAACACCAATAGGTATCATTAAAAAGGAGAAAAAATAAACCATACACACATGCCTTATTTATTTTATCTTACAATGTTATTTTGTTCCACTTTTTAAATGTAAAGGTTTTCTTCATTTTGATTGAGACAATCTAATAGAAACAAATGTTTAAATCCATTATTTTATTCTTTTTGTATTTTATACAATACACATTTTATAGAAAAATAGAACACATCACAGCATCAAGAAAGAGAAGTCATTTAAAAGTTTCTCCACTATTTTTTTGGTAAGGAATTTAGCGAGGACAGAAGTCAGGAAGTTTGTGCAACTGGAGTCTTTTCTTCTTTTGCTGCTTGTTAAATGTTCTTTATTTTCCACTTAATTACAACTAGAAGTAATATGAATTCCTGTAAACATGTGTTTAACTCTTTCTATGTTTTCTTTTCCCAGTCACTTGCAGGGAAAGTCAACATCTGTGGTCATGACCAGATGTTGAAACAATCTGTAATAAAATGTTTCCAGGTGGCAGACTGAAAACTGAAAATTTCCTTGTGTTTTCTTTCTTCTACATCCCTTAAGAAAGCAAGAGGTTAAAATATCACATAGAAATCAACATCAACAAACCGTGGGTGCACCAAATCTTTAAAGGCTTTTTCAAAACATGAGGTGGAATATAAAACAATAGAGAAATTTAATTGAGACAGAAAATAGATAATTCTTGAGGTTCTTTTTGTTTGTTTTTTCCTGTCATCATAGAAGCATTGTAGTTTTTTTTTTTAATCAATATCAATCAATCAATATCAAGTGAGATTCTCTAAAACAAAGTAGTTGATTTTAGAGATAGTTTTAAAATTATAAAAAAGAGTAAAAGCAGGTATTTCAACACTGAGGTGCATGTAGTGGTTACCATGGACACCTGAAAGCAAGGCTCAAAATCTCAGCTGGGACCTTTTTCGTGGAGTTTGCATGTTCTCTCTGTGCATGTGTGGGTTCATCCTCCCACAGTACAAAAAATGCATGTTAGGTGGATTGGTGTTTCTATATTTACCCAAGTGAATGTAAGTGAATGCGTGTTCCTGTTTCTTGCCTTGTAGTTGTTTAAGGCCCCAATCCCCCCAGCAAACCTGCATTTTAATAAGCAGGTATAGAAAATGGATGGCAAAATCAAACTTTTGTCTGGTACTGACATTGTATATATCTTACTGTAACAATGTGTAGGATTGGATTAGATGAAGTTTCTAAAGCACTTCACATAGCATATTAATTGTAGAATATATACGGTTGTTTCACTGCTGCTGATCCACATCACAGTTTAGTGAAAGTGTGGTTGGATACTTATTGCAGTGCAGCTGTCTTTTCAGTCCTTCGGAATTCTTCCTATTGCTTCCTTTACAAGAAAGAAGAAAAAAAAAAAGACAACAACTTCACTATGGTTTCCAGTGAGGTCAAGGAAAAGATCTTAGAAGAAGCTAAATTTACTATGTGTTGTTATCCATAAAGAAGAAGATGGAAATTATTATTAATGAAATTATGGCACCTCTAGCCACTTTAAACAATATACATATAAGCAGTTAATAGCAATTAAGTTCATGCAAAGAGAAATTATATACTGGGTGATTCGGTCCTAAAGCAAGAGAGGATACTTCATGAGACTTCAGCCAGAAGATACAGCAGATATGTTTGCCCTCAGTTCTAGCCAAATTTCATGTTAAAATCTTGCTGACTTATATAGTCCAGTGGGCTGTACTTGTGATTCCCTAAATAGTCATAGTCCAAATGTAACTGCTCCTGCTGATCTAAGCATTTTGGTGCTGACTTTACTACAGAAATAGTTGCCCTTATATGTTCTGGTCTACTGCCATACAAAGTAACATAGGCCTTTATAACCTGCCTCTCTTTACCAAAACGAAGGGCTTGCAAATTAACTAAATCAGATCATTACAGTTAAAAATGTTTTAAACAATCCAGAACTTGGTAATTTTAGAGAAAATAGAATTGCTACTTATAGGATATGAGTAAGGAAAACAGATAATAGAGATGCAGAGAGGAGAACATTTTGCAAACAGCTCTGCACGATGGAATTAGAGGTTATGGCTCCTTGTAAACTGTAACCCCCCACACAGTGAGACTACCAGCCAAGCTGTAGCTGTCCAAGGTAACGTTTAGCACTGCATAAGGTTTTAAAGTCACTGTCCAGGGTGTTTAAAGGTCAAACCTCCTTGTGCATACAGAACAGTCTCTGCTACAGCAAATGCTCAGATGGGAAATTGTGATAACTCATGGGCTTAGTTATGTTTTTATGTACTTTGAAAAGTGGAAAAGTTAAAGATGCAGGAATTAATTTTAACCATTACCAGTTAATTAAATTACTCTCTGTGTTGTAAAGCAGTAATTTTATGTGATGAACTCTCGGACAAATGTCACTGAATTTTTACAGTTTCCCTCGGCTCAACACAGGATCTGTCAAACCAAAAGATTTTACTTAACGTCACGTTGATAATGGAATTACATTTTTTTTAATTGTTCTTTGTCATGTTGTACAATATTTCCTTTGAAACAGAGTTTTATTACTACTGTGTGCAGCATTAGCAGATGTTAACAAGAGATTTTAAAAAGAAGCTCTTGCTTCTACACAAACAATTTTAGTTGCAATGACATCAATGCTTTTTCTTCCCACATAGTCTTCTGCACGTTGGCTTTTATATCAATATACAGCCATACAATCATCCCATTACTGCCGTGATTTGTTGTTGTTCTGTGTTGCTACATCTCGGTGATGTGTTCATTATTTCATCTTCTGGCCTGATACTTTGAATTCTGGGATATCTGAACACTGCAGCAAAGCCTTAAAAACAGATGCTGAAAATTCACTTTGATAAACATATATCTTAGGGCTAGATTAAAAAAAAGGAGCAACAAACCCAGCACATTGGGTGTCAGTGTGCACCCCTTTGAACATCCTCCAGTGGGAGTTATAATAAGCTGCCACTCCCACTCCCCCAGCTTTCTGCTTTTTGATTTTCCTCCTTATACTGTTGACAGAGAAAGTTGGACACATGGAGGCACGTAGGAGGAGCGCAGCTTGTAACATCACCATTTCTCTGCTGTATTTGTTTGTCAGAGGAGAGTACCTGAGATTTTTACATTCTCAATAAAGTGACAAGCTGTTTTTCTTTTTCTTTTTTTTCCCCCCCACATAAAGGCTTTTCTGAGACAGCTCCCTGGGGGAAACAAATGTAGGAAAGATGAAGAAAGTCGCTCAAATATTTCCTCCATCTCTTTTTTCTCCATTGAAACACATATGATGAAACCGGAAATTCTTGAGATGAGTTTATTGTGATGTTGTACGTGAATTAACATGAAGTTTGTCAATAAGTCAAGCACTCTGCATGTGTTTATGCAAGTGTGGGCCAGTGTGGATGAAGATTTTTTGTTTGACTCATCTGCTCATTTGTCTCATGAGCCATTACTCGGCTTCTGTGCTTCTTCGCCTTTCCGATGCATCCCGATCTTTGCTCCTCTTCATTGTCTGCACCGCATGCTGTGTGATGAAAGGCCAATCAAGTGGAAAAAGAGGATCTGACATGGAAATAAAGTGCTACACGTCTCCATTTATCTTCCTGCTCTCAGAGCTAGAAAAGTAAAACGTGTATCCTACTCATGTATACACAATACCAATGTGTTGAAAAACTATACATATAACCATATAAATGTGAAAGACTAGAATGAAACTATACTGCAACACACAACTCACATGAAACCTCTGAGTAAAAACTATGTAGTTCAGAAAGGTTGTAATGCAGTAAAAATGTAAATCTGTGTGTGTTAGAGCAGACATGTGTCTCTCCGACATGATGGGGAAGAAGGTAAAGATTAATAAGGATCATTAAGGCAGGCAAAGACATCTACACGGCTTCCCAACTGTGAGAGACAATGGGTTCTTCCTATAAGATAGTTTTTAAATGTCAGCTCCTTGTGGTCCAGATGTGGTTTCATGGCTTTCTCTTATGTTGTGCAATATTAAAGCAATTATTCCCACGATGACTCAGAATCACTGAATCTCAGAGTCATTTGAGGACATTCTGTGGCCATAAAACTAACGCAGTTTCCTTGGTTAGATATTGGATAAAGTCTGACATTTTCCCTCCTTCTATACTTTCCACTGAATCCCAAAATCATTTAAACAAGTCAAATAAAAATATTACCTATTGAATTCTAAGGCCACATGCATTGGCTTAATAGCTATCCGTGCTGCTATATGGGTGGCCTTCAACTTACTGGTAGGCATTTTGCCATGACATACAGAAAGTCAATATTTGTTACACACAATAAATGTATTTATTACATATATATATACATATATATATATATAAATATATATATATATATATATATATATATACTGACAATAGGGAGTCAGGTTATAATATGGGTTAAAAAGGTGATTAATATGTTTTGCTTACAGAATGCTTTTAAACTTTATTTAGCTGTCTTTAGACTATCTCATTACAATTATAATTGCAGTATCTTAAAGCATCACACGTCTTGGCTTATTAAAGTAACAATAGCTGCGTTTCCATTACCTGTAGAATTACGGAAAACCTAAATATCGCAATAAAAAACTGGTAATGGGAACCCCCAAATTTTGAAAAAACCTCTCAAGTATCGCAAATGTTATTACATTTTCATAATGTGGTATGTCAGACATGGCAATATAAAAGTATACCACAAAATGTAGTGGAAACACTTTTTTCATATTTACATGTCCCGAGAAGTGATGCAGGGAGTCACGTGACCAGTTCTTTTAAAGTAAAGATGCCTTGGTATGAGTAGACGCAAGAGGAGACAGAAATATTTTAGAAATATTTAAAGTAAAAAATATAACTGCCATTCTTGATAGCAAAGAACAGCAAAATGCAGAGTTTTACAAAGAATTACAAATCTCCAGCACTGACCAGAAAGACCCAAGATCCGGAGAGATCCAAGAGGATACAAGAATCCGTATCCACGGCATATCCCAACTGTTTCCAGTATTATATACCAGAAGATCCGGTCGGCATCAGATCCCATGATAGGACACCCTCCGTATACACATCTATAGCAAATAGGATATTCGCTGGATAGACATCTGTGACAGATTCTAGAATTGGATACCATCCATATACACACCTTAAAGAAATCCTAGTATAGGATATTCTCTGTATACACGTCTGTCGCAGATCCTACGTCATATTCTTCTCATTCGTATCTCTGACAGATCCAATGGGATATCCTCCATACATACTTCTGGAACAAATCCCAGAATCCAACTCATATACAACTTAATTTAGTCCTCTCTGGTGAGCCTCGTCCATTTTTAACCCTTTAAATGATATATATTTTTTAAATTTATTATTTACCAGATATTCATTATAACCATGGCAACATAAACTCTGACGCTGTGACGGCATATCGCTGTGAAAGCAGCTTGCAGGCTTATTGGGCTCCGTCAGTCCAGGGGAGACGAGAATGGAGCAACATTTTGTCCCCCGCAACGTCCAAACTAGCAGTGGTCAGGGTCCAGAAACATTAAATCTCCATCCTTTAAATGCCCTGACAATATCTTCATGAAATGTCACGATCAACGGCAATGTTGCATTTAATTTAAAATATTTCTTTGTTCTGTCTTGATTACCTTACTCACTTACTTGCTTGATACAGAGTGAATGGTGGACAATATTATAAAAATGATTTAGGATAGACTTACTTGCTTTATACACATTTAATAATAAGAGAGAATGGTGGATAATATTTCTTGCAAAAAAAAAAAAAAAGATTTAGGAAACTATCAGTGGACTTTGAAACAAAATTTTGCATAATTCTCTGGACACACACAATATGTAGGAGCTGTACCCACCCTCTGAAATTATACGTTGTGTCACGTAACATAACGTTAAGCAAACATCTCCCTTCCCGACAATGATCAGGTCTAATACAACAGCTGCGGCCGACCGAGCTGCAGGTTTTATGTTTTCCCATATCTTGTCTGTATTTGTTACAGTTACGGATAGATAGAGGCATCGGATCGCTCCGTATCTTTGTACGTTTCGTCCAGTGCATCCTTCTCAAAGGGGATTCTAACAGGACGTAAATTACGAGAATAAAGGCTAATGCGCTAAACACCATTTAAAGTAAACACTTGCAAAGCGCAATTGCACTTTGTCAAAATTTTAGAAATATTGCTTTTATTTAGCAAAAAATGTAATGGAAACACAGCTAGTGTAACAATTACTGCCATCTAAACATTGAGTAAAAGTAAAGCCACACTAATGTTTACTTCCTTTTCCTGTCTAAAGTTAGCTTTCCTTCCTTTGTGTTGTTGCCTATTTGATAAGCCCTAATCACATATTAATAAGTATAATCCTCAATTTCTCATGTGTAATTTCAAACTTCTCACAAACCATCATTCCCAATCACTGATTCCACAGTATATCCCCTAACTTGTATTCCCTTTTCACATGCCTTTAATACCGTCAATATGTCCCATGCAAGTATTTATAGTACAAATACATATATAAAGTTCATTCTGAGGCAATGACGCTTAAAGCCATCTTACATAAGTTTCAGACCTTGAAACTACAGTATGTCCTCCTTAGTAGTTTTGATGGGACACTGACATTCTTTATGAACATTCCTGGGCCCTTACTACTGGCTAGCAACTGGATATCAACACGCTGGTCATTTTGAACAAGCGTCATGGCTTATTCAGAAAAGGAACCCAGGAAGACATTCTCAGAGGATGCAAGGGAAAGAAATACAGAAAGTGACAGAGTAAGACAGTACAACAGTACAACAGATAGAAGTGCATTAAATGCTGCATTCACTGACACTTGGGACATCTGAAGTTAGCTTAAGTAAAAGTTAGTTTTCACTTAATATTTGTTAGCAATTCAGTTCCCCAAGCCATGCCTTCCTATGCAGATATATAGCCCTTTTGTGGTGAAATTGGTATTTTGTTAATTCTTGCATTAGCCCCAATCCACTGCTGTTTCATAAAAAAGAAAGACTTTGTTCAGCAGTGTGAACACACTTAAAGAAGCCAAGTAGCTGACCACACCCCACCCACCCCACCCATGCCCATGCAACCAACCGCATCCTCCACAATTTTTAAAGGTTTGCCACACCCCTGGTGTAATAATATGAGAACGCTATGAGCAGGATGGGCACTGTAAGTTTGTGAAGTACAGCATTTATCTTCGACACATGGGTACTATATGAAGTATATACAGGCAATAAAACCGAGATAAGTCATAAAGTCCTGTCCAGGAATTGCAAGGTAATTTGTCCTCTTTTGGTGATGTCTGTGTAAGTTTAAACCTTGGCCATTATTTTCTTTGAAACCTCAACCACTCTAGGTCAGTCCTTGGATGTTAATGGGTCATGGGATTTGGAAATCAAGCTTCCACACCAACTAATTAAAGCATCCTCGGCAAATGCTTTTTTCTTTTTGTGCTCATGCATTGATGCATGGATTCGACGTACAAATATTTTAAGTTATTGTTCTTACAGTAATGGGTACTCTGTAATCAACATTTGACCCCTGCTTTGGTCTCATACAGATCTACATGTGTTATTTCGAGTAAAGCATATACATAGCATCAGCAGTTTGAAAGCAACAAATGATGTTACTTTTTTTTCAAGTTTGCCTTTGCATTCCTGTGTTGGAGGTTTTATTTTTGCCTACTAGAGATTTAATTCAATAATTTTTATCACCATTGTGCTAACAGAAATTCAATTAAGATAAATAAATAATCAAGACTCTTATTAATTTATTCTTTAATACAGAACACTGGGGACATTAACTGAATTCTGTTCTGCTGTATGTATTTTTCTACCTCACTTTCTTTCAATTTCTTTTTCCCCTCCTTTGTGAGCAGAGCTGTATTACTTTTCCATGGGATCTAACAGTTTGGTTGCCCAGTGCGCAAGGATTTGCAGGCAGGTTTAGCGACCCCTTTATTTTACTGTGAACCTCTCTATCCCTGCAGGATATTGGCTTTTAAAGCCCTCAAGAGAACTGTGGCAACCTACACAAACACACACACAAACAGAAAATACACAGTTCTTTGTTGTGAAAGGCAGAGAAACGTGTTTTCCTCATTCACAAAATAACTGTCTCAATTTTAATAATTTATTTCCACTCTATTTCCAGCGTTGAGATATGTTCCATCAGCAAGCTGCTGTCTATTTCATCTCCAGTGCATCTGAAGTGTGTGATGGTATGACTGTTTTGAACTTAGGTTCCTGTTCTGAAGACTTGCTCCACCCAACCATTAATGTCTCCAAGGGCCTGCAATATGATGCATTAAGATGTTCCACATTCATGATCCATGAACTTCCCAGAGCAAAGTGTTTGATAAAACAAGAGCAGGTATGGATGGTGTTCTGCACAGCCCTGGCTGCCTTTGATGATCACTGTGTTGTAGAACAGTGGGAACACTGGATAAAACTCCCCAAATCTTTGCTGTGAGCTTTTCAGTGATATTTTTTAATGCAGGAAAAATAATGAGATGCATTTAATCCCACATTTATTGGTTTGTGTTGTCAGTTTGCTTGTCAGTTTAATCAAAGTTTTTAGGAAGAGCTCTGCGGCTTACTGTCCTCATAATGCCCATTTGATGTTGAGTAGCATTGTCAGAATGTGCCAGCAGCGCCAGCGACCAGTTTTCATTTAAAGCCTACAAAATGCAAATATCAAAGAATTTCTAAATTGAACAAATGGTTTGCTTTCACATTGTTTGTTTGTTCATGTACAGGGAAATAATAGAAATGGTGCTCATCAGGCTGTTAATAATTTGTTACCACCAATATCAGTCTGACATCAAAATATACAAAATAATAATAAAAAAATGTTCAGACATCTCCCTGGATAAAAGACCAGTGCTTAGATAACATTATTTTCTATTTTCTGATTAATGTAGTGATGCACAAGTGACCCAGAAAGGGTTCAAACCTCAAACCTTGGTGTAAAAACAATAGCCTTACATGTTCAATGTAGGGAGAGTGGTGTAATTTGTGCCAAGGGGCAAATAGTGCCACCCCTGTTATCTAGAAAACCAAAGCAGAAATTGGTCATGTGACCACATATTTTTTAAAAGGCATCCATTTTACTCATCTTCCAAAAAAGGGAGACACGTGGCTTGAGAGGTAAGCACATTTAAGTCCAAAAAACATTTTTTGCCTGCAGAGTAAAATTGTTATAATTAAGGTTTTTTGATTGCTGTTTGAACAATTATAGAGAACTTCGAAAATAGTTCACACATGTTATAGTACTTTAGTAAGCTACACCACGAGTCTATACAGTTAGCATTATGCTAGCTCAAAACATTTCAGGAATGCATTTAGTTTTTAAATGGGGTTTGGGGTGATTAGTGCCACAGTGGCACAACTCACAGTTGTGCAACATATAGTTAGCCGATTAGTTGTGCCACAGTGGCACAACTTACCCCATCTTATGATTATGTACTATGTATATCT
>JBAMHW010000019.1:8912658-8937913 GCA_037177495.1 Rhadinocentrus ornatus
ATAATAATAATAATAATAATAATAATAATAATAATAATAATAATAATAATAATAAAAAAAAGTTGTGGATCAAAATATACCTTTTTTTTCACACCGGTTGTGTAGAAGGAATGGAATATTATTTGGTCACATTTAATATTTTGCAGAACTGAATGCGAATGTGGCTCAATAATCACAGATATAACAACAACACATATAACAATCTGTATGTGAGCTGATGGTCACACTTACCTGTCAAGTTGTTGATTTATAAATGTCTAACCTCAGCTAAGTAAACTAGTTCAGCACCATGGACAGAGGGTGAAGCAATTACTTTGCTTCATTAGACCATGTTATTCCTTTTTTTTTTATTTTTGCCAGACTATTCCCTTTTTTTTTTATTTTTGCCAGACTATTCACTTTATATATTTATGGAAAATTGTTGCAATTTTCTTGCCAATAAATAGTGTATAACCAAATAAGGTATCACACACAATTACCATCAGAGCATAACAGTGATGTGGAGTTGTAGAGATTTTTCCCTGAGAGTTTAAATAATTAAATAGAATTAAAATATAATTTAGTGGTTATCATGCTGAGTTAATTTCCATTAACTTGCTTTCTGTTTACAATGCATCCCAGTGGCATTCTCTTCCATGATAGTCAGTCTGGGAAGATGCCTGATGGCTAAAGTGGGGCACTCCCTGATTTTAATTGCTTTGCAATTAGCATCAACTGGGGGCATCACACTGTATTTATTTAACTACTCAGAGGTCATGCAGGGGGACGGGAAGTCGAACTCCAATACAATTTATACCCCAGCATTAAATGTAGCATCAGATGTTATTTACTATTTGTACAAAAAGCAAAATGAGAGAGGAAAGGAAACACAAAATGTTTTTAAATCACAACAAATAAAAGAATTTGTCTGTCTTTTTCTGTTTGTTTGCTATTTTTATGTAATCTTCTTAATATTTTGTAAGAGATTATCTGTATTGAGAAGACATTTTATTATTTTTTATTATTTTTTTCCATTTGCAATGTATTTTAGCTGACAAAAACAGTAGAAAATGTGAATTTTTTTCTGCATCTCTTTTTAGCAGTAATGGACTGATGACATCACTAAAGCGTGGGGCGGCGTGGCTCGGCAAGGTAGAGTGGTCGTCTTGTAACCCAAGGGTTGCCGGTTCGATCCTCAGCCAAGTCAAATTCATGTCGAGAACCCCTAATTGTCACATCAGTGCGTAAATGTGTGTGTAATTGGGTGAATGTGATGTATATGTAATGCGCTTTGGATAAAAGCGCTATATAAATACAGGCTATTTACCATTTAAAGCAGAGGACATCTCAAATTAAAGGCAGTTGTGTTTGTTTGGCTTTAAATAAGAGTGTGATACCTTTTTTTTCTGTGGGAAGTATGCAGATATTTATATCATCTATATTTAATGGCCCACATGTCAGTGAAGCCGAGGTAACAGGTTTTAGAAAAATTCATTAAAAAAGATTATAAATAGATTGAAAACGGATTTCTTTTAAGTTCTAAATGTATTTTTTACAATTTAGATGATAATACTTTATGAATGTGTCCACTTGAGTTTGAACTCATGAACTGAAGAATGTGTACACAGAAAAATTAGGGAAATAATGGGGTGTGTGTCCCCATTATCTGTCTGGATGGATGAAATTGGCAGGGCAACGGGAAGACAAAATCTAATAAAAATAAATAGATAAAAACAAAATGGCTCACAGATATAAGTGTGTTTATTACTCAACCCACAACAAGTTTGTACTTTAAGGGTCATAAAAGCTGAACACTCACCACTAACACACAGTGCTTTTCTCTTTTTTGTCATAATTTCTGCCATATCATATAAAATAAATGAGGAACAGTCAGATACAGCCCAGTTGTCAGGTTTTTTGTAATCAGTTAACTGGAATATGGTATAAAGGCTTTTCATGGTGGCAGCATGGTGGAAAAACTAAAAAAAAACCAATGGTGTTCAGGAACAAAAAAAAATTATTAATTAAAGATAACATCTGAAACACCAGCCCCAACAATCTCAAAATAGGCAATGCTTGTTACGTGAGGTATATGCACTTTGACTAAATGATTAATGCAGACGGACACACTGCAGTTCAGCCAACCATCAGCCAGGCCAAACCCACACATAGAACATCTTTTTAAGAAGACCGATCAGATGACATAACTCCATTCAGCTGCTTCACACTCACAGAGGACTTTTTGTGTTTCCCGTCATTAATCTCTTGAACATGTCCATCCTCGTGTGCAAATCCCAAAACATAGGTCCATCAAAACCATGTGGCTACTGGCAAAAACTCACAAGATGGCAGCTTTAAAGGTACAAGGCAGGGTCTTAGTCATGTCTCCTTGTCTCTATTCTTAAAAGAAGAATGGAGACACTGTGCTGGATGTTAGTTGGACTGGCAAAACAAAGTCTCACCAACAAATGCTGACCTTTATGAAAATCATTAGGCAGCTTTGATGCATGTATTTAGAATGTGCTTTTAAAAAAATCTAATTTAACAAAAATATGTCTATTCACACCTGCACACATTTCATATTTATGACATGTTGAACTACTGTATAAACAAATAAAAACTGATGTCTATGACTTTCTAAGTAACAGGGGAAACAATGCATGCTTATGTAAATGCTGTTTGCCAAGAAAATAAACCCTGAATAAAGTCAAGCCATGTGATAACAGCCTAATCAGTCAATTAATATGAATCATTAAATAGTCAATCAAAATATTTTCCCATGCCTCTTCACAAGAGACTGCATATGGTGGAAGTAAAAGAACAATATTTATTTGTAAAGTAAAGGCAAATATTCTTATTTTTAATTAGTAGATTAAACTTTTCCGTCAGTTTCTATGTAAAAATGCTCTGTTTAGACAGTGTAAATTATAAAGTTATACTACAGCAGTGAAATAACCTTTGGATTATTTGCATTTGCTCATCTTTGATTTCCCTGGTTGATTTTTGAGCTTCACACAAAGCATAATTATGCACAGCTTAAATTAACACCATCTGTTTAATCAAATTGTAAACATAACATCTACAAAAAAATCACATACGTGCTCATAGTACTGCTTTGCCTTTTCTAATGCAGTGTGTGGACTAAATGTCATTCCTGACAGGTCGAAGGATTATTGTTAATGTGGTGGCAAAATGTGGGACCTAGGCATATAAAAACAAGCTGCTTATTCTCTGGGAAATGTTGGCAAAATATTAGGCAGAACAAGTTGTAATTATTAAGCCTGTCTTCTGTGACTACCGTCATAACATTATAGGTTTGATTAAGAAGTGACTCAAGAACATGACAGGAAGAAAATTGGCTGCATAACTCCGAATAAACACATTGATACAACACTGACATTAACATTTTCAGATGCTTTGTGGTAACCTCACTAAAGAGTTCACAGACTTGCTGTATTTCCAATTTCCTAGTTTCCTCTGGGCATACAGTGGATGTCTTGCTTTGTCCATACCAAGATGTGATCATTTCCTTCATAGCATCGAAGTAATGGACAATCGTGATGATTACAATCTTACTGTTTTGGTTTAATAAAACTGGGTCAAAGAGTACATGTTAAAGATAATTTTCCCCTATACAGTTCTGTCTAAAGGTATACATTTCTTTATTTTCTACCTTCAATGAGTCAGATTTTCTTGCAGTCTTAAGTCCCCTTTATCTAACTGTGGATCTTTCAAAGTTTTGGACATTGGCTGCTTTTTCACTCATTTATTGTGTAGTTCCTGTATCCAATCAATTTAGAGACAAAAGAGTTTTTCATTTGTTTATTTGTTACACCAGTTAACATTGACAAATTAATCTTAAAAAAAAAAGAAAATTAACCCAAATGATGAAGTAGTGCGACGTCCACACATAACTGACAACCCATAACTTTGCATCACAGACGTTGGCGCTTACTGGCTGCTGCTCTGTCGCTCTGACACTTGCACCTTCTGTTTTTCCTGACTTGCTAACGCTAGTTAGGATACTTCTCTCTGGTGCCTGCAGCACCACTCTTCTCTTGAGTTCTTGGACTCCTTTGTGACTCACCGTAGCCTGTCAAAGTCACCAACTGTTCGGTTAGCAGGAGCTAACCCGGAGCTAACTGCTGCTACACCAACGGCTTCAGGAGCTAACCTGCAGCTGACATGAGGTTTACTCTCCTTTCTGGTGGGACTTACCTCTGGTCTGGTCTGTTCTCATCCATCTTTCTACCAGTATCTGGGATCCTCAAGTACTCGGAGGCAGAGCTCTTCTGACTCCGTTTTCAGCAGGCTGGGCCGTCTCCATCTGTGCTTCACCTCCACCCGGACCATGCTGTTTTCCCCCACGTGACTCTAGCCCGGGAGGAGGGGTCTCACTGTTCTCCCGCGAGAAGTGGAGAATCTTGCCGGGCTCTGCCTCTCTCCGGTTTGAGTCTATGGTCTCGGTGCTGCCTGGCCCTGTTCCCAAAATAGTGGCAGCAGTTTACCGTCCACCTAAGCCTAACAAGGAGTTCATAAATGAATTTTCTGTGTTTCTGGCTAAGCTCTCTTTACGCTCACCCAATATAATAATTCTTGGTGATTTTAATATACACGTGGATAATGTAAATAATACTCTCACCAGGGATTTCACATTTTGTCTTAACAGTTTTGGATGTTAATATGGTTGTCTCAAAAAACAAGCCCTCTCGAGTTATATCTTTCCGCAATATTAAGGACATTAACCTGGACACTCTCTCAACCAATATTTACTCTCTACCCCACCCTGACAGTCTCTCCAGCCCTGACAAACTTGTTTCATATTACAATAATAAGCTCCAGAATCTTCTTCACAATCTAGCTCCCCTGAAAACCAGATCAGTCACATTTACCCGCTCTTTACCCTGGTGTACCCCCGCTCTGAGACAACTCAAAGCCAAAAGACACCAGCTGGAACGCCTCATCAGAAAATCTGGTCTAACTGTTCATCAGGAAATGTATCAAAACCATATGACTCACTACAAGGACTGCTGCAAACATGCCAAATCCACCTACTTGGCAGTTTAATCAGTTCCAATGAAGACAAAACCAAGCCTCTATTCTCTGTCCTGAAAACTATCACCCAACTGCCTGACTCCCTTCCCCCACACATAGCCTCCTCTGCATTCTGTAACAGCTTGATTTAATTTTTCACCTCCAAAATCCAGAATATTCATCAACAGCTCGTTTTGAAGATCCACCACCAATATTTTCCCCTCTGCCTCCTTTCCTCTCCCTTTCTGCTTTCACTCTTCCTCCCGTCTCTGCCATCTCGGAATTAATAAGGAAATCCAAATTATCCATCCTTGTCAAAGCGTCTGATTCCTCACTGGCACCTCCCATTACACACATTATTCACTCCTCCCTCACCATTGGACTGGTTCCCTCACTGTTAAAAACCGCTGCCATCACTCCCACACCTGAAACCTAGGTTGGATCCCAACAATCTCAACAACCTTGGTCCCATCTCCAATCTCCCATCTCCCATGTATTTAAAAATCCTGGAAAAATCCATCGCCTCTCAGCTCCAAGCCCATCTATCCCACAACAATCTGTAAAAACATTTTCAACCTGGTTTCTGCCCATTCCACAGCACCGAATCCACATTACTTAAAATTACTAATGACCTCCTCCTGGCAGCTGATTCCGGTCTGTTATCCATTCTCATCCTCCTTGATCTAAGTGCGGCCTTTGACACCGTGCCCCACTCCATCCTCATGGCTAGACTCTCCTCCATTGGCATCACCCACACACCCTTCAACTGGTTCAAATCAAACCTCTCTGGCCACACTCAATTCATCCAGCTGAAAACATTTACCTCCCAGTCACTCCCAGCCACCACAGATGTGCCCCAGGGCTCTTTCCTGGGGCCCCTGTTGTTCATCATTTACCTACTCCCACTCGGTTGTATTTCTAAAAAAACATCACATACAGTTTCATTGCTATGCAGATTACACCCAGCTCTACCTCTCCACCAAACCTAACTCTACTCTCCCACCATCGTCCCTCACAGATTGTCTTCAAGAGATTAAGTCCTGGTTCACCTCAAACTTTCGTAAACTAAACAGCAGCAAACCAGAAATGTTATTTTTAGGCACCAAATCCACCCTCTCAAAATCTGAATTTTTACATTCCCATTAATGACTTAATTTAATTTCCCCCTCCCCTCAGGTAAAGAGTCTGGGTGTCATCCTCGACAGCACTCTGTCTTTTACATCATATATCAACAATATAACCCGGTCAGCATATTTTCACCTCCGCAATATCAACCGCCTCCGCTCCTCCCTCCCACCACCGCCATACTTGTCCACAGTCTTGTCACTTCCCGTCTCTATTACAGAATTTTCTGTTCGATCTTCCCCAAAAAACACTTCATAAACGTCAACTGGTTTGGAATGCAGCAGTCATCACAAGAACCCCATCCACCCATCACATCACACCCCTGTTTTGCAGCCGCTCCACTGGCTCCCCGTCACCTACCGCATCCACTACAAAATCCTGCTGTTCACCTACAAGGTCATCCATAACCTCGCTCCTCTCTACCTCTCTGACCTCCTCCATGTCCCCATACCCTTTCCCTCAGATCGTCCTTCTCCATCCACCTCACCGCCTTGTTACCATGGGGAACAGAGCTTTCAGCTCTCATCTTTGGAACTCACTCGCCTATGAACTCCATACTGGCATACTCTCTGTAATATTTCATACTGTTTTTATTATTTTTTTATGCATCCTTTTATTTCTGAGTGTATGTATTAATTTGTTTTGTTCTTGTGTTTTATCCTGTAAGGTGACCTTAAGTGTCAAGGAAGGTGCCCACAAATAAAATGAATTATTGTTATTATAAAATGAATTTTAAAAACATATTAAAGACAAAACGGGAACATTACATGTTTGCATCTATCATGAATGGCAAAGGTGCAAAGTGGTGTGGTGGTTAGCACCGTGGCCTCACAGCAAGGAGGTTACTGATTCGAGCCTCAGCTGAGGAAGGTTTGAACAGTGGTCTTTCTTTGTGGAGTCTGCATGGTCTCCTCATGTATTTGTGGGTTCTCTCTGGGTACCCAGGCTTCCTCCCATAGTACAGTGACATGCATTTTAGGTTTACTGGTCGCTTTAGCTTCTACCTAGGAGTGAGTGTTGGTATGAATGGTTGTTTGTTATTCTATGTTGGTCCTGTGATGGACTGGTGACCTGTCCAGGGTGGATGCTACCTCTCTCCTGCTAATTGTTGGGATAGGCTCCAGTCTCCGGTGACCCTTAATTGGACTAAGCGATTCATGATATCTTTTTAAATTTGAAGCAACTCCACAGTTGGAGTTGCTTTCAGAGACCTGCAGCACCATATCATGATGTCATTTACAACTTTTAAACAAAAGGCCTCAACTTTATGTGTGCTGTGCTACTCCTCTGGAGACTAAATTTGCCTTGCAAATAGACAAGATTTTACTTCTTACTCAAGCTGTCTCTAAGATTTATTTTAACAACAGACCACTCGAGATCTGCACATTTCTGCTGTGGTTCACTATTTTCAAAGTAACTTTCCTCCTCCCGCTTGTGCATTCTTGGCTTCTTTTGTGAAAATAAAAAAGAAACACTGCACTGTTCTTTCAGCCAGTTATTCTGATTACTCAACAGAAAGCCATTTTTCTCATGTAGCAGGGTGCTGTTTTTTTGTTTTTTTTTGTTATACACTGCTTGTAACCTGAACTTCACCAGAAAAAAACAAATTCATGGTATTTAGTGAGTCCATTCACATTCAGTGACAACTGTCTTGTCTTCAGACTGAGTCACAACTTCATAAGTTGACATTAAAGTATTGAGTTCAAGTTCATGTTTACCTAACGAACCAATATACTTTTAGCTACATCACTTACTCTCATCATCAATAGTCTCACTTCCTCCTTGGAACCTAACCCTCTATTAAAGCCTTAGTGAAAAGATGCATTTTTAAAGGAAGACGAGCTGTGGTGAATAAAGAGCTCTGACAATGCCCCTAATTTGCATCCAGGAAATGGGGTATATGTCATTCAGCCAAGAACACAATTCATTGTGTCAAGCATAATCTGGTCTACTTTCTTTTTGCCAAGAAAAAAAAAAGAGCACTCGCACAATTGTGCAGGCAAGACAACAAAGCAAATATAAATGATTATGACATCAGCTTTTATTGACCAACATAATTTCTCCTCTTTTGTCTTACTTTGATGTTTTAATTCAACTTTAAACACACTTAGTATGAGTCTAAAAGATGGAGTTTGTGGCTATTAAGTCAGGCAAGATGCAACTTACATAGGGCAGTAATGACTCCACACACACTTTTCTTAGCTCTGACAGTCGAGTCAGAGATGATGACGCTTGGTGATTCATTTACTGTGCTATGGATGCCCTGTCCTGAGTTTTGTCTCTTTAGCTGACTTCTTTCTTTCTTTATTTATTCATTTATTTGGCTTTGTTTTTGTTTTTTTTAGTTAATCCAATAAAATATTAATGCATTCAAACAAACATCAGGTCAAACATTGACTGAATGAGAAAAGCAAAGAGGAAAATGCAGAAGGTTATAACAAGCGCAAATTATCTCTTTTTTTTATTATTATTTATGATTTATTTCACATTTGAAGTGCAGCACTTCTACTCTTCTTTGCTGAAATAAATTAACAAACAAACAAAAAAAGTCAAGCAGCTCTAACAGCCATCTCCTGCTGTTGTATTGTTGGAATGGCTTGCACCTCTTCCCTTCCACCACCATGACAACAACAACAAAAAAAAAAGAAACCGTTCCTGCTTTTAAGTCCCTCTTCAAATAAAAAGGCTGATAAAATCTGTGTGATGGATTGATGAGCAATGAATGTGCCGCGAGCATCTGCAAGGGGTACGAGGGTGAGCTGCCAGCTGATGACACAGCCACACATTAAGAACTGAGCACTTGGGCGATAAAACGCAATCACTGCGCCACCGTCAGATTGCATCCATCCGCCACAAGTTTTGTTGGAGACTATTGACTTTTACACCCACTGATTTCTCATCTCTCTCTTTGAAGTGACTGGGAAAAAAAGTGGGAGGGAGAGATGCGAGACTTTTTCAGCCTCTCTTTACCTGCTGCTTCATTCACCTACTCACTGTTACGGGCTAATTATAATCTTTATCTTCCAACTGCCACTTCAAAGTGGCCCCGCTGACAGCTGCCCATTGATATACAAATCACTGATTGAAAAAGAGCCAGCCAATATTTTCACTTCCTTTTAAAAGAAAGATATGACAGTATGCTGATGATATTATCCTCCTTCTCATTGATGCGTATCCAGATTAAGTAGGAGGCAATGTGGTGGATGTCGGTGCTGGCTTTTGAGAGCAGTTTTTCTATTTATCCATCACAACAGTGAAAAGCATCTTCAGTAATGAGCTGTTCCTCCCTCCCAAGCATAAAGACCCCAGCTGTCATAGCGAGCATGCAGCCATCCTACACTTGTGTCTGCCTACTACTGTATACGATGTGCTGATGTGTGGATGATAATACCATCACAAGGATTAGCGTCTCTGTGGAGAGCAGTCTCACACCCATCACTTCTCTTCTCTCTCTGAAGTTAAAACAAAGCGTCTGCATGGAGCAGATGACTCAGATTTTATTTTCTTTGATACAAGACTTGACTCAGTGACACTGACAGAACCAGGTCTTGCTGTGCTCGCTGCTTTTGTGTGAATGCACCATTTACAATCATACCCATGTACAAAATAGGTGTGTTTTTTGAGCAGGCACCTGTTATATGTAGAAAATGGGTCCTGGTTTGATAAAGTATTGAAGTCCTTTTGTTACTTAGATCCTTCTATGTTTGTCTAAGAGGTTATTTCCACGATTCTTTTCTTGGATTCCACTTCCTTACAATAACTTACCCTGAAGGAATGCAACATTATCAGATCTTTTCAAAGCAGGTGTGGGAATTTAGTTTGACGTTTCAAAGACTTAAATGCCTTTGGTTACAGAAAATTCTCTTTGAGATCGTAATACAGATATACAGCAAATTAGACATGGTATTTTTATATAGCTGTGCAACACTTTATTAGAGTTCAGTTCATTTCTATCTTTCTCCATCCTCCTCATCTTTCTAATGGCTGCTTAGCTTTTTATCTAGACCAAAGTGGATATCAGTACTGGTCTATGCCTCCAGTCCACATTCTGCTGCCCTACCTGTTCCTCCTCTGCCTTGTCATGCGTTATTAATGTGTCCATCTCTGATGCCAGCCTGAGCACAGATTAGCCCTAATTAACCTTTAAACTGAAGTATTCTGATCAGCTTTCCACTATTTACACCCCCTTTATAGCGTTCAGTCATCTATTGCATTCTGACTTGTATCCTGTACTATTCTCTACCATTTTCTCACTTCCACCTGCTTCAGCTGCCACGTTAACTTTTTCCTTCCATCCCTCTCCAGCACTCTCCCACACATTACTCTCATGCTCCTCTCGCTCCTGTCTATGTCAGTGGCTTTACCTCAGCATGAATTTTTTATGCGTCCCTCACGTCAGCCCCAAGATGCAAGGTAGACAAACGTGGCTGAAACAAGATGATGGAGAGCTGTGGGACACTCCAATTTCTAGCCAGACGATGTGAACACGTTGAGGGAAGCAGTGGAGTAATTTTATAGTCTTCTGCGTGATGTTGGGGGGATGAACACAGAAGCAGAACATGAACCCTGAACTTGCAGCATGACCTTGTGGAGCCAGAGTCTTAAGAGCGCATGCATGGAAGACAGAGACGGCCATCCTAATGATGGTTATTTTATTCATAATGGCGGAGTATATCACTTGTGGCCACAGTGACACATTTTGCATTTTGGCAGAGGAGGAAGAGATTGAGGCGTCAGGGAGGGAATGACTTATGGATCAGCATAACAGGAGCTAATCATACTAGTCTCACACAACAACATGTAGGGTGATAAAATAGAGGGCAGGAGGAACTGCACACATCTTCACAAATACACAAAGGACAGACCTTGAAAATGGACACTATTAATTACACAGGCCCTTTGTTGAGCCAACCTTAAATGGGATGTTATATTCCTTAATTGAAATTAAAAGGCAATTAATAACAACAAAGCTGAGGTTAGTGCCCCAAAAAACTCAGTTTTTCAAACATTGTTTGAAAGGTTTGGATTGTGTGTTCCCAGAGGGTTATTATTATTATCATTATGATTATTAGTATCATTATGATTATTATTATTATTATTATTATTATTGTTATTATCTTATTATTAGTAGCAACTTATCCACCAAGTGCCACCACCATTCTACTGCTTTCTTGTTGCATCCAACCCCTTGAAGCATCCCATTTACCCCCCTTCACTGAAAGACAGAGTGTCCTTGCGGGGTAATTATATTAGGTTTGGTGATAGGCTATCATAAAACTTAAAGCATTCTAATACCTGGGAATGGGCTTTGGATGTAGCTGTGAGTCACGCTGTTGTGTGCGATGTTGTATCATCCACATGCCTCTTCCTGCTTGCCTCTTGTAAATTCCACCATCATGCAAAATAAATAGGCAGGCAAAACAAATGGTCTTAAATCAAGATCTTTAGGGAATGTAGCGCAGGCTGGCTTGCTTATTACCAGCTTTAGTTTCTGTTCGGCTGCTCAGGGTGATAATATTGAACTTTATGGCAACATAAACCCTCCTCGCCTGCCTGCCACCACCTCTCTCTTTCACTCTGAATCTCCATTGTTCTCTTCAACTTTCCTCCCTTCCTCCCCTACCCTGTGCCGGAAGGTCATAACACAACAAAGAGAAGTCATTCTCTCACCTATAGAAGAGGGATCAATAACTGCTCAAATGATCTGTCAGAGGTAATTAAAGATTACCACAACAGCCCCATTTACACCCCACCAGGGTGTGTGTCCCTCAGCCTTTCCTCAACACACCCATGTGGATGCCGTCCCCGTGCCCCCATACTAAGCTCCTCTAGCTCTCCCCTCTGCTAATGCTTCACTGGCTGCCCTCCTCCACACACTCTCACTGACATGCCTGTAGATAAGTGGTCCATGGCGGCCTGCGCACGCCAAGGGTGATGGTTGAATAATGACTATGGATTACTTCATTATCCCTCCCCTAACAGGCTGGTGGGGTGCTTACACAAGGCTGCCTAACAAGCTGAATAGAAGGGAGGGCACCAGCAAAAGGAGGAAACAATCTCGATGCTCATGTCCCAGCTACTGACACAACCGTTAAACAACAATGTTCCGACAAACAAAAATCTCTTTATCTTAAACATTTTTTCAGCCAGGGCCGGACTGGGTCAAAAAGTCCATTTTGGAGTCTTACTCTCACCCAGGCCACCCAACTCATATACTGCATGCATATGCTCACACTTGTGTGCATTAACAGGTTAAGAAATCACCAAATCTCATTATTCCATAGATCAAAATTCATACAAAACTATCAGCCACCAGTCCAGTTTGTTTTCTCTCCCTACCCTCACTAATAGGCTTAATACAACAGTCTTTATTTAGGCAGCGACCCACCTGTGAAGATATGTTTGGCAGAACAAGACCAATCAAACATTTATAGTAGTAAAAGTATTATGTATGATGTAAAAAAGAAAGACAACCACAAACACACACTCCATATGGAGTTGTGAACAAAAAAAAGTATTTAAAAAGCTGCCATCACATAATTAACAACCCGATAAACACGCTCCTCTGGCTCCCAGCTGTTCTACCTTAGTGTGCTCTGTCTGTGGGCATAAGACGGGGCCAGGCCAATCCACTGCACCATTGTTGTGCATCATGATTTATTTTTTTAAATTTATTTATGTTTGACAGGCAGGCCTGTCAATCCACTAAGGGCCATTCCACTGGGCTACTCTGTGCTTGTATTCAGTTTCTTTCAAGCCTCAAAAAGTTAATATGTCTTTTATGGCGGCTGCGCAATCAGCAGTTAATGAAAAGTTTTTGCCCGTCACATTAATCCCTTTTTGTTATCTAATCCAACCTTAGGTCCACTATCCTATGTGACAGAGATGGCACATTGATCAATAGCTTATCATTTGTGTGCAGGCACCAGTTGCTGTACCTTCCAATCAGAAGGAAGAAGAGGTAATTAGATTTCCTAGTTATTCTTAATAACATTTATTTGCAGTTTTGAATGAGATAGTTTCTAAATAAGTACAAGCATTTTTCTTCTATTTTGCATATTTTTTTTATTCATGATGTGTTTATTTTGCTGTTTTTTCTCTAACTGGACATTGTAAATGGTTCACCTCCTCATGTGGACATGTGCTAATTTGCCTAATAATCAGTTAATTAACTGGCAGATGCTAAACAGCCACGCGCAGACACCTGGACCATAATGCAGTGTATAATTTGTATTAATGTGCATCTAATTACAATATTTGTGATATTAAGATATTAACAACAGTTAAATTATCATTTATAACAGACTAAATCTGCAACAGGCTTGTTTTGAACACAGGTTGAGACCTACTTTCTGGTGCAGCTTTAGGCCTGAGTCCTCAGGAGCCTCTGAAATTGTTGGGGTGTCGTGGGAAATGTTGTAAATCGGGGATTTTCTGATTTGCCCTTGGCCTACTTTTATGATGACTTCTTTAAACTTTTACCATGGAAAGTTGCAAGGTTTGCCACTTTTTTACAGCATTTTTTACAAGATTGATGGACTACCACCTTTCTGTTGGTTAACATGAACTTATATTTTAAATGGAGCCAATAAAACCATTTTGTCCATGACATTTTTATCTTCACCACTGCCTCACTTGAGTCTGATGCAGTTAAGGCCCAAAGAGATAAAAACCTGGATATTTCTTACATTGACTTAATTATATTATTTTTATGAGTCAGGTAATCATTACTGTATGCGGAGGCAAAACCTTCCCTTCTCAGACTGCCATTCGTGTGGTTACATCTATTTAATGTTATGTGTTATATAGAAATCTCTAGCTGTGATGATTAAGGGTTTATATGTGAATAAATATGTTTCTGAAATGACTTAATGAAATAAGTAAATGCTACAATAAATAGCTCAATGAGTTCAGATTGGAGTAATATGTGTGTGCCTGAGATCAGTTCACAGGTCTAGATATGGTCTGGTATGGATGCTTCCAGAAGCTGAGTGTCAGTACTGGCAACAAAACAGCCAGTAGGGTCCTAAAACAAATGAGTCTGAAAAATTTTCCACTGATAGGGTAGATATATATAATACTATATTTTATTCTTAATGTAATGTCTGAATGTTCCTCCACACAGACATTCTTTTTTGGTCCGACTCAACACACATTTAAAAAAACAACATGTGTGTTTGCAACCCAAATGAGTCAGAAAGATATTTATAGTGTCCAGATTCATGGCTGTGAAACTGTTATATATTCACCAAAGCTGCCCATTGGGAGATTTGCCATTGACTGAAAATGATTTTTGCCAATTTAGCAGAAGAACACTCCAAGAGTCACAAGTTAATGTAGCTTATCAGAAACTGTCTATGACCAAGTATTCTGTCAGTTCACAATTTAAAATTTTTAAAATTCACATTATTGCTGTAAACACATTGTATCATTCATTTAGCATTTTACCGCTTCGTCTGTTAAGGTCGCTGGGAAGCTGGAGGCACAGGTGTGTGGCAGGGGACATTGCAGAGGAGCGGTGGCTAAGTGGTAAGGCATTGGTCTTGTAAACCAAAGATTATGGGTGCATCCTGATGGGTATATTTTCATACCAGAAAGGACAAACCTGATCCAGCTTCTATAATGGAAATGTAGAGCTCTCACTGAAATTACAAAAATTAAATGTGATAATGTAATGCTGTAAACACAAGAAAATAATATCAGTTTCAATTTTGCATGAGACTTTGCTCTCAATTTTAGTTATTTTACCCACATCAGCTAATCTTAGTATTTGTATTTTTGGTTTTCAATTAAACCCTTTCACAGATATCTTAATGGGCTTTGATGGTATTTGATTGTACTTTGTGTGATTGATAACGCATTTAAAAATGAGAGTATTGGGACTCAATCATCAACTATTGAACCAGCAGATCCATACAGTGCCTTGTACACCAGCAGCACACAGGAAGACAGGGCAGAAACCTGAGAACAGGAGTGATACAAAGCGCAGTGGCATTCTTGATTAGTTGCAGTTCTCTAAAAGCGAGTTTAGAGAGACCTGTAAGAACCCCATCACAGTAGTCAAGCCTAATGAAAACAAATGCATGTGCAGTGTCTGTCTGTCTGTGTATTAACGTGGTTAAAAGTGAAAGGGGAAATTAATTAAGTTGAACTACCAAAGGTACTGGAAGGAGTTTCAGGGGTTTTTATGATAATTTTGGAGCAGATTTTTATGAAAACTGATCCAAAAAAGCCTGAAAAGAAACAAAAATGTAAGACTGCCAACAGATTGCCAAACCAGTTTGAAACTACACATATAACTGCAGTATCTAGCCGGCTTTGGGAAATATCCGCCAGTAACTGATGATAACAGGAGATCAATACCCTGACTTTCACTGCTTGTTTTGTGGCGATTTTCAACAATTTTCCCTTCAAGACATTCGGTGTCATGGTGTCTTTCATGCACTGCTAAAATCTATTCATTTCAATTAAACATTGATGACCTTAAGATCAGGGGACTATGAGAGGCATGGTAAAACATGTAGCTTGTGCTTTTTGAGTTCATTGTGGGTTGGAAGTTGTCCGTGTGTTAGTTTGCAGAATAAATGCCTTTAAGTAGTTACATTGACTTTTGCCTGTAATGTCCTAATTACAGAAATTACCAGTATGTAGGAAAAAGTGTTGTAAACTGTACATATACACACATTTTACACTTAAATGCAATAAAACAAATGGAAAAAAAGCTTGATGTATGCCTGTGTAAAAAAATAAACGAATGACTGTAAAACACGCTTAAATATCTTTTGTAGAGCCTAGGTAAATTAAAAAGTACTATAAATATATGAAGAATTCACTAAAAGTGAGCGAAAGGTTGTTTCCTTGAGCAGACTTTCCCTGCTAAATGGACAAAAATTGTTCTAATGTTTGGAGAGCTTCACAGCTACTCCGAGGAGACCATGGCTACCGACTGCTGGGGGAAATTTAGGGAAGAATATTCATAATACTTTTAAATTAGTTGCAGTCTGTGTTTTCTAAACAAAATGTAGCCCTAACAGGCTACCTATTACCCAGACACTGCTATAAATTAATGCTGAATAGGATCTTTCTCATAATACTTTTTTTTTATGCTAAAACTCAAACTCTAAAGATAATGCACTGGTTTGAATTAAAATGTTTCACACCTCAACTGTTTTGGTGCTCAGAACTGGACTAGAGTTTCAATCTTACAGTCCCATCTGTACTGTCTGCAGAGCTAATTAGCAGAAAGTGGACATATTGTTTTGTCCTACAAAAATCATCATGAATATGAAAGTTATACTTCCACTTATGCATGCTGCAACTGTAACTATGAAACTAATTTTTCTGAGTACAGTCATTTGAAAATAAAGTACACGGTTTTTCAATTCTAAGATTTAGCATTTGAGGACATGATAAAAAGTAATAGATCTCAAAATACGGTCAGTACAACTGTAGATGAACTACAACGCATATTAGTGTTTAATTCTGGAAGCCAACATGTAGAAATAGTGTGTCAGAGCTTAAGAACGGCCTCACGGCTTCCAGAGGAGTTACAGTAAGAAGGTAAGTAGCAGCAATACTGCCAATCAAATGCATTTGATTAAGTGGTTTTTCACCACTGTAAAAATGCCCATAAAGCAGAGTTTTTGACAACTCTACAGTTTGCTGGTCTAGATGTATTGGGGCACTTATTTTCTCTCTTTTTTTTTTAAATATATATGAGCAATCAATATAGTAGGTAAGCATTGGAAAAAAAAAAGAAAAAAGAATGAAAGAACAACATTTTACTCTAATGTTGTCTGTCTGCTTTATGTTTCAAAAACAGGCTAGTATTCTGCCGAGTTAAATTTTATTATGCATCTTTTAAGATAGCTGCTCAGTTTTGTGTAGTGAACCTTGAAATGACATGGTGATCTACTAAAGACATTTAAGTGCACCTAAATTATTGGCGAAAGCAATGTTATTTTAATGGATAAAGCACCAATTTTGTGAACTGTATTAGTCAGAAGGGGTTTGAAGTACACAGCATATTACTCACAGCATGTCTGTTTCACAGCAAAATTGGAAAAAGTGATTACACCAAAACCTTTGCGCAGATCTGTTGGCCTGTTTGTCTCTATGCTACAAAAACCCTGTGACCACAAAATGCTGAATTTTTTGTCTGTTTACTGAGATAATAAAGTCTTACATTACAGCTTCAGAAAATGTCCTGAGACTGTATTCTCAACTTCCAAAAGTAAAGTAAGGAGAGCAGGGTTGACATAATCTTGTCTGTGACAACATCAGCATTCAGAGATATCTTGATCAAATGTAAATATTGTTGTATTTAATTACAGTGGGCATTTTTAGCTTTTAACCAGAACAAAGTTTTTCTATCGCCAGTTAAACAAACACAATGATTGTATGAACACAAATAAAATATGTAACAATGATGTAGTTATTAGCTGTGGATACATGTTGATGAATTCTCAGAATTATTGCCAATTTTGTGCACTCCTGTTGGTATTTTAAGGGTTTACTCATGTTAACATCATGTAGATTAAAGTCAGCACTAGTTCCTGATATGTATGGCTTAAGGCAAGTTTGGATATTGATGCTTTTGTTTCCTTTCTCATTTAAAACTTTAAAACCTCAACACATTCTCTTTTAAAACTCTTTTTCCATCCCAGATCTCACCCAGCTGCTTTCTTTATTCCTTTCCAAGAACATGTTCGAGAGAATGATCGTCGGTGCCTGTGAAATGATTTACTCTCCAGTGATGAGGTCTCTGCAGATTGGCATTCTTCCATGCATGACCACATGTCTACTCTATTCAACATCTCGCTTTCCAGAGACAGAAAAACTGCTGTACAAGCATCCTGTTTTATTTTCACAAAGTATTTTTTACTGCCTACAAAATCACGGCAAGTACATTTTCATGTTCGTCATCAATCTTGGCTTAATTGGGGGTCAAAGTCTCCAATCCCTCTGTGCTTCATGAATGCAACACATAGGCTCGGGTTGCTGTAATATATTTATTGGTCACTACAGAAAATCTTTGACCCGTTTGCCCTTCGCATCTTTGTGCTTGATGCATGATCTCTGATGTGATCACAATAAAGTTGAGGTGATACAGTGCATGCTCTCACTATGTTTTATGATGCTGCTGATCGCCTGCAAAGTGGTTCATTTTCCACAGGTGACTGGGGCTCGGTCAAAAAGAGCTTCTACTGCTCTTAAGTGCAGCACCTTTTTAGGTGTGTGTAGTTATAAAATACTCATGTTTTTGTAAACAAATAAATCCACAGGCTTGGTTACACATTTGTTTTCAAGACTAGATAAAACTTCAACTGGCCAAAACCTATAACTCCGGTATAGGATACTTGTGTAGCCAGGTGATGATTAATTAATATAATAAATAATAATATATAATAATAATAATAAAAGTGTTGTTTATTTTGATCTGTTTTCTGCCGCAGTTTGTATTGTTGTGTTGAATTTTGCATGTTTAAAGGTATACCAATAATGTTGTAAATTTCAGCCACCAGATGGCAGTGTCACAGGCAGTGATACCTTTCCGCCAACGAAGGGAGCCTACATGTGCTGCCAATTGGAGACTGTCATGCCCGCTAAAAAATACAAAATACAAAAAACAAGAAAAACAAGAACCACGGAGTGCTTGGTATATAGTGTTGGTTGTTAAAAGGTTGTTATTGTCAAAGTGCTGCAAATGAATCCCAGTTATTGTGTCCTGTGAGGTAAAGCTACAAAAGTTAATGATTGCCTGAATTAGCTGTTATCTCGAGAAAACTGTGTTTTGGAGATGGAGCTGTTCCTAGTCCATCACAGAACCAACACAGAGAAACAAACATTCAATCAGACTTGCACTCACTCCTAGCGAGAAGTTAAAGACTCATATCAGTCTAACGTACACGTCTTTGGACTGTGGGAGGAAGCCAGGAGAGAACCCATGCATAGCTGGAGAACATGCAAAGTCCGCACAGGTTCCTCCCAGATTCCTGCTTGTAGTTAATAACTCAGGAGAATATTAAGAACGCACACTAATAAATTATATTGGATTTTTTTTGTGTGTGTGTGTTTGTGGTCTACTGGAAGCAGTTCTGGTTTCCAGTCTAACTGCTGCAGGAATCAAGAACGTCCTTCAAGCAGTCCCTTCACGCTTTGAATGCAGCGGTCTGGCTCTGCAGGAGCTCTGCAGGGCTATCAGAGCTTGGTTGAGGTGTTGCTCAGTGGGGATGAGAGTTAAGAGATGAGAAAGCGATTATCTTCTTCTCTACCAACACCACAATTGGTCATAGGGGAATCTCAGTACAGAGATATTCTGTACTAGGATGCGTTTGTACAGCAATTGACACAAGCTGGAGTCAAATTAAAAGAACATTTGTCGCTGATTAATACATCAGATTTTGCTATCAAGTCTGACAAAGGTTGAAATTGCGACATATCTTGATTCACAGAATTACAAATATACACATTGACTGTAGACCCTCGCCCCAGCGGTCATGAGGTCTATTTTGACAAATTAAATCAGGTGTCACTTACTTTTAAGCCCACCTAAATCCCCTTGTTATACTAAGAAAACAAACTGTGTTTTCTTGTAATAACTACATAAATTAGCCCGTTATCTCTTGAAAACTGTTGTCGTTATTTTGAGATAAAAAAAATTAAAAATAATGATAATAATAGTCAATAACGGCAGCTCTCGGCTTACTTAACAATAACTCTGGACAGAAATAAATTTTGCCTAATTGGAGCAAAAACAACATCGTTGTTAATTCACTGCTATTTCGACATGGTAATACACACTTATCAAAGAGAGGTGGGTTAGCACTGCTTTAATGTGAGACTCAAACCCAACAGATTATTATCACAGCATGTGCTGATAAAAGTTATGGCTACAACATAAATTTTAAAAATACAAGCTTTTTAGCCAACAAGGAGGCAGGTTTGAAAGGAGAGGGTATTGGGTGGTGGGGGGTTGGGACAGGAGGAAGTATTGGAGGGTGAAGAGAAAGAATGAGAGGGGGGGCATAATTGGGTGGTGCAGAATGGAATGGTGTTGGGGGATTTGGGGGATGGGAGGACGGGATGGGAGATGGTGGAGGGATGGCATAGGACTGAGGGAGCTGGTATTGTGGGGCAGAGGGATGGGATGGGAGGGAGGGGGTATTTGGTGGATTGGGTTGGAGGGAGAGAGGGGTATTGAGGTGGGGGACAGGATTGATGGAAGAGAGGTAGTATTGGGGATGGGTGGACAAGATGGGAGGGAGGAGGGTATTTGGTGGGTTGGGGTGGGAAGGAAGGGGGTATTTGAGGGGGTGAAGGGATGGGAGGGAGTGGGTATTTGGGGGGAGGGTAAATCCCTGGTGCCCGGGGTAACCTGGTCTTCTAGGTCCCGGGACACCCTGGGATGGCTCTGATCTTTTTGGTGGCCCAGTATCATTTCCATTTGTCACCTGTCTCTATTCATTCTTGTTACTAACCTGCATGCTGAGACAGTCACTATGCCGTGGGTTCAGTCACCAAAACTACAGTTATAATCATGTTTTTCTTTGTATTGCTGATGTTTTTGTTGTTGTGACTGAACCCACTAAATAAATAAAGACTATGTTCTAGATTTTAGTTGGTATTTTATATTTTATTGCATTGTCTTTTGTTTTTAGTCTTTTTATTTTAGCTTAACATCTTTTATTTAAAAGCCTAATGTCGTAGTTTCCCTGATGCGATTTTAAGACATCACTTTATTTACATGTGTGTGCATGTGTTTGTTTGTGTGAATATGTCATGTATGACTCGTAGCTTTATGGTCTGCGGGACATGATGGGTACAGGTTTTTTTTTTTATTATGTTTATAAGGTAAAGCACTTTGTGTTGTATTTTTTGGTATAAAAACTTAATATATACTATAAGTAAAGATTTATTGATTGAATAATTATAAATTCATCGTTTTCAGTGAATGTAAGCTGTATAACTCTGTTTATGCTCCTATGCTGGCAATTAATTGATTGTTTTGCTTCAGTGCTAATGATTCACTTCAAAATTTACTGAAGACAATATCAGGATACCAGGATGAAAACACATTATCCAACTGGCACTCCCCCACTTAATGACAAACATCTGCCATTTAATTTCTGTCACCTGTTGTTTATCAACAAAATGAAAGCAGTGAATAAGAGAACACTTCATACCGCAGTGAACCTGGCTAAAGTCCCTTCTCCTATAATAAATTATGTCATTGCCATTAATTACTGTTGCAAATCTTAATGTTCATTCTGAAAAAAAGAACAAATGCGTCCAAAACATTTATGTAAATGGTGACATGTTCAAGGACACTAAGAAACAGTTGCCTCAAGTCAAAGTGACTTTGAACTTTAGACATAAAATGGTTCTAACTTTATGAAGGAGAATGTCATTGCTAGCAAAAGCTGGTGAGATGTTGCCTGTGTTTGGCTCACCTACTGCTGATCTACTAGTACTTTTTGTCAATACTCACAAATTTTTTAAATTATCATGTCAGCCCCGTCGTTTAAGCACACTTTTCTGTTGCCTGGACTGATTGGAGTACATTGTTAAGCATCAAAGTCTGTATGGAAAGGCTTTTTGTCAGTTGGGAAAGTTACAAATAAACTTTTCCATCCCCGTTTGAGCATCTTCCTTCCTCACCTGAGTACCAGCTCCTGTTTATCACCCGGAGGCCCAGTAATCCAAAGATGTGATCAAAGAGAAGAAGCTGCAGATCTGGCATGCAAGTTAAAGTAAAACAATCATCTAGATGCGTTACGTTTGATGTTTACGCTCTGTTTTCCTCTGTGATGCGGACGACGTTGCATCGCGGCCTCAACCCTCTCTACTTGGTGGAGAGGATTTTCCTTCCCCGCATCTTTCTGATGACTTCACAGGTCCGTCACTTTCAGTCCTGCTGGACCTCCTTAAGTGGCAACTAACCACCCGTCGCAGCTGGAGATTATGTGATTGCAACAAATGCCTGTTGACAATCCCTTTACAATCAGCCGTTCAGGTGTCCAGCCAGTTTATCATACTCATCAGAGTAGCATACATTTCGTTAACGCACGTGCGGGTTAGGGTCAGGGTTAGGGATAGGTGCAGTTGTCAGTTTGAACTACACGTATGCTGATCTGACAATGTATGCTAAACTGACAGAACACTGGCTCCATTAGTAATAAATCATTCACTCTTAAGGAACTCAGAGATAACTGATTTTATAGTTATTACCAAAAGATGTAAGAGGTGGACTTTGTTCATTTGAATGAGCTCTGTCCTGTCTCAGTGATTGGATCACCTCATTTGGCTCACCATGGTGGTGGACTTGCTGTTGTTTATCAGGACAGATTCATATACAGGGAGGTGAACTTGGAAGGTTTCTCTTCTTTTGAGTTACAATGTTAAAGATTGGTTTATCCAATATATTTTACCGTGTGTTATTTTAACGCCCTCCTTATTCTGCAGGTGTTTTCATCATTGATTTTACAAACTTTTTATCCTTTATTGTTAAGTTAAAGAGAGTTTTAATTCTTGGTGATTTTAACTTTCACATTGTCATTACAAGTAACGTGGCCGCAGATTCCCTGTCCATAATATATGGATATTCCTCTGTTAACATGCAGAGACTAATTAATATAATAGATTATTCTACCATTAATAACCTGGTAACAATAATAGTTTCTTTAGATGCAGAAAAAGCTTTTGACTGAGTTAACTGGAAATATTTACTAGCTACTTTAATCAGATTCGGCTTTGGACCGTCTTTCATTAACTGGATTAAAATCTTATACAGTTCTCCTAATGCAAGTGTCAGAACAAATGATCAAACTTCTTAAAAAAAGTTTTAATCTACAAAGGGGTACCAGACAAGGTTGTCCACTATCCCCCTTACTTTTTGCTATATTTATTTAACCGCTAGCCGCTGCGATTAGACAATATCAAGCTATTAAGGGCAGTGAGTTTAAAAATATAATTCATAAAATAAGTCTTTATGCTGATGACATTTTACTATTCCTCTGGAACTCACAAACAATATCACTAATTAATAAATTCTCATCATTCTCGGACTACTCTATTAACTGGTCTAAGAGCACAGCTCTACCCATCAACTGTAGCTTTCAAAATCTACCCAGCATCAGATTACAATCAGGTAACATTAGATACCTGGGTGTAAATATTCCCTCTAGGTTCTCAGAACTAACAAAGCTTAATCACATTCATCTTCTTTAGACTATAGAGGAGGATCTTGCTCGCTGGAAATCTCTACCCATTTCACTTATGGGGAGAGTTGCCACTATAAAAATGATGGTTCTACCCAAAATCAACTACTTGTTCTCTATGAAACCCCCTTCCACCTGGTTTAAATCATTAGAATCACACATCTCCCAATTTCTCTGGAAAAATAAACCACCCTGGATCAGTTTAAAAACTTTACAGAAGCCTATAGATAGGGGAGGATTAGACCTGCCTAACTTTCAACATTACTGCTTAGCTTATAGGTTGCAATATGTCTAAAAATGGCTTAAACCTAGTCCAGATGACCTGTGGATAGATATAAGTAGCGATCTACCTCGATATTAATATGGTAACTTTGTAATTATTAAAATTAATTATGAGACCTTCTATGGTCTAATTGCTTCGATTAGGGGCACCACTCTTCTGTAGAAAATTAATAAATTTGATACAGTCCAGAAGAGACAACTGTAAGTTGGTAAATTTGTTTAAGAAAGTATTCTTAAGTGAGACATCTCATTTTCTGAAGCCATGATGTTTCTTCGCTTGAAGGGACTATGAACTCATTAAAATAAACCACAGACACTTCTGAATTAAAATAAATGTATGCAATTTATTAACAACCAATAATTAATTAACAGCAAGCAGTAGAAGATGTCAGAAATTATGGAATTTATCAATATCGCTTCAAAGGCTCTGGCGACGTTTTAAGGGTAGTCGACAGGGTAACTCAGCTTAAAAGACAGAAACAAAGAAATGATTTAGACTAGGATAGGACAAAAGAAAATTTATCATGCCAATCAGGTGTCACTTACTTTTAAGCCCAAAGTGCCAATATTATCGTATAATATTGGCACTCTGAATATGGGAAAATTACCTAAATACTGAGTTGAATTTAATTAGTCTAGGCCGACACTATAGCGAAAAAAGGAGTGAGAAAAGGGATAATTTGTACAGGAATTTGGCAGTAGCCAAAATGAAATTAGATTCAATTTATGTAGATGGGACTTTGGGAATACAATTAACTTTGCTAGAGGTTCTAAAAAGACACACCAGCCATGATCCAAAGGGGAATTTGGTTCGGTTCGGTCTTACTTTTGGGGTTACCAAGAGCGATCAGGAAGCAGTCGTGAGTGGCTGGAGAGAGATGTGCAGGTGGACCTCCTGGAGTTCTCTCTCTTGGGACCAGACGACAAACAGCCTGTAAAGGACCTCTCAGATCCGGTGTTCCCAAAGTGCGAACCTTGGAGCTTTCCCCTCTGGCGAGCTGGATGGTGAAGCTGGCGGCGGCCAAGCAGCAGTGCCGGATGGCATCAATTATATCAAAGCCGGTGGTTGGGTTTGGTCAACCCAACTGATAGAAGGCTCGGATTTACGTGGGTGAAGGAAGAGGTTGTCCTTCACACAGCAAAGTTATAAAAATTTCCAACAACTGAATATATCTTGGGAGGCTTGCTGGAAGTTTATCTCGGTTACGTAGCAATGCTTCCGGGTTACTTTTGCATAATATTTAACATAAAATGACTAAACAAAGACAAAACAAAAGAAGTTCAAACATTCTGAATTTAATCCATGGAGTTAATTTCACAGATCTGTTTCTTTTCTTCTCAAATCATTACAAAAACACAAAACACAAACTAAACACACTCTCCACACTAAACTTAATAATCCTCAACACTCATTTTAAGTCGAGGGCAGTCTTTCTGAACGAGGTGGGTTCTACACTGCTAATCCAATCACTGCGTAGAACTATTGGTGCCAGTAAGACTAATTTACATACAAAGGGAATAAGTTTGATCAAATAACGAATGTAAGTTCTAAATCTATTTTCCCATATTCCAGTTGAACGATACAGACTTATCAAAACACATTGCATAAGGACCCA
>JBAMHW010000019.1:8961087-8982053 GCA_037177495.1 Rhadinocentrus ornatus
CTCGGCCTGGTCTACTGGTGTAAAATGTTCTAACATCTCAACTGGTTCCAAAGATGGCTCTATGTTAGTTTCCTCCTCACTTGTTTAAGGAGCATTTCGGCACTGAGCTTAACTCTTCTACTCGTCGGAATGACTTAGAAAGATTGGTCCAGCTCTTTGGCTCAACTCAGTACTGAATAAGTTGCGTGCACTTATGTCCAAGATGATATTGTGTGATGAAATCATGATCTTGTATTTAAACAAAGGAAAACACAGCCTCTAGCACCCACATGACAGCACCTGGGTCCAACTGGACTCACATTAGTCTGGCTACTACTTAATTATGATGACCCATCCTGTTTTAATTCTAGCTTGTGGTGTTCTTCCTCTCAGATGTAAGTGGTTTGGGATAATAGCGTCTGCCAAATGACTAGAATAAATTGATTATTGAGAAATTTTAAATCATTATACTGCAGTTCATAGCTTTTTCCCCCCTTGAAAGTAGAGAGGAGGGCCAATATGCTGCACTTTAGTGCAAGAACTGTCCTGCAGGTTTTATATATAACCCTGCTGCAACACACCTGATCCACATGACAGTTTGTTGTCAAGTTCTTTACAAGCCCCTTAATGACCCATTACTAATTTCACTCAAGTGTACTGCAACAGGTAAACATGTAAAATCTGCAGGACAATGGCTCCACAGGTCCACAATTAGTGATCCCTGCACTAGTGCATCAGAAAAATTTTGTTTTTTTTAAGGGCTTGAAATAAGTCTGTGAGATGAGTACAGATAATTTTAATTCTAAACATTTTAAAATTGCATAAAAAAAAAAAATCTGCTTAAAATAATTGAGATCCAATACTTGCAGACCTGCATTCCCAATCTCTGCTTGATGTTAGGGATTGCTCATGATGTCACTTCCTGGTTATATCTATAGAGGTTCCAACTGTGTCCACATGACTGATTTGTCACCCTGATGAAGGAAGTGTTCCACAACGTGTAGGTGCATTTTAACTTTTACCATGCATTAGCCATTTTTTTAAAAACTGGACCTCAAGAGTGTTTCGTTCATTTTTTCCTTTCTCTACTTTAGATATTTTTTTAACTTGTCATTTCCCATTAGCCTGGTTGGGTCATTTACAGCACAATGTTACAAAGCTCTGATAGCCAGTTTTATGAAATGCAGGTATTGATCTATGTTTTTCAGTGAGCACAGGCCACAGAAAGCAGTTTGTTCTCTTCCTTGTGAAATTGTTTCTAACAGTTGAATGATTTCAATGACAGCCTTGAGAGCTTTGATTTTGACCAAGGTGTTGTACACATCTAAGCCAGTGGCTTTGGATCATCCTGTTTTTAGAGGCAGATGTTCATCAGTGAACAAATCTTACTAGGGTGAAATGTGTCTGATTTATTTATTTATTCTCTTGCTGTAGCTGTTTTAATGATGGTCTTCTAAGCTTTAGATTTTGCATACATGTGAAAAGTGAGGTGATGAGTACTGACTCCATGATTTCTCTCGAGCCAGTTTCAAATATTGGATTTTGTTAACAAACAAAACTCTGTTTGTCATACAGAGTCTAAAAATGTATTGAATCTTCCCATTCCAAAGAATAAAATTGAATGAATTTTTCAGTAATTTTATAGGAAATCTTCTATTATTCTAATAGCTGCTGGTGTATTATTAGTGGTCCTGTCTCTTCATAAAGTTCTTGTTTGTATGTAGTAATAATTTGTGTTCAGAATCACATCACATCTTTCCTTGTCTCTCACGCAAATGGTGATGATTTGGTCTCTGCTGAGAGATACTGTTTTTCAATGTAAAGTTGATGGTAGGACCTTTAGCTTTGGAGAGTGCTGCTGTTGCACTCAAGGCCCATTTATGTTCAAAGTCAAATGCAAATATCTATATGGGCGGAGTCATTCATATTGTGTGTATTTCAGTATATTATCATCTCATGTAAGTATGAGAGCTTGGGGATTTGTGCTAAAACACAGCAAACCTAGCAGTACCACCAGAAATCATAGTGTCAGTGTTGCATGGTATAGCTCACATACAAAAAAAAGTGGACAACAGAAAAATTATGGCTTTTTTTAATGGGGGCTGTGCGAAAGTATACGACGCTATAAACACATCTATGACGTTGCCTCGGCAAAGAAAAAGAATTCCTAAAGATCAATTGAGAGGAAATTGGATGTGAATTGGGGGTGAGTCCGGACACTGTGAAGAGCCAATTCTTGGAACTCCAAAGTAAACTTTGAACTACGCGCTGCCCTCTGGTAGATCTTTGTCCAAAAATCATGCCACTTTTTTGATTTGAAGTGGATGAAGCATAAATGGTCTATTAGTTTCTGTCTTTCTGCCTCTGCTTTGAGGTTGCTTCTTATTGCTGATTGTGTTATTGAAATATTTGTTAATATATTACAAAAGCATTTTGTAAAACCCAAATACCTCGCCTAATAGCCTTTTTTTCCACACTTACTGTAGTTTTTGCTGTAGCCCCTAGAAGAGATGGCTTAGGTGAGGAATTATAATTTTGAAGAGTAGATGTGATCAGATTTGAAATTATTTAAATACTTCAATGATAGAATAAAATAACAAAAATTTCAAGTGCCAAAAATCTCCAGTTTTTCCCTATGATTTCATTCTTTGTATACCCCTCATCACAAACTTATATTATTTTAGAAATAAGAAAGTTTTTTTTTATTTATTTATTTATTTTTTGTTAAATGCCTTGGAATTAATAACACTCATATAATAAGAGTTAATGTAGGTGCAAATTAGTGGAAGCATTATATTAGTCATCATGCAGAAACTAAAGCAGTGAAAAACACATTCATTAACCCCATTACCTTCATAGGACAATTTTACAAGTTTACTCATTGAGTCATTGCCAACATGTTTTGATTACTTACCCTGTCTGTTTTCTCCCCTATCCACCTCCAAACCCCCACCTTACCTAAGCTCTGCTACACCCTTTTAAAGAAAACACATCTTATTATGCAAAGGCCAAGCTGTAGAATTAGCAATGTAATAGATGTGATCCGCTTGCTAACCCCAGCCAGCAGTCATGCACAGAATATCAAAAGGGGTTTTATACACAAGCGAGTGGCTCTCTGCTGTGTAGACCTTGCCATCGCGCTTTAGAAAGCCCACGTGTATGAGTGTATTGAGCAAGGTAACAGGTGTCCAACAATGTTGGAAAATGAAAACAAATCTGCAAGCCAGCATGTAAGTAAATGGGAAATGACTTAAAGCCCATTATGCTCCCTTACGTGCGTAAATAGGGACGTCCATTTCAAACATTTTCATACGTCGCTGTCCTCATACTTCCATACACCTTCTGCGTTGCCATGGTTGTTAAGTCAATTTCGCTACTAGTGGGCAGTGCTGAGTTCAGAGTTCAGTCCCACCAGCCGACATCAGTTTCAGACACGGTTTAGCAGAGGCAATGTATCACTATAAAGTTTTTTTCTAACTGCCCAACACACCCTAAACAGTTGCCTACAGTCTTTCTTTAAAAGCTTGCGCAATTTCTACAGTTGTAGTGCTTGTCTTCATTCTTCTGCTTTTATTCCCCTTCCTGATTCCTTTTCTTGTTCTCTGGTTTGTTTCTTTTGCTGGTCACATCTCAGCACTGCCCCCACGATTTCCGGTGGTATAGCTCTGTGTTCTGTGTCAAATGATGGATGGCTAAGCTTAGTGAAAATGGACCAAATTATGCGCGTAACTAACACAGGTGACAGACAAAAATTTCTACTTATTTGTCTTTTGCGTCAACCATAAATGGGCCTTTAATGCTATTTTTTGCAACTAAATCATTTCACCTTTCTTCCACAATTCTGTCATAATTTGGCTTCTTATTTTTTAAGCAAAAGTCAATTTTTTATTTTTTATTTCTTGTGTGAATCACTTTGAAGCTATTTGCAAAATTCAAGAAAGGAAATACTTAAAGACATACATGTTGAGCAAGAAACATTCTCAAATTGAATGAAAGTAAACAGTTTTGCAAATTGGAAGAGAAAGCTGTGGGGGCTGACAGGCCCTCTTACTCAGCTGGAAGGACATTGTTCCTTTCAATCGCATATCAAATTCAAGGCTAGATTCTGATCAGCTGAGGGCTTGTATTCAATCTGCATGAAAGGCATTTTAAGAATCACGATGTGACTTTCAGAGTGTGTGCGTGTATGTGTGTGCACATGCATGGCTTACAATGCTGGTGAGCATGTGACTGCGCTGGACTACCGGGTGTACGTGTGCATGTTTTCATGCATCTGTATCTGCTTATGTGTGTTCCAAAAATGCTGATTTGGACAATGAAAGGGGCAGATTTTCATATATTTTAGGGCAGGCACGTTGCTAAGCTAAAACAGGCTGAGGGCACCAGTGCATTACCATAAGCTGACGGATGGTGAGAAGGCACACCATGTACAGCTGCACTGCATTCATCTCTGAATCCTGTTTTTGCTCATTTTCTCTCTTTTTACTAAGATATTTTACTATTTGGCTATCTGTCTACCCAAGCTAGTTTCGTGCATTACTTTAAAATTACTTCTTTTTTTTTTCATGAAATGGCTAAATTCGGGAAATAATTAACCAGTGCAAAAAAATTTTTACGCTCATATATTTTCGTTTGTGCACCATTTAAATAGTTGAGTGGTGTGTAGAAAATGTCAAGTTATAATAGAGAGAACACTAGAAAAAGCAATCTCCAGACAGGGAAGATGGAAGGTAGACAGAATCTAAGACTTTCGCTGTGAAGTTTTTAACATCCATTGTTGAGTTTGAGGGTGCACCGGAGTGACATCAGCTTAAGCTGGTAACGTAGGAGAAGGAGAATTTCAAAATGTGAGAGATGTGAACTCTCGGCAGAGCCATTAGCCTTAGCAATTTCTGAGGGATACTGAACTTTTTTTTTTTTTTTTGTGACTTTACAATTAAAGTTGCATGAAGTAGCAAAATGTAAAAGGACACAGACACACACATGCATACACATAAAAAAAAATGATAAAAAAAAACGGTGAAGTCAAGTGAACCAGAAATAAAAGCTGCATGGGCCTGAAATCTGGGAGAAATATTTTTTATTGGGCTCAACTGAACTAGCAAACCTCTTTAATTTCTTCAGTAATCACTACATTTAATGTGAGCATTAAATATTTAGATATCTTTCATGACTATGTGTTGCCATTATCTTTCCAATGTTTTTTTTTTTTTTTGTTAGAATGAAGTAAATTAGTTAGTCTTTACTTTTGAACTGAACCATGTGTACCAGCTGTTCCAAGCATGAGTAAATACTCATTTACCTGGAAGGTAATAAGACTCCAAGATCATGTGCATACACAAAAATTGCAAAGATTGTAAAAGAAACAATGAGAATAAAGTATTAGGTGTGCCTATATAAAGGCATAGATAATACAAACCCAACCATTTTCTATACCACCAATTCCAATTCAGTGTTGCAGGGAAGGTGGAGCATATCCCAGCAATTACCAGGCAAGAGGCATGAAAGACCCTGGATAGCAGTGTTGCCAAATTGGGCTGGTTTCTGTCCAATTTGACTTCCTTTGGGCTGGAAAAAAAATAGCATTGAGTAGGTTAATAAAATTTGGGCTGCTTTTCAAAACATTTCGAGGGTTTTTTAGAATCTATTCCATAGAAAATATAAATAGCTGCCATTATGTAGCAAAAATGTACACATTTCAATAGACTGTTGTGTTCTTGCAATTATATCATTAGTTTATTTTGAAATGCAGAAAATATTTTGAACTTGACATCATCACTTAATGACAATCATTGGTTAACCAAGTGTCACTGCGAAATGATATTGGTCACTTGTAAACAGAGTTAGGAGTTCCACCAGACACTTTCAAATCTGCTTGGCAATTGTTGGGGATATACTGTGTACTCTTGTTATACTCATTGCGTATGCACCATGTGTAACTGACTTAAAAGTTGTGGCTGATTCATTCTTAGCTGATCAGCCTGTTTGTGTTACTCTTTTTCTTTGTTAATTCAGTGCAGCTGTGTGCTTATGACATGTTCTTTATTACACATGGAATAGTTTTACAATTTTTACATGAGTTTCCAGAGAGGTTGAGATCTGGGCTGGTTTTTATTAAGGTGGGCGGGTTTTACTTCGTGTTTGGGCTGGAAACTGTCAGTCAGATCTGGCAACCCTGCTGGTCAGGTCCCTTGTCTATTGCATGGCCAACACAGAGAGACAAACCACTCACACACCTGGAGACATTTAGAATTAAAACTTAATCTAAGATGCATACTGTATCTTTGGACTGTTGGAGGAAGCCGGGAGATCAGTGACCACCTTGCTCCAGCAGTTTTTAATCTCCTAATATCCTAATATGAGTTGGTTTGAGGCAATTTAGGAGAAAATGTGCTTTAAAAATACAGAAAAGGGTGTTTTATATTCTTATAAAAGTGAGCTTATATTGATCTTTCGAATTGGGCCTTTTTGTTGCTGGCAATGCAGACCTTTTTTTATTATCTATCATAAGGTTTAGCCTCCATTACCCAATATTTAATAATTAGAATAACCTATACAGTAATTAATAAACATTTGGTGCAGGTTTATCAATGTTTAAGAACTATTTTTGTTATCAGACCAACTTACAAGAATTCTTTAAAATTTTCTGTCCCAAATAATGCCAATTGTAGATTTTCAGGATTTAGGCTTGTTCGTAGCTTATTAACCGTGTTTTGCCTGACTTTTTCCTTTTGAGATGTAGGAACAGTATAACCAAGCGTGAAGGCGGATTTATGCTTGCGTGGCATCTGCGTGCGGTCGGCTGTGACGTAGCTGACACTGGTGAGTTTGCTCTCGTACTCAAGCATAGGGTTTGCGTGTCGTTGTGGTGTCATGTTGCAGTTTCTCCTCCTAATCTGAAGGTGGCAGCAGGGGTGGTATCGGCTGGTAAACTCACCAGGTTGGAGTTTCTCTGATGGTTACCTTCAGTTCGGTAGGTAATTGGTGTTTTAAAACAACAATGGCATCCAGTATGGTTCAGTGTCTGTATTAGTTTGTGGAAGAAAACAAAGAAACAATTCGATCAGACGTTCATCAACTTGATCCACTGGTTATTGTTTTTAAAAGCCAATTCAGCAAGAAGATCCAGATATCCGGCAACATGTGATCCCAAACTGACCAACCACAAGGTAGTACCTCCGCGTAACTGTCTGCGTAGCAGGGGTGCACGTCAGGTCTGGAAGAGGTGCTTGTCGAGCCTCTGCAGAGCTACGCCAAGCCTACGGCAGTTATGCAGACACAGATGCCACGAGAACATACAGTAAATCCACCTCAAGTGTGAAACTAGGAATCCTCTGACAAGGACAGTTCCTATCTCAGAAATTGTTATGAATATGATTGGTGTCACAAAGATCAGATATCGGGAATTAGTCTTCCTTTATAAGTCATTAGCTAAGTTTACATAGACAAATATTTAGACGCTAATGGACACCAGATAAAGTAATCCGCTCAGTTCTACTTACATGATGGACAGGTTTAACATAACGCTTATGACATACGAAAAACCTAGTAGTTCGAAATTTTTTTTTAACCTTATGGTCTTTAAATTGCTCATTAATCCTTAACTCTTTCAGCTTCTAACAAACGCATCAGCCACTGTCCCATTCTGCTTTGCAGCCATCGTAATTCAAGTTGTCCCTGAAACTCATTACGTCACGTAAACCCACGTGGTTCAACCATGCGCAGAAACAACATCCGCCACAGAAACGATGGGAAGGAGTGTATGCATGTTTATTTTTGCTGATGATCTGATCGTGAAAATGTTTAAACTACTCCTTGATGGATTGAAAATTCTTTCCAGTCAGATCAGCTGACATGTTTATATGATGCATTTTTATTCTGATTGGACATTCAATCAAATCAGCAGTGCTCAATGTAAACGCAGCTACTGATATATCTCAAACAGCCCAAACAATTTAGTATAATTTAGAAATCCTTTCTTCATTCTTTTCAATTTTAATTACCGTTACAGTTAAACTCATTCATGTTTAATATTTAAAACTTTGATGAAACATCATATTCACATTTTTTCTTTATATGTTAAAAGGCTAATTTTTTCTTTTGTAGTTTGTAGATAGTTAAATGTATGTGAACATGTGAGACTGAAAGATTTAATGAGATATCAAGAATGGTGTTTCTGAGGTTTATACTGTTATTAAAAGTGTTAACGCTATAACATATTAAAGGCATCTTTTAAACATATTACCATGGTAAAACTTATTTTAGCTAAGTGGGACTAAATGGAAAAGCCTTACAGAGTTTCATTGGATAAATAAAATTAGAAGCTGAGACTGGTTTTATATTTTCTGTGTGATACATTTTTCTCTTTAAGACGAATTGTAAGCAATGAAAATCATTCTGTAAAAGTCAAATTAATAGGAGCTAACCCCTTAACAAAAAAGTCATTGAAGAAATAGAAGACCATTGTTCAAACAATTACTAATTACTTGAATATTGACCCACAGCAACTGTTTCTTAAAGGTACACATCTCTGTAGTAAAATAGTGGTGTTATGTACAGCATTTAGAATATGGCCCTGAATGTCACAGATAAGTTTGACATTCCGCAAGTTGTATTGTTACAACTGATAAATGGAAATAGATAACAAGAGGATGCTTTAATGCACACATGCAGATTGTACTGAAGCAGCAGTAAAACGTCATTGTGTCAATAGACTGGTTGTAGAAACTGGACTAATAGATAACCTGATTAACCACTATACATTTTATGGGAAGATTGCCAGTAAACATAACTTGAACTACAGTGTTTATTAAAACTTTAGTTGAAAAGGCTATGGTTTCTGAGATAATAGAAAGGATAAACAATTTTAAACTAAATTATGCTTTAGAATCTTTGCAAAACTAAACATGTAGGTTGCAACCTACATGGTAGGTTTCTGTCCAGCGTTTGATCATTTTTACATGACATACATCCCTACAGTGAAAGACACAAACTCATTGATCGTCATTTATTCTTTTTCTGTCTCTGTAAATGTGTGACAAAGGTCACTTTGTACAGCAGAAGAGGAAAATGTAGACACGACAACTCTCAGCTCTCCTGCAGTCTGTCCATGTCCATCCCTAACCCCTCTTCTCTCTGCAACCTCAGGTGTCCTTTTCTTTTTTCCTGTCGCCTGACCCTCTCTGTAATTTGTCTTTGCTTTAACCTCCTCCTTAGTCACCTCTTCCTCTCTCTCTTTCTCTTTAGAATCGGGTCAGCACTAATAAAGAGAACTCTGGGAATTCCTCTCAGAGAACAAACTGACAGACACAACTCATGACCATTTTATTACTAGCTAAAAAACTGCAACTACAGGCTGTTCCTACGACAGAAACTACAGCCAATGTTTCCATTGCTTCATCTGCTGTACTGTTGAGACACTGTAGAAACACAATTCTGTATATGTGACCCAGTAGTGAGCTAAATTGTACTAGCTCTGTAAACACAAGATAGCTGCAGAGTTCAGAGAATCTCAATAGGATAATTAGTATGATTGACAGCTCTCACATTACACATGATGATCTGGTACACTTTACTAAATAATGCAAATACTGATCGTACCCACTAGCAATTATTACTATCAAATTCTCGGATTTGATTTTTCAATGTATGTGTACAATTGATAAATTTTAGGTTTAATGGAATTTGTTCCATGTAAATCTAAGTCTGCATCCACACAGAGGCAAAGCCAATTTAATTTTTTTTAAATTTCCATTAGAGGGAATGATTAAAAAGAAACCACAAACAAGTGCTGTAACACTGGCACAGATATAAGCCAATAACAGAGCAGTTTCATTTGGATGAAAACAAACAAAAAACTACTTTAGCCAATATACCTCAACCTGTCCCCGTGTGGACATGGCATTTACTCCCTTGGAATGATAGCCCACAAGCCAACAGGTGAAATCCAACATGATCTCATTGTAATAAATAACACACCTTCAGCACTGTTTGCATTTTATTTAAACACATTTTTGACTTATGGCATTTTATGTTATTAAAATAAGAGACCAAATGGTAAAACTACACATAGTTGGGTAAATAGTTTTTACGCTTTTACCTTATCCTGCTCCTTTTCGGAGTCTATTGTAACTGTTAATTTTTTTTAATCTGTTGATTTATTTGTGTTATCTTTTGTTCAAAATAAAGAAATGTCAATAAATCAAATAGCATAAAACACTATACAAAACTACGGAAATACATACTAATAACATGCAACATGATTTGGAGTCCTATAACAACACTTTTTTTACAACAACATGCTCATGAAATTGATGTTCTCCATTGTTTTGATCCATCTGAAATGACTTGTGCATTTGAAATCTTTATTAATTGGCTAATTCTGTTGCAAAGAAAAGACCTGCAAACACAGCAAGTCCTCAAAGGTCACACTTGCAGCCATGTAACCACACACACAACTTCACTCACAAACTCTCCACTCGAGGATCTTCCTGAGAAGGACAGATGCCCTTATTCAGCATCAGTTAACAGGCGATGTGTGAAGACATTTAGAGCAGGACATTTAACATCTCCACCTTGTCTCTCAACCTATCCAGAGTTGTTTATCTTCCTCCCTTGATAAAGTGAAGGGCTCCTTTGTCTGTATGCGTGTGCAAGCATTCAGTGCGTGTGTGTCATTACCAATCAGTTCATATATTTCCCTCAGTCCCTAAACAGATCAATTGACCTTCCCCGGACATGTGAACAATGAAGAATAATGGGCAAAATGGGAAAGAGAAGCAGTGCTATGGAACAGTGAAAGAAACAACAAGAAGAAGGTTAAATGTGAGGTAATATGTAGAAAGCAGAAGAAGAGGATGGGGTCCTAGTCGATCATCTTAACAGCATCGTGGTTTCCACAAAGAATATTATTATTTACTAACATGTTTTTAATGAAACACTACTCAACAAGATGTAAACCCACTTTAACCCATGTCAATTTGATGTCACTGTGTATGGGGTTTTGGTTCAGTGTTTTGTTGTTTTTTTACTGTTCTGTAGGTTTTCTTTGTAAATCATGTCTGGTTCCCTGTTTTATTTTTGTAGTTCCTTCCTTTGTGTATTCTGTTTTGCTTTCTGTTTCCTGTTTGTTAGTTCACATGGTTTGATTTGTTCATTCAAGACCTTGTCTTAATCATTTTTTTGTTTCTGTAAAGTTAGTTGTTTTTGTTATTAAAACCTTTATTCTGCATCCGTCTGTCTCCTGCCTCATTTGCCTGCATTTGACTCATCCATGCCGCGACCTCTGACATCTTAGGCCAACTACTTACATGTAGAAGTTGGTGTTCTCGGAAATTTTAAAGTAGAAATATGTTAATAAAAAATAAATAAATTAGAAATATAGTGTTGGGTGTTATATTTGCTGACCACATCCTAATTTAACCTCTAAGAGTATTTTTTGGGTATTCTTAAGCTTTAATCTTTTAATAAGATTGAAGGGCCAAAACACTGATGATAAAATAGAAACTTATATAGTTAAAGTGCATTTAATTTGTATAGCTGTTTTTCTTTTAATCACATAGAAATGCCACAAGGGTTTCAAAGGTAATCATTGTGTACATTGTAAATATTACAATGAAATCCGATATATACACGTACCTTGCACTTTGCCGGTTTGTTGTCCTGAATTTGTGGTTATTGCAAATAAAGTACTAGACTTCTTTCCAGAAAATCTCTGTGTCTCTAGATGTTGGGTTAAATGTAATATTACCAATATTTTGATTCAATAATGATTTAAATCATTATTCTTGTTTAATAAAGTTATAATGTACAATGACATGTGAATTAGCCACCAAGGCGGTGGTTATGTTTTTGGCAGCGTACGTTTGTCTGCTTGTCTGTCTCAATAACTAAAAGCTGTTGCTGTTAGTGATGCGTCTGTATATGTATCATGGCTTCCACGCATGGCTAGCATTCATTTGGCAAGCAGTCCGCTCGCGTTGACATGAGGTAACGTGTCGCGTGCGCGAGTTGCAATATTGACTTAAAACGCTAGTAGCACTTATGCGAACAAGAGCATGAACACGACAGGTCCTAAGTAAACACAATGGTGGATTGAAGACAGTCTCGGACTTTGTTCGCAACTACCGGCATCCGTATAATTTTTCCTACCTGTTGCACAATGACAAACACTTGTGTAAAAAAAATGGAAGTTCTTTGGAAGATTGAGGAGCTGGAAATACAATGCGACCAGTAGACCTTTTCAGCATTTCAAAGTCCATGTGTTGTGTGCTCACCGTTGAGGTGATCTCCAGAACCGAGCATTTTTGCTGCGCTGTGCTTTCGTCCTTTGCATCACGTATTTACACAAACATAGCAGAACATTAGCGTGGACGCTTGCGTTCACATCATATAATTCTAAAGTAATGAGGGCCCATGCATTTAGTGCAGCAATGTCTAAAACTTTATAAAACACAACAACAGGCCATTTTAAGGTGCAGCTAGAGATTAAAACTGCCACGGCATCTTGTCAAGGATGTCTAAACTTCTTCCTGTTGCAGTAACAAGAATGTCAGAAATGGAATAAATGATCAACGGATTACATTTTGGGGTGATCAGGATCACTGTTTACCATATTTTTTTTAAGGATTCTTTGCTATTGGGAGATATGGATAATTTTGACATTACAAAAGTTGATGTTATTTTCCAACATAGTTTGACCCAGATCATGTTGATATTCTGGATTTGGTGATCCTGAAGGTTCAAAATATAGGGGGTTTTGGGTGGCCTGTTCGGTCTTTTGGGGTTTTTCTTATGTGCGTGACCCAATGGCTTGGTGGAGATCTGCACTCACTGAGTGCTTCTAGTTAGTAATTCATTACCATATTTATCCACTATGTTAATAGTTTTCCTATAAAAATATTCTTTTAAAAAACTTTTGCTTTTCTTTTTTGTTTTGTTCCAGAAAACAGGCAATACTTCCAGCGTCGTAGACTCTTCTACTTAGTTCAGTCTCAAAATATATTTCAAAACTCAGGACTAGGACTACTGGTGTCTGAACCAGAGATGATTATCCATGCTTTTATTTCTTCTTGTTTAAATTATTGTAACAGTCGTTTTGCTTGTTTTAACAAATCAGCTTTAAAAAGCCTTCAGGCAGTGCAGAATGTGGCAGAAAATCTTTTAACATAAAGTCACTCATCACTCCCATTTTAGCTTATTTTCATTGGTTGCCAGTAAATTTTTAGAGGTAATTTTAAAAATATTAGTTTTAACTTTATACCGATCCATGGTCAACCTCTGCAATATATCTCCTATGCTCTTCAGGTCAGAGGTTGCTGCTGACCCCACATACTCCGTTTGAAACTTTCAGTGACTCCACTGACTCTTTAAAAAAGCCGCTGAAGACATTTTTATACAGACAAGCTTTAAACTAATTTGGTGTTTGTATTTCATTCTGTTTTTATTGTTATGACTTGTTATATCTTAATTTTTGTATTGTCGTGAAGTACTTTGTCATTTTTAACTGTGAAAAGTGTTACACAAGTACATTTTATTTATTTACTTATTCATTTCATAATGAATATGCAATTGTCATGCAGAGGCCTATAAAAGGTACAAGGTTCAAAGGGTTAAGTCATAATTGGTCTGCAGTTTTGTGATTGAGTAAACCATTAAGGAATAAAATGAGAGGAGTTTTAATTTGAATGCCAATTCAAGGAAAAATTGTTGACACATTTATTTTTCTTAACAAAAATCATGTTTGACGTTTATCCTCAGGAAGTTGTGAATTCATGCAGTAATTTTTTAAATATTTGAGTCTACACAAAAGTAACTTAAAGTCCCTGAAGTCAGAGCCTACCCTAGGGAGAAAAGAAGGAAACCAAAAGCAGTGAGACTGTGGAGGAGAAGAGGGAATGAACAGCACGATGTGTCAGTTGAGAAAAAATAACTTTTTTTTCCAAGCAAAACCAGAGGACAGCCAGTTCTCTCAACAGTCTCTGAAATCTCTAAATCTTTCCCAAATCCGACCTTAACAGAAGATGGGAGGAAAAGAGGGCATGTATGAGCTGTGATGATCTTATTTCACCACTTACTATTTCATCCCCACTGTACACAAGCCAGGGGCTCTTGGAGCTGCTGACTTAGTGTCTTTCCTGTATACAGCTAATAAAGCTAATGTTGTCCGTGAGGGCATGTACATCACTATCGTGGGCATTTTTAGCCAAAGGGTTGAGTTTGCCTTCATCAGAATTAGAAACCACTATAGAACTTCAAGGGTGTTCTGGTTAAAGATGTCGTATTGTATTATAATGACAATGCTTTACATATTGGGTTTAAATTTGCAATAATGTCAACACACTCATGAACAGAACAAGTTAATAAAGAGAAAGAACTTTTAGGTCAGTTATAAAAAAAAAGTGTAAGTTTAGAAATCCTGTCATTTTGTAATCCAAGAGGCTTTTTCTTATGCAGATTTTCTTTTCTCTAGTTCAAGGCTAGGGGTCACTTTCTGCCATGGGGTTTTCTCTCTGTTCCTCTCTCTCTATCTTCCTCGTAATCCTTTATGCATAGACATGAACATAAATAATCTCCGTTTTAAAAATTGCTCCCTCAGATATGTTGAGTGCAGGCTTTCTTATCATTTGTAGTTGCTCTACATGATAAGGTGCTTATGTCACCTTCTTATTTGGTTGCAATATTTAAAAAGTATAAGACAACTGCTGCTCTGGCTCATACATTGTTAAAAAGTGTTGCTTTTAGACTTAGATGAATGATGCAATAACTAGCTAAATGTCTTCTAATGTTGTAGTAGTTTGAAGTTTAACAAAACAGCATATTTTATGACCTTATCATGTATTCATTAAGAATCTTTTTTCAAAATACCCAGAGCCATTATTTTTCTTGTTTTGAAGCAAAAGCAAAAGAGAGCTTGCATTCACAATTTAGTACAGTAAAAATATGATGCTTTTTTGTGCTCTGCTCAGTAATGGACTGAATCCATTGTTGGAGATTAGACTCTGCAAGTCACATATTAATGGTAAATTTACCAGATTTTTCTAACTTTAATAGTCAATTGGACAAACCTGTTTATTGAAGGGTTTTTAATCATTTTGACTATTTTTCACATTATTAAACAAAGCCCAGGGACTTTTCATCCTCTACATGGGATTTTTATGACAGCTTTCCTAAAGTTAGACTGCATTTCTCTGCACTGTTAAGAAAAAAAAAAAAAAACATACATATTTGGGATGTAGATAAAAAAAATAAAAAAAATGAACTGTTCATGCTGGTTTAACATTCTTCCATGAAATTATGTTGGGCTACAAGATAAGAATAAATACAGGGTTTTGATTATCTCGTCAAGATAATAGCTGGATCATGTAATTAAAGCTTTGAAGGCTTGCTGTTCTTTAACTATTTGAGGAACTGAGTATGACTTTAGAGGACACGATCCACAGGAATAATGTATTTCTTTGTTCTGGTTCTTTGCAACAAGGGGATTAAAAAAATGGCAATACATCTTTTAGCTAGAGCTGTCAAATGATTAAAACTTTTAATCAGATTAATCACAGTTTTCAAAATAATCACAAATTTCAAATAATTTTAAAATGATTAATCACCATTTGCAAGGTTTTATATTCCTGAAATTTGCCCGTTTTTACTGTATTGTATCAACAGAACGAGCCAATGCTATAAATGTTGATTGTAAACTGAACTTCCGTTGGGAGAACGTCACGGGACCCCAAAGAGCACAGGGGGTCCCTGAGGCTTTGAACATTAGAGCCATTGTGATTGATGTCCACAAATTGTCCCCATGTTAATGAATAAAAGTAAGGCTGTATGTTGTTTACTTAACTTTGGCTTTATCAAAGGACAGGACTCACCCAGAACATATTATTTATGGTGAGAATCTCACTTTTAAAGCCCAAAACCAGCATGGTTTCAGCACAGGGTGGAGCATGGGGGTCCATGGCATTTTAGTGTATGCATGAAGGGGGTCCTCAAGGAAAAAAGGTTGGGAACCACTGTAGATCATAATTCAGAATTCATGTATCATCCTCTCACCAAACATCTCAATGGTGATAATTTCTGTCATGCAAGCACCAGATGTGATGACTGAAGTTAAACTGTCAATATTGGTGAATAAAACTGATGATAAAAAACAGGGTTTTCCTTTTATCATTGAAGTGTGAGTGTTTGTGCTGCATTGCTACAGCAGCATCACCCAAAGTAAACACCTGTAGATAAAAAAGATCATTGGCTTTTTTTTTTTTTACACGTTTTTCTTCACTTTTTTACTTTGGAAGATTACTTTAGTTATAATAATCAGTTTAATATTTCATAAAAGTAGTTGCCAAAAACTTTGTGACAGTGTGAACCATGAACTGCTGGTTTCCTCCTTCTTAGCTGAACGATCAACTAACGCAACGAAAGCCGATCAGCTGATCACCGACAGTCGTTGCTGCTCAAAGAGACGAACAGAGATCCTCTAGAGTAGACATGTTGGTGCAAAACGCAGCTGCTCACAAGTTTAAAAAGGAATGCGAGAGAAGTGCGGGTGTAGAACCCTCTCACCGGGAAAAGCGTGTGTGTTAAAAAACCTCATTCTCCATGGAGGCGACTTCCATGGGTTGCTCTAATAATGCTGTGTCTATTCTCAAGTCCGCCCATAGAACCACCTGGCTGATCTCGCTTCTCCACATCCCTCCATCATAACAGAGAAATGACGGCCGTATGGGGCTTGTCATGCCGCACATGCATTAATTAATTAATTACATAAAATTACCGCTGTTAACGTATTATTTTTTGACAGCCCTGACACAAAGTTGTATTATACACATCTTGTAGGATGGGTGAAAAATATCTAAGTTTGGGATGTCATTACCTTGTGTGAGAAGGCCAACATTGACATGGAATTTGCAACAATGTCTAACTTTACATGTATCCTTAGCTTCCTGTCCACGACTAGCACACCTCACAATTGCAGAGTCATTTCAGCAGATGACAGGGCTCCAAGTAGTACCACAGGTCTGGGTCTAAAAAGTGAATGTAAAGTGTACTGAGAATTTTTGGTTTTGTACTCTGATAGGAATTTTGGGGAATTTTGTGACAAGCTTTAGAATTTAGGACAATGCGAAATGCAACATCATCTCAAATACTATGCTTAAATTGGTGCAGAATAAAAAAAAAAAAAAGGTTTTCATTTGCCTGAAAAGCACCATAGGTTGTGGAGCCATATTGCAAAGCGATGTTGAACAAACTAACGACTTTCTCTTAAACAGGTTTCTTGCTAGCTCTGATCTTTGTGGTGGCCTGGTCGCATCACTGATCACTATTCATTCCTATTTTTGACTGCTGCGACAGTCACTGTGCCATCCAGTGGGTTTAATCACCAACCAGTACAGTTATGTTCACATTTTTCTGTGTTGCTGATGTTTTGTTGTCATTAATGTCATTAATGATTGCTTTTCTACAATTTGTCTGTCTTTTTATAGGTGCTTGTGATGATTGTCAGTTTTGTTTTTTCTAAAAACCTTACAATACCTTACATCTGGTGTATCCTTGTCTCTTTTTTTCTTCTCTTTACTGTCTTTTTCTATTTAAACTTCTTTCTTTTTGTTATATATTGTAAACATTGTGGCTGAGGTAAAAGTTCTGGTTAAGTATTAAAACATAGTTCCTGAGAAAAATGCTTGTTATAGCTAACTTAACTAATCTAGGGATAAGTTGATTCTAAAACTAATCCTTCAAAGGAAAAGGATGAACTTTTGCTGGGTAGTATAACTGTGAATTATTTAAATGAAGACCAATATGCACCACAAAGGCCACCACAAGACTGCTTGCAGACAGCAAGAATACACTGACTTATTTTTATTAAATAACTTTTTAGGACCAGTTTTATATGTACAAAGAAAATGTATTAGGGCTAAAACATTTGCTTGAGCAATGACCCAGAAGGACCTGCACTCAGAGATGCTCTGACAATGCAGCCCTTCATTCAGACAAGCAGCGTTCCGATATGGAAGGTATCGTTTGATTTTTGATTACTTTCTGTTTGATTGTATTTGTTATGTACAAAATAAAAAATAATTAAAAAAAATGGTGGGACTGAAGAGTTGACCAAGACTAATTTGAATGTAGTTTGTAGTCTTTGAAATATACTTGTGAATATTTTAATAAAAATATATTTTTATTTTTCCTATTATTTATTATGATGAATCACAGATGTCTCATTAGTGTTTGTTTTCTGCATCCTAACTCTCTGTATCAACTTCATTTTCAATTCAACTTGTAGAATTTATTTTCATTTCGTGTTCCTCTTCCAGATAATTAAACTTTTGCAATTATATATTTTTTAATTATTTTAAAAAATAATAATAATGTAAATATACAAAGAAAAGTAATGAAAAAAATAAATATCTTGTTTTGTGGTGTAATTAAACTGCTATTTGTGCTGACTTTATATGAACTGTGTAAATGCTCATCATGAGGTAACCCATCAGGAAGTTGCTGGTCTCTGTTATTTCAGACAGGAAGTCACTCAGTTTACCAGACTTGCTTTGTCATGCTGGTTCACTACCAGTATTAAACTGCTCTCTTCTGATTTCTGCCTTTTATGTTTTCTAATGCCACTTTCAGGTTCTTCCTTAAAGTCTATAAAGTTAAAAGTGTGATTTAATGGAAGTGATGTTATAGTATAAATATGAGAAGTGTGCAACAGACATGACTGACTTTCTTAAAGTTGTTGTGGTTACATTTTTATGTTAAAGTTTTATTTTTCTTAAGTTGTTAAGCAATTTTGCACAATTATTTTAAGGGGTCGTCCCCACGTAGCCGAATTGCAGCAAAACTGCAATAGTATTTTAGAAATCCACCCTTTCATCTCTACGAAGTTGGGGATTGGCCTCCATGAAACTGGTCTGAAACCAGGAACCAAGGTGGATTGGTTTGAGACCTCTACTGTCTGTGGTACTGTGAGGACAGCGTAACTGTACCACTAGAGGGTATGACGTCAATGTGACGAACACGCGACGAGTTTTTTTTGCTTTGTAGTCCAACATTACTTGAAGAAGAAACTCGACTTCTTCATTCGTCCAAACAAAGGTTTCTCTTTTGCTTCGCAGTGAATCCTCAGCCATCTTCTCTTTTCTTCTTCCAAGTAAACTTCCTGCAACACGCATTGATTTGTTCTAGCTTTAGAGTGTTACTCTTTAGCGCTCCCACAGCCTTGTAGTATGTACTACAACATATTGGGGATGTTGAAGCCTTTCTCCTATTTTTTGCCACTTAAAATGGCTTTGGTGCTGTAACATCTTTTCATGTATTTGATTGGCTTCTGTTTACCTCAGTTATTATTTTATTCTAAGATTCACACTACAAGATCTTTGTGACTCTATTATGTTTTTTTATTATCACCAGGTTAGTTGAGGCCTAGTCCTGGTTTACGCTAAGCAAAATCACAGAAATCAGCCCAATTGTTATTGTCAGGAACACATTACAGACATTAAGCTGACACTTTTCATCCAAAGTGACAATGGTTAAGGACCCAACTGGAAGTTAATGTTTGTCCCCTGGTCTCCACATGACTGATGCTAGCAATTGAGCTTACCAACCACTAAACTTGTTTAATTTCTACCATTTACAAACATTTATCTTCTATAATTTCAGGTACAGCTTATCATTTCCATTATTTACAATAAATCACATTTGTCTTCTATGTTTCGAGGTATGGATGGGGATCAAACCCATGATCTTTGGTTTACAAGACCAACGCCTTGCCACTTGGCCACCACACCTCTCACGACATCCTGTAATAAAGTATTGTACAAAATTATCCAGCTATTTTTTTTTAAAATATGCTAGATATTCCATACCAAAAACAATTCTTTAAAAATCATGATATTGACAAGAAAAAACAAATACAGATCTAGTCTTCATCAGCACACAATAGTTTTGTCACGTAACTATTAAGGCTGTACTATTAATAATGTTATGTCAAAGTTAATGGTAGAATGATCTATAATTAAGGATCTGGGAAGCATTAATTAACAGAGTTAGTACAATAGATCTAAACAATCCCTCAACTCCCCAAACATCCCTGGATGCTTATAGAGTACGCACACATTTTACGTATTTTATATTTCATTATATGTTGTTAAAAAAAAAAAAGCTGAAATAAGTGATTAGGATAAGAATAAAAGTACAGAGTAGGGTGGCTTCCTCTAAAAACAACAAAACCATACATAAGCAAGCAGCATGACTCGGTGTACAAGACCATAGTGAATTTAAAAACATGGCATTTTATCTTTAGGATACTTATACTAAATAGATATTTAGGTTTTCACTTCTATTTTCCCTGATGATGATTTTGGTGTGGTGGAGAACAGGACCAGAGGGATTTTTCCTTTTGATTTAGAGAGACCATGGCTGTGTCCAAATGTTCACCCTACTCCCTAACAGTTTGTTCACTACATATAGTGAGGGAAATAAGTATTTGAACAGCCTGCTATTTTGCAAGTTCTCACACTTAGAAACATTGAGGGGTCTGAAATTTTCATTGTAGGTGCATGTCCACTGTGAGAGACATAATACAAAAAAAAAAAAAAAAGAAATTCCTAAAATCACAATGTATGATGTAGCTGTTTCTTACAAATAAATTGTTACGAAATCATACATCGTGGTTTCAGGATTTTTTTTTTTTTTTTTTTTGATTATGTGTCTTACAGTGAACATGCACCTACGATGAAAATTTCAGACCCCTCCATGTTTCTAAGTGTGAGAACTTGCAAAATAGCAGGATGTTCAAATATTTATTTTCCTCACTGTATGGCTGCACTCTATAGCACATTATTCTGCACTCATTCTCTTAGCAATTCAGACTCAAAGCTGCCTATTTTTTTATTTTTTCCACTCCGCAGACCACGTGACTACCAGTCGGCACCACGGCAATCACAACGCGACTCAAGATGCCATTTCAAAGTTGTGTTGACATAGATATACATATA
>JBAMHW010000019.1:9006721-9017234 GCA_037177495.1 Rhadinocentrus ornatus
CCGTCTCATGCTACCACTAGAGTGAAAGCACCGGCAGCATTCAAAAGTGACCAAAACATCAGCCAGAAAGCATAGGAGCTAAGAAGTGGTCTGTAGTCACCACCTGCAGAACCACTCCTTTATTGAGGGTGTCTTGCTAATTTCCAATAATTTCCACCTGTTGTCTTTTCCATTTGCACAACAGCATGTGGAATTTATTGTCAAACAGTGTTGCTTCCTAAGTGGACAGTTTAATTTCACAGAAGTGTAATTGACTTGGAGTTACATAGTGTTGTTCAAGTGTTCCCTTTATTCTTTTGAGCAGTGTATATAATACAACCTGTCACATAAAATTAACTATCTATGATACTAAGGTAGGACCCTTTGTACATCCAAGGTCAGAAAAAACAATAATTTTATGTTTAGGCAAATGAGCGATACAAAGGTACATCAACAAACCACTGCAACAATAATAATAGAATAAAGTTTTGACAACAAATAGTACCAAGATCATTATTACAGCAGGTAGTACCAGGTTCATTACTACAGCTATAAGCCATGAAGAATCTCAATTAGTGCTCATAATGTTACGCACAGATCAAAAACTTTAGCTTGTAACACATCAGCCATATCGTCTCTATCACTAATCAATTAAGCAAAGAAAATGTGGTGGCGAAATGGACTCGGAACAAAAAGATGAAAGGGGGAAGACAGTAGAGAAGGAGGCGGGTAAGTGTGTGAAAAGTTCAGATATTTTCAAATCAGCAGCAACATCATGTGCGTTCACTGTTTGGGAGCTCTTGGAATGACCTGTGCTTGTCACAGTGGAATCCAAGGAAACCTTTAAGTCTATTAAAGCCTTATTACCATTGGTTCAATGTCAATGTTCATGAGTACACAATTAGATGAGGCTGCAGAGAGATTGTTCCTCATGATTTGCCCATTTAAATTTTTTAAAGATTACCATTACTAGCCAAAGGTTTGGGCAAACCTAACCGGTTAATGTTTAAGTTTGTCCAAACTTCTCACTGGAGGCTGACTAACTAATCGGCCTGCGGATTAAATTGACAGATTATAGCCTTTTTCAAAATAACCAGAATCGGCGGGAATTTTGCTGATAAAATGCCGATATATTATTTATTTATTTGAAGTTAGCTTAAGTAGCTCCCAATCCATTTATGTTAGCAATATCATCGCTGTGATTATGCCAACCTAGCATAGCATTAGCTAACAGCTTAAAACCCAGTAAGCAACTGCAGAAATAACATAAGTGTACAAAATATTAGAGTACAGAATGAGTATTCATCACTCCATCAGCTGCTGTTTTTTTTTTTTTTTTTTTTTTTTTTTTTTTTTTTTTTTTTTTTTTTTTTTTTTTTTTTTTTTTTTTAATGAAGGAAAACTGAATGCAAGCCTATTTAATCATTTTCCATGACATATTTCTGGTCCAGGCTCACAGAGTGGCTAGAGTCTTTTCTCTGTCTTAATACACATGACTTGACATTTCTACAACTAACTGAGAATCACATATTACCGTAAAATGCATGTCTTTAACTGATGAAAGAAATTCCATGCACTCAGATTGATCTAAAAGGAGAACATGCAATGTTACTTCGACAGTGAGCCTTCTTGATATCTTCAAGGCATCTGTTTGTGATCTGAGACTGGACTTAAAGTGAACAATGCAACAAAACAAAACCAGTTAGCATAAAGTAATTTTGCAAAAGAAAAGTTAACAAATTAAAGAAGTACCTTGGAAAGTGTTACTGCCTCAGAAGCATACTAGCTGTTAGACGTGGCCTACACATATTTTTCATGCTATATGAAAAAAAAAAAAAAAAAATCTCACTATGTCTTGGTTTGAAGGAAAATAAATGGTTAATTCCTCAAGCTTCACAAAAATAAGCCAGTCCCAAGACTTTTCTGGATAACAAATTAAACATCAAGACACAGTAAGAAAAGTGTGTGCCTCTACAGCTAATATAATATAAAAACATACTCCACTGTTCTACCGCTACACACCTTGCTGTGCTCTTAAAACCACAGTACACAGGTACCAGGGAAAAGAAGTAGCTCCTCCTTTACATTACATATTCAACTCAACTAACTCAAGTTAAACTTAAATGTCCAATGTAAATACCTTGGACTTACTGATTAACATAAGGATTAAGTAAAAGACATCCTCTTGAAAATTAGTGAAATATCACCAATGAGAAAAATAAAATTAGTTTATCTCCTACAGAAAGGCTTAGTAAAAGTCTAAACTTTAATAAAACTGAAAATTATGTAGAGTTGTGGTGAAAAGTTTAAGTGAGGACACAGACCAATATCCCAGAGTTGAAACATCTGTGTATACACAATGAACTAAAATTCCTCTAAGCTTATGTGCAAGACTGATCAACAATTTAGTTTCAGTTATGTGCGCTTTTTTAATTAATGATGTTTTCATCTCTTTAGGCCTTAGGTTTTTATGATATTTAGAGAGAATATCCTCGAATGAACTTTAGTAGCAAGATCATTTTGTTTTTCTGTTTTCCCTTCTTTGTTCAAGCTCATCATTTTTTCATTGAATGTTTCCGTTCTTTTCCTTTTTCTTTCTCTTCCATTTCATGTCAATTTTCTTTTCATTCTTCGTACTGGGAATTTTTTATTAATGTATTAACAGACTTTTTAAATGACTTGGCAAAAAGTATTTTGTTTGTGCAAACTAATCCTTGTAAGCCCACAAAAAGAATTGACCAACTCGAACATGGCCAGCTTTAAATTAGCTTAAATGCATCAAAATGAAAGTCTTTGCCTCCTCCTTGTAGAGGACAGGCAGATGAGATGTGTTTATCAAGGTTTCAGTGTGACACTTGTTGTTTGCCAGGAGGCACAGCGGTCACAGGGGGGGAAGGGGCACAGATGGCAGCACAGGTGTGAAGATGCCACCACATCAAGCACAGTCATCAACCCTATCTAAACACACTCTACTGTGCGTCTATCTCCACAAACACACGTACACACAGTTTGTACCAGTTTGAATGAATTGCGACCTCCAACTTTTTTCTATCAGACTTTTCTACCCTACATCTGGCAACAAATGTTCATTTAATAATTAAATCTTTGGCGGAGCTTTAGTTGCCATACCTCCGACACATTAAACATTGATGTCAGGAGTAAATGCGTCTTTAATCATGACATGTAACATTTCTGTCTGACCTGTTTTACTTTAGCCGAAGTACTCTGGGTGACAGTGATGCTAGAGTTGAGACTGAGTTTTTCACTGATTTAACTTTTCCAAATTTTCATTTCTCATTTCAACTGGAAAGCATGGAGGACTAAACAAAACAAGACAGCTAAAATGATACTCTGAATTGGCGTCACACGGTAGAACTTAAAATGGATGACTGGAAAGTGACAGCTCTCTTGTCTGACATTTAGATATTATGTGTTTCCTGGAGTACTTTTTTTTTTAAAAGCTATGACTAATGTTTCACGTCCTGCTTTTTGTCAGTGATGTCGCTTTGAAAAATAAAACTAAACCTTTGCATTTATCTATTTCCCCCCGTGACTATCTCCTTTACATCTAAACAATAGAATTTACATCAATTGATATGAAACTCTAATTAGTGTTCTGTCAGTGCTAACAACATTGGTCTCACTTAGAGTATTTTTGACCCTTCACCAAACTAATAAGCAAACTAGGCCCTGTATAGTTTTGTGTGATAGTGGTGACTAATAGTGGTAGCTGCATTAAAAACAACAACAACAAAAAAACACTGTACTGGATAAATTACCCTAAAGAATGCTCTTCATGCTGAATTCCTGAGAGAACGGGGTGATTTGGTTCATAATGAGGCTTGCTCATTACAATGACAAGTCCTCACGGCTCATCAGCCTGACTTTGAGGAGGCAAACTCAAGTGCAGCATCTGCAGTCTTAATTTAAGCTTTAATCAATAGTCAATGAAAAATAAATAATCCTAACACAATGTATTAGGTTTGATATAGACAACATATGCACATTTTGCAGATAAAATTCGAATAATTGTTATTACTAGAAATTCTAGTAATAACAGTCTTGGCAGAAAACATTTTGCATACAAACTGCAACCACTAACATGGGAACTGAAAGGGTTACAGTGTTTTGAACAATGTACCTAATGGCAGCTAAATGCCACAGTTTGCTGGAAACAAGAGACAAATTACATGTCCATCAAAATATATTCGAAAACGGTATAACCAGAGCTGTTTGCCTTTCATGGTGTTAAGTTCCCACGCTGAATGAATAAAAGAAATTTCACCCGGTGGTCCAAATGCATAAAATGGCCTGTTACACAGACACAGTCTCAACTTGAAGCCATTTACAACAAAGCCAACCTATAAAACTGTCACTCCACCTTCATCAAAAGTGGATTAAATGTCTTTTTGTCTGTGGCTATGGGCATTGAACTCCTACAGAGAAGATTATGGTTTGTGGCTCACAGTTTTAGGAAGATTTCTTTTCCTACTGTTTTAGTCTGTCTGACTCTCAGCCTCCACCACAGTCCAACATTATCTTTCTACCTCAATCTTTCAGCCTCTTCTTTCTTTCTGATTTTTCATTCACCTGGTTTTTAGTGCAAATATGTGTCTCTATGTGTTTGCAAGCTTATATTGTCACATAGCAACTGTGGCTGGTGTTATCACAGAGTTCCACTTGCTGTATAAAAATAAATGGCTCAAACAACCACACAATTAAACAAAAGGCTAATAAAGGCTTTCTGCATTGTGGGAGTGGGTCAGGTCAGTAGTACTACTGCAGTCTAAAGAGATGTTTGACACTTGTCTTTGTGGATATAGAAGGCTAACTCAAAAACTAAATTATGCTATCCTTTGAAACCTGAACAATTGTATATGTTGTCATGTTTTATCCACAAGTAATGTAACCTTTTCTAAGTATAGTGTATAGTTATAAGTGGAATGTGGTACCACTGTTAACATATCAGCTTTCTTTGGCTATTCAAGCATTTTTTATTTATTTTATTTGTAAATTAGCTGCACATTCAAGTGGAATCACAAGGCTACTTAGCAGCTCCTTACTGGGAAGCTACTTTTGATAAACATTGTGTGGGTTTCGATTTATGCTAAGTAATGCAAACGGTTAGTTTATGTCTTTTGTTGGCACCCCATACCTGGTTTCCTAGGAAGATGTTAGACCTTTAGAATTTTTTTATGCTGTCAGACAGACACCATTTTACTTGTAGTTCTGATTCTGGCTTCACTTCACAGCACGCATTCACACCAGTTTAACCCGAACCAAAGTGAGAGACTTTTACTCCATGGAAGTAATTGCAGAAGCAGTATGGTGGATTGTGTTGATTATCTGCAAACGTCCCTTATGTATGTAATCAGCCTACAGTCTTGATTTGTGGATAACCCAGAGATAGAAGGCGGTTTGTTCTTTGGCTTTTTCTTTGGTTGTGGCTGCTGCAGTGGCTGAACTCAGCACCCCAGTTACCTGGTTGGCTGGTTGATAACCCAGTAGCTCCAAAGATGGACATTTAGGACTGTGTCCAGCTCTGGTTTTGCCCAAGTCTCTTTTGCTGTAATATTCCTTCGTCACTTTCTGAAGCTTGTTGTTTATTTGTTCTGGTATTCAAGTAAACCCAGTCTTTGCTCAAAGTTGATGTCATGGTTTGCACAGAAGAAACACTATTTTTGGGTAAAATGGAGAACTGATTTTTCAGATTTAGAAGCAGCTGTTTATTTTTTTAATAATTTATTTATTGCTTGCTTGCTTGCTTTCATATTTCTTTGTTAAGTGTCATAGATTTAAAGTCTGATTGATTAAAAAGTAAAACATAAAATCACAGTTGTTCGTTTGGGCATGCATAATACATGAAATGTTACGAATTGTTGTTATTGATTTAATGTTTGTATTTAAAGAGCTTTTCATTTTAGAGTCAGTGGTACCAGCTGTAAACACAACACTGAAAAATTATCCTCTTAAAAACCTAATGTGCAGAACCTCTTATCACATCCACCAGATTCAGAGAATTGTTAGCAATAATTTACCATCTTGCTATTTTCAGTCGAGAGGTCAGTCTCCATTTAGATTTATGTTTTGGTCTAACGAAACAATTACAAAATGTGGTTCTTTTGCAGCTTAGTTTTTACAGGCTAGTCACTACTGTGTCTGGTGATGAGTGGGTGTGTACAGTGGTGTTTCCAAAGCTTATTTTCTTCTGTCAAATCACGAGCAGAGGTAGAGGTATGTAGTTGTTTCTGTTTGTGATGGACAGAGTTGGAGTGTAGGGAAAAAAATATCCACTGAACTTTAGTGCAAGTCAGAATTAATTAAAAAAAAAAAAAAAAAAAAAAAAAGAGGCAAAATATTGTGTTGACAGGAGCAGCTGGACATACTTTCTTTAAACTTTCCCTGAGTGAAAATAGTGAGTGACCATTTAACTGAAGGTGCAAGAAAAAAAACAAAAAAAAAAAAGAGCTAAAAAATCTCATAAGAGTGGACTCTAATTAAAAAAAATAAAAGCTGTGTTTCATGTTTCACAGTCTTATTTCTGGGTTTTCGTGGTGTTTAGTTCTGTCATAATTTTGGTTATATTTCTAGTTTTTTGTCAAGTTTAGTTTCTGGTTAGATCATGGTTTGGATTTTTGGTTTTTTCATGTTTAGTTAAGTTTTTCCTCGTGTGCTGTGTTTTCTGTCCCTGGCTCTTAGCTCACCTGATTTGATTACTTATTCACTTCACCTGTTCCTTATTACTCTCTCTGTGCATATATACCCCATGGTTTTCACTTTGCCCTTATCAGATCTTTGTATGGTTTACCTCTTGTTGTGTATTTGGTTTATCCCTGTTGCGTTTGGTTCCTTGCCCTGAGTTTTTGTTAAAATAAACCTATTCACTTGCACGATTCTGCCTCCTGTCCTCGACTGCCTGCATTTGGGTCCTCACCACCTCCACCAGTTGTGACAGAGTGGTCTGTTGCTGGTTTCCTGATGACTATATATAATATTTTTTAGGAAGTCGCAAAGTGTTTTGTTGTCTAGACTTTGTTTTTCCCCTAAAAAAAACTAAAATAAAACAGGTTGAAAACAAAAGTAGCAAAAGTCTTCATATCACTAATGAATCAAAACAGGTTCACCTAAAGAAGTATTGAGCTATTTATTCGCTAATCCTGGCAACATTTACCCGGAATGCAAAATTGAGGTCCACTGAAAAGGGACTGGTGGTCCAGGAAGAAGATTCCTGGACTGAACCTCAGCTGGGACCTTTCTGTATGAAGTTTGCATGTTCTCCTCATGCATGCATGGCTTCTCGTTGGGTACTCCAGCTTCCTCCACCGTCCAAAAACATGCTTGTTAGGTTGACTGGCCTTTTTTAATTCTTCCTAAGAGTGAATGTGAGTGGTAATTGTTGGCCCAACGTTGGCCTGGTGACCTTTTCAGGCTGTACCCTGCCTCTTGCGTAGCAGCAACTGGGATTGGGTCCAGCACCCTTGTAACTAGAGATGGGATTTATGGCTCTTTGAAGGGAGCCGGATCCGTTTGTTATGGCCGTCAGCTGCTTAGCACCAAAGACTGAGGACTAATTAGCTGAAGAGCTGCAGCCGGAGCAAATAAAGACTGACAGACGGGTCCCACCTCCTCTACGCACGGATAGGCCAACAGCCTATTTGGTTCCAGGAAGGCTGACCGATCTCTGATGACATCCGCCTTTAAACCCGCATGAGAGACAACAATCTGTGACTGTGGCCGGTGTGACGCAGTTTGCCAACATTCACCTGCAACTGGACAGTGGACCAGTTTGCTGTTTGGAGTAGATCTTGAATCTTGTTTTTATTAGAAACCCTTGTTTTGTTTGTATTTCGTATTTAATTGTTTGTTAATTAAATCTTCTTGATTCCATCGTATCCTGTGTTCAACTCACTTTATGTTCCGTCCCAGTACCCCTGGACAAATTGGGACATAACACGTTCCTTCCAAAGAGCCATTCAAAAGACTGGCTCGTTCAGTTTTTGTTTTTTTCTTTTAAAGAATGCAGGGGAAGTCATATTTATAAAGGGAATAATCAGTGGTAATTATTATATTGTAAACTTTGGATTAAAACTGGAACACACCACTAATATAGACTCTGTTATAGACACCTCTCCTCGGCCCAGCCTCCGGACAATCTGGAAGTGAACGTCACCGGCCTTCAGGGCGCCATCGTGCCCCAAGCCTGTGGAAACTGCAAATCTACCTCCCACCGCACCCGCGCTTCGGACTGCCCAGCCGTGGGCCAGCGGTGCCGGCGGTGTGGTAAAATCAATCACTTCTCTAGAATGTGCCGCTCAGCACCGACACCCACGGGCCCAAGACCCCGTGCAGCCTGGCCGTCGGGCCCTACCACTATCCACTCTGTGGGCTCAGGCACAAAACCGTTTAAGTGGTGCACGGTGGAACTAGATGGAGTGCCTTTGTCGTTGCTGCTGGACCCAACTGCATCTAGATCACTGCTGAGTGAGCCTACCGTCCGGCCAATGTTTCCTGAGCACCTGGTTAAAGCGGACGCGGCAGACCTGTATGGTCAGGTAGGACACACTAAAATCAGCATGGTGGGGACCGTTACCCTCGCTGTCCGTTACGGCTCCCAAGTCCTCCCTGCATTTACCATCCAAGTGTCTCGCCAGGGCACTGACCTGTTCTGCGCTCTGGGTTTCTCCATCACGGACAATGCAGGCTCCACCATCCTGATCGTTACCACACCTTGGCAACCGCTGGCCTTTGTTTTTTGCCGGACTGGGCTGCTTTGCCGCGTTTAACCACCAACCTCTCATAGACCCGGTTGTGTGGCCAGTTATTCAACCGCTGCGTCGCCTTCCCCTCGCCCTGCGGGACGAGGTGACAGCGGAACTGCACAAACTTCTGGACTCCAGTATCCTAGAGTGGATAGACACCTCGCCCTGGATATCAAACCTGGTGGTGGCGAAAAAGAAATCGAGCGGCTTGCGCCCCTGCATCAACCTCAGACAGGTGAACAAGGCAGTTATACCGGACAAAAACCCACTGCCCACCTTGGAGGACTTTTGGCCAAATTTTACGGCTCGACAGTGTTTTCCAAGCTTGACCTGCACCAAGGTTATCTGCAGGTTTCCTGCACCTGGACAGCCGCAACCTCACCGCCTTCATGACACACTTCGGGGTTTCTCGCTACACCCGCATGCCTTTCTGTCTGAGCTCGGCCCCCAGCTGTTTCCACAAGATCATGGCCACCATTTTGCGGTCATCCCACCCCTCCGCCTTTATCGGTGGTCTGAGAGACTGCAGGCGTATAACTTTACCACCCAGTATACACTCAGCAGGGACAACGTGGTAGCAGACCTCCTCTCCAGGGCCACAACCGGCCCTGCCCAGGATGCCGCTCAGGACCCCTCGGAGCCATAGCTGATCCTCATGCTACATACGCCCCTCCAGATGGCTGTTTACCTGTAGGAACTCCAGGCGGCATCCACGCAGGACCCGACCCTCACCCAGCACGGCACTTATATTTGTGAGGGCTGGCCCGCTAAGGTCTCTGAGGTGCTGGCGCCCTTCTACCACGTGCGGGCTGACCTCACCTGTTGGAGTGACATCTGCGTGGCAAGGGGACTATGCACAGTCGTCCCTCCTGTCTTGAGGGCACGCATCCTGGCTATGGCACATGAGGGCCACCTAGGTGTCGTCAAGGTCAAACAGCAGTGCAAGAGTCTGGTCTGGTGGCCGAGCATCGACAAGGGCATCGAGTCATTAGTGAGAGACTGCTCAGCCAGTTTGGCAAGTGGGCCTGACCCCGGCTCCGCCATTACAGCCTCTGCCCCGGCCACCGAGACCCTGGGCTCACATCCAACTCGACATTTGCGGCGAGCTTCGTGACAGGCCCCAGCACCAATGGTTTCTTCTGTTGGTATACGACCTCCAGTCCAAGTGGCCCAAAGTCCTGCCTGCCGGCACCATCAACACCAGGGTAGTGACCGATATTCTCTCTTCTCTTTTTGCCCGTTTTGGTGCGCCGGACACCATTACCACCGACAACGGACCCCAATTCATTCATCCGAGTTCACAACCTTCACTGAAGCCTGGGGAGTGAAACATGTCAGGTACGCCCTATACCACCCCCAGGCAAATGGGGGTGTGGAGCGGTTTAATCAGACTCTTAAGAACGGACTCAGGGCGCACATGGCAAGTGGTCTTCAATTTGCCTCGGCTCTACGGGTCAACATGCTCCACTATAGGGCAACGTCTCACGCCACGACGGGGTGCTCTCCGGCTCTCCTGATGCTGGGCCCCGGACTGCAGCTGCCCTTGGACCGTCTACGGGTGACAGGGTTGTGGTTCAGCAACGGCACATGAACCAACGGTTCGATAAGAAGCACCGAGTCAGACATTACGAGTTTGCCGCGTCGTTGTTTTCTTATCTTTTTTTTTTTTTTTTTTTTTTTTTTTTAATTCTTTTCCAGCATCATAGCAAGCAGAATGAATGTCTGGTTGCTTTATTTTACCAACCAAATTTGCTTTGCCAAGGGGAGGCTAATCA
>JBAMHW010000019.1:9023418-9034214 GCA_037177495.1 Rhadinocentrus ornatus
ACTGGTTTTACTTTGGTCTATTTTGTCTGACTAGAAGGAGGACAACTACCCCCATCCTGTTGACAAATCAGCTGAAAAAAAATATGAAACACGATGACAAGCTCTCGGAAAATACGTCTGGAAGAAGTGCACGGTCGCCTGCTAGTACGACTTCTGTGAAGAGTAACAACAACTGCAAACTATTGCAACGGTGCTTTTCTACTGTAGGCTAACTAACAAATTAGCTGTTTCTGAATTAGAGCATCTAAAGTAGACAAACCGTAAACTCCATGTGTCGCTTGCTGTGTTTTTCTGGTCTGCTGGCAGGCATTTTACCTGGCTCCGTGTTTACACTCTTGTTGGGGCCAGCGGGAAAAGACGAAATGGGTAAAATTTCCAGCATGTAAAATTTTAGGCCAGTTCTCCTGGCTAGGAAACGTTCTAAAGTGCTTGAACAAATAGTTTTGCCCTGGCTTCAACAGTACAATAATAACGGGTAATCAGTTGGCTTTAAATATAAGCACAGAAGAAAATAAATAATACTACAATATTCATGTGTTTTCTGGATGCTTCTAATGCTTTTAACAGACTTAATTATTGCAAAATATTTACCAATATTGAATAGTGAGAGGTTCACATTAGTCTGTGCAAACCAAATGGGGTAGGTGCATGTCTGCATAATTTCTAGCAGCTAATGGGGTTCATCAGGGTGGCATACATGGATGATCTTTCTATGAAAATAATCAACGTAAAATTGGATGTAAAGTGGGCAATTGTCTTATTAATCATCTGATGTAGTCGAATGATTTGGTCGTTCTATCTCCTTGTACATTGCTGGTTTACAGCAGGTGCAATTGAGTCGCTGCAACCTATGTATGGCGGTATGGCATCATTTTTAATTCTAAAATGAGTGTTGGGGTTGTTAGAACCCAAGAGTAAAAGTTAAAATTTCCTTTATTTTATTTAGCAGACCAAGTGTAAATGTAGTGAAAAAAGTAAAATATGTAGCAAATGTATTAGCAAATGTATCAAATGATTTACGAGATAATGATGATGTCCACCATTAGTGCCGTAAACTGTATGTACAAGCTAATATGCTGGTATGCAAAATTTATATGTGTACAGATGATGCTAAAATAGCCCTTTTTTAGAGCGTACTGTACTGCTTATGGCTTATTTATGGTAAAACTAAAATGATTAAGCTTCAGGTGGCATTTCATGATGCCTTCAGAATACTATTCTCACCTTCAAGATGGACAGGTGCAAGCCATAAGTTTGTATCAAATAATGCTCCTACCTTTTAATGCTGTATTTAGAAATTTTATGTTTGATGTGTCGATTAATGGATAAAAAAAATATATTTGTAACAATCTTGACCCAGCCAACACTAAGTGATATTGCTCCTGTTTTTGGAAGCACTACAGAGATTGTTGTAGTATTTTATTAAATATTTTCATTGTTGTTGTTTTTATTCGATGTACTCCTAAGTGTGTGAAATAAAATAAAGGAAAATTTTTGCCTGAATCTACGCAAAGAGCAACTGAAAATTAAGAATAAATAAATTAATGGATAGATAAAGGAAAATGAAAGTTTCATAAAAATGGTCACACAAAGGATGTGTGCTTTTCTCTCTAGTTGCAAGTCAGATGTCCATCAAGCTGAAGTGAATCAAATGGTTGTATATTCTAAAAATTAAACCATCCTCTTCTGCTTAGTGGATTTCCAATGACATGTCAGGCATTATTACAGTAAAAACCTTTCTGCAGTCAAGCAGCTCTCTGATTAGAGCTTCTTTCCACTGATTGCTGGTGGAGTGGGTGAAAATATTCTTCCTGTCATTATAAGCGTCATTCCCTGCACCGAACATCAGTCATGGAGGTGACACAGGACCAGTACATGAACGCTAAATCAAAGTAATGCACAAGGAAGTGCAGTTGTAATCTTGGTTGGTTCAAATCTTTAAATGTTATCATCCCTTACTTTCCTTTTCTAGTGTCGGTCTCTAATCATCTTTGCGTCATGTAACAGAAAATTAAAAGATGCTGCTGTCTTTCAAGTAGATACTATATTTTTTATGCACAAAATGGCACAATGTAAAAAGAAATAAAGCAATAGAATGTATAATTTGAGAATAAAAATGATTGATGTTACAGCCCATAATGAGGTAAAAGGCAAGAAGTCCAACAGATCACTGACATCAGTTCACTGGCTGCAATTAAGCACACAAAGCAGCGTGAATCATTGATCATCTATACTCAACCTCTTACTCACTGTTTTGTCTTGTCATTTGTCCAACTAAATACCAAAGAACTGAAAAAAAATTATTAAATAATAAATTCTAATAAAGGTTAAGATTTTGATTTTCTTTTTCTTCAATCCAAAAGACAAAACTGACACTTTCAAGACCAAACCAGACTTTCTTATTTGAACAGAAGACTGTGACCATGTTTATTTGCCTCATTTGCACCATATTAATACCAAACACAGTGGAGACCAAACGGCTTAATGAAGTAGTGGATCAATATGTCGGGTGAAGCTTAAGATGAGCTTAACCCTGGAACTTGATTTAATAAAGAAAAACAAGGAAAAAGAGGTCAGGAATAATTTCTTTGAGTTATTTTATAAAAGTACAAGTCTTGTTCATCTCAGATTTCAATTTTTTTACACAAAAACAATGAACATATACCTCGTCCTTGAGATAATGTATAGGTGCAAGGGGTAGGGTGCAACAGTTTGACTCAGTGAAATGTCTGATAAATTACTTTATTTAAGCTCAATGTATGAGTTCACTGTTTTTATATTTGTGTTTATATTTGTTTTAAAGGTTACATGTTAATTGTAGTGCTAATTAATACCTCAGTTGAGAACACTTTGTGTCAATTAGTTTTCCTTTTTCTACTTTTGCCAGACAGAATACCGATATTGGACACCTTTTGTTGTTTTGTAATACGTTGAACCTGGCTTTGTAATAAATTATTCGTGTTGCTGTCGACACCTATTCTCCTGGAAGCGAGTCGGGGTCGTAAGAACTATGTTGATAAAACAACATTTAAATAAAAGATTACTGAGATCCTTTACAGCTAGAAAATAATGTTGCAGCTTTACCACATTCTATTGGTTTAATGTTTCAAATTAACAGACTTTGATTTTGTGTTATACAAGTGTATATGAGTATTGACAAGAAGCTTTGATCCCATCAGGTAAAACACCACAGGAATGAAGAGGTTGAAAGCTTCATTTGTTTCTTGTGTACTCATAGAGTGATAATAAGCCATGGTGCTAATAAGAGAAAAAAAAGCCATTAAAATGTAATCTGAACCCAGCGTTCTGTTCGAGCAGAGTGGAGGAGTGTACTAGGCCACACATTGCCTGGTGGGGACAGTGACTATAAGCATGTCTGTGTGTGAGCATGAAATATTGATTGTTGACGCCCGTTTATATTTTGGGGTCATCCTTCGCTCATTGACCTCTGTGTAATTACCTTTGGGATGACTGGGAGTGTTATTTAAACTGGTGACACTTTGATCTTGTTTACCTCCCCTCCAAGCATTGGAATTGCAATGAACGAGCTAATAATAGACTAAACACTATAAGACTGTAACATGTTGAAGCTTTTCTCTCAATATGTCATTGTTTAATGAACTGAAACTACATGTTCTGTGTGCTATGGCCCCATTGAGGAAATTTCCTCTAGATATGTGCCAGCCTATTGAAAAATAGTATAGCAATTGCTAAAGATTTAGCCCGAGACCTCTCTGGTTTAAAAACCAGAACTCAAGCATCTAGGCCACCACTTTTAAATATATGTAACATTTTAATTATTAAATTTTTTTTCTTTTCTTTTTTAAGACTTGAATATGCAGTCAGAACTAGTCTAAATGAATCTATAATGTGTAAGTAAAACATTTCGACAGTTCTTCCTTTTTTGAAAGATCTTTTTATGGAAATGTGACAGCCTCTGTACTCTGTCTGCAGTCATGTTCTATTTAAGGTGAAAATGCTTCAGAGTTTATATAGTTAGAAAAAGAAGAGACAGCTTGTACCTTTTACACTCCCTTTGGGAATATTCAATCTGTGTAAACACACACTTCTGGGATTGTTGCATTCACTTGAATTATATATCTTTATAATTTAGGAAACTGTGTATGTGTGCTTTCATTGTGAAGCAGTCTCATCAAGAACACAAAATGACTTATAAAGGTCATGCTTTGTGTATCCAAATACAAAGACCTAAGATTTTCAGAATTATAATTACTTAATCTGGATTCACAATCATATTTAACTGTTAATTTACAGTCTTTAATTATCAATAATGCTCTGCTATTAAATGAAAATATCACCAGCTTCCTGTAAGACACGCCTGTCCACTTTGTTGTTTCCATTTTTCCATTTTTGGGATGTTTATAAAAAACAAACAAACAAAAAAAAAACGATAACTCAGAGCTGTCTGAAATGTTTCTGTGCTTCTGACACACCTGATTCAAACAAATTAGAAACAATTTCTTACACAACTTTTCCTTAAATTCTGCACAATCCTGTTAATCACACAGGTAAGTTGAAGCAGAGAAACATCTAAAACGTGTAATACAGCAGCCCCCAAGGACTGTAGTTAAAGAACCTCTCACAAAAAAAAAGACAGAATCAAGGTCTATTTGTTTGCGTGGTAGAGAGTTCTGTATCTATGTTACAAAGAGGCCAGTTAAGTTCAGGTGAAAATAAGTCCAAGTAGTTTTCCATAGAGTGCATTAGCTTCAATATATTGCTGTAAAAATAAGTACATATTCGATTCTGTGCCGTTCCACATTTACTAATGTTTAGTTGAAACATTCATGCATGATTTAGAACCATGTTGACATGGTAGCATCATATATTTGCTGCAGACTGTGGGCAACACCTGCATAATTCAATCCTTTATCCTTTATTCAATCACACCCTAAAGATCCACTTGGGAGTTGAGGTATAGTGAGCATGAAGGTCATTAATCTAGGGTGAAATCATTGTCACGATTGAGAAACTAATCTGAGTTGAGAAGATAGTTATTGCATGGTATGTTTTTCGCCTGAAGGTAGGTAAACACCACAGGATAATCAGGCCGATTTTTGTACCGATCACGCCCATATGATCAAATATTGTCTGATGTTTGCAAACAACATCATGTCTGATTTTCCTGTGGTGGAAGGTGTGTTAACAGTGATTTTGTCTGGTCTGATCCACTCGGAAGGAAAGAAATAATGTATAAGTTTTTGTGACTAGAAATCCTGTAGTGTGGGGGGTGCTCCGAGAGGAGTGATATTTAACAAAAAAAAAAAAAAAGAAAAACGCCAAACAACACACAAGCTGACTCAGCTCACTGATGGAAGACAAAGTAAGAACAAAGAAAGGGTTATTTTTAAAGCCGTTATTCCCATCACTGGTAGTTTACAATGATTGTGGTAATGTTACTAATAATTTTTACTTGCTAGCACTAGTGCTAGCATCTATCACATAACCCTGCTCTCCAAGCTGTCTGTAATACTTGTGACAATTTTTACTCCCCTCAAACTCGCATTTAAAATATACAGCCCGCATTCCCGTTGTTTCCATGACTTTTTCCATAATCGTTTTTCTTTTTTGTTCTTTTTTTGGAAAGTAAGAGGCTGAAAAAAAACCATCGCTGCTTCTGCATGCGTGTCGCCATGTATGTTTGCACTAAAGTCATGTTTGCCTGCACGAGATTTGAAATATTAATCGTGGAGAACCTGATGCTCTGCTGAAGAATCGGTTAGTGTGTGGTGTGCTCCGTAGTGCACACTGTACACTGTAAGATCAGAAAAGAGAAATCTTTTGCCACCTATCTTTTGTTATCATGAAGTGTGTGATCTCTAACTCTTTAAATGTTTGAAGAACGTAACGTGTGCCAGCCTTAACTATTGCTAATATAGTACTATAGTACCACCAATACAAACTCTTGGTACATGCACAAGCTAGAATGGAGGCATGCTCACACCAAATTCTGATTCAATGATCTGAATGTTGCCACAGCAACTAAAACTTATTAAACTTTAAATCAACCTTTGCCTTGTGACGGTTTAGCTCAGATGTAATAGGTAAAGTTTAATTAAACTAACTTTACTAAGTTATTTATTTATTTTTCCAGGGTGCCAGCCAGGTCTTTCTCCTGACATACATAATTTTCCTGAGACTTAATAAACACTCCACAAAGGATGAAAGCAACAGTTCATACAAACACCCTAATAGCAAAGGAAAAAGTAAACCCAACACTAATTCATAAAGTAACTATACATATACACATATTGCAACCCAAAATAGATTAATCAGTTCATCCACAAAAAATGAAACCAAAAAAAATCCTCAAATAACAGTTCAGTTCAGTTCAGAATGAAGAAAACAAAGAAGAGAGAAAAAAAACATAATTTCAGTCCGGTTCCAGAATGAAACAGTTTCACCTTTTAGTAAGGCCTAGTCCATTCCAGTTTTACTTTATCCAAAATAAACTATTAAAAACTCCACTCCGGGTTTTCCAAATAATCCCGCGACGGGGCACCACAACAAGGAAATTATGAGTATTCCAAAATTAATCCTTCCTCATCAACACAAAAGTAAGCAGAAAGGGGGAAAAAAAACAAAACAACAATAAACCAGGCTGGGACTCACTACACCAGTCATCCACTCCAGTGTCCAGGAAGAACTCGGATCCATCCACCGTGTACGTTGGCAGTGGCATGCTACAAAAGCAAACCTGCTAATCGCTTCCACGTGGCAAACTCTGCTTCCCTCAATGACACCTATTTCCGCTCTCTCTCTCTCCCTCTCTCTCTCTCTGGTTGTGCAAACCCTTAACCATCAGGAAAAGGCTGTCTTATTTTTTTCTTTCTGGTCCAGCCTCTCGAGGCTAAAAGAAAATTCTACTGGCTGAGTAAGGCAGGGTGGAGCAGTGAAGCAGGTGAGTTCAATCAAAGAGGAAAAGAAAAACACAAATGACATGGCAGACAATCAGGCTGTTACATCCTGGTTGATGGCCAAAGTCAGATGATGGCACCAGTGCTCACTAAGATTAAGTACTTCAACTAGCTCTATTGTTATGGTGGCTGGGCATGACAATCCCAGTGTTCTTACATCAAATGAAATACTCCAACCAGCCCAACTGATACCAACAGCACTGTCATATTGAAGGTAAGATATACAAGTAATCTGACCCTTTCTTTCCAATCTAATGTTATGTTTTAATCATAAATGGCTTTAATTTAAAAAGGGTGAGATGAAGATAAAAGAAACACCTCTCATGTCTGCATGAAAGATGCTAAACATTACCAATATAATTTCATAACTGACTAATGTAAGCTATTCCTTTGATACTATTAGCAGGGGTGGAACGTTAAAAGCCTGAAGACAACTTTTAAAATGAATTTTAGATTTATCAAGTAGGTCAGTAATCAGGTTATTTGCATCAAACGAAAAATCATGTTGCATGCTACAATTTCTAGCCAGGTTTTAGTCTCCTCAACCAACCGAAACAGCTCAACTGCAGGATCAATAAAAGATGATAGCAGAGGTGAATGAGTCTCTTAGAGAATAAACTCCAACTGTTCCTGTAATGGAGTCATGGAATTGAAATTTGAATTTTTTAATTTGAATTTATTGTCATTGCACAACAATTATATCAACAATTATTGGCAATGAAATTCTTGAATCCCAGGCTCACCTAACAATGATAAAAACAATATAAACCACAATAAAAATAGTCAAACACAAAAAGCAAGAATACTACAAATAAGTTATGCAGTAAAATATATAATAGGCAATAAGAAGATGCTACTATTTAAAGGCGCCGTTGCTGCTGACAGCATTTGGAAGTCTTATGGCCTGCGGTATGAAGCTGTCCCTGAACCTGGTGGTACGGGCATGAATGCTGCGAAACCGTCGGCCAGACGGTAGTAGAAAAAACAGTATGGCTGGGGTCCTTAATGACTGCTGCTGGGTGTAGAGGTCCTCCATGGATGACAGGACTGTCCGGGTGATGTGCTGAGCAGTTTTCACCACCCTCTGTAGAGCCTTGCGGTGGGGGGCGGTGCAGCTCCTGTACCAGGCGGTGATGCAGCCAGTAAGGATACCCTCAATGGCACACCTATAAAAGTTGCTGAGTATCCTCGAGTCCATGTTGCACCCCCGTAGCCCGCAGAGGAAGAAGAGCCTCTGTCTGGCTTTGTAATAAAGTCAGTGTGATAAGTCCAGGTGAGGTCCTCACTGATGTGGACCCCAAAGAACCTGAAGCTGTTGACTCTTTCCACCGTAGCCCCGTTGATGGAAAAGGCGTGCTCCTCCCTCTGCCTCCTTCTGAAGTCCACAATCAATTTTGTTTGGCTGACGTTAAGATGGAGATTGTTGTCCTGGCACCAAGATGCCTCTGACCTCCTCTCTGAAGGCCGTCTCGTCATTGTCAGTGATTAGGCAAATGACGGCCGTATCGTCAGCAAATTTAACGATGGAATTGTAGCTGTGGGTGGCCACGCAATCATGAGTGAACAAGGCGTGCAGCAGAGGACTGAGCACATGTTCAGGATCTAGTCACAGAGGACGCTGTTGAGCCCAAGGTCTCTGAGCTTGGTGACAAGTTTGGAGGGCACAAAGGTGTTAAACGCTGAGCTGTCATCAATTAACAGCATTCTCGCATGTGTCCCTCTGGTCCAGATGGGAAAGCGCAGTGTGAAGGGTGAAGGCGATGGCATCTTCAGTTGACCTATTGGGCCTGTAGGCAAACTAAATTGGGTCCAATGAGTCCGGGATGGAATAAGGGATGAATGATTTGACTAACCGCTCAAAGCACTTTATGATGGTGGAAGTGAGTGCTACTGGGCTGTAATCATTTAGGGAAAGGATTTTAGATCTCTTGGGGAAAGGGACAATGATGGTTTTCTTGAAGCATGTGGGGACTACAGGCTGGAGCAGTGACATATTGAAAATGTCTGAAAAGACATCTGCCAGCTGGTCTGTACACACCTGTGCTGTGCTGGGGATGCCGTCAGCTCCAGTAGACTTGTGTGTGTTTATCCTTTTTGAAGTTCTGCGCACGTCTGCCCTGGATATCACAGGTGGGCAGTGGTCCTTTTGAGCCTTTTGTACCTCTGCATCTGAAAAGGGCTCTGGTCAGTAAGAGTTTTTAATCTGGCCCACATGCTCCTGGTGTTGGAGCCCTTGTAATAAGACAATACTTTGTCCCTATGCTGTCTCTTTGCATTACAGATAGCTCTCAGGAGCACGTACCTGGACTTCCTATACTCCTCAAACTCACGTGAGTTATAGGCGTCTGTCTGTGCTTTAAGTTTAGCACAGACTTCACCGTTAACCCAGGGCTTCTGATTTGAAAATGTCTGCACAATAATCCTTGATAAGATTTCATAAATGCATTTCCCGATGTAACCAATGACCGTGTATGTGTTCATGTCAGTATCCTTAACACACCCTACTCCGTCGTGCTGAAGCAGTCGCGCAGAGCTGAATCTGAATGGACGGACCACTGCTGAATGGTCCGTCATGGTGCGTCACTGGTCCGTAACACTTCAATTTCTCTCTATAGGAAGGCAGCAGCAGAACTGGGGCATGATCAGATTTCCCAAAAGGAGAGCGAGGGAGGGCCTTATACGTGCGTAAGGGTGTAAACATGATCGAGTATATTCTTGCCACGTGTAGAACAGCTGATGAGTTGGTGGTATCTTGGCAGGACTTTCCTCAAGATGGTGCTGTTATAATCCCCGGCTCCCGTTCACCAGCTCATCCGGAGGGATCCCGAAGCGTTCCCAGGCCATCCGAGAGATGTTGTCCATCCAGCGTATCCTAGGTCTTCCCCGGGGCCTCTTTCCGGTGGGACCTGCCCAGAACACCTCACCAGGTGGCATCCTAGCCAGATGCCTGAGCCAACTCATCTGGCTCCTCTCGATGTGGAAGAGCAGCGACTCGACTCTGAACCCCTTCCTGTATCTTCTCAGCCTATCTCTAAGAGAGAGCCCGGCCACTCTGCGGAGAAAACTCATATTTGCCGCTTGTAGTCGCGATCACGTTCTTTCAGTTACTACCCACAGCTCGTGACCATAGGTTAGGGTGGGAAAGTAGATCGACCAGTAAATCGAGAGCTTTGCCTTTTGGCTCAGCTCCTTCTTCACCAAGACAAACCGTTGCAGCATCCACATCACTGCAGACGCGGCACCGATCCGCCTATTGATCTCCCGTTCCATTCTTCCCCCACTCGTAAACAAGAACCCAAGATACGTGAACTGCTCCACTTGGGGCAGGAACTTATTGCAGACCCTGACAGAGCACTCCACCCTTTTCCGGCTGAGGACCATGGTCTTGGATTTGGAGGTGCTGATTCTCATCTTCACACTCGGCTGCGAATCGCTCTAGGGAGAGCTGAAGATCACGGCCACCAAACCAGATCCCCACAACACCTCGGCCGTGCCTGGAAATTCTGTCCATTAAAAGTTATGAACAGAATCTGTGACAAAGGACAGCCTTGGCCGAGTCAAACCCGCACTGGAAACAATTCTGATTTACTTCCAAAAATGTGGACCAAGCTCTGACACCAGTCATACAGGGACCAGACAGCTCGTACAAGTGGGTCTGGCACTCCATTCTCCCAGAGTACCCCCCACAGGAGTCCCCTGGGGGACACGGTCGAAGTGGAGTGGGATCCCCCTGTAGTTGGAGCACACCCTTCGGTCCCCCCTTTTCGCATGTGAAATTTAAGTCATTCACACACTATACTAAAACCTCTCATATATCATACTGAAATCATTCATACACTATGGTGAAACCTCTCGTAT
>JBAMHW010000019.1:9041012-9053445 GCA_037177495.1 Rhadinocentrus ornatus
ATTTCCCCCAGCGTCTAGATCTTAGTGTAGTATAACTCGTCTATCCCTGAGACTGGATTCCTCACCCTGTTCTTTAGTGACGCATAGTGACGGGTCCCCCTTAAGGGGGATTCCACTAACCGCGTCGGTGCACTTTCCTGCATTGACCATCACGGAATCTGAAAGCGCCCACACAGTTTGTGGTTGAATTCAACGCATAATAATTTACTGTCTTGGGGCCCCTGGCAACTTGGGACCCTAGGCAATTGCCTGGTTTGCCTGCCTTGTTGCAACGGGCCTGCATGTAATACTGCATGAAAAAAGGTCACTACAGACAGTGAGGTGATTGGAAACTGATTAACAGATTTATTTTTAGTGTTCTTTTTAAATATCTAAATTTTCCAACAGCTAATTTACAATTATACAATTATTATTACCTAAATGAATGCCAAAGATTTTTTTCTACATGTTAAATAGCATATTACAAAACATAAGCAGGTCGACTACTCAAAGAATTAATGTACTCAAGAAAGTTTTGGAGTGAGACAAGGAAGGCTAAATAAGCATGACTGAATTTTTTCCTATAGCTTTTATGTTGCATGTATGTGCGCTCCTGCTTGAGTTTTTCAGCACAGCCACGGCACTCTCTGTTGATGGATGGACATTTTCATTGGCTTGCTCATGCTTAATGAACCTTGCAGTTCATGTCTTAATTGAATGCTTTTTACACTCTTGTGTTCTGCGCTCCTCTTCTCTCTCACCCTGTACTTCCTGCACCAAGTCCCATCATCTGCTTCATCCACCCTCCTCCTCCCCTTTGTTTGTGAGGAAGGACACAGATGACTAATGAATAAAGGTTCTTTTCCGTCTCTCTTCTTATGAGGCCTTAGGGGCACACAAACAGTGACATTGTAATACACAGTCACATGCATACACTTTCTCTTAATGGATGTAGTAGATCAAAAAGGCCAGCACTAACTTTTTGTGTCCAAAATGCTGACTCGTCTTTCATCTAGTTGTTTCCACCTCATTCAAAGAAAAGCTCTTTAAAATATGAGCAAGTTTACACACATGGTCTGGAGCTGTTGCTGGAAATGTCAACCTTTTTAAGGCAATGCCCTTATTAGGTATTCTATACATTCCAGCATTTTCCTTGATTTCAACAAACATATACATAAACAGACCTCAAGATACATATAAGGCTTACTAGCAACTACAGATAAGGGACTCAGTGTTTTAAAATGAGAATATGCTTTCTTTATTTATTTCTGCTCTTCCCGTGTTGCTTTATTCTACAGTACAGTAATGTATTTTCTTGCATTTCATCTTCTGTCTTTGTCTCTCAGTGAGTCACTCATGTTATAACAGGTCAAACACAATCATTAATCTGTCTGTAGCAAAATTTTAAAGTGATTAGTACTTTATTGAGCTCCCAAAGGGAAAGTCAACATGAACAGTTTGTTATAAGGTCTGTGGAGGCGCACCTTCACAGTAACATGTCCAGAATAACACCATCTGTTTTAGGGGAACAATCCTCTTTACTCTTACTGCTCTTCCTGCAGTCTATGCCTGCTTGTATAAAATGAAGGGTTTGGGAGAGTTCTTGAATTATAGTATGTTTCTGTAGAAATATCTTATTCTAATACTGCATTTTCAATGTTACTACTGTGAATTTATCAGCAGTCCAAGGTCATCAAGTTTACAGTATTTCCCATGACAATCAAAACACCAAATAGTTTAAATTTAATCTTTCTTTCTCTCATTTTTGTCTGCCATAGCCATAGCTGGATATCCAAGTATCCAATTGGGTTTGGGGAAGCTCAATTAGCTGCTGAGATGTAAAAATGGTAGCTTATACTTAAAGATGTTCAATGCATTCAAATGAACGCGTTTATGTCTTATACCATGAGAAAAGTTCATGAACACTTTCACTGAATACATAAATTTTTCTGTGAACGCTGTACTGAAAACATCACTTTTGAAAATAAAGAAATTTAACTTGTTTGGACTATGTGAGGTCCTGTAACAGTCATTGCCTACATCTTTAACAGCACTACACCGACTTCTGCATTATCCACCATGCATTGCGCACTATAACATAACAGACCAAGAATGCTCCTCGACAACGCCTGTACAGAAATGGCGAGTGGAGGTTAAAGGAGAGAAGCTGCAGAAGTTGTAGATACAGCATGTGTATCACATGCTTGGTGTGCTTATGATTACTTACTGGAATATTATGTACTATCCGCAAAAGATTGCAACTGTAAAAATCTAACATTTCTATGCAACGTCAGCCTCATCGACTTCTAATTTGAAGAGGATCGGAGTTGAAGCACCCATCCAGTTTGAGGGGATATCTGTGTCCTTGCCCATTAGAAAGGGCGAGAACCCCTGCCAATAGGCCCAAACAACCCAGATCACACAGCCTGCAGCCTTCAGACAAGGACGGAGCACAAAATTCTGGGCCCTATGTACAAATCATCTTGGTGGGCACCTGTGGACTTGATTGATACGTCGTTGTCATGCATTCTTTTCCTATGGTATAAGACAAAGGTAACAAGCTTGCCAGCCCGTATAGCTTCCTGGTTGCTTTTCCTGACATTATTGCAGATATGTTCTGCTGCTGCTCTTTGTTTGGTACTTTTTTTAGGCCTATAGTGTAGTTGTGTTATTGTGGCTGTCTCTTCTTTTGGAGCTTGTTTTGGAACAGGCCCCCCCTGGGAGACCTGTGTTTCCCTGCTGGTATGTACCAGAAGTACAGGAATTACCAGAAGTGATAACTGCATGAGCTCCTAGGAGCAGGTTAGCTGGATAGGCTTGAAGCTGGATTTACACTCGCTTTGTGTCTACATAAGTTCGGTTCCAGTGTCTCCACCATGGCACCCTGCTTGCAGCGTGGTTATGCAGAAGTACTTCCTTGTGATTGGTCAGTTTGTGATTATGTGTTGGAGCTTCTTGCTGAATTTGTGTGGTTCCCGCGAAAGAAAAACTGCAACACAGCACTGTAACCATTGGCTCAATTGCAAGAGCACATTTCACTGGCATTAGCTGCACTGACTTTACTGTATGCAGACGCCATGCGAGTATAGATCCAGCTTAAGCTGTTTGACTCTGCCCAGAGCTTACAAGTATTACCTGATTGTATTTGGGTGTTTTTCTCCTCCAGGTGTGCAACCCCGCTATGGCAGAGAGAGCACCACAGTGATTGATTGGCTGCAGCTAACTGCAGGACTTATGGGATAAGTCCCCTTTAGTTGGTCTATGTACCCCAGCTTTGGTCCACTTGGCTTTCTGTTGGCTGGCAGGAGCTGTCCATAAAGCATCTGGCAGGGCAATCAGCAGCCAGGCATCTGGATGACATGACTGACCCACTGGAGTTGTCTTTGTGCTAGGATTGCCTCAATGCCAATGGTGTCAGTGCATTGGAGATTTTCAAAGGGGAACAGAATCTTTCCACGTGATTACCTCCTCACAACCTTGGGAAAAAACTTCACTTTCCATTTCTTGACTTGCATCTTCTGTATCTCTTTCTCTGCCACAAAAGCAGACCACATACAAGCTAGATAGATACAAACTTATCTTAACCTGCTTCTATCATCACATACAATAGAATAAAACTTGATGTGTTAGTAATATTCTTTTATTTGAATTGGCTGCAGATGATTGTTATTGAAAAACTCTGCATGAGCTCCTCTTGTCTCATCCTCAGTAATCATCTGGACCTACTCCTGCTGTGTCTGAAACTGCGGACCTTGTGGTTCATGATGTCAAGCTTAGCTAATACTGATGTTGCAATGTTAAATTGGTACTGGAAATGTTCAATATATATTGTTATGCAGTAAAGTATTTGCTTTGGCTACACCATCAAACACACAAGTCAGGGTTTGTGTTGTACCACCTGTCTTACTATGAACTTATCCTGTACCTTTTACATGCAGACTGGGCAGCTTTCTGATTCATGTCACTCCCTATTTTCTAGTTCAAGGACTCAAGGATTCAAGAATTCCTTATTGTCATTCCAACACAAGTTAAACATGGGGTGGGACGGAATTAGTTACCCTGGTCCCGGTTCAAGCCCAATAAATAAGTAATATATGAAGTAAAAAGTAAAGTAGAATAAGTATTAAGGAAAAAATAAAAACAAGATAGAATAAGCTAATTTGAGCTAGTAGATAAATATGAACAGAATAAATAGTTCATGCACTGAATGCAGTAATTCAATAATCATTATAGGACAGGCTTTTTTTTTTACCTTTTCCAAGTTAAATATTTTTATAAGGTATTAAACCTGACTTGAAAGCACCAACCCTGGTTATAATAATTTGACTCTGACTCTGAAAGAGACTCTGACTCATCATTCATTATGGCCTTAAAATTGGGGAAATTCTCCTCCTGCTTTATTTTATTTATTTAAAAAATAATGGATAATTTCTTATCAACATTAAAGACTTTGGGCTCTGGTGCATTCACTTTTTCAAAAAACTTGATGTCAGTGGCATCATCGCAACCATGAAAATACAAGGAATCAGTTGCCACCAAAAATGCCATGATTGATCTCTGGGAAAGGTCTAAAATATTGATACAAATTGAAACTGTTTTTTTTATTGCGAGGTCCATAAAAGTAAAATAATGATCACAACTTTTAAGAATTTCTGCTGATAATCAATCTGTGTTGACTTCAAATGAATATTAACGTGTTGCCTGCAGACAAATGCTGACATCAGCTCAAACTGTTAGTTTGGGTGAGCCCCTCACTTAATTTTCTTACCATGTTTTTTCTCTCCGTATGTTGGTGTCCATACTTGACTTTCTTTGGAAAATGCATGACTTTCTCACCTCCTTTCAATCCCCCAAGCATCTCAGCACATCATGTTTTAACAAAAGACAGCCCTGTGTCAGTTCCTTCATGACCAGTTACTACAACAAGCTAGCTACAGTAAAACACCTTTCTAGTACCACTAACCTAATAATATGTACTGTATATGGACATTCCGATATTTGAATGTCTCTTCCATGTTGTGATTCTTAAAGTCAGTGCTCCAATTTTTGGATGTAAATCAGTGCATTATTTAGCATTTTTAGTTTTTCCTTGTGTAACTTTATCTTGGACCAGTTCTTTGTTACTAGTCAATTCATCCAGTAGTGAAATAGTGCAACAATCTGTAACAAATTCTGAGAGGGTGACATTTCCAGCTGTTTTATTTTGTGCAGCATCCATGTGACACATAAGGAATAACTTGTCAAACACCTAACATAAATATCTTTTTAACCATGAATTTTGCAACATCTAATTCTAACTCACTTCAGACCTTCAGCATTTTTTATGCTTCTTTATCTGAACATTGAGAAAACAGTTGAAAGGTGATTATTTGCACGTGATAGAAATGACATTTTTCTGCCTCCCGTGTCTGTCCAATCAGACAATATGGAGGCTACGACAGGCTACATAACTGACAGAAAAATATTTTGCACCATTTTAAAAGTTTGAGATGGGCTTCAGTGACCATCGATCATTGATGTAAATGGAAAATTAAGAGCTAATTGAAGATGAAAAGAGCTTGTATTTCCATGAAACTGCATTCTTTTATTATACATATTAGTCCATAATTTGCTGTCTTATGTAGCTTTTACTATTACATCACCTTATTCCGGACTGCTGAGGTTATACCGGTGGATGTGCCCCAGTATAAACAGTCTGGTAACACATATGCTGGACAGGTGCCAAATTTCAGCTTTGCTTATTTTCATGTTTAAAAAAAGAGAGAAAATGTAGCTTAATTAAAATTCTTCTCAGTTGGTCTTGACTTCCTTCTCAAGGAGGACAATGATGTATGTTATGCCAAAGAAAAGACTGAATTAACAGATGAGTCGTATTTGACTGTCGGATATACCGTTAAATCTCTGGTGATAGCTTAAATATATTGAAGCTTAAAGAGATGATACATCCCTACGGAATTCTGTTGTCTAAAGACATTAATAATTGATCAGAGGTTGGCACTGCTATTGCAGAGCATTATTTCAAACTTGAGGTTGTTAACTTTACTTCATACCTACTGATTTTAGGAAAATTTGGATACATGCTTCATTTTCAGCATAAAAAGTGCTGCCTAAAGTAAAAAAAGTACTAAACACGTACAGAATTTACTGAATAAATGTGTATATTTTGCAAGGCAAAATGTGCTTAATGTTGCATCTTTGGAAACAAAATGAATCCTTATGGAAAAACCTGCACGGTAAATCAATGAAGAGTTTCTTTAATTTATGGTAACATAGATTATTCAGAATACTGTTTGTCTTTGAATAAAATTGGCTAACCTGCTAAACCTAACAAAAAAACTCTTTTATAGCAAAAAACAAAGAGGTGATCCAGTATTCCTACAAGGATTGTTTAACATTTGCTCATTAAATGTGAAGTAGCAGCCAGGAGATTTCAAGAAGCAGAAAAAAAAAAAGTTCAGTATTAAAACTTCTTATCCAACTCATCTAACCCACTTAAAAATTGCTTACTGTTTCAACAAACTGATATTTAATTAAATAAAAAAATAAAGCCTCTGTAGGCAGTAAAACTTTGTCACATTCCTTAATCACCCCTTTTTTCAGTGTCTGTAAACTGCTGTCTTAAAGACGCTAAAGGTACAGGCTGACGTTTATGTGCCAGAGGATGATTTCTGTTCAAATAACAAAAAATGCTCTTGACAAATGTCAGATTTGCAGTACATTTACTAAAACCTTTGAAACCGGCAACTTTTTCATATTCTGCAAAGTGTTGCTCTTAACAATGGGGTGAGAAGTTAATCTTTAATTAGCTCAAGATTCGCTTATGACAGCACTGTAGAATAAAGTGTGAGGTTAATGCACTCAAAATGAAATGAGAACAGATGCAGACTACCTGTTGATGATCACACTGCCATCCTACATAAGGTTGCAGGAGTAAAAGGCTAAATGCTTCTCTACAAACCTCTCGTTGGATGTCTACATCAGTCAGAGTTGATGTTTAAATTGTGAGGGCCGACGGTAGAAGATTAGCTGCACAGTTTGAGCCACTTTAATTTCAATCAAATAAGCTCCAGTGTGCCTAACGTTCAGTGCTGAGCCCTCTCATGGATCAATGGGCCTTGAGCCTTGATGATCTCTGGAATTGATTGTCTGCCTCATTGATCATTACCTCAGCATTAAACAATCAAACGTCTCTTTAGTAAACAAACACACCAAATAAAGACATCCTTGGAATTTGGTCTCAGCAGGCGCTCTAACTATGTGACAAAAATATATGAACTGAAATCCCCTTCAGAAGAGAATATCAAATCATAAGAGCGCTTAATATTTCACTGGCTTGATGAAATATGCATTGTAGCCCAGAAAAGAGGAAAAATGCAATAATTTGGATGCATTATGTATGAGAAGGTCCGCTGGCAAAAATGACACTGCACTGCTGAATAATCTCCATTTTACTATCACCACAGCACAAAGAGATATTGTTATTACTACGTATTTCATCTGGATAGTGCAGACACATTGCATTTTGTATTTAAGGCCTAACTTAAGTGTGCAGAGCACACAGATGGTTGTTAATGAACTAAAGCACTGACTGCAGTGTCCTTTGCCTCTCATGATGAACCTCACAGTGGTGCTGTCACTCAGCCCCAAAGGAACATGAAAGAAAAGAGGTGAATGAAGCAAATGTTTATTTCAATTCTAACAAGAGAAGACTGGTGGGATGTGGAAAAGAACCACCGTAGAGCTCAGCGATTTGCGTCACAATGGTAGTCATCATCACACATGGCTGTTTTAGGAGGGACTCATCTGGCCTGAAAAGCAGAAAAATAGAGATTTACAAGCACATGGCATTCTTTGTTATCCAGTCTAACTGTAAATGTTAATATATCCACCAAATGGGCATTAAAAACTGAAATCAGATATATACAGAAAATACTGGTCCAAAAGGTCTAATGTTGGTGTTTCTTAAATTAAGTTTTCAGTCTTTGTCTAATCCTTGTATGTGTTTAGTTAATATTTGTTTTATTTCCTATCAAGTTGTAAAACTGCCTTCTCCTTTTATTCATTAGAATTTTCCTTCCTGCCTCTGTTTCTGCTTACCACTTCCAGCTATTGATCTCCGTCTTAACATACTAACTAGCAGATTATTCTCTTAGGACCTTTTCCCCTTTGAGAATTTCTTTGGTTGAGAAGATGTCTAAAATCTACAATAGACCAGGAACCGGTGTACCCTACTTCTCGTCTAGTAGGCTCTGCAGGTTCCAGCCGCCTCATTGGATGAATATAGAAAATGGAATCTTCTATTTTAAGCTTGATAATTATCAGATATGTTAATTAGATTAAATCTAACAAATATGTTAATCTTTTCATTTTAAGTCAGATTCAATTAAAACTGGAAATATAATTATAACATGCACATCTCCAGAGAATCGAACTCTTAACCACTGTCTTGAAAGTGTTTGCCACTACTCACTGAACTACCTCATAGTTGATAGCAGCACAACAAATATGATGCACGACCAGACATGTTCAGTGATGTAGTTTTTCTTTTGTATTCACATATTCATCTTTCACCTTTACAATGTCTTAAGAGAGTTTTGTTTGCAGTGTACAGCCTGCATCGTTCCATGAGTAAAAGTAAAATATTGAGTAAAAGAGTAGTTCAAAAATACATTTTAATATTGAATAAAAATATCTACTATGTAATTTATTTTTATATACAAATGAAAATCTTGAAGCAAATTAACTAGAAATTCAGTTACAGTCTAGACTTGCCAGTCTGCTGATTTCCTCCGACCTGCAGAATGAAATGGCTGCTAAATAAGTACTAATTAGTTTGACATACATCACACCACACGGTGTTGAATGCTGAGGTTCAAAGTTCTTTTTATCACCTTCAAATACTGCTTAATGCAATAATTACAGATTATAAGCCACAGAATGTATTCCTTCTCTTTTAGTCTTTATTTCACAAGAATCTTTAAGTCTCAGAGCAGAATTTAACTTTAGAAAGTAGTGAATGGGGTTGACATGCACACAGTTTCCTCAGACACCATGACACAAATATCAAAAATACACATGCTCCACAGTGTTCCAACATGCTGGTATTTGCACACAAATCTTTTGGACAGTAATTTTAAAAAGTAAATGCACCAAAACAGGAGGCTGACTTAGGCACAGACTCTGGTGTTTGCAATGGACAAGTAAACCCGGCTCAGAGCTCAAAACTGTGCAAAACAAACAATGAAATGCTCTAGGCCCAAACCAATTGTTTATCAAGACAGTGTACAAGGAGGAGAGTAATTTGATGTAGCATGCCTTTCCTTGGAAAGCCTCTTTAAGGGGACTACTTTCCTATAATATGTTACTCTGTTTTTTAAGGGTCAGTTGTCGCTGACTGATCCAGATATAGGTAGGAAGAGGCAAAAAAACATACAGGCATATATAAAGCCTCTACTTTAAACAAAACAACGATAAGAGAAAAAGGAAATATATTAAATCTTAATTTTAATAAAACTAAACATGCAAATTGTTAAAACAAACTAATGTTTAAACAAATACATACATATATATAAAAGATTTAAAAGCAGCAATTGAATTGCCTTTTAAACATCTCCTAAAACTTTCTACATTGTGACACTTGTTAGCTAATTAGTGATATTATTTCATAATTTAGCCCTCAATAATTGGCTGCACCTGGTGACTGAGGCAGATAAATATCTGCTGAATGTTGAGTTACATAAGAATAGACCTTAATTAACTTGGAAATAAGACAGAGAAAGATCAGGAATCTGTCCTTCGTTTGAGTACATTTTAAATGTAAAAATGACAATTAAAAAAACACTAAACTGAGAAGTATTGATATCATAAATAGTGATCATTTTAAAGTTCTTAAATAAATGAATATACTGAACAGATGAGTCGGACCAGGCTGTGACTCTAACAAAGTGATTCTGTGGGACCAGAATTTATTGAAGGGTGGTTGGAAAAGCATTTGCTCCAACAATTACTGTAAGAAACCTTCAGCTGTTGGTATTTCTTTAGGTTATGAATGTTCCCTCTTCTCCATGCTGCTGTCATTCTGGATCACTACATCTCACATTACTGCCTTCTTCTGTAGTTTGTCGACCAACACAATGTCCAGTTGGTTAGCATTACTGGTTTACCAGTCTGGATCTGGAACTTCCACAGGACATCCACTACTTTTAGTGGTATTTCTGATCTTTTCCAGAATTTCCCAGAACACTATTCCAGCCACCTGGTTATGGCACTACATGAACGCCACCTGTCTGGACCTTACACCCTGCTACTATGTGCTGGACTGTCTCAGAAGCTTCTTGGCAAAGCCTCCACCAGGGGGTAATGTCTGATGTGAACACCACAGCCTCTATCGTCACTGTGCTCAGTGCCTGTTTTGTCAATTAGCTGAATTTCCTCTACTTTGTTTTCTATGTAACTCTGAGATAATTGTCATTGTTGCCTGCCAGATATAGCTGTTTTCATTTTCTTTTCTTTTTTTGCATTAGTTGTATCATGTAAAATTAGTTTGGATCTTCTACCTGCAGATTTTGTTTGTAAGTTTTTTTTTAAAAATATATTTCTTTTCTTTTTTTTTTTTTTATTTGTTTTTTCCTTCTTTGCCTGCCCTTTGGGTTCCTTCATTTTGGTTGTCCATTAACTCAGTGTCACACTTTATTTTAGTAAACACATATAATTAGAGCTTGCTAACATTGCATAAGGGATCTGATCGTGTTGCTTAGTTGATCGACATATGTTCTTATTAATGGATTCACATTCAAAGAGAATATACCGCCACCATAAAAAGCGAATTCTCCCATGTCTTTGCCCCTCCGTGTGTCAAAGACATGGGAGATTTTTTCTAAAGTAACAGTCAAAAGATCCCTCAACAAGCAATCTTCTGTCTTTCTTGAATCAAACCATCCAAAACTTGGGCCTGGCTGTTTAAAAGCCAAACAATATAAGCATATATATATTTGTATAAATGGCTGGCTAAGTCGCAGAATGGTTGGCAGACCTTAGAGTTGATCTTACTGATCATCTAACCACCCTGAACAAGAGCCTACAAGGGAAAGACCAGCTTGTGCCACTACTTTATGCGCACATGAAAGCATTTTGTGTGAAGCTCTGTCTCTTTAAGACAAAACTACGCAACTTCGATGCTGCGCACCTCCCCACGCTGTCCGAGATCAAACCTGATTTTCTACGGGCCAATCTTTCTACAAAAAAAGGGGGAATATGCGTCTGTGATCACATCTCTTGAAACAGAATTCAGACTGCACTTCCAGGATTTTTCTCTCATTGAGCAAGAAATCAAACTATTCTTGACTCCTTTCTGGGTGGAAGCTGAATAAGCTGTAGTTAGAACTCATTGAAATAACTCTTTGAAATGCAGTGTGATGATTCTCTGAAGGATCAACATCAGCATCTTTCTGTCCCCGAGTTCTACCGTAGCTTGGAAAAGAAAAAGTTTCCTCTGATGAGACGCCACGCAAAAAAAAATTATCAGTCTGTTTGGCTCAACATACATATGTGAGCAAACATTTTCTGTGTTAACGCTAAACAAAAGCAGACTAAGAACCAAAATGACTGACAGTCATCCCCGTGATGTCCTTTGCATCACAACCACCAAGGTTACTCCCAACTTACCAGCCATTCTGCAGTCCAAAGCACAGCATCACTGCTCCCACTGAGTGCAATTCCGTTCCAATTTTAGGTGAGTAAAAAATATATTACACAGTATTTGTGTTAATAAGCATTGCTGCACATAACTGGTGTGCAGGTACATATTGCGCAATAACCCTCCTGTTATGTTCATTTGCCAGGAACAGCAATGATGTTCCAGGGTCAGTTTAATTATCCAAAATATGTCTCAAACCAAAAAAAATCCTAACAAGCACTGTTAATATTTCATTACTAACTCCATTGCTAATTATTCTAATAATATTTTGTTCAATGGTGTTCCTTACCTCTCACAGGTAATGGTTCAATTAGGATAATTTGCTCAGTTTTCATAAAAACAAATACATGTTAAAACTACTCCAACCGGCTTTCCAGTGTAAACCTGCATGTTCCATGCATAGCTGGTGTGGTCTTGATTATCAAATCGGATTACTCTAGAGAAAATGTGAAAAGTCTATAGGGACATTGTGGCTCGAAATATAGCCCCTGCATGTCTCTGCATCCCACAGACTGGCTTTTGATTCATTCTTCGACCTATAGACCCCAGCCAGGATGAGGAGCTGCAGATACGCATCTAAATGTGTTTAATCCAGCTCCTGCCACTTGTCCCCAAAAACATGCCTTCCTTCTAGATTAATCATTTCCAGAATGATTAATCTAGAAGGAGGGGGGGGGGGGGGGGGGGGGGACGGGGACCGGTTCTTTTTCCCTGGTCCCCTTTGTTTTGTTTTTGTGTTGGTTTTTCCCTAGGTGTTTT
>JBAMHW010000019.1:9064564-9101963 GCA_037177495.1 Rhadinocentrus ornatus
CCTGGAACCAAGGAATAAGTCATTTGTCTGCCCTTTAAAAAACATGAGATTATTTCCAGCACTTCATCAGAAGTGCATCGCAAGCTAACAATTTCAGATACAGCTGCACACAGAGATATCACTGTGTGTGAAAGGGCATTACATCCTTTTCTTTTCTATAGTAATTACAAATTTTGAATATAAATGAAAACAGCTAGAGCACCTGTTTTGTCACCAGGCAGAAGAGATCCTAAGGTGGAGGCTACATGGTATAACGCTCACAGACATGCTGCGCTTGGCAGGAAACACATGGCAGAATTAGAAATACGATCTCAGTAATTGTACATATTAATGTCAATAAAAACAGCCTGGTTTGTTACTGCTGTGAATAAATGGCTTTATTTTAAATGAAGCCAGGAATAATAAAGCCTGAAAAATGAGTGTCATCTTTGTCCTGCAGTTGGCTTGTAATCTGGCAACTTCACAGGACAAGAAAACGTCAGTGATAGCTGTGATCACACATTTTCACCTCTTCCTTCACAGTCAGCAAGAGAGCGAGAGGTTGAGAGGTTTCTACAGATATAACATGTTATAGATGAGCGATAAGCGCTGCAGTCTGTGATCACAGCCACTTACCTTCATTGCTTTGGTCTCGATGATGCTTTTGGGAAATCATTCACCAATCTGTACCATGTGTTTCCTATTAGATTTGCATTTTTTTGTTGTTTATTCTCTCTCTCTCTCTCTCTCTCTCTCTCTCTCTCTCTTTCTCTCTCTCTCTCATGTATGGTAACTGCTAGAATTTAAAATTTAAAATTTAATTTTTTACCTTTCCCTACCTGTGTTCACTTGTATTTGGCAATTAAGGATGTTTTTGTTTCATTCATTTGTTGTTAATACCCATTAATACTTTAACTACTGCACAGTGAAGGTGAATGCAATTCTGTCAAGGGTCATCACAGCACTGAAAATTACTTTTTTTGGCATTTTATAGCTGCATGTTTTCCTGAAAACAAGCGTCATATTACTTTAAAGTGTCATTTTCTGTGGAGCAACACTATTCCAATTAGGTCTTGGTAAGCATCATAATTAAAATGACATTCACTGCAGTGGATACCTTTAAAAAAGGAAACAAAGAAGAGCCTATGTGCATGGCTAAATACCATATTTAAAGCTTTAAATTATCAGATTTACTGATATTTAGACACTGTCTCATCCAATTTATGGCATAGTAACTTTGTACATCTTGGCACTTGTGTCATTAAGTTTTGCCATAGAACACTTATTCTGCATGTAAGCAAATGTTCTGTTTGGAGGGCTTCCCGTGGCTGTTTCTTTAGCAAGCTGTCCACATTATTTTGTGTTTTTCAGCCATCTCTTTCAAGCGTGTCTGATGGAAAACATTTTAAAATGTAACGCAGTTTACACCTGCCACATAATAGCATGCACTTCCAAATTTACTTGCTTAATTGAAACCTGAAGCACATTTTACATTTAATTCATTCAAATTGCCTCTGTAACTTTACTGATTGTGTGAAAGGATGTGAATTCTGCACATAAAAAAAAAACACTTTTAGTGCACCACAGAGTTGGCTAAGCACACCTTGCAAAAAAACAGCATGTCAGCACTACAGTATGGAGTGAAAATAGGTTTTTAAAGTGGTCACAAATTAGTTTTATAAATGGCCACAACAATCTGTACTTGAATTTTTGGGACTCACACAAATCTACAAAATGAGGGGGAAAATCATTGTCTCCATAGGTCAAATGGTAATCCAAATGTCCACAGAGCAATCTGGATTGATTCACTGGAAAAAAAAAAGGCCGTCTAGAAATAAGCAAAAAAAATAAATAAAAAAATAGAAACACAAGATATTTAAGCTTAAAATAAGCCCCCCCCCAAAAAAAATAAATAAATCTGCCAATGGAACATATCAAATTTATCTAGGTAAGATTTCTTGAAGTAAGGCAATATGTGCCACCCTTACAAGATCTTGAAGTTAGCTGGAAAATATTTTAGCTATATTTTACTAGTATTTTATTTGAAGTTTTTTGTCTCATAACAAGATTGTGTAGCTCAAAACTAGTATTTTTACCTCTGAAAAGTAAATTTTTTTTTTTACCTTTCCAATGTGATCCTGCTTATTTCAAGTTTACATAACTCATTTTAAGTTCTATATTTGTGATATTTTTCCAGATTTAAGTCCACCTACTTGAAATAGGATTTAAAATTAGGATTTTGAAACAATATTTTTATGAAGTTAGCTTTCCTGACTATTATTAGGCAATTGTTTTAGCCATTATAACTCATAATTATCCTAAGTGTAATAATTTCTAGTGTACAATAGCTTTAGACTGATTGTTTTAAACTAAGGTCACATCGTATTGTCAACCTTTTACACTGTTTTCAGCTTCTGTCTGACGTGGATTCTTATTGGTTTCCAATAGGAAGAGTGTTTAATTTTTCATCATTAGTCACTATAAACCATCATATGTGCTTGACTTCAACATCATATTAGACTGATGCTGTGCCGCACCAGGTTTTGGTAGTTTATCACTGCTGCTGTCAGATGAGGGTTGGGGTTATGTTCTAGACAGGTCCTCAGTCTATAACAGGGTCGGCACAAAGATAAAAAAAAAGACAAGCATCCATATTTATTCCCACTTAATCCTAAGGGGTTAATTTAGGATCAGTTAACCTAAGATGCAGGTTTTTGGATGGTGGAAGAAACCAGAGCCCCTAGAGAAAACTCACTCATGTGTAGGGAGGTAGGACAACAATTATGTAACCAAGAAAGTGTATTATTTTTACCATTTCTAAAGCCTCTTTACTGTTTCATCTACAAGAAGCTGCTAGAAGAGATAAATAATAATAAAGTATGTACATGGAGCAGGGTTCTCATGTTTGCAAATCAGTTAGACAAAAGGCAAATCTTTTCCAGCTAAGAAAGCAGCTCATCTTCTGAAGTCAGTACAGACTCAAAAATGTGTTGTAAGCTCAGAATATTAAAAAAGTTTAATATGGCCTTCCTTCTCTTGAGGCTGATGAACACTTCTTTAACTTGTAGAGAACTTCTGTATTTTCTCTCCTGTGGTCTTCATGGAAGACTTGTTAATGATATGCAAACCTCCTGGAGTGGTGAAGTAGATTCCATTTTGTGGAGCTGTCTGTGTGCCAAACTGAATGTACCAAACTGTCAATGTGATTGCTGCTAAAGTTCCTGCTTTATATTCATTGGATTTGTTGTTTTGCATTGAAAATTCCTTTTTAATTTCACAACTGTTTTTTATCAGATTTGATCTACTTTTTAATTATTTATCTGATTTTTTTTCTTTCTTCTTGTATGTAGATGCCCTTACAAAGTTAAGAGTAAGCAAATATAACTTTTACATTAATAGATTTTGGAAAACAGCTAAAATAATAAGAACTAGATTAGTGACAGAACACATTGGGACCTACGTTTACCATCCAAATTTTTAGTCCTATTACTACGACATGACACACATATGCTATATATAGTTTCCTAAATTTTCTTTATATTAAAAAATTAAATTCTTCATGTTTTTTTTTTGTCATCAAAATGTTTTACAAAGTCAAAATCAAGTGTTTTCTTTATGTTTTTACATTTAAAGCTCCATTAAGTGTAGTGGTTCTTTATTGTGCCTGGTTTCTTGAGACCATTTTTCCTGACACATGGGCCAATAGGAAAACAACCTGCATTAGAAGAGCTACTTCTTTTCTTTCTCCCTTCTGAAAGTTAAAATTAATCAGCTTGTTCCACATGTAGTAACGGATAACATTAGATAAACTTCTTCTCACTCCCTTTTTAAATATGTTTTGCATGTCTTATTTGTTCTGTATGTCTTTTGTTTTTTAATGTATTTCTTTTTCCTCATATTTTTTCATGTTTGAAATAAAACAAAAAAAAAAGACACACACACACATTTTGAAATTGGTTGAGTCATTAATTGTAGTTCTCTATGTTTCTACTAATTCTAAAGAAAATCTTTGTTGGACCTATGTATGCCATTTTGCAGAGCTTACTTCCTGTCTCCGAGCTAAACCAAAACTCACTTTAGTGGGGATAATGTTTAAAATGCCAAAGAAATTTACCTCTTATTAGCAAACTCAGAGGTATATTATTCTTCAAGTTCATCGTGGCCCATGAATCTATTTTACATCCAAAGCTTAAGACTGAATATGTCAAGGTAACATGCAAAAAAATGTTATAGAAAATATTGATGCATCCTCAAATGAGCTCTCCACAAAGGCTTCTGCTCAGATTGTGTCATTTTTAAAAGTAGGTGATCAGGTATAAAAAAGGGACCAGCATTTCTCCCTGCATTTCTGCCATTTTTTATCCTCTTATAATGATCATCTGACTTATTGCTCAAATCAGCATGGCTCTTTTTAAATTAGGACAGAAAAGACACAACATGTGGCAGCGTGACATCCGCAGCAACACTACTATCTACTAGTGCCAACAAAGAGAAAAGGGAAGGGAGAAGAGCTAGTGTTTAGCTTAGAGAATAAAATATGATGGCAAGGAAGGCTAAGGAGTGGGAGGATAAATGAGGAATGATCCCTTATTGTGCTTGTCTTATGAGGGGCATCCATCAACAGTGACACCCGGACAAATAAAACCCTTTTTTCCCCCCCATATTCAATTATATGCTATGAGGCAAGTTTTACACACAATTCTGCACACAAACACACATTAATCTATACAGGCAAAAGAAACAAAAATAAAACAAAACAAGGGGGTTTATATAAATGCACTGAATCACAATCGAACATGGCTTACATTTTTGCGTCATTCTCGCACATGGTTGGTTAATCTCTGCTGAATAATAGGAGTTGCCCAATGGCAGTGATGTAATGTGTAACACAGTCTAACAGTTTCATGAAATAATATAAGAACCAAAGAGAACCGAGACGCAGCTGCAGTGTGCGTGCACACACTCCCTCGCAAATGAAAGTTGGAAGCAAATTTAGATGCAGAGCAGAGGTTCCTCCAAACTTTAGAGAGGGTTAAAATTGGAACTTTTAGCAGCCTTGCTTGATTAAAGCAAAGATGGGACCAGCTAACTCTTTGATGAGCTGGCTCCAAAATCCTGAAGGAAGAGAGAGCATGCAACTAATGATTAAAATATTATATATATAAAAAAAGCTCAAACAAATCAGTGAAATTGAATTGAACTACTAAAGAATAAAACAGATTAATGACGAGGATGTAAAAGAGATGACCAATGATTGACTTAGAAAGCCAAGTAAGTGTCAGTAAAAAATAGATCCCAGGTATTCCTCTCCAGGTGAAATATTGTAGCATTTTATAGGCCAATGGTTCCCAGACTATTTTTCTTTAGACTCCCTAATGCAACAAGCAAAAAACCATGAGCCCACTCCACGCAGAAACCCTGCTTGACTTGATGTTTTCATTAGCTAACTTCTCACCACATATAAAACATTCTGTCCTGTCCTTTTTAAGCTTACGATCAACATGTAGCCTTACATATCTGCACTGTGGAATGTTTCAGACATGCTTCAATAATGAAATAGTGTAAGAAAAGTCAAAATTACCAGGATAGACATGAACTCAGGCCACTGACCTCCCTAAAGGTCACAAATGAAAACTGACTGGATGCACAGGTACCGGCCTACTGAGTAACTTTATTCTTGACCATGTAAATATGTGTTGTAAAATATTTTGTACAGCAAAACTTGAAGATTCCCATTTCTTCACTGTGGAACCTGGTTTCAAAAGTTTTTTGGATCCCTAAAACACTGAATGAAAGACTCAAAATATTATAAAAAAAAAACAAAACAAACTTAAGCAGACAGACAAACACACAGGCTCTGAACAGTCAAATCCTCGCCAACTCCCTGTGCTCTTTGTGGATTTGAATTTGGGACCACTGTTATGGAAAGCAACCTTTTTATAATTCCTTTTATTTATTTATTTATTCTTAAATCAGGCAAGACAGATTAAGAACAAATTCATATTTACAACTGGAGCCAGGCAAAATGCAAGGCCTTTTGAGGGAGAGGGAAAAAGATCAAACCCAATAAATAAAAGAAACCAAACCAGCTGAATGAAGAGAAGTTTAGTGAACAGTGCATTTAAAAAAAACAAAAAACCTGCAACTAAAGTAGACATGAAACAGGATTAAAAGGAAAACAGTTTGTAAATATTTTGTATGGAGCACGGTCAATAGTGAATTACAACAAGTCAAGAGAATTGCAAATTTGGAACAAAGAAAGTACGATGAGGACTTTCGTAACTCGCCCAGTGACACTTTAATTTGTAGACTACAGAATTTGGGGATTCAACCAACCACTCAATAACTAAAAACAGACCACCTCGCCTTCCTGAGCACATGTAAAAACAGAGATCAGAGCCTACACGTTTCATTATTTTGAGCAATCAGCTGACCACTTCGGCCTCAGACAGTTACATGGACTGGTTCCTTGTGTCTCGGTCCATTCCCGACAAAAATCACTCTGTTTTTATAGAAGGTTACTGCAGGTTACTGCTCATGAGTACTTTATACAACTCTACTTTAAAATAAGCAAAATATTGATCAACAACCTACAAACTAAGTTCACACTATTAACTATTATTACATTTTCCTATCCTATCCTAACTATAAGCAAATAAGCATGACCAATGCTTCTACAGGCCTGAATTAAGACACCAGTATAACAAGAAAAGTGCAAAGTTCAATCATCCTTGTTCACTAATTATGATTATTATTCAATGTTTATTATTTTTTTGCTGAGGTCTAAATCAAATTAATCTTTAATTCACTTTTCTGCCATAGAGATGGGCAAATTAGCTAATTAGACAAGAGATCCAGTTGACAATTGTTGTCAAGAGGTAATTTATCGTCAAGTAAAGCAGTGCAGCAATGATAATCATAATCAGGCTGCTTTGTCATTTGCATTTTGGCTGGAGAATAAAACATCTCGGGATGCCAGGCACTCACTCACTGCACCATCCTCTATCTTTCAGCATTTAAAAATGCCAGAATGTGGGCGGAAGGGGAGGGTTCTGCTGGTCCAAAAGCTCCAAAGCCAAAAACCTTAGTGTTGAGTCATTCTTGACAAATACATAATCATTTTCTGCCCTCGTGCAATAACAATCATTCTTATCACATTAATATTAATCATCCCTAGTATATTTATATAGTTTATTTTGATTTATTATTATTTTTATTTACTCCTAAATATTTTTACCGGCTAGAAGGCATGTTTCTTGATTATGAACAAACTGATTTATCCTATAACATAGTTTGTGTCCGTAATGGTTTTAATCCAATCTACATATAGTTCTTTTTCAGACTATTAGGCCTTCTTTCTACCAGCTGGATCTCCACCCCCATGAAAGCAATCACAGGAGGGACAACTGTCCCACATTCTTTAGGCGCTTTGATATATTTTCTTTTAAAGCACAAGTCACGAAGCACAGACGTTTATTTTGTTGCCTAGTTACGGCAGTTTTCAGCCTCCTTTCTTAAAAAAAAAAAGATCTCATACAAGTTCACAGAGGTAGAAACTGCTGTTATCAAATGGATGTGCTGCTAAAGGAGCATGAAGTCCAAGTCATGCAGCCATGTTTCCTGCATGAACAGCTCATTTATGCTTACACAACATGTGCACAATGGCAGGACAAGGTTATGATACAGAAAAAGAAGCAGCACATTCATGAAATCATGGGATCATGGATGGTGCATTCCCATCACAAAGTAGTCTCCAGACTAAAAATTTCCTCTCTTTTCCTGTGTACCTGTCTGTGCTTTACTCAGTCACACAAATTCACCCATGCACAAAAAAGCTGTGATTCGTAGAGGAAAAAGTCCACCTGCCAGATTGTAACAACAGACTAGCGTAGCCTAGCAACAGCTCAGAGACAGGCTTATTAGCCAGGAGAAGAAAGAAGAGCGCAACAGGGAAAACTTTTGCCTACGTCTCACACACACAAGCTGAAGGCCACATGAACTCAAACACACAAAGCTTCGTCCATGCCAACCCTCTTCATCCTCACATCCCTCCAAATGTCCCTTTTTTCCCATAATCCAACACTTTCAATAGCCCATCGACCAAAGGATTTGGCAACTCATTTCGTTTTCTCTTTCTGCCAAGAAACATTTTTAATTGTTAGTTTCTCACTCTGCAGTTTAACTTAGATGCTCTGGCACCTAAATGCAAGCCCAGATATGCCAGTTCCTTGGCACAAGAAAGAGTAGCTTGATTTGATTACCTTTTCTTAAAGGTGGTATTTCATATCACTGATATGATTATGGAGGCATAAGTGTTTAAATCAATGGTAAACTGTGGTTAGAGAAGCCTTTTGAAATGATGTGGGAATAAAGCTCACTCACAGACTGTAGGCACACACTCTTTGAACCTTGGATCTACATGAGTGGCCTTGACGTTTTCAGAGAAACTTGAGTACTTTATGTACCATTGATCCCTAGCAAATTTTTATCCATACACCTACGCCTAATGAAAAAAAAAAAAAAAAAAAAAAAAAAATCCATTTAGCCTTGCCTTATCAGATTTTCTTCATAGTCCAACCTTTGTTTTCTGCAAAACCTTGATAGCAGAATATTTAGGCAACAGTTGACCAGAAGAACTAGTGTTTAAGCAGGATAAAGATGAACAAAGACAGCAAAAGATTTCAAGTACGTCATTACCATAACTTTTTCACACTGCCTATAAACATTTCCTTCCATCTTGGCATCAGCGGTTTTGCTGCCAAAAATAAAATTTTTAAAATGTCTCTCTCCATCACCATCTCAGATTTTACTATCCCTGTCTCCTTTTTTTCTCTCTCTTTCTTAGACTTGCCTCTTTGCATCTCATTTGTCAACCGAGAATCTTCATATTACCACTTCCATCCAGAGGGAAGGGGCGTTGAGGCCTCAGTAATTACCCAGCTAGATTGGAAGTGCATGGGCCAAAGGGGTGAACCCCAGAGTACAGTAAGCCGTGATGTCGCTGTCACTATTGCACACAGTGAAACAAAGTGCAACCCAAAATTTAAATAGGTTAGAGACATAAAGGGCAAAGTGAGAAAAAGTCAAGAAGGATGAAAATGTTAAATTAGGTCTTTAGCTTTTACATGGAGTAGAAAAGATCTGCTTACCGAAAACCACTAATCTCATACTAAAAAAGCAGGAAAGTTTATAAAAATACCAATTTTTTTTATTAATTTTTTTATTTTTCACATAGTTTATTTGTCAAATCATTTAAATCATTAAACTATTTAAAAAAAATTCTTTAATTATAAAAGTTCCTTAGTCCAGTAAATGTTTGATGTGTTTCCACTTGTAACACTGGCAAACTTGAGGAGACGAGTAAAGTTTTTAAATTCTGAGCTGCCTCAAACTTTTTTCTGTTTGCTCAGCATTAATGTAGAGACCCAGTAGTTTCTTAGTACTGTACAACAGTGGGGAATAGAGAAGAGAAACCTGCCAAGCTCTGTCAAAATATACAGTGCACTGTATGCAAAGATTTGGGCACCGCTGGTCCATAGTTTTCTGTTACTGCAGCCCATAACCAAGTTAAAAGTATCCAATTCCAAAAGGCAGTACAATGATTCATTTTAGCAATCAAAGCTGGCAACACTTTCATATCTGTCCTTAATTTTTGTCCTTTTTTTTTTTTTATTAAATGTACCTTACAGCAACTACAGACTGTAAGAATATTTTAAGTGTAACACAATAATGTTCATTTGCAAACTTCTGGCACAACATTTTGTGGTAGTGTCAGAAGATTTCCTTATAATGGCTTCTGTGCAGGTCCTAATTAAATTGTAGTTGTTGCACAAAAGAACAATGAATTGTCACTCACAAGGATGAAGCTCTTAGAAGGTTAATATACTTTAAATGTAATTTAACAACAGATGTACAAGTTAATTAAATTTACCTAGAGACCAAGGTACAAGTGTCTAGTGAGATCAAGTCTTGTGCAAAACTAAACCTTTGCATGGGGTTGTGCCTTTTTGCACATCTGTGATATATATGAACAAAAGTACCACACTAATCTTGCTGTAAAGGTTGAAATAAATGTTTTATATTTAAAATTTGGGCTCTCAAGACCAGATTGCATTGCATTGCTGTTTGATTTTTCTGTGAAAAAAAAGCTTACTCACATGCACCCAGCGCTTAAGAATGTCCTATGAGTAATGTTGAACCTGATAAGCAGGTAGGTAAAACAGTTTTGCAATTAAGAAATGATCATTACTGGCACCAATCGTTTTTGGCCCTGCAAAATAAATCTTTCTACCAGAATTTCACACTGTTTTTATCCTGAACAGTTTCCTAAAATTAATATGGTTTCCTTCTTATTGTGTTTTAAAATGTATTATCAATCATCAAATTCCTCAGTTAGACCATACACTAACTCTGATATTTGATAGACAAATAAGAAAAATGTTAAAAATTAACCTTTAAAGGTTAACTTTCAGCAACTATGCAAAGCACTGAATGGTCCACTGCTTCTTCTTAACTGCGCTACATACAGATGTGAAACTGTGGTTTATTGAGTCACTTACTCATGAAGCCTTTAGAGGATTAATGGAGCGCAGTAGAGTGCTGTCTCATTCTAGGAATAAACATCTGGATTCGTATCTAACTGGTTATCCAGAGTAAACTGTTCATTTATAAGGCTTCGGCGAGAGTAGTGTGGATAACTTCCACATTATCACCGCTCGATTTTTACATTTTTAAACACTTACTTGCTAAATTAATTACTTGAGTTTAAGAAAAATTTCTGCATAAAAAAATGATTTTAAATGTAGATTCTAGATTTTAATTAAGATTTCTTGCATATCTTAGCACATGTTAAAGTGTGCATGAAGTAAAGGAAGGGAGTAAGCTAATCTTTGAAAAGCATTAAAAAAAGAAAAAAAAACATCAGGTGCAGTTCATGTCAGACCACAGCAAAGAGTGCAGTCTGCAGTTGTTCACTGTTATGTTTCACTCTTAGTATTACATCTTGCATCCAGTGTAGTGCCTCCTCTTTGTCACCCGTGTGGTTGCCCACGGCAACAAACTACTTGGCCAACGCTCTCCTGCAGCATCCTTTGAATCTATTAATTAAGACTTTACTTCTTGTTTATTTCATATATATATATATATATATATATATAGACATTATCTCCTTAACTCTCACCATGAGAGTTTTTCTTACCATGTAAATGTAGCTTTTCTCTATTGAATGTCATTTCAATGTGCTTGGCTTAAACTGAAATAATTGAGCTGCATGGCCTCAAACATGCAGGATATTTTCTACTATGATGCAAATACAATCATTTCTAAATCTACAGTAAAAATACCAACATGATCAGCAGCTGTCCTGCAGCTTAACAGTGTTGTAACTGGCTATAGATGGACTCTTTTCAATGCCACACTTGCCCAATTTATATCTTGCTGAAATAACCTGCATAGTTATTTTCTGTTTAACTTGCCTACTATTATACAACAGCTAAACCTTTATTGTAGTGGCATTTTGTTACCACACATTTGCATTGCTTATACTAAACTTAGGTGTGCTTAATCAGTGTAGATAATCTTGCTGTCTATCTTTTAATTACATGGTTGTGATTGGCAGCTGAAAAATTAAGTGAGATATTGGATTATATGAATTTTAAATGTATTCTTGGGAAAAATGCAATTTTGTTCACGGCTTTAAAAGAGCACCAAAATGCAGTTATTACAAGAGTCAGAGGAGACAACGTTAATGCAAATTTAGCTGAAGGCAAAAACAGGAATTATGTGACAAAGACAGGTAATGTAACAGCACAAATAAAACAAATAAAATTTAAAACAAAACAAAGCAGATAGGAAGCAAACAGGTTAGGGAAACCAGAAGGGAAAACAGAGAGACTGATGAAGGGAAGAGAGAAAAACAGGAGTCTAGATGTGCACATAAGAACTGAAAAGACACAATTAAGGGCAGAGCACACAATCACAGTGTTGAGGAAATACAACTGACAAGTTCAGACAGTACCCTAATGTCAGTATATCTGTGATATAGTAGAACAGAATACACTTCATAGTCACTGCTTTATTTACCTTCTAGCCTGGGAAACCAGCAGTTCCTTTGCAAAAATTATATCAATCTTTTTGTATCAAATGTGTGCACTTTAAATGAATTATTTTCCATTAAATATAAACTGAACAGCTTCATACCAACTTCTAGTCACTGTATTATAATTGATAACGAGCTGGATGGTCTCTGTCCTCCTCCATTCACTGGACAAGATGTCCATGATTTCCAAAGAGAATTTTAAACTTTTGATTCATCTGACCGCAAAGCAGTTTTCCACGTTACCTCAGACTATCTTAAATGAGCTTTGTGCCAGAGAAGGCGGCAGATTTTCTGGATTGTGTTCACATATGGCTGCATCTTTGCATGATAGACCTTTAACATGTATTTGTGGACTGTGCAGCAAACAGTGTTCACAGACAGTGATTTATGGAAGTGTTCCTGAGCCCATGCAGTAATTTCCAGTAGAGTCATGATTGTTTTTCATGCACTGCCACCTAGGAACTCAAGGATCACAAGCTTCAATTTTTGACCTTCACAGCCTTGTCCCCTACACACAGAGATTCCTCCAGATTCTCTGAATCTTTTTAAAATATGATATACTATTGAACGTGGAAAGGAACAAACTGTTTCACAATTTTGTTGTGGCTTGGTGAACTTCTGCCCACTGTGTAAAATTATGGAGAATTTTTTCTTAATTAGCTTTAACATTATTTACCTGATGTTTAGGAGGGTCGTCAGGTTTAGCAGAGCAATTGAGGATGCAAGATTCGGGGTCTTGACACATAGCTGCCTCCTTTAGATTGGTTTCATAATGGGAAGTATTCACTTTCTTGGCAGAATTTTGATCAGCAGAATCTGGTGCTTTGACAAGAGAAAAGAAGTAAAATATTACAAGAAGAAAATGACACAAGACTATGAGAAAGAATTCTGGGAGAATTTTTCTGAGACGTGCTTTCATTGTGCATATTCAGACAAGTGCTGGGAATCTTTGCTGATTCCCAGAAGCACCAGCGAGATTCAGATAAAAGGAAGTTAACAAGCACATGGAGAAGGGTTTAAGATTTTCAGTATAGAGTACACAGTAAAGCAATATTTAAATTGTAGGTACTTATTTGAGACATAACAGTTTATTGGAAAATATGTGATATTCTATGTCCACTTTGACAAGTGACTAGACCATTTTATCTTCTCTAAATGCCTCTGTAAAATTATACATCACCCATCCCAGTATCTTTACTGTTTGCATTAAAACAGCATGCAACAAATTGGATTATCCCTAAAAATAGAGCTGTCATATAACTTTTATCAACATACTAATTGCTTAATTAGCTGGCTAAATGTATCATAAGATACCTGGCACATCAATGAGAATAATATCTGACTTTAACAAAGCTGGATAGGTATCCAGGTAGCTCTTTCCAAAGTGCATAATCTGGTTAAGAAAATGGCTATTTCATGACAAGTTCATGCTGTTAATTAGCTGTTTATCTTATTGATTTAATCATGTAAGTCCTTTTTGCATTTGAACTACAGTCATTTTGGAGCTACAGTATGTATTACTGATGTTTGAAAGTCATGATGGTAGAAGCACTGCACATGAAAGTGCACGGTGTCATTAGGACTAGTTTGCATTGCAAAGCAAAGGCATTCAACCGATGATGATCACGATTAATTCTTTATGTGTTCCATTATGAAACATAATATCCCGCCCCCTGCTCATTAAACTTCCAACACACACACACATAGAAACTGGATACAGATGTCAAGATATTAACTTACCTTTAGCTCCAGTAATGGTAGCTATCCTTTGAAAGAAACAAGGTCTTGCTTTCTCCTGGACGGCAGCCGCTTGCTTCATGCCTGCCTTGGCAGCACTAGCCCAGGACCTGGCATTAACACCCCCACAGTCTGCACCTGTAACAGTAATTTACACAGCAAGGGGGCATGGATTAGTGCTCTAGCTATTTTGCGCGCACATTGTTTAGTCTGGCCTCTATCATGTTAAGTGTGATACAGAGGGTAGGCTTAAAGGAGCTGCGTTCTCTTTGGCTGCCAAGGAATTTTCAACAGTCTCCCCTCAGGGGTTCAACAAAATGCTATTGAATCAACAGGGCTATGCTATCAGGGTGTAAATTCTATCATATCAGCACCGACTGTAAACTGCTGGAGGAATGCTAGCAGTATATATCACATGCTCATTTATTGGGCAGAGCAGAATGGCCTTCAGCTACAGTGGTGCACCTGTTAAGAAGCAGAAGGGAAATCAAATAGAGCCAAATATAACCGAGCCGTATAATTTCACTAATCTCACAGAATATATATTGATAAATAAAACATGAATAACTTCAGGACTTCAGTGTAAAGTGTGTAGGGGACACTGCAAGCATTGTACAAGGCACACTCTTCGCTAAATTTATCCCTGGGGCTCTTGAGTTGACTTTTATCTATGTCCACTATTCTGTTCTGTTCTGCACCAGCAGTTAGTGTGGAGATGTCACTATGTAATTCACTTTTCCACTGCACAATAATCCCCTCATTATGAAAACTTCATGCCTACTGAGTCATCCAACTCAGGAAGTCCTTCTCTGCAACAGGGATGCAAAGTCACAGTGTGTTCATGCCTACACAAGAGAGATGCAGTGTTTTTGCACATGTGTGTTTGTGCATGTGGGATTACAACTGTCAAAATGTATTGGCAATTGATTGGAAAACATTTTTTAATACGTCATTTTTTTTTTTTTACTTGCACAACACAGGATCAAGAAGTAGGTTTCAAGTTCAAGCAAAAGGCTGGATTAAATAAGCACCACATAACCAAGGTAAATTCAGATAGCCAGCATCTTCATCTTGCAGAGATGCTGCCGCCTCTTTCTTCAATCAGCAAAGTGTGATGATGTCATGATAATAATGATAAATTCTTGAATACAAGAATGTGTGAATGTATGTATTTGTTAAAGAGAATGGTATAAACGTATGCTAGAGATAACCAAGCTGAAAGATATATACTTTAAGTAGCACGGCTAGAAAGAGACAAATGGCAGATTTATTACCTCGGTGAGGCTGATGGATGTTGGCCTTCGTTTCCTCACAGCTGACAGTAGGAGAGTGGTATTGGCTGACCAAGCCAAATGTTTGAAGGTTCAGCACTGATTCCCGATCTCCTGAACAGATGGAGGAGACCTCACGGGGCACATTTTTCACTCTCTTCTCATGGGAAACCCCACTGTCTTGGCAATGATTTGTTGAGTGAGAAAGACCTCTTTTCACCTCAGCAGCTTTGGTCTTGGGATTCCTGTGACGCAACACATCCAGTGCTGAAGGCTTCTCTGGGGGCTGGAGAACTGGGAAGTCAGCCAATAGGTCGTAAGCCTGCTGCTGTACTGGTGATGTGTAGGTTTTGGAGTTTGCCTTAAGTGCTTTGCTTTGGACTGGAGCCTGCACGGGGTCACTCGTGCCACTTGCCAGAGTGGCAGTGGGGTTTTTATATAGGTGGAGCAAAAGGGGAGTCTCCCACTGCCCATGTGCTTTCCCCAAAGCTGAGGGCTCTGTTGGACAGAGGAGGTTGCCAGCCTTGTTGGTGGATATTTGAGGAAAGTCTTTCTCTTTGCTAGATTGGGAATCCTGCTTCCTGTCAGAGCTTGAATCATCAGACAAGTGTGGCATTTCATTTTCCCTCACCTCATTTGTGTCACTTACTAAGCTGACACGGTCACTATTACTGGCAAAAGTTTGCATCTCAGGTAGACTGACAAAATAGTCATTATTACCAGAATTTCTGTCTGAGACACTTTTTGTATCTGGATCATCCTCTTTTTTACACATATCCTCAGTTATTTTAGGGGGACAACATGAGTCATGGTCCCCTGTGCTCTGTTCCTGTCTGCTGCTGGTTTGAGTCACCAACATCTTCTTGAGAGGACTTTCTATCACTGTCCTTTTGTCTTCAGTATCTTTCCCCTGTCATGACAAAGACAATGGTATGAAAGTGATTATTTCTTGCCATTTCTGGCGAAATTAACTATATCATATATTAGATTTACTCTCACCAACTTTCCTCTGCTTTTTGCCTTCTTATTATTTAGTTTAGTCTCTAGTTTTATCGCAGAGCTTGTTTCCCTTGCAGGTTTGGCAACACTGGGATGTCTTTGGCCTGAGGGGTAAGGGCATGAAAGAGTGAAGACATTGGGGCATTGTTTCTTGTCCACTTCATACTGCATGCTCACACCCATATCATTGGTGGCCCTCTGCGACTTCTTTGCCCTGGACAAGAAGAGAAACACAGGCATGAGTTGGAGTGTGGTTGGTGTGTGTTTTACAATGTAGCTAGCTGCAGTTAAAAAAAAAGTAAAAACTTGAGAAAACTATGATATTATGGCTGCCACAAACATACTGTGAAAAATCAGGAAAGAAAGCAATAATGATATTACAGTAAAAATCCTTTAACATATCTTTTATCAGATTTTTAATGTTAAATGAAAGACTTTAGCATGTAAAATAACAATTTGCCAGTCCAGGGACTTAAGCCTCTATGCCACTTGGCTATTAATGTCTACTAAATAACAGTGTGAATTTATTTAACTGTAGGTTTAATAGTATTAAACTTGATTTTTTTGGCTGTTTATCACTCTTTTAATTTACATTTTAGTGAAATTATAATACATTAGAAAATGTATTAGCATTCATTTACATGTATTTTTGTTTTATCATATTTCTGTTTTAAAAAAATAGACTTTTTTATTTTCAGTTAAAAGATTTTCACCTTATTTTTAAGTAGACATATAAATTTGCAGTCTATTTGTGTAGTCTTATTGGTATTTCCCCTCATTTAAAAAAAGGGAGAAAAATGGTAAAATAGGATTACAGATGTGTTTTTACAGTTTAGATTTAGTTTGAGACATTCTCAGAGCTTTCTCTTAAAAAATCAAATTAAAAAAAAATTCAAAGCTAATCAGTTTAATGGGTATCTGTATCACCAAGTCACTTGAAATCTGTTTAGCTACAAGACCACAAAAGTACCCAAAAGTGATGCAGGGATTTTTCAGATACAACACATCTCATGTTTCAAATTGTGTTTTAGGCGAACAGACATGAAAAGATGTAGCTGTCTCAGATTGTGAGAAGGTATTGAGTTTCAATTGGTCTGTCAATTACCTCTGAAGGAATATAGGGTTTGATGCCCCAGGTGGCCAAGAGTCCTACTAGACAGCAATGTAGCTATTGAGCTACATTACAGGTCACTTCAGTTTTTATTTAAAAACTTCCTGCACAAATATTTAATTATACACTTAAATGTAAATAATTATGTTCAATACAATTTAAGGTCTATTATTATAAACAGCTGAACTGTGGTCCACCAATTAAGGAGTACGGAGCGCAGAAAATGAACCATGAGTGTGAGTGTATAGGATTCATACATTTTGTATGGACAGTAACAGTTTTTTCTAAGAAATGCTGCCATTTCAAGGTTAAAAATGTTTTTTATAAGGAAAGTTAAATTTCCGATAATGTTAATCTCATATTATCTTGATGTAGTCAGACTCTTTACAGGATTTTTTTTAATATAAAATCAAATTACTGTGGTGATGATAATTTGAAAAAAAAAATGTCTGAAAACAAGTTTTAATTAAATGCACTGCAACATGTTTGTTACTGTTTAATATCTTTCTAATCTAACAGTTTGACCTCACAGGTCAAACCATTTAATACTGTGTTGCATGAATCACCATATGAATTATCTTTATTTCAATTGGATGTTTAACATTGTGGCTGGAAAAGGAGCAACATTAACATTCAAGGTTAATTCAAGTTTTTGGTGTGGCACCCTCTACAAACTATAGCTTTTAATAAACCCAATTTTTTAGTTGCCAGACTGTTAACTGTGGAGTTACAGAGAAGAAGGTCCAGTGAGACTCCAAAGCTGTGATAACAAAGATAATGTGAGGCATTGAGAAAACTGAGCAACCAGTGAGCAGATGGTGTACATTAACATTATGCAGTGGCTCTATGACCGCAGAGCATTCCAGATGATCCCTGGTGCAATATTAGGATTGGGGTTAGAAATTGACTAAAGTTCTCATCCATCCATCCAACTAATGTCTGCTTGCACACAGTAAGAAAGCATTTTAAAATGTTTGTGTAGATATGGCAACAATGAAATAGCTTGTAGGCAGCGTACAGGGGAAAAAAAAAGTCCGGATTAATTCTGCTGACCATGCATTTAAGCAACTGAGAAACTCTTTTATTACGATATTAAAGGTGAGAGGCCATTTATTGAAACAAAACCTAACGATGGTGGGCATACAACAACATAAAATATCAATGTCTCAGCAGGCTATCTTATTAGGTGTTTTCCTGGTCTAATGATTTTAAAATGTGAACAGTATGATGAAGAGGACTGTATACATACCACCTGTTTTTGAACCACAACATGTAGTGCACGGTTCAGATACTTCTTCTTTTTTACTTTCCTTTTTTTAAAATTTGGTTAATAACCTTGTTGGAGAACAACCGGTTATGTAATAAGTACTTTCACGCTGTGTATTTAATTTATGAGAGGGTCAAATTAAGTTTGCCTGTAAGACATCTTTCTTCAGTGGAACTGTGGGGTTGGGAAAAGGGCATTTGATATATTTGACACATTCTTAAAAGATTTGGAGTGATCTGGATCTTCCTTATCCAGGCAAAGGACATAAGCCCAGGATCTTCACTGTTCAGTTATACTGGTGTGAGGAAATAATGTGTTGAGCATACTTTATCAAACACTATTACAATGTTAAGATGATGTCCAGCTCAGTGTTTCAAGAAATCGTCTGACATCATGTAAACATGTTGAACTATTGTGACAAGGTGGCAGTGTGAAAATCAACAAAGAACATTTCAATGCGTTTTTATGTCACCAACCTTCATCCTTTAACTTCCTCATCTACCAATTGGTAAAACAAAAAAAAAACTACAATGAGTAGAAGAAATCTTATTCAAAATTAGCCGAAATATGTCTTTGTTGAACCATTTCTACAGCTTGGTTTGGTTAAATAGTGCCAAATAAGAATAAAGATAATCTCATAACTATTTCAAATTTTGACCATTTCACTTTAGTTAGTATTTAAGTAACTGTTATTCTACCATTTACTATCATTGTCCAAAATAAATAAATAAATAAATAAAAGGAAATTAAAACCTCGACTATTGTAGGTTGAATGGGAGTTAAATTTGGAGTGATTTTGCAGGAGCTTAATCTATTATTAGCCTCTATGGTTAAGGTAAGAGTATGGTAAGAGTCGAAGTGAAGATAAAGCAATAAATAAATCATTTAATCAGTGGCTGAAAACCTTATACCCGGGAACGCTGTGAAGTTTAAAGATGAATGACAGTGTACACGCCCACCTTATTTAGCCATTTGTCTTACCGGGTGTTCTGCTGTTGTTTTGAGATGCAGACTTTATCTGAGGACCCCTGTGGTAAACTTTCACCTTCTCTGAGCCGCGCCGTCAAGATGCTGCAGACAAGATCGAAATCGTCTCGGGGCACATTTGGATGGATCCAGGTGGAGCGCGGAAAGGGAGCAAATGCACAGAAGTGTGATTTTGAATGAAGTGGGACCCAAGGATCTTGTAGCATCTTATTGTCCATGATGGTCAAACGTGTGAAGTATTCAGTCTTGTTCAAGCGTCCAGTTGTTTATTTTTAACAGAGTTCTTGGAGTGGGGGGGAAAAAGAGAAAAACTATTATCTTGCTGCCATGGCAACAAGTAATTCCCGAATTATAATTAAGCAGTTTATAAGAATCATAAGATTTTATCTCTGCGTGCATTTACATTGAAACTAGAAGACATGCTGCTCAGAACACCCACGGTAAAATTGCGTGTTTCTCATTAATAAACGATGTTGAGGATGAATAGAAGAGGCTACACGTTTGAACTGTGAACAACACAAGAGCGAAGCTGCAGAATATCTATACTATAGGCTATTCACTGAGAAACATATGCAACTTTATGTCCCAGAACAACCTGATGAGGGCGGGCGAGCCATCCAGCGAAGGAAAAGTTTAATTTAATGTTGCGTGAAAATTATTTATGACCGCCATCATATACAGAATGTAGGGTTGAAGGCCGGCGCCCAGTTCATTATCGCAACTGTTTCCACGCTCGGCGCATTGCGGAAAACTAATTATATCGGTCATATGCAAAAGTGGGTATGACATTCAGATTTACGGGCCAAGGTTCCAGTCTGTTAAGCATCAATTTCACGTTTAGTGAGCAGAAAGTGGACATCTATGTTAAATTACCGGACACATCTTTGATTGGTCTTAATGGACGTAGACAATAGCTCACCGTAACAAGCTGGAACAAGGTGGGTTAATTGATTAAATATTTTCCTTGTATTAGTAGTCTGTTTCTTATAGACAGATTGGACGCAGAAGAGACTTTAGCTAAGGATTTTGACTTTGATCTTAATTTTTTTATGTGCACCTGATGAGTTATTAAGACAGTTCCAAGCATTATGTGAACTGACTTTTCTCCCTTGCGCTTTTGAAGCTGTGGATGTATGCTCTGACTGAAAAGGACGGGGACAGTGGGTGAGAGAGGCGGGTGGGAGAAGTAAAGGAGAGATAGAGACGCGCAGGGAAAGAGCAGGTCTGCAGTCTGAATCTTGGCGTCGCGCAGACCCGAGACGACGCTGTGGCCAAGCGCTGCGATACTAGGAATGCACACTGTATCTTTCCTCTGTGTAGCAACAAGATCTCTGACTACACTCCAAGCTTTTTGTTGGGAACTTCTGAAATCGTCGAGGGACTCTTTCTTGGATAAGGATAACCTCTGTGCCTCTCCATCATTTGTCAGTGGTTTTAAGCTCGGTCTAATGACGAGTCAAAACGTGGATTATCGGCACTGCAAATGCCTTTATTAACTGGAGATAAAACAGAAAAAAATGACAAACAAGTGCTGAGGAAGAAACTGAAGGAATCTCTTGGATCTGTTTTATTTATTTCTCTCTCTCTCTCTCTGTCTCTGTCTCTCCCTCTCTCGCTCGCTCTCTTTTTTGGCGTATGTCTGGTAATATCCATTACATATGTGGAGCGGACGAGGGATTTTCCAGTTTCTTTACTCATACTACGTAGATCACTGACCACTTGTCTCCCCTCGGCTTGCCTTCCATCTTCTTCCCCCCTTTAGGTGTAAAATCTATCTTCTCAGTAAGAGACTCTGAACCCCTCGGTCCCCGCATGACATGGTTCAGTCCAGCTGCGAGATCCGAGCCTCCTCCATGCATTGGGATTTTTCTCAGCTCCGACACCGAGTGAATCTCCCTTTTCTGAGCATCTGAGAACTCATCGCGCCTGTCAGACCAGAGAAAAAGCTCAGCCATGACCGCCACTTCATATCAGGACGGAGCAACGGGACTTGTAAGGAGAGCGGAATGCGCATGCAGGACAAGGGACGGAATAAGGATTTTTGCTCTAATGAAGGCGGGAGTACAGGCGCATTATTGGAGCCGGGTGCTGTTATACATGGGGCTGCTGGCCGCCTCAGTAAAGGGTAAGTCCCCGTCTGTACAGCTGAAGATATGTAAAATGCAGTAGGCTTACCCCACACTCCACCGCCCACCCTCCCCGATTCCTGGCTGAATGCAAATCAGCATCAGCAACACTCACGCACACTCATCCTAAAGGCGCATTTTGGATCAACCTTGGTGTGATGTCGCTGCTCTAACACTGAAAGTTATTAATAGGTGGCTGCTTTGGGTGGCTGTTTTGGTGACAGCGGATCCACAAGAACAGCAATTAAGCTTCTGTCCATCCCTGACACTGTTCATTGGTTCAATTAAAGTACATGCTGGCTGATTTACTAATTAATCGGCGTGGGATGAACGAGCTCTATATAAATTGTATGAATTTAAGTCCCCCACCCTCAAAAAAGGAGCTTTTTCGGGTAAAAGAAAACACGGCAGTGCTGCGTGAGCTGGCCTGATGAGGAAATCCGTTGAGGTGGTCAAGCAAGAGTCTAATTACTATGCAGCCCAGAGTCCAAGAGATATTTGTGTGTGTCTTTGTATGTGTGTGTGCATAAGCGTATGTAGATGGGTATGATCTTCTTTTAAAGCTTTTCTTTTTCTCACTTTTTTCGATTAGACCTATCATATTTTTAACTTTGGCATGACCTAACAGTTTCTTTCCCGCTCTCTCATTCTGTCTGTTTGTGTAGGATACGTGCCCGTGGGCGCCTGAGCGTGCGTGGGGGATAGGCCTAATTAACTAACTCTGGCTTTTCAGTCCTTGATTAATTGCAAATGAAATCTTGAAGCCAGAGCTGAGCATTCAACAGATTATCATTCATATTAATTTACTTTCACCATCCTCGCTGCCCAGTGCGTTTTCCAAAAAAGTGATACTCAGTCTCCTCCCCTCACACGCGTAGATGCACATTCAGAAAAGCTTCTGGTGTTATTTAGAGCTCAGACCTTTTTGGGGAAGATGGTCTCTCTCTTTGTTTTTATTTTATCCCGAGCAAGTCTTTTGGCAAAGAGAGCCAACCGTTTTATCACTGTCTTGGTTCCACATCACAGTACGGGCACTATTTTTAGCAAAAGCCAAGAATACCGCCACGGCCAAAATACGAATTTGACAGTGACTCATGGCTCTGTGTTCGCCCACTCATACCTGTGGTTGGGCAACTTATAGTCCACGAGTGAGTGGGTTAACCAGTGCATTTTCGGCACCCCGATTGCACACTGGGTCATGTTATTTCATACAGTGCAAACTTAGTTTGCATATCTCCCACAATATAACTCCTACTTTTGATTAAAGTTGTTTCATCACCCACTCATATGGACTGCCCGCGCAGTTGTGGCATAGGTTTAACACACACTCATCTTAGTTGAAATGATAGTGACAAATCCCTCTTGGCTTTCATGTGGAGTAAATGTAATTTCGCCTATATTCGTAGGAGACTGCTTTTATTCGCGCCTAGGGAGCTCTTTATTGCCCACTCTCCCGCCATTTGGCTCAGCCTTTGGGGCCAATAAAGCAACTCTAACTTATTGCACATATTTTTGAAGTGCAGTGAGAAGCTAACTATCTATCTAGACCTCTGTAATGATGTCTAGTGTAAGTAGTGTCAGTAAATATAGTTGAATGCAGCGCGTCCGGCAGGTAGGAGGTCCGGTGCGTCCCTTGGTGCTGCAGCCACCAGCAGTTGCCCTATCCTCCCATTGAGCGGCACCAGAGGCTCGCACTATGTACTGAGAGGAGGAGCGGAGAGGGAAGATGAGACCTGTGGTCTGCAGCATTACTCATTCCTCATACTTTATCAAAGCGAAGCAGAATTTGCCAAAATAAGTAAATAAATAAATAAATAGGCTGCGTTGTTCTTACGCAAAATCAGATGTCTCCTATTACAATGTACCATACAGCTCTTTCATGCTTTCTTTATATATTAACCAGTCTCATTGAAATCGCTCCCAGTTTATCCTTTAATATAAAAACCGTCCCTAAGGGGCCATTCAGACAAAGGCTGAGGCGTGTGAAGAGTTTCTGACAAAGCCTGACACAGCCTGTTTCAGAAAACATGCGCTTGTCTCCACGGCATCAAAACCAGCTGTCCCAAAGGACTACTCGCTCAAGACGCGGTAATCATCCTCGTTTCATTAAAACGTACAGGGGAGAGGATGCATAGGCCAGGAAATGAGAAGGGGGGTTATGGAGGAGTGGATGTGTGTTGACTGTGGATGACGTGTATTTTCCTATCTACTGCATGTTCCGGCTTTTCATCTCCAATTCAACCAGTAGCTATTAAATCATGCGTCAGCGGCGCGTGAGACACGTCACTCAGCATGTCCATTTACTCGCAAGATCACACTTCTTCGTTTTTTTCCTATCAACAACGTTCTCCTTTTACGTACCGCGTTGTGCTTATGATGCAACCGTCAGTAACGTTATGAGGACTGGAGGGCTGGATGCCCCGTTCCTTTTCATCTTTTCTTCCATTATTTTTTAAAAAAACTTTACAACATTTGCTCGAATTCGCACAGTTTGAAAGCGCAAATGCGTATGTGCATGTGCATGAATGCTTGCGAGGAAGCGCGCCAGTGATAGTGACTGCAAATATGCATTTCCAGGCCAAGATGGAGGGAGATCAGTCTTGAGGTAAAGTCGTTTTCCAGGTTAGGTAAATCAAATAAAGGTGGAAAAAGACCCACACATGAAAGGGATGTTCTCATGTGTTTTCTGTATCCGAATATATCCACACATGATGGTGCAATTCAGTTATCAGAATGGGATATAATTCGTTAAGTTATGGACATGGCCTATTTCTAATTATCACAGTGCAATTATTTCCTCTACATATATTGGCCTAAAACGTCCTTCAAGACTCCATACAGGATGACCTTTCAGGCACAACGGACAGCGACAAGCGTTGCAGAATCTGCCCTATAGTTTAAACTCTATTCAGCACCATGGACAGCTTCACATCCAACTTATGTGAAAACCAGATAAAAACAACTGGGGTTTGGACTGTTGTCTAGAGTCTAGAGAATTCACCAATAATATGGTAATACAATGAAAATAAGTAGGATTGGTTTAAACCATGTTTGGTAGTTTTTGCTGGTAAATTAATATAATTCTCAATCAACTCTATGCAAGGAATTTTTTTGCTTATATGATACATTTCTGCTTTTTGGAAAGCTCAACAAGTTTTAGTTTGCTATGCTTGTGGAAACTCTCAATTGCCTGGATTTTATGTCAGTTTTGGAAGCAAACAGTCCCATGTGTGCTGCATTTCCACATGAGAAATACATGGATATCTCACTTCCCCTTTGTTTCTCACCTGTCTGCCCGCAACTCCCAATCTAAAATCCTCTCCATCTCCACGCTCTGTTGAATCTTATTTCCCTTCTGTTCACCACTTTCACCGATAAGCAGTAGAGGCAGGAGGGGAGATGAGAAAATGACATGATCTATTTATTCAAAACTTAAGAAATGTCTTGCAACTGGATGCAAACTACGTTTCATTGCCATCCTGTTTCTCCCCCTGCTTGAGTGAAGAAGGAAGAGCTAAGAAGGGGTGGTGCAGGAGAGAAAGAGGTGGTTGGGATGAAGAAGATGTTAAAGATGATGCACTTGGGTTGGAGGGGTTGTACAAAACAACAGGAAGGAGCTGCTGTGAGAGGGGAAAGAGGTAGAGAGAAAGGATTGTTGGAGAAAGGTGATAAACTCACAGCCCCTTAGAGGTAATTTTACCCCCATATTTCATGGGGCATTTTTTATACCCATTTCTTTAATAAATGATCTATTTAGAGGGCTCGTGAGCATGTGAGCTCTTAAAAAGTTTTCAAATGATGTAAATGCTTCATCCTCGTGAATGCCGTTATTTACCCGCCCACCTGCTGATGTGTCAGCCTGCTCCTCTGTCTGTCTTCACCATGTAACTGCTCCTTCCATCCTCCCTCCATCCAGTGATTCCGCCACCTTCCCGCTTCTACTTCATCATCCTCCATGGTGATTCATGCTGTCATCTGTCTCCAGATGGCCAGAGCTCTGTCAGCACACTTCGTCACAATGATCACGGCTACACATTGACTCACATGCATGCACACATTAATTAGTGGACATACATGGGGTCCTTTTGTAAAAAGAAAATAATAACAATAATAAAGTACTCAGTCAGCTGTGTGCATATCCAGCTTCACCTGTTATGTCAAACATGAATTAAAATATTCACAAATCTGCTGGCTCCACTTGTCAATACTTAAAGTACAGCAAAAGTTGAGAAGATCTTTGTGGAGAAAATACTTCAGATATGATTCTTAAAATTTACCTAAGCAAAATATTTAATTAATAAAATGTGCTTCGGCAGCTTTTCCTTTCATGGGAATACAAATGGAGCAGTGTTGTTGCGTTCTGGCAGTGCTGCTTCACATTCACATAATCCACCAAACATTTCCATTAAACATCCTCCATTATTGTATTTCAGCAGCTGAGCCCATTAAATACACTGGTCAGAGAATGGAAGGTTTATGGTTAAGTGTCTCTTTTAAGAAACCGATTTTCCTGTCACTTTTTGTACCCAGCAACACGCAAAACAGTGAAAGAGTTTGGATTACAGGCAGCCAACACATGCTATGTATACAACTGCTGTGAGGCATGAAATGCCACAGACATGGGGACTTGAGCCAGCTCCTGTTAGTTCCCTGAGAAGTGAGCGACAGAGCCAGTGCCCTGTCTGTCTTGGACAGCAGCAAAGCTAAGGCAGGGATTTCTTTACCGTCTTGATTTACACTGTGCTTATCAGATATCAATGATCCCAGAGATTAAAGATTAGATCCTGTGCAGGAGGTATCTTGTCCTTGTCCTTGTCTTTTTTCCTTCCCCGTATTGCTTTTCTCGCTATTCAAAGTAAAGGCAATCTGTCAGTGATCTTTTTCTGGGAATGAGGTAGAGTCATCATGTGGGGAGAAGCAGTTAGTGTGTGTGTGTATGTTTGTGGGGTGGACTGATATGTACTCCTACACTTGCAAGGTCTATTTTGACATGTTCACAATTTTAGATTAAAAGTAATGCTTTGTGGCATTTTTCCATTTATGGTAGTGTTAAGGTAGCTTAGCATATAATTAATATAGAGTGTTTAGTCATAAGTGCTTACTTATAATTACATGTGTTTATTGTTTTGGGGGCTGAGTAAAAAAGAGGCTGGTCAAATAAATGACTTAAACATTAACAATGTTTTTCTGTTCCTTTATTTTAATTAATTTTATTCTTTTGCAATAATGTTTCAAAAGTGGAAATGAACAAGAGGTTGTTGTGCTTTGATTACTTCAAAGCAATGTCAACATTCTGGTAAAAACACTTGCTGCTTTTAGAACCAAGATTCAGCTGCGAGGAGTGGTACCATTTCCACATCTATGCTATTAATCAATGTGTAAATATGAGCCATATACAGCAGCCGGTTGGGACAGCTTATCATGAGCTCTGAGTGAAACAGCTAGCTGGGCTCTGTCTGAAGATAATAAACTTTTCACATACTATCACATCTCACTAACTAGCAGATTACATGTGGCTCTTTCAATCCATACAAAAATCAAAGTGTATAAATTAGATTTGTCCTGCTATTATATGTATAGCATTGGGCTGTTTCATTTTCCTGTACAGTCCGCTAGTTGCCTGGCAACAACACAGTAATAACAAGAATCCTAATCTTCTCATCTTACTTCTCAAGACTGTTGAACAATTTAGTAATATTATGTTGTAATGCAAGCTGTTTGTAGCCAATGTTTTTTAAAGCTGAAATGTTTTAATCTGTGTGTGAGTGCGTGTGCTGGAGTTAATCACTCTCAGAGTGTCTGGTGTCCAACACAGTTTTACCTAATGTTACTGCACTTGTCTCATGTCTCATCTTGGCTTATGTTACATGTTTGGCTGGCACAGAGGAGATACATTCCTAATGAGGATAAGTGATAGGAAAGTATGTTCCGACATATTGCTGAGTTGAACCAAAAAAAAAAAAAAAAGACAGGAAACCAAAGTTATCTTTCTAGCTGGCAGGAAAAGGAATGTGGCATAAAGCCATGTTTGAAAATGGCGCCTTTTTTCTAAAAGAGTTATTATTTATCATTTGGCAATTAGTCTACTTATAAAACATGACAAATCTGAATGATGTTAAAGTTAAAGAGAAATATATTTGGCTTCTGTCTAAATAGTTGTAAAATGGCGGTCTTCTACATGTAGGAAAATAATAACTAGATTTTCTTTTTAGCTTATCACAGGCTTGGTTACCAGGCTAACAAGCAGCCATTTTTTTTTTTTTTTGTGCGTGTTTTCTTTCACTTTCAGTATTAACAATAATATATAAACATATAATTCTTTAATTAACACACATACATTGTACAATAATTGGTTCCAAATACATTTACATTGCAGTAAACTCAAAATGTGAACTCTGCTAATTGTGCCACTGGTCGATTGTTAACACTTAAGCCTTCCCATAAGGATCTGAAATCAAAGGTTAACGTGTACCACAGTTTGAGGCAGGTCAGATTGATCTTCTGCTCATCCATCACTTTGTGATAGATGGATTTGTCATGTTGGGGCATGCATGACCGGATCTTTGGACTCTCTGGTTTAAAACACACTTCTCAAATGGGAGCACATGTTCACAATTGCCCTCTCAATACCAAGTAATCAAACACTAAACAGTTTTTTGTAAAGATGGGTGTCATGCATAAATGCATGATGTCACTTCCTGTTAATGCAACTGATCAGTGTGGATTTATTTGATTTCCGGTAGAATCTAGGTGCAAAAACACAAGAGATCACATGTAGCTTTTCAGCACAGGGTTTACTGGACAAGCTCGCTTGCAGCATGTGAGGAGAATGAAAATGAGGTGATAATTGACTTTCACTGTTTCACACATCAGTGTCACAGATAATTGTACTTACAAGTATCAAGGAGACTAGAGGAGGAAACATAAATTATTTCTGGCATCTGTCTGTGTGTGTGTAAGCGTGTGTGCGTGCGTGTGTGCTTTGTGTACACTGATTTGAGGGGTGTACACTTGTGAATTGTTAAAGTCACACATAAGGCATGCTTAAGTAATGATAAATAATTGAGAACAGGGGTTTGCCTCCCGTGTTCTCCTGTTATGCTGTTGTCATGGGAACACCATGCAGTTTCCAAATTAGCCTTCTTCTCTTTTAACTCATCTTCCTCTCATCAATAGATAAACTAGTGCACACAAACATAAAAACATACCTACAATCACATATGTGCATTTCTGCAGGCATTCTTCTTGTGTGGGAGGCCCAGTGGTATCCATGCAGAATACCCCCCCCCCCCCACACACACACACACACACACACAAACACACACACACACACACACACAAAAAACATCAGAAAAAGTTATACATTACTGGAAAAATGAAAATTATTTGAGCACCCCACTGCTCTGTAAAAAAAATTAAGATAGAATCTCAGCAATTAGACCATATCAAGCTGTATGATAGCCATGTTATGACTTAATTTCCTGTTCATCGCGATTGATAGATAAGTTTTTAGAAAAGATAACACAAGAATGGATAACAGACAGACTACAGACAGGTGGAAACACATCTCACCCTTAAATAATGATATAAAGCTAAAATATAGCGTAAAAAGAATGCTGCTAACACAATAGTAAGAGGAAACAAGGTTTTAAAACAGTCACATTGTGACCAAAGTTAGAGATACTGTACTATAAATGTGAGCAATCCTATATTTAACATTATCTGAAGCCTAGTATGCGAGTGTGACGGCAATGACGGTAAAGGTCAACGGGAACATGGATCAGTTGAGATGCTGCTTGGCTGGACAATGAGTTTTCCCAAGCCCCCCCTCTTAAAGGACAGAGTTCTGCTGCCGGCAGATAAGACATTTCATCTCGCCACCAGGGCGCAGGGCTTCCAGCACAGTGGGGGATTTCCCAGCAGACCATGTGGCAAAGCATTTCATCTCTTTCTCTCATCACACATCTACAATTCAGTCTATTTTCCTTCGTCCTTAATTCATTCTTCTTCCTTTCTGTCTCTCACTCTCTCCATAGTGAATTGTTTTTGATCCTTGGATGACAGCTACAAAGGAATGTGTGTTTATCTGGACAGCAGGGTCTGTTTTTCCCCCCATCTTTATATTTATTTTCTACCTCTTTTTTTGTGACTGTTGCAGTCACATAGCAAATCTACAGACAGTTTCATTCTCCCATGTCTCGGTAAATACAATTTACTGATAGCAGACACAATTAATCCTACAACACCCTCTGAATTATCAGGCTGGTGCCATCATAGCTCGTGCCACGACCAGAAAACCACACTGCAACAAAGCGACAAACTGGAAATAAAACCAAAAGAAAACAACATGTCATTAGGCTGGTTGAAAACAACACTACTGGGGTCACCTAGTGAGAAACACTCCACAGTGACCAAGGCATCATGCTATATGTTTGTCAATGCTGATTCCTGTGGTTCACAGAAAGAGCAGCTTGCAACAACAGCAACCACAAAGAAAAAAAGGCATTCTTGATGGCTTGTTAAGGCAAATCTGTTACACACAGGGGTGTGCTGTTGTATCTGGTAGAAGTATGCATGCAAGAAAGTTTAGATATAAAATTCAAGCGTGAATAAAAACTACACTAATTTATATAAAACTTCAATAAAATCATGAAAATCCATGAAAATTGTGTTTTAACCAAATAAAACAATGGAGCAATTCTTTGGTCGAGAACATAGATTTCACGTAGTAATCAATCATTTCATTCCTGCTTTGTCAGGTAGTGCTCTCAACAACTAATTTGTTAATAATCCTACGAATTATCAGGAATTATCAAAGACTGTATATAAAAGATGGACGGAGCCTCTGTGACGTCACCTGTAGGCTTCTTAAGAGCAAAAGTGAAGCTCGTTGGGCGGTTCCTACCGTCACCATCTTGGCAGCGTCACGCCTGCTGTCCCTTCAGGAAAATACAAAAATGGGCAAAGTGGCGGAGCTGAGAGGGGTCTGTGAGCATGGGGGTGGATGATTGACGTCTATTAAACTCCAAGCTGCCTGTAGCTAAGAGCTAACTGAGCTCTCGGATCTAATGTGAACTAACCGGCTAACGGAGGAAGGCAGGCTAAAGCTAAGGTGCACTGTTAGCCGGCTAAAAACCGCAGTTGTGCTACACTCTCCCTTCTAGCTGCAGATATTAGATACATGTCAGTGAAAAGGACACACCCCTATTTATGCCGAATTTCAAGATTAAATAACATCCAAATGGATGACTTAGAAAAAAGTTTACCACCCTCACAGTTGCCATGAAGGTTAACTTGACCTATTAATCCTGAAATCAAATTTTGTACCAGGTTTTAAACATGTTTTTGGGGGGTTTTTTTGCTATGAAGTTGGCCTTTTTAACATGGGAGTTTGTTCTGTTTTGGTGCCAGCCCCTAGCGGATGAGGGGTGAACTGCAACATTTTGCACTTCTGCATAGGCTTCACATTTTACCGGTGGAGGTTGCCGCTTGGGGATTGTCCATTAACGTAAATAAATATATAGGTGTCTACATGTGAAAAAGTGAAAATATCAACTTCACTAAATAGGACAAAGACCGAACCTACATGAATACAATCTTGACTAATTTAAGACATTAGTTTCAAAGAGTGCAAAATATTGTGCATTCCCAACATAACTGCATTTACAGTATCAGCCACAAGTTTGAAATAATCTGTTAATTTTAAATGGGTAGATTATTCTGTCTATGTATATTGCATGTCTATTGTTAAGGCTCACTAGAGTGCACCTCGCTGACATTTATTCTCAGACTTAAAAGAAAATGTTTTTGCATTTTCCGTACCCTACTTTTAAGCTGCTGCACGTGCAATCTGTGTACCTATGCAGGCATATACAAAGGGATGTAAGAATACATTAATATATATAAATGCATTTCTTCAATCTAAATTTTTCTCGGTTGTTGTTGTAGATATGAAACAGTCAGACTGTACTACCTTGGTTATTATTATCAAGTTTGAAAAATATTTTATTTGAGACAATAAATAGGAGTTAAGTCTACAAAAAAAATCCTACTTTAATGTACATTAAATTGAATGTATTGTTGTCTGAACGGAATCAAAATTAGCTTCAGTTAATTTCTTTAAAACTCCAAAGCATTTCTAGTTAAAATTAAGACCACTTACAGCATTTCATGTCTGGCATTAAAAGCTGTATAGTTTAAATAGCTATTTTTTGCCTTATGTGTGTGCCTGCTTGTGAGTGTGTATGTGCACAACATATATCAAAATTCCTCTGAACAGAAGTGAGCGTGCGTGAGTAAGTGTACTTGTTTTTTTTGGGGGGTGCGGTTTGTGTGTGGTTCAGAATATTCCCTGAAGCACTTCTCCCAGCTTTGCAGGACTCATGTCTGCACTGAATTTCAATGACACTTTCATAAAGATAGGAGCACATGTCAGCCAGCTTGCTGAAAGTCAGGTAGACTTCAAGTAGAGGAAATAAAATGCGCACTAGCTACAGAGAAATCTTGAATTGCACATCTATTTGCAGACATGTAATAAAAAAAAAACAAAAAAAAAAAACTGATGATTTAATGTAAAGATATTCCACTGTGTTTAAAATATAAAACATAAATGTAAACTTGACACTATGTAATCTGTATATATAGATTCATTATCTGGATAATAACTGACAATAGAAGTGTAGTGTGATCAGATCCACATGATCAAAGTAGTCTGGCATGTTTTGCTTGTGACCGAGTTAAGACTTGCTCAATAGCATTGGGCTACTATATATATATCTATATATCGATAGATCGATATTTAGTATTATTGAAGCATTGAAGCGTTGTCTGTGCTAATACAGACTTGTTTCTTCCCACCAGGTCCAAGTAGTCTCAGACCAGCAGCTATCTTCTGGTCTGGTGTGATCTAGAAAAAATGAGACTAGAGACATTTCGTTTTCACGTTGAAATCTGTGTCATATTCGGCTCTATGGTGCGGCTTGACCACATGGTCTGTAGCGGTGGTGAAATATTGGACTTGCACGTCTACATGAATGAGCGCAACATTTCACTTGCACCAATGTTGCCTGTCGCTTGGCTGAAGGAGTGATGGGATGTTCGGCTCTTTTCAGAGAGCCAGCTCTTTTGGCTTGGCTCCCAAAGGAGAGAGGGATCTTTTGGCTCCCGAACGGCTCTTAATTTTGCATCTTTTTTTAGCCCCATTATTTACCTTAATATCTCTAAAATTAATGAATTGTGTTTTGAAAACCCTTTTGTGTTCAGCATTTTTACTAGAAGCCTTAATTACCTACTTTTGTACATTTATTCTAATACAAAACCCCTTACTTTTCTTTAATATTTCAACAAAAATCCTATATTGCACAAATGAAAAAACAAACAAATCCACAAAACAGAATGAGAATCAAACTCAAGAAAGCAGCAATAATCTCCTCAGTGCAGGTTGGCATTCAGAAAAACAAGATGCCTCATCTTGGATGGACTGATACGGTTTCCTTCTCTGTGACTAAGGTTTGATGACATGACGCACTCCTCATGGCTGTCTGCTGTCTCACTGGCAGTGTAGCGCCATCAACCCCTCTCTCTTCTGTTTTCACATAATGGTATGATCCTATATCCTCACATGTGATTGGCCAACCTGTCCTTGCGAGCCAATTCAAACAGCAGTGCCGTGGGCAAAGCTGGGGTTGAGCACTGAGAGCTAAGCACGCAGCAAAAGGAAAAAAAAAAACTGGGAGCCGGCTCTCACTTGATGGGAGTTGGCTCTTCTAATTCACTACAAAGCATCGGCTCTCAGAGCCGGCTCTTTCGCGCATGGCACATCACTAAATTAAACCAAAGCGGCGGGGACTGTGGGAGGAGTCTGCAGCAGAGCGCAGCGCACACACCCCTATTTATGCCGAAATTTCAAGATTAAATAACATCCAAATGGATGACTTAGAAAAAAGCCAGTGGCGCTCGATTTGCAACTGAAAACAGCACAAGGGTGAACTGCGAAGGAACTAATAATCGGAACATTTCATTTTTATGATTACTGAAAACCCAAATAGTAACTGTGATTAATATTCGATTAATCGCCCAGCCCTAATATATATATATATATTTAAGATGCATAGACCTGCATTTTAATTCGATCAGCACATATTGTGCTACACAAGGGTAAGGGATAATACAAGTGATAACACAGGAAATAAAAGACAGTTAATGGACATCTTTCTATGAGTTGAAATACCTGAAAATAAGATCATTAAAGAGAGTTATGGATTTTTATTTTTTTTCATTAACTCAACTGGGAAATAAGACCTTGGAATTACTCACTTACACTTCTTTACAGATAATACACTACAGTCCAACCACTCACTGATCAATTCAAGGTCAGCAAGTCATTCAATACTGTTCCAAAGGATTTCCCAAACAACCACAAAAGGATGGGGTATTTTGTATGTAGATAAGGTGAGAAAAACGGAGTCACATTTACTGTGTTACATACAAGAACAAATAAAAATGACAGAAGAAAATTAGAAAGTACAAGAACTCTTTTTGGCACTTGTTTCCTTGTACTCCCAGTGTTGTAGCAGATGTGGTTAACAAGTGAGCTGTTAAGGAGGTAAAGTCACACAGGAACTAATTTAGATTTTCACTGTGGTCTCTGCTGCATTGATTGCATTGTGAAGGCCTAATGAACTATGTACTCTGCACTCTTGTTTCCAGCTCTGGGAGCCTGGGTAAGAAGCCAAGAAATGTAACTACTGACTAAATATTTGGAGGACGACTGAAGATGGAGAAAAGAAGCTGAAACAATGAATAAATGAGCAAATGTACAGATGCTGGTTTCTAATGTGTGCCCTGTGTTGTATGCTCCTACATCTGTCTAAGGGACTAAACTTGATAAATCATACATAGGAAAAACACACTAAAGGTGCAAAAGGTCCAGGTTAGTCTCACATTGGCTTCTCCACTGCTTTCTACATTGATTCAGCTGAATAACAATCCTAAAAGTAAACAACACTCAAAAACTTAAAAAGTTCAAGATTATGTGTATTGACAAAGTGTGAAGCAAAAGATTATGAGCATAACTCATTCACAGTCAGAAAAGGAGGTTTAAAGGAGGTTGCCATTTTTGACTAAAGCTTTAGGCAGGGCAAAAATCAGGCAAAAATGTAATCTGGAATTTTTACCCAAAAGGATTCTTTACTTAAGTATAATTAGGCATTTCCCCTGCCCCTGACATGACTGCAACACTGATATAAAGAAAGGTCAGTAGCTAGATAAGTACTCAATCTGAAAGCAGTAATCTATTACAGGACCTTGTCTGGTGTGGTGTAGATCAGGGGTAGTCACCTCTAGTCCTTAAAGACCAATGGCTAGCAGGTTTTAGAGGTTTCCCTGGTCCCACACTTGATTCAAATTAAATGCATGCAACAGCTTGTAGTCACGTTCTGCACAATAAGGTATTAATTTGAATCAGGTGTGTTCCAACAGGGAGACATGTAAAACCTGCAGGGCAAAGGCCTTCATGAACCACAGTTGCCCATCCTTGGTCTAATGCAAAGAATGAATGAATGAATGATGTGAGCCTTTGTGTATATCACAAATCAAAAGCTAACAGCATCTCTGAGCATTTCTTCCACTATGCTCAGCACCAGCGCTTACAATCTGAACAGCTTGATGTTATTTATCTTAAAAAAAGTTATTAGTTGGTCCCTTATCAAGTGGGACTTCTCCAGTGTTCGTAAACTTACCTTACATCCTGCCAGGAAAACTGAAATACCAAGCTTTTCATTAACATCTCTGCTAACGAACCAGTCATTTGATTCAGGTGTGCTGGAGGAGAGATGCAATTTGGGCATTTGGGCACCCCTAGTCTAGACCAGTGGTTCACAGCCTGGGGTCCAGGACCCCTCAAGGGGATCCTCAAAGAGCATAGTGGGCCCTCGAGGCTTTGAACATTCGGAGCTACTGTAACTAATGTCCCCACATTGTCCACATTTTAGGAAATAAAAGTAAAGCTATATGTTGCTGATTTAACTTGGGCTTTATCAAAGGACAGGACTTGGCCAGAATACATTATTTATGGTAAGAATCTTACTTTTAAAAGCATAAAACCAAGCAGGGTTTCAGCATCAGGTGGGGCAGGGGTCTATGGCTTTTTCAAATTTGCATAAAGGGGGTCCGAAAAGAATTTAGGTTGGGAACCACTGTAGCTGATTCTTTCAACCAATTAATTTCCAAGTCCTGATCAAGTTCTGATTTGCTAGTAATGTGTTTGAATTAGAGAAAGGTTGCATTCCTGTCACACTATTGGTAGATTAACTGAACGTGACAATAGCCCACATTAGCTCACATCTTATTTAATTCTCTCTCTCTTTTTCTCTCCCTCCCTCCCTCTCCCTCTCTCTCTTTTATTTTCCGTACCGCAAAAACTCTGCACACCCAAGATTTGGCACAGCACTGGAATACTACACAGTAAACTACTAAGGGGTTACATGTTACAGGTGCATTTACACTGCAATCATTAGCAGATATTTTAGTGCAAAATTAATTACAAAAGAGGAACACATCAGGGGGCAGGGTGGGGTTCAGTATATTTCCCAAAAAAATTTGGACATGTAGCACAGGCATCAAAGTTTCCCTGTCACCTTTTGACACATTTTGACTTGATTTAGTGAATAAAATATAAGATTGTACTGTCATTCAATTATTTGTATATTACTTGTGCCAAGTAAAGGTTGATGGGCTCGTCTTAATTCATATGCTGCCACTCCTGAAATAGCATGCACTCCTATCAGTACAATATACAAAACCAACAACCCATAATTTCTCCATCATCCTCTCCAAGCTGAGGACAAACTGCAGAGAATGTGCAATAAATAACAAGGAGGGGAAAAAGGACACGATGACTGAGGACAAAAACAGGGCTCAGGTAAAAATGACCTGGCAGAGACATTAATGATGTCCAATCCCTACACAGGTTCTTTGGGCAGCTTCTGATGTCGGACAAGCATGATTTATGACATTGACAGTCCTGGGAGAATTGTGATGGGTCTTGCCAAAAGCAGAATGGGGGGTATTGCAAGCATGTTTTTAACTGCGTTCATGTTTGCATTTGCCATATTTGCTCTAAATTGTTATGGGATTGTAAATTGGAATAGAGTTCTAATCAGGTAAAAACACACACAAATTTACATTCCCAAATTCACGCTTTCAAACTGACAAAGCAAGAAACAGCTCTGCATTTCCTGAACCTTGAAGCAGTGGGTTGGGTACACAGGATTCAGTTATTATTTCCAGAGCAGTCAGCTTTGATCTCCTTCTCATGTCTGCATTGGGGCTGTCTCGTCTCTAATAACCACAGATACATTTCCTCTCCTCTTCCCTGTTAGCTAGATAAATAGGATTTCAAATTGTCTGGTGCTAGCCCATCAGAAGAAAAACGTGATCTATGAAATATCTTCCCATGAGAAACCTGCACTGAGAGATTATCGTCACAAAGACTGCACATCTAACAGAGAAGGGTGAGAGAGGTGAGTAGTATGGCAGTGGAAAACTGTGCGTACATGTGAAGGTAGAAGGACGGGTGCAGGCTAGGAAATTAACTTTTTAAAATGTAAGCATTCACTAGAGAAATTCAGAAATGAATAACTGTTCAAATTCACCACCAAGTCTATAATAGGGCTTTATTTTATGTCTACAATATATACCAACAGTAATAATTTTGCATCTTGTGTATGGATGTACAGTGAGGAAAATGAGTATTTGAACACCCTGCTATTTTGCAAGTTCTCCCACTTAGAAACATGGAGGGGTTTGAAATTTTCATCGTAGGTG
>JBAMHW010000019.1:9102063-9129333 GCA_037177495.1 Rhadinocentrus ornatus
GTGGGGGTCAGGGAGGAGGACCCCCCCCCCCCCACACACACACACACACACACACAGACACACACACACACACACAAAGAAAAGGGGTCTTTTTGAAAAGGCAGAATATCAAGCATGGCATGTCTTGGACTTCCAATGGGTTATTTTCAATTGAAACTAGTGTGTGGGTTGATCTGGGTCTCTGTTGTGTATTTTAAACATGTTAATTGTACAAATGTATATTGTATCTGTATTGTAACTGGGTAGAAATCTTTTGTGGTTTAAGGATACATTTTTTTAGGTGGGTGGTTGTATTGCAGGTCCATCTAGCTGGCATGATAGCACTGCTGGTTAAATATGACCCAGCTGGAAGGAACGGCCTTGCTACCCCTCTTCCCCTCCTCTCTGTCCAAGAGAACACATGCTTCATTGTGCTGTTTTTTCTTCTTTTTTTTCCAGCCCTGATAACAGGCAGGAATGTGTGCATGCATCCATGTAAATGTGCATTGCTGCATGCCTCGTCTGTGTTTTAAGCACCCAGCCTCTTTCTTCAGATGCCTTAATCTTGGGGTTAATCTTTGCACGTGGGTGCTGTTCATTTTTTTACCCCACACATTTCACCCTGCAGCCATGTTGTCTTGGAGATGTGTTATTGAGTTTGTGTGTATATGTGTGTATTAACTATGTGTTGCCATAGGCATCAACAGATCCTTGAAAGAAATGCCAGAGCCTGTGAATGTCACAACTGGGACAACTGTGCTGTCAACACAGTACAGTTGGCCTATAGACACGCGTTTCCTTGTTTACAGTGAAGTCTATGTTTGGAAATCTATTTGTATCTACTGGATGTTTGCTTGAGTTTGCTCCTTATGTGTGTACAAAAGTCTCTACTATATGTTGCTCTCTAATTATTAAGACAGCAAGAGGCCTTTTCAAGCTTTTAGTGTGCAGAATTTTATACATGACAATACAAACTCTGATTTTCTGCCCTTTTTATAGGGAAAAAAACCTTTACAAATCAGCTCAGAGGAAAGAACTTGTGTAAGTGGGAGGGGGGGCATGGAAGGACCAAACCTATCACCGGTACCTTCTGCTGCATTTGGCTTGTCTGTAATGGCAGGTGTCGTCATGGCCAGTACATTAGCCTAATGCATGGAGGTGAGCTAGATGGCTAAGCTTGCCTATTTCCCTTTTTTATGGCAGCCATCTCGAGGTTAATTTGGTTATGATGCGGTCAAGATGTGCTTATGCGCTGACACGTCAAAAGACAAATAGTCATGCTGAGAGGATCTATGGGGCGGAAGGGTTTATCTTCTCACCAGGGAGGCAGTTACTGGCATAGAGACACACAAATACACACAAAAACCAAACATTTGGTTGTTTGAAGTTTACTCATGGGGTAGGTTGTATGTGATAGAGGATAGCTTTGTAGTTGCTCAATAAACCCAAAGGGACACATTTATTAAGCTGGAAATTATTCCACATCTGCTCCAATGGTTAATAGAAAATGCTTATTTTCTATGGATATTGCCCCCTATGGACCACGTACATGAATTTTTAAATGTTTTTTCTTAAAAATAAAACAAAAAGAGCCGAACACAGCATTTTGCAATCATGTTTAAATTTAGTGGTTTAGTGCATGGTTTTGTGCCCGAAGTGTCCACAGATATATTGCTCAAATTATAGCAACAACTCCAACAAAACAGCTTTCTGCTTAACCGATTTGCAATTTTAATATTTTCTTTCCTATTTTGCATAATGTCAAGATCTGACATTCCGGGTCAACAACAAATCTAATATGCAAAAATCAACAATAGGTTTGATCCTCTTCTCTTGTATTCCTGTTGCACAGAAAAAGAGGCAAGCCACTTCTATTACTGACGGCAAGAACAAGATGGTCTCTGCTTCTATGCTTTTTTTCCAAAGGCAAACTTGAATCATAGATGAGCAGACGAGGCAAAGACGAGGAGGGATAAAGAGACAGGGAAATAAAAGGTGGAGTCCAGAGAAGAGATTTTCCCTGCTGGATTGCTTGTATTGTTTGAGTCTTTATGTTATTATAAGAATGTGATTTCGGGATTACGTGTGCCATGATTAACAGTCTCTGTAGCTGATGTATTCACAGCTCAACCAAAGCTTTACACACATATTTCAAACAATACACCCTCCAGGGGTATAGGGATTACACTTATACATGCGTAGATAGCTGAATCCCCCATGTTCATACATGTGTGCACCCTTGCACACATAACCAGAAGATCCACACCTAATTCTCACACTTGCTGCTAAATAGACCTCTAGGTTTTGCTAACAGTGCAGATTAGGCACTATCTTGCTGTGAATGTCACACCTGCTGTCTGTGACCTCAGCAAAAAGGTTAAAAAAAAACCTATATATATATTCTCTATATATAGCGTTCCATTTCTGTAGCTGTGTTTAGCTGACACACTCTTTCCCACATTCTTTCTTCCCTACTTTGCTCCCTTTTCTTCTCCACATGTCCTTCATCTCGCTTTTGCTTCACTCATTACAAATATCACATCATCCAAATGCATTTTCTCACACGTCCATACTCTCATACTGTCTGCCCATTTCACCCTCAGTGCCATCCGTCCCACTCTCCTTGGATACTCTTCCTGTCTCCTTCCCCCACTTTGAGGGGCTGCTGTCCTGCAGCACAGTGACCATCGATTTATCAAACTGTCACAGCGTACTACCTCAGCTCTGTATGTCCGCTACTAAACAACTGCTCCAGCAAAACAAATAATAGCTGCCACACACAACCACCAGTGCACATGTCCACACACAGGTAAAATCTGGCGTGCTGCCCCGGCAAGGTCACACCTCTCCCTGAACACTCATTTGGCAGCAGGCACACTGGAGATGGTTAGTGCCAAGCTGATGCTGCCAGTGGCACAGTGGGCTAAGCACCGGACAACAAATCTGTTGAACATCCACAGACATCCAGCATAGTTAACGTTCCAGTTTGAGCCAATGTAAACAGTTTCCCCGCTGCATGCTGCAGGATAAAATACGCTAACCACTAAAACAAGATAGCAATTTTCTTAATTGCTGAACCAGCATTTTTGCCATTATTCCATATTCATAATGGTACACCTGAACTTACACAAGCTGAGAAAACATGACCTTCTACTTTACCGGTGGTCTAGCTGGGCTAAAACAGCATGGCCAGCAGTCTGTTTATGGGGGGGCTTTATGGTTTGTCAGGGGGGTCAACTGCTGGATTGGCTCTTCCCTGCAGATTTACACTAAGAAGCTTCAGAGTAGGTCACCAGCTCCCAGCAGCTAATTTCATAATGCACCCAAGGCGAGGCTTAAATAATTCAACTGAGCCGCAAGTGAAGGATCTACTTAATCAAAGGCTCTGGGCTTTCAAAGAACAGAGAGAGTTACAGAGCCTTGGTTAACCTCACTTGCATCTTTTGGCAGTGAACTGTTTTTTGTGCAGTTCTGCATAGATTAAAAATAGTATGACTGCTCGATGCAGAAAAAACATAAGGCAAGGATTGCTGCCATCGCTCAGCAATATGAAAGTCCAACCCGTTGCTGCTGTAAACAGTTCCTTAATGAACAGATGAATGAATTTCAAGTTAACTTTGATGCTTCTGTTTAAATTTGTTCTTAATTCTGTGCATTTGTTTCTGAGCAAGGGTAAAGTGTTTACGGCATCAGCCAAAAGAAAAAAAAAAAAATCTCTAATTGTTCTGTTTTAGTTTTTTATCCCAGATTATGTGCATCGTTATTGATTTAAGAGTTGGTGACTTAGCTGACTTATTCTCTATAGTTTATTTTGTTTATTTTATTATGGGGCTAACTTAATTGCACACATTAAGCAAGGAACTCGTGTCAGGTTGATCAACTGTCATATCAACATGTACATTCACTTCAGCTCCACCCAAGAGTCCCTGGAGGACAATGAATTCAATCTAGACCATGCTAATAGTTCAATCCTCTCTGGGAACTAATTATTAGCTGCTGTTTTGACCTGCTTGCTATTGTTTTGTGGGTACGCTCATCCTGATACTTTGCCCGCATACAAGAGCTTTGTAGACCACTCTGACCCCCATCGGGCTCTGCCATCAGACAGCTGTATGAGCCATTGATTGGCATTTGTCTGAAAAAGGCCTCGTAATGAAGAAGATGATGAGGGGATTATTGACTGGCTGCACATATGGAAATCAGGTGGGAGAGGTGGATATGAGGCTTTACCTGGATATTAGTATTGACCTGATGGAAATGGGGAGGGTGGATGCTCTCTTGCTGAGTCAATTCAAATTATTTCCTGAAAAATATCAGATTACACTTTGGTCTTTTTTTGTTTTATTTATTTTATTACTGAACGATATGGATATATACTAATATGCTGATTTATTTTTTTAGACCTTCTTGGGAGTATTTTAGCTTTAACTCTCTCTTTTTACATAGTTTTACATCTCCAAGATTTCCAACAATGCATCATTCCACACAGAGTGTGAATATATCCCAGTTGTCAGGGTTCAAGTGCTCATCATTAGCATCTTTTGAAGGAGGTCAAGCATATGAAGTGCTGGAAAGTGACAGCTGAGAGGCTGCTGCCTGCTTTTTGCTGAGACAGGCCCCTGGGAGTCAAGAGCAGCGTGATGGATATACTTTGACTTGAGATGTTATAATCCTGCTGCTGCTGCTGCTGATGCCATCCCAGCAATCAAGACCTCATAAAACTATTTCCACTTTTCACCTTTCCTCAGTGTATTATGATCGCTATGTTGCTGCTCTACCTGTAACCCTAAGATAATTTTGTTTATGTCTGTGTGTGCATGTATATCACATTAGGTTTTCTAGCTGCAATTCAGAATTCATAAAAAGCCCAGTGTGGTGCCTCTGAAATCATAAAGCTTTAATTAAAGCTGTTTAAACAAAAGCAGCATTCAATAATTTTTCTAACTAGGAATTATCCATGTTCATGCTTTTTTTAATCCCTTTTTTCTCTCTATTTTTAACTGTTATCTTGTATAACCTATAAACACAAGCAGGTTTCCCAGACATGAGGTTTTATTTAGGAGTAAAGGGTTGGATGGATTTTAAGATTTGGGATGATTCTACTTATTACTGACTCACTACAAAGTAGAACAGTATCTGTAAAGCCATAATTTGTTCACTCAAGCTTCCTATTTACTTTCTATAAGCCTTCTCTTAAGGCCCTTGTGTTATTGCTATACCTCATTTTCATGCACTGATTTATCACATAGATTTGCCCAGATGGGCCTATGGATATAAATGAACAAAATAGAAATAGGATCTACTGCAAGTGTTGTTTGTGTTGTTGAGTTATGTGGGTTATGTAGGTAACAGATGTTCTCCAATTATAATCTCCTAATTAGATTTTAATCAGGCTACATTATGATTCTGGTTTGTGGCTGGAGCAAACCAAAGCAAAACATATAATTTGTATAAATAGCATACATTAAGGTATTTGTTTGCTTTCTATGACTTGTATGAGCATGTCTCACCCCTGCTCTCATTTTCACATAATTAAGTTGTTTCCTCTTGTCACCTGTCAGTGACAGACTGACAGCTGACTGCTCACAATTTGCTATCTGTGAGATTAAAACTAAATCTCAGTTTAGCCCGTTTTGCTTTGAGGAGATAACTAAAACATGAGATCTGCATGCCATCAATTACAGAATTATATCTGTGGAAGCATATTCATTTGTGCAAAACAGGCAAGACATGGAGAGCCGTGCAATCCCGCATCATTCCTTGTTACATCTAAATCCCAACATTAATTTAAAGTGTCGTCCATGTTGGACCAGTCAAACACTGACTCATTTAGCTTTGGGACTGAGTAAACAGAGACACATGGCTCAGACTTTGTAGATGCACCCTGAGCCTAGACTGATAGATGGCAAAAGGCACAATTAAAATCTTAGGTTGAAGACTGTTTAAGCTGGAGAAAGAAAAATTCAAGATGAGCTCAATTAATTAAGCACTCAAGCTTATCTCTTTATTTCTCCTTCTCTACCTCTCATCTCCTTGTCTTCCCCTCTTCAGCTATGTCATGTATTAACATGGGCACTTTTTACAAAAGCAATGGAACATCTAATGAGTGAACATGTGTGATGATGGATATGATAAATATGGGGAAAGCTGGAAGACGGTTAACCATTTAGCACTAAATAATAATAAATATTTAATAACTTATGCAGCACGCTGTAGGTGATAATGGATGTTGCAGCGATTGGTGAAAACTGCTCCGCTGCGGGTGTGCATTTATGTGTGTGAATTTGTAATTTCCTTTCTTGGATGTAGAGGAGTTATTGGAAGAAAAAAAAAAATCTCTTCTCTTGTAGCTTTGTACATGCCCCTCAGCCTTTTAATAACTGCCTGTTTTCGTTTTCTTTTCACAGCTCAGAACTGCAGCTACACACTACACAGTCCCAATGGGACAATAGAGAGTCCAGGATACCCTTACGGTTATCCTAACTATGCCAACTGTACATGGGTCATTGTGGCAGCTGAGCACAACCGGATACAGTTGGTGTTTCAAGGCTTCGCCCTGGAGGAGGATTTTGACATCTTGTCTGTATATGATGGGCCACCAAGTCCTGGGAACCTGCGGACAAGGTAAAAATATTTTGAAAATATGTTATGTGTGTTGGTGTTTCATTGTAGCTTTAAAGGAGTTTTGGAGTAACTCGGGGGTTAAAAGGTATCAATGAAGATAGGGGGTTGGAAAATTAAACATTAAAAGAACTGGGAAACTCACTCGTGACTCAAAATTGAGAGTTGAGAGTCCAACTGGCCATGTTTAAAAATAAGTTCAAGGTCAAAAGTATCTTATTGGGCTGGTTGTTCAAACGTAATGCGATCAGATTTCGGTTGTCGGATAGAATCAAAACTTAAAAATGGGTTGTTCAAAAAGGAAATCTGGATTCCAAAATTGGCTTGGATCACGTAATCAAATCCTGGTTGTTATCTGGGTAAAACCCTCAGTTTGGGTTCTTCAAACTTTTGAGTCGAATCTGGACAACTTTGATCCAAAAAAACAGGATTAAACTGCTGTACAACCTAACAGCTGATCAAATAATAGAACTTTTTATTAGGTGCATGTGCTAATATTTGTATTTTGCACCTGACTTGTTTAACCATTACAGGGATAAAGTGGTGAACGGGGGAATAGACAAAATTTTTACCCTTGCAGCATAGGCAAAAATAAAAATGACATTATCGTGTCCCCACAAAATAAATCCCCCATAACATCCAATAGCAAACACAAATAAAATATAAAATTTTCCTGTTATTCATCACTACATGATCAGGAAAGAACTTTAAAAAAAAAGAAATTTCTCACGATTGCATCCCCCACCATACATCCCGTCCGTCCATCATTCTTACAGAATGCCAGAAGTTTTGAAACTCCACATGGGACTCATGTGCGTCATCAATATTGTCACATATAATAAAGTAAACCGTCTCTTCTACCTGTTGTTCTTCACAGAACAGAACAGCACACACTGCTCTACATGCTGGAAATCCAGATTTGGTTATCCTGAAAAATGAAATTTTGGATCAGGGTGAAACAATCCTATTTTTCTTTGAACAACCAAGGTAAAAGTAATCCGGGTTACGTGATCCGCTGTTACAAAAAATTTTCCCCAAAAATTACGGCTCCAAGATCTTTCTTAGATTATTGTAGTTTCCTTTAAATATGCCGAAAAGTTATGTTGTGGTTGGCTGCCATAAATATAGTTATTCCACAGACAACAAGAAACACACCAACAAGAAACACACACATGGCTGACCATGTAAATGCTGACGACAGTGTAGTCCTTAAATATTCAATAATTTGTTCAGATCATTTTGTGACTGGTGAGTGAAACATTTATGATATTACTCTTTAAAACTTATTTTTGTATAGATGCCAAAAATACCATGAAATGGCTGATTACAGTAACAATAAGAAACGGCTATTAGCGTTTTTTTGTGAAGTTCTTCTTGTTTCTTGTAAGCAACTCCTTCATGTGATGGTGGATAGACATAAGGGCATTCATTCAGTCCACTGGCTTCCCGTCATATCTTCTTCTAGCCTTAACGCTGAGGGTATCAATATAACTGTATGACATTATGGATAATATTCTATCAAATGGAGACAACGTAAAATTATAAGAACAAGGTTCACACTTCAACACCAAAAGTTGTTTATGGTCATGCGACCACTGGTTAGGGCCTGCCCTTGGGGGGATATTTTTAACTTTAGATCTAATTAAAAAACTAATGCCCATAATAACTAAAAAAAATGCGCTCTCTGAGAGCTTTGACAGTCTTTGTGACTGATGAGGAACAGTCACAAACACAGCTTCCTAGCTTTGAAAGGAAGCTTGTAAGTCATAGCTCCATGTTAATGTCAATAAGTTAACTGTCTCCTTTGGGTGGCTATAGCTCAGGAGGAAGAGCAGGTTCGATTCCAGGCTACATGTCAAAGTGTCCTTGGGTAAGACACTTAACCCAAGGTTGCCTCCTAATGTGTCTGTTGGTGATGTGAATTTCATTCATTATTTGCCGCTTAGTCCAGCCTATCCCAGCATTTTTACCAGAGGCTGGGTGACCAGCCTGTTCAGGGTGTCGCAGAGCAAACACAAATAGGGACAAACAACGATTCACTTACACACTCACTCATAGGGAGAATTTAGAATAACCAATTAACCTAACATGCATGTCTTTGGATGGTGGGAGGAAGCCAGAGAACCCAGAAAAAACCCGTGCATACACGGGGAGAACATGCAAACTCCACACACAAAGGCAGCCACCCCTCGAGGTTCAAACCTCCCCCCCTTGAACCAGCGACCTTCTTGCTGTGAAGCTGTGGTGCTAACCACCAAACCTCCGTGCAGCCCTGCTTGTGTGTGTGAATGGGGGAAGGTGACAGGTAGTGTAAAGCCCTTTGATTGGTCAAGCTGACTGAGCGCTATATAAATACAAGTTCAGTCCATCCTTTTTATTAAGAAAATTGACTTAATGGGTTTTGAAATGAGACTTATAGAACAAAAAAAAAAACCAGACTATATTAAAATTAAACTTTGAATTAAAATATGAATTGATAATGCTACAGTAATGTAATGAGTTATTACATTTTAACTGATGAAGTCACTATTTGTAAAAAGGTACCAATATTTTTGGTTCCAGTTGAGAATTGACTTTTGAGGTTCAGAGCCAATTTCAGAACCAACATGCTAACGGTTAGTATGTTGTTAGCAGCTAACTGGTTCAAAATTCAGGAACCAGCACCAGTGTGGAGCTCTGCTAGTGTGAAAAGGCTCAAAAAACTGAAATTGCAATTTGAAACATATATCTTCTCTGTAGCTAGAAAAATACAAAAAAATAAAGGGTGGGAGGGGAAAAAGTGCCAAAAATCAGTCTAAAATGTAAGCCAGTACAAGCAAGAATGATTTATAACAATAGTAATGTAAGCTAATGTAACCAGACGCTTCTTAGTACACAAACTATTTGAGGTACTTAAGACATCACAATTTTTACATGTATTTTAATGTGTAATAGTCCGATGCAAAAACATTATGTGGCAAGCAAACTGTTATTTATTGATGCTATTTCCTTATGGACTTTGGCACACTACTACTTACATTCTCTTACTTTTGCACTCACAGTATGAAGTGACAGCTTCTCCATATAATTAGCTGCATCACTAACTTTGCGTTTAATTCCTGTCACCCTCTGCTTTGAACTTAGTCTAACAAAGCACATAACCTTTTTGAGACAAATGCACAATATTCCAGCACATTTAGTCATCTACACTGTTTTCACTCACCGTCAGCTTCTCTGTTTCTCCCTGCTGATATCCCTCTCACCTTTTTTGGCTCCTCCTTTCAATGAGTCTTTCACTTTGTGCCAGAAGTGCCTCCACTGCATTTTTCCCATGAAAGTAAATGAAAGACAGAAGAAAATTATGGATTGCTGTTCTCCTCATCCTTTCTCCGGTTTGGACCACTGGGCCTTGTTGTATGCTCCAGGGGGACAAAAGGGAGAAATGTCAGCCCAGTTTGAGTTTGGGCTTAAATGAGAGAAGGGGGGTATGATGAATGAAGTTAAAAGAAGAACTGGGAGCTGAGGGAAAGAAAAGAGACAGAAAAAAAAAAAAGATGGTGAAACAGAAGAGAACACTGATACTCTTTAGGTTTTGCTTTGCTGTCTTTGACCATTTTCTCACATGAAAGTTATTTTTTGAAAGCCAGACTTCAAACTTTTATTTTGTAGTAAGCTCAGACGTGCTGGGAATCGGCAAGAAGAAGCTTTCACCAGTCAGCAGCAGGCTGACACGACACGCATGCATTCACTGACGGACACCTCACACGCACACAGCTGATAATTCATTCCTCCCTTGGCTCTCATCTCCCACTTGTGTCAGAAGTCATTTTCCCTCCATCTTTCTTGCTCCTCTTCTTTCTATTTGTTTCTCACACTTCTCATTTTATTTTTACCTGTTTTTAATATCTCATCTCCTCTTTGGATTCTGCATTTTGAGCCTTGCATGCCAGATTTTTTTTTTCCTTTCTTTCATGTCCACCACATGATAGGTTGTTGGGCTCAAAATATTACCTTTATTCTTGAGTAGTGACCAAAAATCTTCAAAATGCCTCACTTTGTAATCAGAAAAAGCCTGAATATTCAAAACTCAATTTAGATTACTTAATTTATCTGTTCATCTTTTCAGTGTAGCTGCAGCAAAATAAGGCTATTGTTATCAGGATCATTCTAGCTAACACACTGACTATATATCTGCGTGTGCACCCTGTGTGTGCCTGCAAGTGCAATTTCTTTGAATCACAGCCACTCCTTAAAAGAAAGCATATGTGAGTCGTTCTGTTGCTACACCACTTAAACTGCTGATCACAACTGACACCTGAGAAGAAGACAGAAAATTCAATAAAGATTTCAACCGTTTGAAAAAAGAACCAGATGACGAAAAAGCAAGGGAATAATACTCGTTGATGGAAGACATAGATTGCGGCTGTTTGATAGCTGATAATTATGCAGAGCATTCATCTCCTGGGATGACGTGATGATTCAGTATGTTAAATACATGTTGGGCCCTCCGGACTGTGCGGTAGCTTCACACATGGAAAAGCTCAAGTACTGCACTGACAATGACAAAAACTGTAAAAATGAACGAGAGAATACAAATCATATAATTTTGTCAAGCTTTTTTTTCTTTTCTTATAATACTCAAATAGATACACTTTTTAATGGAGGCTTACAAATCTCATTTAATATTCGTGCCTCTGTTGATAGGAAAAGTTAGGAGAATGCTGTTACTTTATTCTTGGTACTGTGGTCAGTCTTTTTTCCTTACTGTACTATACACAACTTACAACAAGTCATCCAGTCAAAACAACTAAATAGGTTCTGATTAGGACTTTTAATGGAGGCAGAGTCTTATAATAGCTAAAGTTTAAAACTTTTGCTTCTGCCTCAGGCATTTACATGAACTAGGTCTGCTTAACATGAACCATATAGCTTCATGGTGTTGCAAACCAGACTGCTATTGAATGCATCGTGCTGCTCAAAGACAATCTGTAATCGAAAAAGTGTAAACAACAGTCTATGCAGAAGTGACGTGGTTTAAATGCCCGCATAACAGCTCTTGTTTGAAAAGAAAAACCCAGAAGCAACTGTAACGGAGGGTGGTGGTGGTGAGGACCCCAACACAGGCAGGGGAGGTAGGAGGCAGGTCGGTGAAAGCAAAGGGTTTATTTTAACAAACTCAGGACAAGGAACCATATATGACCGGAATTAACCATAACACGACAAGGGAGTCCACATACACAGGCGTTAACAAACATACACGCACACATGCAAGCACTTACAAGGATCTGACAACCACAACTGAAACCAAGGGACATATATACACAGGGACAAATTGAGAACAGGTGAAGTGAATGAAAATCAGACCAGGTGAGCTAATGAGCCAGAGACAGAAAACACTAGTGAAAACTGAACTACACATGACAAAACCAAAAAACCTAAACCATGGACTAAAAATTAACTAAACATGACAAAAAAAAACCCAGAAATATCCCCATGAAAACATGACAAGCAACAACTGTTTATTTCACATCTTTACATTCCTTTTAGGCGTTGGACAACAATCAGTGAGGTTTCACACCATTTTTACACTTCAAATGCAGTCACGTTTTCAAACGATAGGTCATGTGTTTTTTTTTTTTACCTAATTATGGTACTGGTCTCTGTTGCCTTCATTTACAAATGGCCAATGGGCTTTTGTTTTTTGTTTTATTTGAGATTAAAGTGCCTAACTTAAAAATTATTGAACTCATTGAGGGTTGATGGCATGCCTTTACCCTCATGATGTCACAAAGGGACACAAAATTTGTCCCAAAATCCTTTGGGACATGTACAGGATAAAAAACAAAAGAAATCTTGCACATTTGTAGGCATTCTTTAGATGAATATCAACACATTGAGACAACAGAAGCGTTAATACTCTTTCTTGAGAGCCAGTTACAGATCCATAGCCCTGTAAACATAGTTGACTTTGAGATGTCTTAGCACCTGGTCATGTGAAAGTTAGTTTGTAACAACCATATATATGAATTCCAGACTTCGAAGCCTCGTAACACTTAGCTCTGTGATTCAGGAAGATGTTAAAATGCATCATTTTAATGGAAGGTTTCAAGCTGCGTTGCCACATGACAGTAGCATAATCTTAGAAAGAGAAATCGTTACTTTGATGGATTACCAGCTGATACTTTCTGCTTTGAGGCAACACTTATGGAAATTAGCAACTGCCTGAAATGTATAAAATAAATATAAAAATAATGGCATTTTCTCAGAAAAGGTCACTCGAATTGAAAAGTGTGCGTAGACTGTAGCATGCAATTTCTTTTTTTCTTAAGTAAAATGTCTCACCAGACAACAGCAACCCCAACGTCCTTTATTTAACAAGGTTGGTGGTACGGTAGTCAGATAGGATGTCCCATGACTAAAACAGTAGTTTGACTGTAAGCAAGATGCAAAATCTCTACCAGCTCACTCGCTGTCAATGTATATGAGAGTGCACATTTCTTAATATGAAAAAAAAAAAAGCTTTCCGTCACTTTAGTATCATATTTCCCCTTGTAACTGCCAGTCAGGGAACACTGCCCATCTCAGTGCAGGGAAAAGCTGCTGGTGTGTTTGCAAAGGCACCTCTCTTTACATGCTTTCCCCTTCCTGACGGAGTAAAGGAACAGAGGGCAGCATGAGAAGGGTAGGATAGTCGGAGAGAAGAGGAGGAGGCGTGAAAAAGACAGATTTTCTGCCTACAGGCGCGACTGGACCTAAATAAGGAGCACTAGTGCATAGTGGTGGGAGTGGCATTAACACAGTAGTCAGCCTTCGGTGGCGTGAAGCTGGAGTCTCAACATATAAGTTTATTTGTGTTTGTGTGTGTGCAGAATCATGTGGAAGAGGTGCACAGTGTGTGTGTGTGTTCTCAAACTGTGCTTACAAAGGCAGATCTAGTGTGCAGTCCATTCCTGCAAAGCTGATTCAGTGTCAACAAAATCAAGGTTTATTGAAATACAGATAAATCACACACACACACACTTAAGCACTGGATAAGTGGCCCTGGGCTGGAAAACTGTTAGCCCTGTACTTTTTGAGAGATGCACACTTTTCTGCTTTCTGTAAAGCACTTTTTTTACATTATACCAGCTGCTCACATAAAAATGTATGGTTATTTAATATTTTATAGCACTAACATTTGGCTTGAGATCAGCTATGTAGTATCATTTTATCACTTTTGAGTTAAGGCCGGTCATCTCCCAGAGTTTTATCTACAGTGCTCGACGTTGGCTTTGCTTTTGTTAATTCAGTCTCTTATCTTTCCCAGCCTTTTGATGTGTCACAGGTTATCCATGACTCAAGCAGTGCGCTTGAACGAGTTAGTCAATGAGTCACGTTTGTTAAGAGCCACTGCGTGTGGGTCATGATAGCGTTTTACGTACAATGGCACCCCCTGCCTGAACACTTGCTGTAGCTATAATTCTTCTGCTGTGAAGGCCTTGAGCATCAATCTTTCACAACACATACTTTGGAAAATCACTTCCATTGCGCGAACATTCCGATGTGCACATATTTAATGTGTGTTTGCATACAAACAGACACTCCCTTTTTGTCCATAAACTCTGAGTAGCACGTGCATACATTGTGTGACTTCTGTAAAGAAAGTCTAAATGAGGAGGAGGATCATTCGATTCAGCATGTCTTTAGAAATATGACTTCAAGGCTGCATGGTTTTATTAGTTTGTAGTGCTCGTGATTAAGCATCTTATTCAACATACAAGCACTCCATGTAGATATGTAAGTAGATGCTTTTTCAACCCCTGATGCACGTGCAAGCTCTCACACATATATGCACACACACTTCTGAATTTATGGCTCCTTTGAGTATAGGCTGTTAATGGGAAGACTGCCACTTATCAACGCCAGCTTTAACGACAGACTGCTAAAAACAGGACGAAGAGTGATAGTTTGTTTTTCATCATCTCTGGCTGAGAAAAAGTGAAACGATGTTGAGATATATGATATCTGCTCACCTGTGAGGCAGAATTATTAGGCCCCAGTAAACCCAGATTAGAGAAATAATCAACTAGAAGCCTGTGAATTTATACCTAACATGCTGTGTATCACTCACTGTGCTTACTGGTATTGACGTTCTCCCATCCCAAGACGCATCAATGTTCTTAACAGGATACACTTCAGCAGCAGCATGAAATTAAATGTTTTCCTGCCAAGATAAAAGATTGAACAAGCCTGTGCACCTTTCAAAAATAGTTTTTTTTTTCTTTCTTATTTTTAGCTCCTGTTTGTTTTGGTTTACTTTTGTTTGAACCAGTGAAGCCATTTAAGCTTAAATGGATGAAAATATGAACATTACAATTAAAGGCACATGAATGTGCACATTCAATTCAGCTTCTTGTCTAATCGAGTTCTCAGAGAAAGAACATATAATTACACATTTTTCCTTGTATAGCCCAACAAAATTAGGATGAATTATTATTTGTCTCTTACTCCTGTCATTTTTTTTTCAAAAACATAATAATGAAAAACTAAATTATTATTTAATTTAAGCAGCTTTGCAAAAGACACAAACATTTATAACTGCATATTGAGCACATCAATATCAGGTTTCTCAGTAGTCCTGTGTAGGAAAAGCTAAAGACCAGATGTTGATGAGCTCTGCTTCTATTTAAATGGTTTGCTGCTTTTTGATAGCTTAATAGAGAATGTAAAGCACCGAGAACAAGCACATAACATGAGACAAAGCCAACGGTTTGATGATAGAAAAAAATAAACACTTCAGATCATGGAAACAGTGGGAGGCAGATGTCATGCATTTCCCAGTGCAAAGATTCATTTTGTTTATTTGCACCATAAGTTATGCAAATTCTGTCACAAATTAGGTCTAATTAGAGTACCTAAGGCACAGTGCAACTTCATCAGCATGAAGCAGGTTAAAGTGCGCAGCAGATCTTGATAACATAATATGCAAAATGAGAAATTGTAGTCCATGGTTTGTTTGTCATTTTTCGCAGAATTTTCCGGCCATTCCAGGAGTTTTGAATAGGTCAAGCCATAACAATGAGATGCCTGTAATTAAAAAAAAAAAAAGATTAGACCTTCTTTCAATATCTTTCATGAGAAAGTTTGTCGCACTCTCATATTGAAGCTGTCAGTTATCATTAGGATGAGCCAAATGATTCAGTTTTCAAAGCTTTAAAGCCGCAGTGTGTAAGCCGCAGAGATTCATAAATGTGAAGTTTGAGTGTCCCGTCAGCTGATGAGGAACAGAACGACACGTAATTATTTATTTATTTTTATATCAAAGAGTTACAAGCGTGCCCATGTATTTAGTACCAAGCTACTGCTAGTAGCTAATGTTATTGTATGAAATCGACTTGCAGACTCAGAGATCATCTGATGAAGGTAGAGAAAGAGGGAGTAAGTGGACTGCAAGAGGAAGATCCCGTGCGGTAACATTACTTTGTGTTTAATAACATGTATTTTAGCTAATTTATCCAGGGAGGTGGGCGACGTATTGATAGAAATAATTATTTCTGAGCGATATAACTGCGATAGAATGCTGCGGTTCTGGTGATTAAATCACGCCCAGAAACTGGTTTTACTTTGGTCTATTTTGTCTGACTAGAAGGAGGACAACTACCCCCATCCCATTGACAAATCAGCTGAAATGAAATATGAAACACGAACGAAAGCTCGCGGAAAAAAACATCTGAAAGAAGTGCATTGTCGCCTGCTAGTATGACTTCTGTGAAGAGTAACAACTGAAAAAAGTTGCAACGGAGCTTTTCTACTGTAGGCTAACTAACAAATAAGCAATTTCTGCGGTTTTATATAGCAAGTAAAAGTAAATGATCCGACTTCAACGGGAGGATGAAGTAGTTGCTGGACCACCCTGCCCTGTTTCTAACATAACACCAAAATAAACTTAACTTTTAGATTGCATTAACTCACCTATCCAGCAGAAAGCTGCAACCTCCGCGTTAGCTTTGAAGTCCTTCTCCTCATCAGCTGCCTTCATCTGATAAAAACCACCGATGTACGCTCTTATTTTTTCCCGGTTATTATTTCCTTTTCTTTTCTTCTCTATTTTGTCCTCCATCTTGCGGGCAAAGAGTATAGATGGTCCTCCATTTCAATGTAAGCTGACAAGCTGAATGATCTACCGCCCTCCCCCTCACCCCGAAACAGCGGGCACTCGCAGGTAAAAACGCACAAGGCTAACAAGTTTGTCCCCTTTCGGCTACTGTATTCAAAGATGGCGATGCAACATGGCAACCTCCAGTTGGGTGCGCCGCCACCTATGTATTTATAAACACGCTCTCCTGGTCCAGCCTTGCTCCACAGCCACTAACCTGGATTCCTCATTGATCACACCTGCTCCAATCAGTCCTTCCCAATCTCCAGATAAGTCACACCTGGTTCCAATTCTGTCACGGGCCTTTATAGTCACCAGCTTCACCCTCACTCATTGTCGGACCTCGTCGCTTCTCACGTGGACTTTGCACCTTTCCATTCTCAGCTCTGCTTCCAGGATTTTGTCTACTCCTCCGTCTGTCTCCCATCAGTAAGACATTTCCTTGGGTTATTTTCTGTTTAATAAAGTCTTGTTAATCACTGTCTGTCTCTGCAGAGTTAATCCGTGACACTGGTTTATAGCATAAGTTTGAAAGCTGTACCGAGAAAATGAATGAGTCTAGTTTTAAGCTAGAGGAGGCTTTGATTGTATAGCATTTTCAAGTATCTGTTTTAGATCTCTCCCATTATTTTTACTCCTCTTTTTGAGATTCAAGTGCTGCACTAGTCATATATATATGATTGGCAGTTAATTGATAGACAGACATAGAAAGAGATCCTGAGGCCAGTAGCTAAATGAGGACAGAGTATATAGGATGGAATAAGTCCAGATCTCAACCCAACTGAACACTTGTGAGCTCAGCTGTACATATCAGAGTGATCAATTCAACCATGCTGGTTGACCTTCAACAACTTCGGGTGAAGGAATATGAGAGCAACCCACGGGAAAATGTGACCTAGTTGGTAACCGGCATGAGAAGGAGGTAGGATACCAACCTGCTTTGGCTGCTTATGGATCTTCCATCCACCAATAAGGTTCCTAAAAATGTAGAAAGTTTTGTTTTTCATGTTATAATTAACAGCTTACTCATAATAGTGATCCCTTAACTGCAACAGTAACCAAGCAGGCAAGGAAATAATACACTTCTATTTGCATATAGATTTATAGAAAAGGTAAAAAGTTCCTTGTATGATGGTGGACAGTTTTATTTGTTGAAATTTACCAGGAATAATTCAGTGAAGCTGTCTTGACCTAATAAACTCGAGTGTTGTCGACACACCAGCACGGCCGAGAAATATCTATCTATCACCCTAAATGATGAGTTCAAAATTTAGAAAAATGTTGGCCGTTCTATGATTATTTTGTTTGTGGAAAAATTTGTCAATATAATCTCTTCCCAAAATATTTAATTTCCAAAAATCTTTTGTTTAAGGGTTGCCGCAGGCTGCACTCTAGAAAAAACAAGGAAAAAAGAAAAGTGGAAACATAACCAAAAAGAAAGCAATGTGGTGGCACAGAACCTTTGATATTTGCACTCCTTACCACATGTTCCTTATAAATTCCACTAAGCTGTGATCTAGGGGATTGCAAAGCGCAGACACTTCTCTTGTGCACCATTTGTTTCTCAGCTTAAGCAAATCTCCTGACATATTTTTACAGCCTGTGTTGACTTTGCTGTATTTTTTATTTTTTTTTTTATCTCTTTACGTTCTTATAGTCACGTTTTTCATCCTTGATTTTACCCTTTTTTTCTCTCTTGTTCATCTCTGCGAGCCACGGTGCATAGCAGCCTAATTAGTTACCCAAACACCTTGTGAACATGATAATGGATAAAGCACACCATATTGTGTGCGGACACACTCGTGTGCACATTAGCCATGCTGTGTCAAAAGGATTTTCCTGGCATGTAATTAGACACTTGTTGCATGTGACCAGTTGCACTTGTGCTTATTTAGTCGTTGGAGAATCAAAGGTTAACATTGCACTTCCTGCTCTAAACAAACTGTCATTGATTTTGTCATTAATGATGGGGCTAAGTCAACTGAATTTACATGCAATACAGCGTAGAGAGGCTGAACACTACATTCTAACTCGTTATTTTAGTCTAAAAACTAGAAAAGTATAGAATTAAGACAAATAGATTAACGTTAAGAATGCAGGACAGCGAACAAAGGAGATGCATTAAAAACAGGATGAATGTTTGTTTGAGCTTGCAGTTAATTGTAGATCCACTGCTTTTTTTATGTACTCATGCACAAATACACACACATATGCATACAACAACACTGCTATCTCCCACCCACCCCACTACATCCCTTTTCCTCCTTTTCTTCCGCCTCTGCCTTCCCTGCTCTCCGTCTTTCTCCCTCTGCCGGTCTTTGATCATCCTTCCCACAGGAGCAGAAGAAGAGCGATGGGTAGAAAGTCAATAGCATTGGTTGGGTGCTCCATCGGTCAATGTGTCCCTGTAAGTCCTGCTGGCTAATCAGATCTTCTTCCCAACCTTGTTATGGGCTTTATTAGTGGTATTCCTCGGCAGAGCAGGGGGAAAACTGAGGATCAAAGCAAGGGAGAAAGTAAAGCAGATCATGAAATTTTGAATGTAAAATCAGAGCTTTGTGCTGTATTTCGAAGAAAAAAAGAAAGCAACTTAAAGCATTATAGCTTTGCACAGCAGGAATGCATCGCTGCACACACAGAAAACGCGTTCCACATTCAGAGTCATTTATGAGCATCACCAAAATGTAACACTTGGATGTTACACCCATAACAATAATGCACAAAAATGAAAAAGAAGCTTGTACTAAAATAGCCAGGGTAGATTTAGGAGCCTGGCTGCAAAGATTTGTTATGATTCTACTACAACAGCATTAGTGCGCACACAATAATGTTTGAGGATCACGACTGGCTCTTGCAGCAGGGATTCAACTACATCAAAAGCTGTTGAATCAGATTGGAGGTAAGGGATCTATAATCAAGTTTTCCCACACCAAATTTAATCACTTGGTAATGGATTTGCCTCGGTCATCTTCTCATCCTATGGATACAGCTGCTGTTGATTCAGTGGCAGCTAAAAATATTATGTGTGGGTATGGGGAATCCCTCAGTATTTCTATATTTCTAGCACTGCTGTCTTAAGAAGGGGGCAGAAGAGAAGTGACAGGAAACAGTGAATATGCAAGTTGTTATGGTTTCCATCTGCCCCTATCCACCTCTTTATAAGCAGTTATGGTTAGTTCATCAGTGACAGCTATCTACATTATTGCATAATAAGATTCAGAGACAGATTTTATGGCAGATGTAGAAAATAATGAATATAATTAATTTGTCCAAATAATGAATGTGTCATCATGAACCAACATGTATCAAAATGGAAGCTGTGTTTTTTAAGTCCTCATTACAGGTTTATGCAGTGTTCTGTAGTGAGAACTCACTGACATTACTTGTGACTTTAAGAGGCTTGTCTTTATGGTCTTGGTGAAGATTAGAAGCAGATTTGACAGATTTTTCGGCCAGTAGAACAGGCTGGAAAGTAATTTGAAGACAATGGGAATTAAAGAACCATGATCCCTACTTCCACCATCTGTGTGACAGGTGGATGATGGGCAGATTTAAGAGTTAAGAGCAGGTTTCACGTTTAATCCAAGGTGGGCAAAAAACAGTTTCTCCTTTACCTTGATGATATGACGTTAGGCTACTGCCGTTGCATTTCTAAGGCCATTTTCAGTGACTTTGTTATCTACTTTAAGTAAATAGGTTATTTAATGCATTATGCCTTGCTTTCCTGATTTGCTGGCTGAGGACGTCTTAAGACTGGTACAGTGGTATTGCCCAGCAGGGTCTACACAGTGCTGGAACAGTTGAAAACTAATTCATCTTGTCAGTCTTCTGCAGGCTGCTCACCTCTCCCCTTCTGCTGATGTTGCAGAAATATTTAGATAATTGATGAGAAAAAAATATAAATAATTGACATGTTTGTGTTATTCCTGAGGAATTTCTTTCACCTTGCTTCCTGTTTGTTTTTGTTGTGATCTCCTATGTCTGTCCTTGATCATTTTCTACAACCTCGCGTCTCATAATTGCTCCATCCATTAACACACACACACACACACAACAGCAACACATCTCATACCTACCACTTAGCTTAGTCACTTTGCTGGGGACGCTAGTGGCACAACATTGAATTAGTTTTATTTTATCCGTAATTATTTTTTGCCCGACGATTACTGCAAAGCGATTTGTGCAGAGCAGTGGAAAACACGGGGGATGTGTGAACGTCACCTTGTTTCATTTGTCAGCCTTGATTTGTTTGCTGTAAGTGTAATTGACTTATGTCTGCACAAAGGGGGGCCAAATGAACAGAGAATGGATTTCTCCTTTCTAACTTTAGTTCTTTCATAGGTTTTATGTCGTTCAGTAAAGGATTATATACTAAGCTTTAATACTAAGGCTTTTATAGAAGCATTTATGTGTTGTACATGTTGGTCAACCTTCTACTAGATGTTGCACGTGTATCTATGCTGCTGGAAAGTTGTAGATAACACCAGGACAATTGGATACTCAGTTGACCCAGTGCAGATAGCCTGAAGATAAACCAGTCACACTACCTACTTACTGGTAGACACTCTAGGCGAAATACATCTGTGTGTATGTCAGTGTAAGCCATTATGTTGCACTTACTCTAAATCCTTGGTGGAAATAGATTTAAGAAATAGATCTAATTTAAGATGATGGAACACTTATCTCTGTTAATGGTCCAACACCTTTCAGCTTATTCACACTCACTGTTCTTTAAATGTGAATGTGAATATATTTGCCCCTCTCCACTAAAAATTACAATTTGCAAGTCCCAAACAGCCAAAGTGAGGCATTGCATGACTGTTTACAGTATGAAGTGCTTTGTTACTTCCAGCACTGCACTGGCTTTTTTTTTCACACTCTGCTTTGAATTTCAGATTCCATGATTGTGCTAGTTGCATATTTTGTCTTGTTTTTCACAGCCATTTTTATTTAATCATTCTTTTTTTTCTTTAGAGTAATTCACTTGTTTTAATCTCCTTAAGTTTCTGCTCATATTTTCTCCTTTTTATCCCACTTCTGACCTTCCATTTCACATTTTTCTCTCATATCCGCCCCTCATGTTTCCCCCTTTCTTCTTCCAGAGACACTGGTCCCTGACTTCACTGCAGTTTGTCTCTCAGTTAGAACTGACTCCATTGTTTTTTTCCTCACCATCAGCATTTAGCGTCAAAGACATCTGAGAGGCTCTCCCACTCTCACAGTTTTACTCAGCATCCGTGAATTCACCGTGAAGCCACAAACAGTTTAATATTTACGTTCAGCCTCGTGCTGCAGCTCAGCTTTCTTTACAAGACATACAAAGGAAAATCGACTGTTCGAGTCAGAAAGATGTCAGTCGTTCCTGAAATATTGATGGGTTAAAGGATACGTGGCAAAGCTGTGGATAAGATTTACGAATTCTTGCTGCTGCTCTTTGGTTTCATTTTGAACTTTTTGGAAAATATGATTTATTGCCAAAACTAGCAACAAAAAAAAACTGTTCAATGCGCACACAGTGCTGGTCAGAACTATTTGCAACCCTGCCTTCCAAGTATACTTTTTAAAAAATATATAAACCTATAAATGCAAGGAAAACTACTTTGCATATATTAATAACAAGTCAAATAAATCTGTGCCTAATTTCTTTTTGATCACATAAGTAATGATTTGAATTCATAAAAGGTTTATGGTTATTTCTATTTTCACTCCTACAGTAGTGAAGACAAAAAGCTGCATGAGTGTATCAGAAAAAATTCTGTAAAAGAACAGCAGTGCTTCCAAGGGCTACAAGGCAATCACCAAAGATCCTCAAATCTTGTTTCAGGAAGTCAAAATGCTGCAGAGAAGCTGTGTAGGAGTAAAGTATACTTCTAGAACAAGCTGTCAAGAACAACAACAAAAACACTACTAAATTCAGTGAAAATTGTTGAGAACTGAAAAAAAAGAAGAAGAAAAATCCGTGCAGGAGATCTAGAGAGCTTTAGACAGCTTTGAACAAAGTATAGAGATGTTTCGGCTGTGCCAAACACTGGACTCTAAAACAAGCAGGGCTCAAGCAATGTAGTAAAAAAAAAATACTTTCTACTTTTATCATTTTCTCAAAGCTTTCTGAGAATTCAGGTCATCGGTTTGTTTTTAGGTGATGATTCTGATAAGAACAAGAACACAAAACATGGTGGAGGCTTTATCGTGCTGTGCAGCTGCTTTGTTGCCTCTTATATCGAATGCACCAAATGTATCAAAAGAATAATATTGTACGAGGTTTACGGTAGTAAACAGGGTTTGGAGTGAAGTATTTCAGCAAGACAACATTTAGCAAAAGAACGGCTGAGAAAGAGAAGGGATTTTTCTGATAATGTCTTTGATCTGAATCTCTTTGATAATCTTTGTAAGACATCTGAAATTTGCCATTACTATAAACAAGCTATCTTCACTTCCTCAGGAGCTGATGGGAAGTTTTTCAACATGGAAGGTGCCCTTAAAGTGTGTCACATTCACAAATTAAAAAAGTATCAGTCTCACCAATGAAAAAACTATTTTCAGGATGAATATGAATTTCCCTTGGCTTCTTCAAACCTCTATCAAATCATAGCACAAAATTAGACCATATTGGTAAATTTTCCTTTTATCATAATTCTAAAAGTTTTCATATATACCTTGTGGTTGCAGAAATATACTAATTTCATTATGCAGTTTCTGAGCAGAGGCCTAAAATTAGGCACAAGCCTTAAATTGTTAATGGATGCTAAGCAGTGTAAAATGACCTTGTTTAGCTGTTTATTGGGATCACAGAAGGGAAACTGTACAGCAGTTATATGTGGATAAAAAGGTGGCAGTGAAGTTTAACTTGATGTGTTTTTGTTTTTGTTTTTTGGCTTTGAAATTACAACATGTGGCTAAATGTTTTCCTATAAACTTAAATTATTTAACACTGGTGAGGTAGCAGAAACTAACAGCTGACAAAAAGAAGTTAAATGGTTAGAGATGCCAATGGAAAAAGTGTAATAAAAATTTTCAGTTTAATTTATTTCTTAAAAGAATAAATCTGTGTCCTCAGAATGTACAGGTCGCAATAACAGTCCAGCTCTTTATCCTCCGTAGATCACTTGTAAAGTCATTAACGTTTCAGATTTGCCTCTTTGTCAGCACAGCTATTAAGCAGCATGATTACTGCTTTAAGTATTAGGAACTTTAACAGAAATTGAGAGCACTGAAGGAAACTTCATCAAGGCCGGATCATGCCCTTGGGGAAAGTGACACGGTACATTACAGCTTACCCAACAAGAAAGGATGAAAAGGCTGATAGAAATATAATGTGAGTGCGTGTGAAAAGCTTCCTGTTAACTGCAGGAATAAAATCTTGTGTGTGGGAATGAAGTGCCATTATAACCTTAACTGGGCTGCACGTTCTGCTTTTCTTCTTCTGCTGCAGAATTAGGGGCGAGTCATACACTCACTCATACACACATAACTGTACTTAACAGCAACAGTTTAGAGCTCAGCGACTAATATTTAAGAGTAATGCTTTTTCACAAAGAGATGAGACTAAACATTAATTTGGTTGTGCTTGTGATTATATGTGTGATTCACAGCATTGTTGTTGCAGAGTCAGAGTGCACAGAGCACAACAGAGCACAACAGAGCATCATCTGGCCTTGACCACCGACAAGTTATAGCTTCACAGGATCCAGTATATATACACACACATTCACAATGATGCACACACACATAAAAATACACACACAGCTTCTCTCTGTGCACTTCTTCACCCTCTCTCTTTCCACCCATCATTTATTGGCTAATGTCTCTCCTCTACTCAGCCATCAAAATCTTGCTGCTGTATCTATTTTTCTCCTTTTTTATCCCTCCTCTTCCCTCCTTCTGGGGAAATTTCAGCTGCCTCAGCATTGTGCTTACCTTTCACTGAGAACTCACACATGCTCACACACACACACACACACACACACACCGTCTGAACAAATAACATTTAAGGACATTAAATTACCTGATTTAGTCTCTGTCTGTTTATGGTTGTAAACATGCATACAGTTAAGGAAGAGATCACACACACACACAAAAAGATATGTTCAAATAAGTAAAACTGCATGTGAGCATTGCAGCCATGCATGCATAAATCCCCTAATAGTCATACAGGGTCTAATGAAGGAGTTTTTCAGGCTTATTATCAAATGAAAATATGTTGCTTTACCTTTAGAGCTGCCACTCCCTCATCACAGTATCTTCACTCTCTGCCCTCATGGTCAACGTCCTGCACATTTACTTACGTCTCCTTCCCTGTCTGTTTCTTATTCCCATGGGTAGTGGTGGGATAATTGGAAGCAGAGGATCTTCATTCAGATGATGCCAAGGCCAGTCGGGTGGAAAGCCCCCTTAATAGACCTCTTCTCTCTCTAGGCACATGCTCACACACGCACTTTTGCTTACACTTGCACCCATACATCGTGTATAAACTTCTATGTCAACGCAGCCATGCCGGCCTACACCTGCTTGTCTCCTCAGAGGACCTCATTTTTGATAATACTCAGCTTTCTATATAATAGAAACAGCCAATGACATCCTATACCTGTCATATTTTTCTTAACTTTTGTGCCTCTCACATCCTGTGTCCCTCACTCGCTCGTCTTCCCTTCGTCAATTTACCTCTCACTTGAGACACCTGTGCTGGAAATCCATTCTTTTGTATGTCTCAGTTGCAATCATATTTCAAATTTCTCCCTTGATAAGACCAACTTCAGCAGATATTTTCACAAAACCAGCTGCATACCTTAGATTACCACAGCCCATACCACATTGCAATATTTATTCTTTGCAACCATCACACGCAGAAGCACGCTTCTATGTGCTATCTCTGTGTCTCCATTTTGCTTCCTTTCAGCTTGAAATATGATTCAGATCCATATTTGGCTCACACCAGATGATCATGCTGCAAGAATCCTTCCCTGTTTGTTGACCTGAGCCTTAGTTGCAAATCTGTCATATCCAAAATTTACATCACTGCATCCATTTGATGAGACGCCCACCTCTAAGGCAACAGTTACTTGGGAGCGGGTGTGCTCTCTTGGGTGTGAAGGAGCAGTAAGCATGACCTATAGGAGCTCAGTATGTGCCCGACTCAGTCTGATACAAGTCTGAAACAATTCCCCTGGATTATAGCCTTGATGAGAGTCCCTTACCCATAGTGCACTGCTTGACTAAGAATGCCTTCCACCTCAGTTTGTGTTCAGCAAAGGCGTATTTGCATGTTTGTTATCATTTAGCTGATATCCTACAGTCCCCTTTTTTGTTTTTCTTCTTTTTTTTTTTACACTTTTGTTGGGTGATTTCTTTTTTTGTTTTTTTTTCAAACCTCTAGTGTAACATTTAAGGATAAGCTGATCTCACAGGCTGCTTTTTAATGCAAAGCAAAAAAGAAGTGTAATGTAGTAGATTGTAAAAAGTGGAGTACACATGCAGTATGAGAGAATCTATTGGAGCAGGAAATGAAAATGAAAGTGACAACTGGAAAGGGAAATGTCGAGGAGGAGTTATGTAAGTTGAGACACATTTTCCCTTGTTAGTAGCTGTAAATCAGAAGACTAAAGTTTATTTATAGATCACTCAATCTGTGGTAACAGGTAATCAATGAAAAGTGTAACTATGCCTTTCAATTAGCCCGTGTGTCTGTTTCTAAACTGTACAGTTATGTGAGTGGTGAAAGCTGAACCTGGCAAAGCTTGCTGTGGAAGGTTAGGCCTAATAAAAAGAGCCTCTTAACTAAAAGCTATCTTACTGGTTTTCTGCATTGGTTAAAGCATGCTGATATTTAATCAGCTTTAGTCATTGATTATTAAAAAAATTAATAAAGTGTAAGTTTAGCAATTCCCAACTATCAATTAACCTTTTTCTTTAAAACGTGATGTAAAGCGCTGTAGATCACAGAATGGTCATGTAAATACAAACACAATGTCTGTAATGTTGTGAAAGTTTTGTCAGGAAATCGGGTAGAACAAACCTTAAAATTGCCAAAAAAAACTAAATAATAAACATATAAATGTTTTGAAACATTCTCTGAAACATGCACAGTGTAAAAAAAAAAAAAAAAGAAGAAAGAAAAGAAAGTCCTTATTTTTCCACATATAATCTCATCCCATGGTAGAACGGGGCCTAAGAAACAAAGCACAATCACTGAAGAAGAAATAGAGGAGATGAAAAAGTCTCTAAATTTTCTGTCAGATGAAATAATAAACATATCAAAGCAAAAAAAAACTTATTTTGAACCTAATGAAATAAAGGAAAGAATTGAAAAGCCAAGCTACTGGAAAGGACAAAAAAGTAGCCCTTTTGGAAGCTCGGGGTGATGACCTGGAGCAATCCCTACGGATAAATTACAGGACTGTCTCAGAAAATTAGAATATTGTGATAAAGTTCTTTATTTCCTGTAATGCAATTAAAAAACAAGAAATGTCATACATTCTGGATTTATTACAAATCAACTGAAATATTGCAAGCCTTTTATTGTTTCAATATCGCTGATTATGGCCTACAGCTTAAGAAAA
>JBAMHW010000019.1:9129433-9142684 GCA_037177495.1 Rhadinocentrus ornatus
TCATGTTTTTTAATTGCATTACAGGAAATAAAGAACTTTATCACAATATTCTAATTTTCCGAGACAGTCCTGTATGTCATTGTCAGTGGTCTTAAAGTTAAGCCACGTTCATATGCTAGAGCTTCAACCTGATGAAGTTCCAACTGAACCAGACCTAGATTTCCTTGAGCACCGGGTGGTTAACTTCCTTGACAGCAGGGGAATAAAAGTAAAGAGCCAAGATATTGAGGCATGTCATTCTTTACCACAGAAAAACAAAAACATGAAGCCAGCCTTGGTAATCTGATTTGTGAGCAGAAAGCAAAAAATAGCAGTGCTCAAGCAAGGTAAAAAACTAAGAAGCACTAATGTATTTATAAATGGAAATTTGATTCGGAAGAATGCAGAAATCCCAAGACAGGCTCGCATCCTGAAGAAACAAGGCAAAATATAATCGACATGGACAAATATTTGCAAAATATTCATAAAACTGAATGGGGCACCTGAACAGGTAAAAGTACTTCTCATTAAAAACATTCCAGAGCTGGACAAGTTCCAAGGAGATCCGAGAGGAGGAAGGTATGGTAGCTAAAACATACTTTTCACCAACATGAAAGCGCAAAGGACTGAGAAGGTATGGGTAGATCACCAGTATACACAAGTTTAGAGTAGTTCTGTGAGAGTGTGAATTAATCTTAAACTAATCTAATTATTGAGCCACTCAGAAGTCTAAACTTTTTTAATATCGGACTATACGGAACATAAATTACATGACTTTGAATATTACGTCAATGCGGAAAATCATGTCTTTAATTCCATTAATGAAACTTGTAACTTTTATACTTAAAATGAGTTAAATAACAATGTGGAGTTGGATAATGTATTTGTAGAATACCTATCTGTAGAAGCATCTGTGCAAATTTCACCAAGATTGATGATTATTTGAATACATTGAAACATAAATTTAAATTGATAGCTTTATCAGACACATGGTTAAATGTAGGAAAATGACTTGATTTTCATATTTAGGGTTATGAGTTACATTACAACAATAGAACCAACAAGAGGGGAGGGGGCGTGGAGTGTGTGACTGTGGAAATTGAAATGAAAAGAAGGAGAAATATTGTTGTGTTTACAGGAAAAAAGGTCAAATGTAGAAACATTTAAAGATAGTTTGGAAGAAATACTGATTAAGCTAAATGAAAATAAAATCTTTATAACGTGTGGAGATTTTAATATAGACCTTTTAAAAAGTATCAAAGCATAATAAAACGGCAGATTTTTTGGATGCTTTATATAGTAGAGTACTATACCGATTGATTACCAATCCTAGCAGAACAACCTCAACTTGTGCAATTTTAAATGACAATATTTTTATAAATGTTATGGAGAACAATGTTAAAGTGGGCTAACAATAAATGACATAAGTTTACCGGCTTCTGTTACTTATGATTGGCAATTGAAGAAAAGGAAAGACAAAAAAAAAAATATAAATATACAAGAGTAAGAACAGATCAGGCAATTGCTAAATTTAGGTAAGATCTCTTTAAAGAGAAGTGGCAGAGGATTTATATGGGAGATGTAAATGCAGCATATGAGACATTTATAAAGAGCTACTTGTTACTCTATGATAAGCATTGTCCAAAAATAAAATATATTTTTAAAAGTAATGATAATAAAAAGCCCTGAATAACATATTGTTTGAGGAATGCATGTTAAAAGAAAAATAAAGGTTACAATGACTTTATAACATTTAGAACAAAGAATGCTGGGGGGACACCACAAACACTGCCACACTTATTAGATGTTAACTGCCCCATTTTTATGTACTGTTCTCTTTCTGTTAGCTAACATTCCAGCCAGTCTGTGGCTATCCCCCGAAATCCATATTTTTCCAGTTTATTGAGTGAGATTGAATGATTAATGGTGTCAAAAGCTTATCTAAACCTATCTTAAGATCAACAAAAATACCCACAGCATACTTTCTATTATCTAGGGCAGTAGTGATTTATTCGATTGCTTCAATTATAGCCATTGAGGTAGCTCTCTGAGGTCTAAAACCATATTGGCCTTCATGTAGTAATTGGTGTTTATCGAGAAACCTTTCAAGTCGAACAATAAAAAGCTTCTCCAGAATTTTAGCAAATTGAGGCAATATAGATATTGGTCTGTAATTGGTGAATCTATGTTTATTATAATTTTTTAATAAAGGTATTACTTTTACAATTGTCATTTTTTTTGGAAGACAACCAGACTGAAATGATTGATTATAGATATGTTTCAGGAGCTTAACAATGTTCAGGATAACTTTTTTAACCAGTGCTATGCTTATATCATGACAGTCAGTAGATAATTTACTCTTACATTTCCACACAGTATTTGTCACTTCCATCTCATCCGTTGGTGAGATGAAAAATGACACTGGATTCTCTGTGATAGTTTCATTACTTGAATAAAAATCAAGATCTGAGATTTCCGCAGCCAATTCGGGGCCAAATTTTACAAAAAACTCATTAAAACTATTTACTGTATTATCCACATTATAAATCTCCCTATCTCCATCAATAAAATAGTCAGGATAAGTTAATTCGGAGGATTAAACTTTGTTTAATTAAGGTATTTAGAACATCCCAAGTTCCTTTAATATTATTTAAATTTTTATTTAACTTACTATTATAAAAAAGCTGCTTTCTTGTTCTTATAACGTCTGTTAATTTATTTTTATAGGTCTTATACTTTTGTTCCACTTCCTTTGTTCTTACCTTGATAAACTGTTTATAGAGATTATTTTTCTTTTTGCAAGCATTAATAATTCCTTTGGTAAGCCAAGGGTTTTTAATATGTTTTGGCTTTAAACAGTGTTCTCTGACTGGACAATGTCTATTATACAAAGAGGTAAAAATATCCCATTCCTTATCATTACATCATTCATTGTACGTTTGTATATTAATCTCTGTGGATCATTCATTATTTTGAGATCCCAGTCGTGCATAGTAAAGACAGGTAAGTGGTCGGTGATGTCACATATAAGCAAGCCACTGGAAATATGATTATCCATAGTATTAGTAAAGATGTTATCAATAATAGAAGTACTATGGGACGCTATTCTACTTTGTTTTAATATTGTTGGATATAGAGATAAACTATACATTGTATTCATACACATACATTTAATGTTAATGTTGAAGTCTCCACAAATAAATAATGTTTTATGATTCACGGGAGAAAACAGCTTGTTCATCCATTCATTAAACATATCAATACAGGAACCTGGTGTGCGGTATACACAGCTCAGACATTTTTCTTTTTTCCATTTTGAATCAAACATTCCATTATTCCTTCGATTCACAAGGTCATGCTCGTTACAATATTAAATTTTATGGACTTGGAATGTATACAGCAACCCCGCCCCCCACTTTGTTTGGTTTATTCAAAAATCTTAACTCATAATCATCTAAATTAAAGTGATACCTTTATCGACATTAAACCAAGTTTCTGTGACGGCAATAACACTATAAAACATTGCAAATATTCTTTGATTGAGTCAAAATTTCCATACATACTTCTACTATTGAAATGAATTATTGAACATTTGCCATTTGGTTGGACATTATTAATATACTGTTCTTGAGTAAAATAATTACAGTTTTCAACGATAAAAGAAAGAAAATTATTGTCGGATCTATCTCCGTATCCATGTCTGTTGTGTCATGCCATGATATACAAACGTTTCCAGTTCCATTTGCTTATGTTGCAAGATTGACTTTAATATGTCTTTGTGTCATCTGTGATTTTGGTACGGTTTGCATATGATTATGAAGAGTACATTTACCTTACTTCTTGATAATTGGTCGAGTCTTGAGTAATTCCTCTGACCAATTATTTAGTTTGTGGATTAAAATCCGTTAAATTCCATTAAACAAGAACGACAAACATACGATGAACAACAAGGCGTTGCAGCTGCAGCATGATCCAGAACCCTAGTTGATTCAAGAGAACTTGCCAACATACTGTTTATTAGGTCAAGACTTATAAAACTTAAAGATTTGGTTGAGATACAAACATTGTTAGTTATGTACAAAGCAAGAAGCAAAGTATTACCGGAAAGTTTGCAAAAGTTGTTTGTTTTTAATTCAGAAAACCAGGGAAATGAAAGGAAATTTCACTTTAAATACCAGTTTGCAAAGACTACTTAAGACAGATGCACATTTCAATATGTGGTGTCAAATTGTGGAATTCGTTAGAGATTGAATTAAAGATGTGTGCAACTATTTTTCAGTTTTTTGGTTTTGTCAAAATTATGTATAAAAATAGAATTTTTAGTTTGTATGAACTTGATGAATGATGGAAATTAAGTGGAATGTAAATGTGTTTATTAAAGATATTTTAGTTTTGATTTGTTGATTGTCATGTAATTAGCTTACAGAACATTTATACATGAGTTTCTGCCTAACATAGGGGCAGATATTATAAGTTCAACTGCTTCCTTCTCCTTTTCAATCATGGTGGTGCACCAAGAAGTTTTTTGACATTTTTGGTCATTTTGTTATAGTTTGATGTTGTGCATAGCCATGTATGAAATAAATAAATAAATAAAAATAATATGTATGAAGGCTAATTGAAGGTGCACAAATGTGCCTTTGCTCCAATAATTCAGGCAGTGTTTTGCTGCTGTCTTTGATCAGCTGTCGGAAACACTTGGTACTCTGCCTCAACATTAAAGATCTAGCATGCTAATATGTATTGATATTGAACTATGGATTAATTTACTACCTGTACTTGCAGCAATATTATTTGATATTTGAGACACGTGGTGCACCAAAATCCCAAGCAAATACTACATTGTAAAGGTACTTTGATCGTTTATTTATTTTAGTTGATTTTATGTCTTAGAGCTGCAATAATTTCAGTTAATAATCTTTGATAAATACGTTAATTACAGTAATTAAATTCCTGTTTATAACAAAAGGCACAGATTTGTCAAACATTTTAACATCAGAAGAGTCTGTTTACATCATTGGTCTTAAACTCCAGTCTTTGAGGGCCACTGTTCTGTAGGCTTTAGATGCTTCCAGGCTCCAACATAACTAATTCAGATTTAGTGGATTCAGCAGCTTGTTGTGTTCTGCACAACAACCCACCTTCAACCCATGTGTATTTAGGCAGGGAAACATCTAAAACATGATGGATAGTAGGCCTAGAGGACCACAGTTTGAAATCCCTAGTTTACATATCTCAAATGTTGTTTATTCTGTATTTTTGTACTGGAATTATCATGCATTTCCTTTTGCCTTTTTTTCAATCTTTGGTATGGCTCCAAATCTGAGCCGGGATTGAAGATTGCGTATATAGCTGAGAATGAAAAAAAATAAATAAAAAAAATAATAGAAGAAGATGGGGGAAAGAAAGTATTCTATATCAAACACAAGGGAAAAAATATCTTTCTCTATTTGTACTGAAACTTTTTATAGATATTGGAAAGTCAAACATAAAACAAGTTAAATGTTTTTTATCTAGCGTCGAGTTAAAATACAACAAGCCTTTCAGAGACCCCAACACCAGTACCTAAAACATTGCCATTTGAATTTTGGATCTACAAATATGGTTTTATTAGAATAATGTTGACTCAGTCTGACAATTTTGTGTATGCTGACTGCTGAGCTGTTTGTTAATATCTGCACTGGCTGCTGTGTTTCAGAGTCACTGCAAATATGTGTCTCACTGATGGAGAAAAAAGCTATTTAGATTAACCGTCCTGTTGGGGTCTTGACATTTGTGTGTGACTTATTCTCTGTCTTTCCATTTGTTTTCAGGTTAACTGGGTTCCAGCTGCCTTCACCCATGGTGAGCACAGGCTCCAGGCTCACCTTGTGGCTACTGTCAGACTACGCAGTGAGCGGGCAGGGATTTAAAGCAGTCTATGAAGGTAAAAAAGCTCAAATTTTTATTATTAAAATGTGTTTTTTTATCTTGCTGCATACATTTTCATACAGTTAACGTGATTTTAATTTCAAAGAGCTTAAGAAATCCACACAAGGTTCTTCCTTGATTTGTGATGCCTTTATACTTTTCTGCGTCAAGGCTCTCACATCAATAATTCAAGTAAATAACTTTTGATACGATAGTCTTTTTATTGACTAAAAGGTTTTGAACAAAAGGGAGAGGATATGGTGTAACTTATTAATTTAGCTAATAATATCATTTCATTGTTTAGTTTTTAGTGCATTTGATCTGAGTATATGCTTTAACTGCCCAGACCTGTAGTGGCACCTTTATCATGGTGACACAGACTGCTTTATGATCTATGGTGGGAGGATGTTATTGGTAGTACTGGTGAATACCATGCAAGAAAATCTCTATTGCTAGGTAGAAGAAACTAGAAGGGACTAATGATGCTAATTAAATTAGACAAGTTATCAGTGTAATAGGGATACTGTAAATGTGAGGATATGGTTCACTGGATGGAGATCAGAATACTCAGAATGCCGTAGACCACATAAAACCAAAGACAGAGAAGCAGTGAGCCTGTTATCTCCACTCAGAAGTGATTGGGGTTTTACAGCTGTCTTTTATTTATTTATCTGTGAAAAATAAGACTTTCAGACTTGTCACCCAATATTCTGACCTTTGATACTGTCTTTTACTGCAAATACCTTTATTATATTTTAATAATATAAGACTGTTTTTTTGCTAGTTTGAGTATTTTTCACTACTTGAGATGTTCATTTATTTTGGTTTTGTACTACAAAAAACCTATTGATTTTACATGTACAGGCTTTACAAGTACCGACTTTTGACAGTAAAACCAAGGGCACTATGTAAAATAATGTAAATCTTACATTGTGTGCCTGAGAGACTTGTCGAAGGATATTAAGCCTGTTGAGTAGCAGGGTAATGGGTGCAAAGTCATAATTACCTGTCTCCTGCCTCACATGACACTGGCGAGACCAACTGCAGTGGCCTGTGCCATGTGGGAAAAGAAAGAGGCCCCATTCTGCTGACATGTGGCGCTAGCCTGTAGGTTACAGTGAATGTTAATTAGAGAGTGAGAAATACACAGGGTATGCAAATCACAGAGGGTTCACTGTAACTGAATGGACTGGAAACCACCGACAACTACGTTCTTATTACACATACTTTTATCTTTCTATCATCACAAACTTCTTCTTCCTTCCTTCCTTCAGTCTCACAATAGTCTGATCTTGTGTAAATTCTTTGTCAGATCAGCTTAATGATACTAAAACTTCAGTGTTATCAGGGAAACTGACAAGATGAATCTTTGTTGAGACATAAAATGAAAAATCATTCAAATAGCAATAGATGGACATGTGACATTTTTACATGTGATATATGCAATGTCAAGTTAAAAGATCAAAACAAATCTGTTTAATTTAAATCTTGACAAGAAGAAAAAGTGGGAGGTTTCAAATAACTTTTGTGTAGTTAACCTGGCCTGGAAACCAAGAAACTCCAGAAAGATGTCATATTGCATCCTTCTTCTTTCTATTAAATTAGTCTGACTAAAGTTTACTGGGTCACTATTCTGCTTTAATTTAATTAGTTCACAGTTACACAGTTAGATCAGTGTACAGTGGTCAGCGGAAAACTAGCTGGTGAACAGGAAATAATCAAAGATTTGTATAGAGCTAAAGCTAATCTTGTGTTTTCACGTGGCAATCATAGATTATAAAGAGAAATTACTTTCTTTTATAATCTTCATTTTTATGTGGTGTTTGATCTTTTTTTTTCTTCTAAGCAGCTTGTTATAAATGACCCTGCTTCATTGCAATAAGTTGTGTTGGTCAAACACTAGGCTTTGTATGTAATCTACATAATCAAATTTTGCTGCCCAATAGAGAGCAGTGATTAGCTACATCTTCATCTTTGGTATACTTTTGCCACGTCACTGAGTGTCTCATGCACTATTTTCTCTTCCCTTCTTAGCTAAACAACTTTTTTTTTTACCCTGGAAACCTTGTCTTTACACACATTACAAGTCGGTGTCTTGCTTTTTTATATTTCCAGAAAATGATCTTTATCACACATCCACTCATCTTGAAGTATGAAAAGCAAAGGAAGTGTGTAATATACAAGACAAATTGTTGGAGAAATTGTTCTCTGTTCCTGAAGAACATTCTCTGTTCTCTGATCTATAATCTACGATTATGGGATTTTCTATTTTATTTTTATTTTTCAATGGTGATAAGCTTGAAATTGTTTATATTTAAGTTAGGTCAAAACAACACATTATTTAAGCATCCTTTGTTTTTAATTAACCCTTTGAATCCAGTCTTAATATGGTGTGCTTGTCATTTCATGAGACAAGCTGCTTACAGTAGCCAAAGCTGTTAGTTAGTAACAACTGTTACTAATGTTGGGGTTATACTATAGGGTGAGTGTACCTCTGGTTATGGCTTCTTGTTGGTTTGCAGATGTCTTTGAGTCTTTATTAGTAGTTTTACTCAGTGGATGGCCTCCTCTTTTCACAAATTGGATAAATATTTTTTTTATTTTTTTTTATTTTACTGATTGGCTTATCAGAGCAGAGCTTTTGGCAGTAAAACCTGAGCACTCAAGCACCTTTTTTTTTTTTTTTTTAGAAGAGTATACCATCCACCATTTTGGTGTCAACCCATCTCATCTATATTTCTACTGTATATTAAATATCTGTTCTTTTTTAGCTACATTGCAATAAGCCTAAGTGCTGCACCGTCCATCTCTCCAACACTGCCAAGGACACTCTAGAGTTCCTCCTTTCTAATCACCATGGCAACCATCAGACACATTTTCCTCTTCATCATCTTTTTTTCTTCTCCACCTCTTTGCAAACTCTTAATTTATGTTAACTCTGTAGCAATGGAGAAGGAGGCTACAGACAGCAAAGGCAATTAGAAACATTTGCTGAGCCTCTGAAAATATCTACTGGGAGTAGAGGACCACTCTTATCTATCCATGTGTTAAGCAATCCTTGTTGTTCTGCTTCCCATCTTTTTTCTTTGCTTACTTGTTTCTCTTTTCCTCTGTATCTGTTGCACTTTGAATCTCATTTTCAGTGCCTCTTTTTACGTATTTTCTAATGTTATTACTTGTGTTTTCTCTCTCTCTTGAATAATGAAGTACTGTGATGATTATCCAGTCATGTGTTGCCAAGTTTTTTTTCCCTCTGTTCCCCCCTTAGTTGCACAGTCAAGATGCTTCCCAACTGGGTCATCTGAAGTAAAACCTCAGCCAGTCTGCCTCCCTCAGCTAGAGACCAATTTCCACAGTGAGAGTGTTTGCTATGTTCCGTGTGCTCGGAGGCCTCCTGAGCTATTCTCGGTGGTTGTAGTAACTGCTGGTTCACACTGGGCGTGCCACGACGCGTGTCAGAAGCATCCCAGAAGCACCTTGTCACGGCTGTCCGCCAAACTAACCCACCGAGTCTATTTTTGACAGAGTACGTGTCCAGAACGTGTCAAGCTAATTTCAAAATAAAAGCCCCCATACAGATTTACATGTAAACGTTGTGTCATTAATCGGTCAAGGGTCTCATTGTTTTTTTTGTTTTTTTCAACATGGATGATTAAACGTTTATCCTGGAAGTGGAGAATCACAAGGCTCTCCAATTCTCCTGTGATTTTGTGATCTCGCAGGCCAGCTATGTGGACTGCACTCATCTGACAGGCTCGCAGTGTGAATTGACCTGGTGTGAAGGTCATAACAAAACCCCTGCTAATGTCAGAACCAAACCCCGGCACAGCCGAAACGTGCAGCACACGGACCCATTGGAAATTGCCCATAAGTCACTGCAGGTGTCTTAAACAAGAAGCATTCTTTTTTGCAATTTTGTCTGTATTAATACCAACCGTCTAAATTAAATCCGTATTTCATATTAAACATCTGCATCTGTGTGTAGGGCAATTTATGGATGTGTTTGAACAGTTTATTGGTTGTGCTTCATTTTGAAATGAAGTACAACTAATGATGGCTAATCAATCATTCTGTTTCTTTATCCTCCCCTTTAATAATCCCCGGGCACTTTGTCTCCCATTTCCCTCTTTGTTGGAGAAAGACAAATGTGGGGTTGACCAAATCAGGGTGATGAGAGAGCAGTGGAGAAAGAGTATGTTTGCTGCCCAATTGAAAAAGTGAGGCTGGACCCCTTAAGTCAAGAGAGAAATGCGGATGTGGTAAGACAAGAGGCCTACGTAATGATAAACCTTGAACAAACTAAACACCTCACATTAAGCTTTATTCTGTCTTGTTGAGGAGTAACATATGCTTTACTGAAGGATTATGAAGTTACCCTGTTTGTTTGATTTAGTGATAAAAGGGAGGGTCGAGGAGATTCTAAAATGTGCTAAGCATTTCAGAAATACAATGAATATTGTTGCTTCTTGCACTGACAAAATTGCCTTTGAGTAGGTCAAGTACTAACAAGTATTGATGGTTCATGATTACATTACTCCATGTTTGTGTCAGCTCTTAGTTTTCAGCTCAGTCAGACACTATGGTCTTTACAAACACTTAGTTTCATCTTATAATGCTGTTCTTTCTGGTGTTGCAGTTTTGTAGAAACGGTAAACTGAGTCCTAATTTCATAGTGAATATTGGACGGGATAAACTGGGATGTAACTTACATCAATCAGCGATAACCTTGTGACCACTCATATTTTTGTAGGTCCTGCTCACTGACCTACAAATGTGCTTGGTTTCAGCAGTCAGTGGAATTTAGCTTTGGCTTCTTAGCTTTCATTAGTGGGAAAAAAAAAAGCTTTTCTGTGTTTTAATGATATATTGATTTAATTAAGGCTTTGGATTTTGCTTTAAAAATGGGACTTTTGCAGGCATAACTACGCTGTGTAAAATGTAAATAGAAATAAGGATACTGTGTCTGATACGAGTATAATCAAAATGTTTTATTTAAATGAAGGTATATGGTGGGAATATTGCTGTTTTGGTAAATATTTTCTGTTGCTTTTATTTTGTTTCAGTCAGTCTTTCATGTACTGGACAGATTATGAATGCATTTGTTTCTCCCTTTGGTGTTTTTGTTTAAGTAACTGACTGATTTTCATCTAAATATCTTTATGTTTCAGTTGATTTTTGAATGAAAGTGATTGTGTTAAAACATATACATCGATGGCTCCTGTCTCAAAGCAAAATAATGTCATGGCAGAATTTGTGATACCAGAAAACATCGCATTATTATCCACTGAATCAGCATAATATTGTAACTTTGCACTTAAAATGGTGATTTTCACCTTTGCTGCAAGGGTGTGAAAAAAAGTCATCTTGGAGTATAAGTCCTGAATCATTTAAGGGACAGTGTACAAGTAGAACAGATTAAATCGAAGTCTGTGGTGGTAAAGTTAAAACTGTTAAACTGTTAAAAAAAACACACAACTCTTGATTTTAATTTAAAAACAACTTTATTTCAAGTCAACAATTTGCTTTATCTTTATAATAATTCATATCAAAATTCCATTTATCTTCCTAACACACCTTTTTCGACTAATTGATGAGTCGTCCTCTAGGGACACCTTTGCTCGCTAATTTTCTACGTTTTAGTAACAGTGTAATAAACAAAACATTGGCTTATTTTATTCACAGATTAGCACAACACTTCTTGGTTCAACCTGATGCTAGAGCAATCACTCCACTTGCAATAGTCTGTTGTGTCCATTGTATGTTTGGAAGCTCGTACTCACTATACTATACTAATTATCTTTCGTTAATTTAAATTGAAGCTTACAGGTATTCCAACAGATTTATGAACCACAAAGAAAAAGCAACAGTCTTATAAAACCTGTATAGAAGAGGAGTTGATCTCAGAGGAAACAGTTGCTCTCATTGTGTTTTGAACTTACTACTCCATCATGGAGTCACAAATGAGTCTATTCACAGTTTGACAAAGGGGTGGGCGATATTTTGAGTATACTCGATGCATCCCGAGATGTTTTATGCAGAATGTAAAGAATGTCTATATTGCAAACATCACGTATAAACTACCACAGCAGCGTTTTAAGAAATAACAGAAATAACAACAATAACGAGGAGACTGATTGTTCAGCTGTGCATCTTTTCTGATGGACATGAAGTTCCAGAGCAGGAAACTCCTCCAGCTATGGCTGCTCTAGTGGCTCTTTTTAGCAGACGTTATTTTAAAAGCAGATATTTCTGTCTCATTTACAGGTGGTTTATGAGACAATTTCTTACTGTCTGCTGGTGGGAATTTAGCTCACCTGTGAGCACGCGGCAGACATAATGCAACATAATTACATGTCAACAAAAGAATAAGATGGATAAAACCAGGGTGTTTAGTTTTTACAACAAAAGGAAAAAATAGAAACCTGTTCTAGAGAACCATAGATTACTTCTGATGTGATCTAGCGCAAAATAGAAATTAAACTAAATAATAGGATGATATTTGAATCTGAAATTATTGAATAGAAAAAATATAAATGATATTGAGAAATTGTAAAAAATAAAGTTGATCTTCTAGGGGTGGTGGGGGTTGATGTTAGGGGGTTGGGGTGACCTCTAATATAATATTTTTATTTTTATAATTATTATTTTTTATAATTATTATTTTATATTTTATTAAGTTATTGAGGGAAGGTCCTGGGTTTAAAATAAAAAGACATATATATTGTGTATTGGGATAAGGCAAAAATAGAAAAAGCGGAAAATCAGTTATAGGCCGTATCGCCGAGCCCTATTCTGAGAGCAATCACCTAACACCTAAAGTATGTAAGCAGATTTACTGGCAGGTTGTAACCGTTATTAGTGTCTCAGATGGGAATTGGCTGCCAGCATGTCTGAGCATTAAATGCTTCTTACACTTTATTAAAGGCAGATTGTGGTGTTGCAACTTTCTGTCAACCTAATGAAGACTGTCAGCACACGCACACATACATAAAGATCTTGTATGTTTCACATACAGTGACTTTCACAAACCCTCACTTTTCACCTATACTAAAAATCCCCAATGCTTAGATTACTTTTCAAGCCAGTTAGTTGAATTTTACCCTCATTTTAAGCAAGATGCTTTATTTAGGTCTCAGTAAATCTCTTTTTTTCTTTTTCTTTTTAAATGGACTGTTATTATTTAAATAGTTTCTGCAGCTTTCAGAAAGGTGAGTAAGGTTATATACCACCTTCACAGACTTGTTTAAGTGTATTCGTGCAGTATATTGCTCCTAACTTTGATTGATTAGTCAACAGACTGAGGATTCTGTTACACGCTATATTAATATTAAATAACAAATCTTATGGGATTTTATTACATAT
>JBAMHW010000019.1:9143870-9168962 GCA_037177495.1 Rhadinocentrus ornatus
TATTTTTTTTTTAATTAGTTTATTAAGTTTTTTTAAAGGCTGGACAAGAGCAAAGAAAGCTCTTGACAGTTCCCATTGCTGCACAAGTCACTGCCAGTCTCATCTGGATAAATCGGGGGCAAGAGAGGGTCCAGTCTGTAGTCAGGACAAGTTGCTGTTGTGCTCTCAAGATAAAGGGTGGAAAACAACATTCCCACACCATATTTGCACGCTGACACGGAAGCATTGCACACAAAAACCCTAACCAAGCACACACGTTTACACAAGTAGACAGAAAAGTACTTGCACAAGCATGGCATCTGCTGCTTAACGAAGCATGCATGGAAAGGTCATCGTTCCCAATGAACCCCTGGCTTTGGAAGAGTTTATCTGCTGTCTGATACAGAGCACAAAATTTGCACAACAACATGTGTTTGAGACTGAAGTCTGTGCTTCCTCTTTTGGTAAGTTGTCAATAAAAAGAGGCTTACTTTTTTGCCTTTTAATAATTTTATCTTATGGTTTTATGGTTTTACGGTTTTTATATATAATGTTATAGCACTTGTTTTTTCTCCTTTAATCAAATTGCTAATAACAGTTAGCTTAATCCACTTGGAGATGAGTATTAAAATGAGAGTAGGACTGTGAGAAATTATTTGGAAACAGACTGGTTGTGTGTCACAGTGTCTGCATATTTAATTACTGTTCAACTGTCAGTTTATTCTGAGTAAAAACAAGCAAACATAAAAAAAAAGGTTCTACTTGATATAGTACAGATGGATAATAAAGGATTTGTGGGCTGCACTGTTGGGTGTGTGCCTATTTTAAATTTGGGTTTAGTAAAGGCTTTAAGCTTCTTTCTCTTTCCATCCAAGAAGTGGGCTTAAAACAGCTTGCAATGTAAATATGCTTCTCTGTAAGCATTACTGAAAATCTGAATAATGTGCATTACTGGGATGAACTTGTGTGTTGAACCCATGCTATAATTTTTTATTCGTTTTGATTTTAAATTACTTGGTGAATTAAAAATAAGGAAAGGATATGACTTCAAAGAAAAGTTCGCTCATACAAGAATCCACATTTTGAATCATTGTAGTCTTGCAGTAAGTGCGAAAACATTCTGTCCCTATGGAGATGTGGTCCTGTCATAGGAAGATGTTTGACCATGTGCCTGAAGCAAACAGACAGTTTTTGTGGCTGTATGTGTCTGTTCCTTTTCGTATGACTTTGTGACAAACCAAACACATTTTGCTGTAAACAGCAGAAGATCGTCGTTGCACAGTGAGGAAGCAGTTCAGGTGTGAGTCGTGTGAGAAGGGCAGAAAAGTGATTAATACTGTGGCAGTGAGGGAGATGCATTGTCAGTCTGTGTCTGTGTGTGGCTTTGTACATTACTCATGACAATGTGATATATATATTTATTTTTCTTTAGAGTCAGGGAGAGTAAACATTGAGGTGTTCCTTGTGTCATGGCTTTATTTTGATTATGTCTGGTTTCTTGTTTGAAATTAAACACTTCAGGGTAGCTGTGTTTATTTCAGTCTCTTCTTTTTTTTCTGTAAAAACTTCATTTTTTAGCTGCAATTTTCCCCTCGTCCCCTTGGACAATGTCTATTTCCACTCTGGAGTAGCAAAAGTAAAACACTGCTGTAAAATACACATGTGCATAAGGGCAAGAATGACACACAACTTTGAGGTAATAGACAAAGCTCTAAAGAATCTTAATGCTCCACCCTGACAGAGCTATGTCATTGCAAAAGGCAGGTCAGAGTAGCACAAGGAACTGTGCTGTCACTTGTGCATAGCTCTTCACCTTCTCCATTGCCATCAATTTTTTTGTGGTTGAGCTAATCTCCCCAAAAAGCACCTTGTACCCAAACTGTTCTCTTTTCTACTTTAACATTGCACTTTTGGTTGGATGACACAAAATGTCATCCAGAACACTTCATCTGTATCATCTGTATTGTTCAACTTCTCCAAAAGGTTGCTGGTGCTGTTACCCTGCTGTTGTGCCTGCTACTGGTTTGGCTGACTTATTCTGCCACTACATAAACGTGTTTAATTAAGTGCCTCAATTTGCTTCTTGTAAATGTCTTCTGATCAGTCCTTCGGATTGTAAACTTTGATGTAATTAATTCCAGACGTAGATAAACTCAATCAGCCAAAAAGCTCTAAATTTTGTTGTTCACTTTCGTGAAACTGTGTCTCTTTTCAGTGAAGGTTTTTCAATGATTGACTTTTTGTTGCTCTGAAAATTTCCTCACCTCATTGTTAACTTTTGTTGTTTTATAATACATTTCTTAGAAATCTCACTCAATATTTTTTTTAGCCCTCTCTCTGGCTTCTGTCTCTCATCAGCAAGAGCCCTTTTACTTTTCAGCATGCTTGCTCTTTTTCTCCCTCGTTCCCATGTTTGTCTGCTCCATACAATCCCTGTTTTGTGAGGATTAGTGCCTGTATTGTCTTCAGATTAGCGTGTCATTGTTTCTGTGATAGGATGAAGTAGGGATGTGAGTGCGTGTGTGTATATGTGTGTGTGTGTCCAACATGTTTGAATATCTACATTTGAAAATGAGGTAATAAATCTCCTCCTCTTTGTATTTTCTTTGACATTATGCAGGCAGCATAATCACGAGAGCTTTGTGGAGAAGGCCTGTGACTTAAACGCCCCTTTCGTGTATGTCCAATTGGTATATTATATGCGAGGTGTGAGCGGTACGAATGTAAAAGCTTAGGACTTGGAGTGAATTGGTGTCTATTTACGTTTAGGTAATTTGATGCAAGCCTGGCAGGATAGGAGCCCTTCAAAGACGTGGATATAGAGGTGGGAGATGTGATGAGTCGTTATGTTTTCATGTCATGTTCGCTCACCAGAGACTGAGAAAGAATAAAACTATTAAAGGAGGTATCTGTATTGATCGCATAACAGGAGTTCTGCAGGAGCACTGTGTGACAGTCACTCAGTTGGTGGAAGGCTCGGGAGGTCTGTGGAAATGCCATCCCCATTGATGCGAAAAAAAATTCCAGGCTCTGCCTTGTCAGACTGCCTTGTCTCATCTATTGTTTTTCTTTTTTTCATTGTGTGATGTTTACTTGTTTTTTACCTCTTTTTCTCAGGTAAAACAGTGTGACAGGTTATTGATCTTGAGTTTGTTCTACTTTTGAAGTTTAAAAGTCAATGAAATGGTATATATTCAGTGTATTCCTGATGTCTGGTATTTGATGCAGGTCTGTGGATTCGCTAAATTATAATTTTTTTCCCCCAATACGCTTAAAAATAAGCTTTTAACAGCCTAAATTTTATTTACTAAAGATTTCAGTATAGGCCACTGGAATAAACCCACATTTATCATTAAGCAGTGGTGGAATCTAATATATCATTAAGATTGCCTTGCCCTCATCTTACCATCCATGATGAAATACCCAGCGATGGTTATGAACAGTAACTGATGCATTCTCTTTCATTGCTTTAATTGATATCAACCAAGCGGCTCCATCTTGGCTTCTGTGTTTAATCATTTCTCAGTTTACTAGCCTGCTCTAATGCGTGGCCATTTATCAGGCCAGATTCATCGATCAGCCATGGCCAATTCTCTCCACTCATTCTTTTCAGACTTTATCGACAGTTCAGAATTTACGTTAGTTGCCCAAATGTCCAGGGTCAAATTTAAAGACTTAAGGCTGCCAAGCTGTCACTTTAGTCAAATGTTCATTATGGAGTTATAAGGTTAGATATTAAATTTTCTTCATTTGTGTAGATGGTTGAATAACTCTGACTTTTAACGATGTTACTTAGGGTTACTGATTAGATGTTTGACTGCTTACTGTTCTGTATGGGATTGTGAATTATTCAATCAATAATGCAATAAAGGGTACTGCTGAATCCATTTAAAAGTCAACACAAACACACAAATGACAAAAAATGTAGACCAACACACTAACACACTGCATAATATCTTCAGATCACATGGGTCAGCTGTGTTTGTTCTATTTTTTTTTTTTTTTAGAGAGAGAATCAATGTTTGCCAAAGTCAGTTGCATTTCCACTGTTTTGGTTACAGCAGCAGAAAAAAGGCCAGGCCATTTCAGCATGATTTACTGGAGGGAAGAGAGACAACAGCTAGGTGTCATTGAGAAATAAACCTTTCTTCACCGGCTGTTTGGAAGCAGAGAAATATCTTCACAAGTCACACAGAAAGTGGACTATTGGCTGATTTGTGTTCATCCCTGTGTTGATTTGTTCTCCTTCTATAAGAGTGAGTCACCAACTGCCTCTACATGTGCCTGACAAGCTCTTGCTTGAGCTCACAGTGCAACTACACCATCACTGAAGCGTAAAGTGAAGGAACACCTGTTTGTGTTGTGATATTCTCTTACCCATCATTTGACATTTCTCTGCACTCTGTTTGAGGCCTTAATTCACAGTGAAGCAAATAATACAAACAAGTTGAAATCCTGGGTCGAAGAAAGGCACTTGTTAATATTTTTGGCCAAACTGCTTTATTAAATAGTATTCAGCCCTCCGCAAATGTTAAATTTAGTTTGGCCTGTAGTTAACAGTTCTTTAAAAATTAAGGTACGAGACATAAAGATGTGTCTGAAGATTTATTAACATTCTCTAGAAGGTACTGTTAAACTGAAACTTTAAATTTAAAATATATTCTATCAAATCATATATATATTACAAAATTACATCATACTGCTCTATTTTATAAAAAATAAGTCTGTATTTAAAACAAACATAAAACTGAATGAGTTGCATCAAGACCGCTAGCTCAGTGCTAACTCTAAAATGGGAAATCTCCATAGGCATGCTAACAGAATAAGCGTTTACTATGCTCTGTTAAAAATGAAACTTAACCAGCAAGTCTTGTTTTTAATGGACTTGACACACGGAAGGTGACGTCGCTCCTTCTACATTCATTTTCTATAAAACTTGCGTGATAAGGCTAAAATGGCTGTCCTCCTCGAGCAAAGCAACAGGCGACATTCATGCATGTGAAATGTTACACTCATTCACGTAGAATGAATGACAAGCACACGGGGGCTTGCGACGCGACACAAGAAAAGAGAAAAATGTTAAATTTTTGTCGCTGTCGCGTTGCACTACAACCAATCAGTGAGGGGCTTCACTGACTGACCAATGAGAGCAGTCTGCAAACATTTTCAACATGGAGGAACAGATCATTTTAGCTGCGTCTGACTTTCCCATACTTTACAATACTTCACACAAAGATCAGCCACGCGGCACCAGGGTGAATTTGTCCAAATGTAGATTCTGGATTTATCTGGATCAGCCTTGAGGTCTGCCATCAAATTCACCATGCTGTTTCCTAATTTGTAAACTTGGATCTTTCTCTTTGGTACTGTAAAGCCAACCATAATATTTCTGTCAATTTGTGCAAAATCTTCTGGCTTTGCGTCCGTCATACATTGTTGGTCATTTCCTCCAATATCATAACCAATCAAATTTCTTGGAGAAAAGTGATCGGAAAGCGCGATGCGTGACACTCCCACCATTGCTGTCGTTTGTCACGTCTCGTGTGTTCGGTTTCACCTGGGTGGCAATGAGTTTTGCTTGTCGCTATCATTGGTCACCTTGGTCACACATTTTTTTAGGTCCTTCCCTCTTTAAATGCATATTACCAAAAGTAAAATCTTAATGATGGTTTAGTTTTAGGTGGCTTGTAAAAAGTATTAACCTCCACATTTTGCATTTTCATTTTTAATTATTTTTTTTTAACTAGTGTTTTTCATCTTTTCATTTAATCAGCTTGTATATTTTTTTCATAAAATAATTTTCAAAAACAATAAAAATTATTGTTGCTTCACAATATTAATCTTGACATTCTCAAACATGAGTATTTACTGCTTCAGTTTTTTAATTAGGGTGTCGGGCTGGCACCTGCCTGATTTGAAAGGAATTCTTTTAATCCAAGCAAAAGTTTTGCTACAACGTAATAACAAAAACTCAAACGTTTTTATTTAGCCAATGAGCCTCCATAGAAATTCTGCTCCAACTTAGATAGCTGCTTTCTTTTGGAGCTAATATATTTGAGACAGTTCTGTCTCTTCAATTGTGGTGGGAAGATGAGAATTATTTTTTTTTTTACCTTTTTGAAGGAATGTTTCATCATTGTCTCACTGTGCTGTCATGATGTGCTACTTTTTTCTCTCTCATTTTTTAGTTTTATTGATGTTTCCTTATCTATAAACTTTGTCAAACTTACGTGGTCAGACGAACACATAAAATCTGATTTTAAGTGTTTCTGTTTAACTTACTGTTAGCTGCTTCTGTACTTACATGAAACTAGTAGGCCATAACCTCAACAATGTCTATGTAAGATCAAGCATTTTAAAATGTGAATCTGGAGTTTAATAATCCTTTATTAGCCCCACAGTGGAGGAAATTCTTCCCTGCATTTAACTATCTTAGTTGGTAGGAACAGTGGGCTGCCAGATTCTGGTGCCCGGGGAGCAGTTGGGGGTTAAGAGCCTTGCTCAGGGACCCACAGTGGTTTTTACCTCTGTTTCCAGTCCAGGGGTCTTGAACCCAGGTTCTGAAGACCCAAGCCCACCTCTGTAACCACTGTAACCTCCACCCTCACCACATCTGTGCTAACTGATCAGCTTGTAGAGCCATGCTTAAGGTGTCACAAGTTGCAAATTTAAGTGCATTTGCAACAATATAGCTTTAAATTAATAAAGTATTGTGACTATTAATTATTTTAGTTAATTGAGTTATTTTTGCTATTTTTTAAAATGTTACAATTAGCAAACCTTCAGTATGCACAGTTGTATGAATCCACTTGCTTCAGTTGCCATTCCCGTCATCTGTCTTGTGCATATTGTGTTGTGATCATGTGATACCTACACTCACGTTGCATTTTCACACCTTATCACACACCATTCGATCATTTATTCACTCATTCATTTATTTTCATTAATTAAATATCTATACCGCTTAGTCCAATTTAGGGTTGGGAGGGAGCTGGAGCCTTTCCCAGCAATCAGCAGGCGAGAGGCAGGGTACACCCTGGACAGGTCGCCAGTCAGGGCCAATGCGGAGAGACAAACAACCACTTAGGCTCACACTCACTCCTAGGGAGAGAAGCGACTAATTAACTTAACCTACATGTCTTTGGTTGGTGGGATGGTATCACACAGTAGCAGTTCCACGTCTGAAATGTCCCAATGAAGTGAATGAAGACCATTGTACTGAGGGGTCACTCTAAATGATGTTAAAGCTCGGGTCTCAAAAACATGTTGACGTTGATAAAACACACAAATTATATTGAATCCATTTTAGGCTGTAAATCAACTCAGAAATAACTACAATGATGGACAGATTACGGTTGTTCAGCTGTGTCTCCATGATAGACATGAAGTTGTCAGTATAACACAGTATAAGTGTTTTCTGCTTCACCTTCCTGGCAGACTTAAAAAAACAAAATAAATAATAAAACACATGATATTATCTGCTTTTCAGGTGGCCAATTTTTAAATTTACAATTCATATAAGCGTAAAGCTTAGCTCTTTTTCACATAAAGATAAATGGAGACTGCCCAGATGGCAATTAAGAATTTTCCAGATAATTTAACTAATAGAAATGTTGATTTTCATTTGGTATTATTGTTTTGTACACATATCAGTTAAAATGTTTATTGTTTCCTTAATTTACATATAGATTTGTATGTAGAGCATAAAACAGTCTTGTATGAGTGAAGAGATGATCAAAGGTTCTATTTATAGATTTATTTGGCACACCACCAAATACAGCCTGATTTATGTGCTGAACATGGAGCTTGTGTTACATGTTCCCACAATGGCATTTGTGTGGATTTTCAGGTCTGCTGACTTAAACCAGATATTGGTGGGTCTCAGTAATGTATTTGATCATAACCCCTCTTCATGGACCAGATTTGTTGGTGTCTGTTGGACATTAAATTGTCTTATCTTGGGATCAAAAGAAACAAAAGATGAAACAGAAATTGACTAAAGAACATGTGCTTTTGAAGTACATGCCTACAGTTGGTCTAAAACATAGATAAAGAACTAAAATTGGGGCCACTGGCATATATTTGAAGTAGGGATACATCCACTTTTTTATTTCTGATACCAATATCTGAGATTTATTGTCAGCCAATAACTATCTTATAAAAAATTAAACAGAAATCATCTCCTGCAATTGTGTAATTATTCATTCATTCATTCTTTCAATTTATTTACCGCTTAGTCCATTATGGGTCGCGGGTAAGCCTATCCCAGCATTTAAAAGGTGAGAAGCAGTGTGAACGACCCAATACAGGGGTATGAAGGGCGTAACAAAAATATGAGAACTGCAGACAGATGTATAACTGGGAGTTAATAGAGTTTATTGTCACAAGTGGGAATGAGGACCAATACAAAAACAAAGGTGATGAATCAAGTGTTGGGGTTAGTGAAGCTGCTTCAATCAAAAACCCAACATTTTAGCTATTTTCTATATTCAACTTAAAGCCATCCAGTAAAATGCAAAACCGAGAAAAACTGGCCTACTAATCTACAATGTTAACAAATGTGAACCAGCTCCAATGACTAACTTTAAACAAAAATGCTATATACACAACTACAAACCTGGACTAGCCCAACACATTCTACTCTTACTAATAAACTAACAAAATATAACTAAAGAAGAAGCCAAAAGGCCTTAAGTCTGACCTAAAAACCAAAACCAAGACGATCAGTCAGTTAACCAAAATGAAAACAAAGCCAAACAGTTTTACCACTGTTGGAAGAAACACTAATCCTAATACTCAATCACCACCAAATTCAAACAAAGCACAGGGCAGACTGTCTGTGTGAACAGTTGCCAACGAGGAAGCAGGCGCAGCAGTCTTTTATTCCCAGGTGGTTGACAACAGGAGCAGGGATTAGACCAGCCATAATCTAATCAGGAGGGAGGAGGTGAAGGTGTGTCAGCCCCAGCCAATCGTCAGCAGGCCAGAATCCAAGCAGAGCCAATCTCCAACGGGTGGTGGCACACAAGCATTTACACACAAAACAAGAAGGTGATTAGGCATAAAGCCAGGCAGTCGTAACAGGCAGGGTACACCCTGGACAGGTCACCAGTTCATCGCAGGGCCAACACAGAAGTGGACAAACAACCATTCACACTCACGCCTAGGAAGAATTTACAGTGTTCAATCAACCTAATATAAGGCTGCACGATGGTGTGGAGGTCGCTGGTTAAAGTCTCGGCTGGGGGGGAGGCTTCGAACTTGAGGGGACAGAGGCCTTTCTGTGTGGAGCTTGCATGTTCTCCCCATGCATGTGTGGGTTCTCTCCAGGTTCTCCGGCTTCCTCCCACCGTCCAAAGACATACATGTTAGGTTAATTGGTGTGCAATTATTGTATCTGTTTTTTATTTTGATCTCCATTAGCAGTTGGAGTACAGCTATTCTATTATTTCTTCATCCACGATGAACACCGGAGTTAAAAAACTTGTCTCGACTTTCTGTCCGGTTCTACTCGCTTGAGTGGTGGAAAAGGTGACAGCGGAGTAAAACCTGTTACATACTCCAGGAAAGGTGAGAACTTTGTTCTTGTTCTTGAGTCCACAAACCAAGAAAAAAAGATTGTCTTGGTCCGATGAATTAATCCTCCATGAGAAGCTTTGTCCGCGATGGGGTGGAAATTACTTAGGGGTGTCTGTGCTTTTATGTACAAAGAACAATTGGCCAGGTTATTTGCAAAGCCCTCCACCTCAGCTTAAAAATATCCTGGAGAAAACCATGTAAATACCATAGAACTGGTGGGGAAATACAAAATAAAGAATGAGTGAGATTTAAACCCCTCAGTCATAAGTTTCACAATAGAAATTCAAAGATGATCAGCATCATTATTCATGCAACTTCTCAGCAGAACACTGTAGAAGGTGGTCAGTTTTCATTCATATCCCTGCCTTCTAAGAAAAGAGATTCATGTGTGTTATGTACTCCCGCAGACCTTTCTAACTCTACTTATATGCACTGACACCTTCCCTAACACAATGTCCTATCTGGTGGGCCTTTTTCAGTTTCCAAGGCAACCTGCAGAGTGAAAAAAAATAAAATAAAATAAAAAAAATTTGCTAAGGCAATGCAAACTGAGACAAAATGCAAGAAAACAAAATGGAAGTGTGGAAGATTTTTCATTTTTGGTCTCACCAAAAAAAATTTAAAGTGGCACTACCAGTCTATCTATAAATCTGTGTTTTATGTTGTGGCACATACTATGTATTTTTATCTTCGCCAAAAAATTTTAGGATAGCAAAAATATAAATTAATAATACTATGAATTAAATAGTAGGGGTATGCTGACCCAGTTTTCATTCCCATGTCTTAAATAAATCTTCACTTTATGGAACTTATATCTGTTACTGACTTCCATTGCCAGAGCTACACAACACTGTGCTGCTGTTGACAATGTTTACATTCACTGCTTTATCACATTTTGATTGTGTTTTATGAAATAAAGCATTTTAATTACTTTGCCCCACTTATTATCCAGTATTAGGCCAGGCACTTAATTACATAAATCAGTCCACATTATGTTTAAATGACTAATTCTTTAGTTCTTTTTAAACTTGCTTAATTTATTTAGACTTATCTAGAGACTGCTGATCACTGTCATTTAGCATGTGCTTGTAGTTATTTATGTTGCTTCACTTGAGTAAGAATAATAATAAAAAGGATTAAACAATTTTCTAAAGAGAAGTATGATTGATTATGCTTCAATGTCTTAATAACAATTGCTTGTATTTTATAATAAGCTCATCCAAGAGTCAACTCATTACAGTGGGTGATGCACTTCAGAACTTTAGTATCATTTCACTTAAGCTGAGTAAATAATTACTGACAATTATTTTTTAAATAAGAAAAAAAACATTTACAATTAATGTTCTTGAATTTTCTTATCTGTATTTCATTTACGTGTCTTCCTTTTTACTTGTTAGGGATGTGCGTGTTTAGTTATAGGAAAGCTTAAACCTTCCCACCCTCAATGGATTACACAAGAAATACATAATAAATGGTCTGCACTTAATGGTTTTAACCTTTTTAGAAAGTATTTATTCACCTACGTACACACACCCCAATATACTAATCACAGCAGGGCCGAGGAAGAGCGTGTAGCTCAAGAACACAGGCATATGCAATGGGTAGAGATTGAACTGTGACCTTCTGATTAGCAGACAACCCACTCTACTATGTGAGCCATGGCCTCCACATGGTAGTTGCTAAAACTAATTGCTGCTTTATTGATGCTTAGCTGCTTTAAGCCAGCAGAGTATTAGGTGAGAGGGAAAAAATCATATAAGGCAAACCAGTATGTTTTGTCATTATTATAATGTTGAAAAGGAAAAGTAGGTTTTGAAATTTTGCATTAGATAATAGCTTTCACCTGTATCTCCACCTGGCTAATTAGTGTAGATGTTCTTGCATATATAGCTAGCTGATTTTTTCTGTTTATACCAACACAAAATAAAGTGTTTATTAAAGAATGAATGCGTTCATTATTCTGTGGACATTGAACTGAATGCAACACACTCTAGCATAACAAACCAGCAACACTTCTCCTTGGCAACATCTGTGCAGTCATGCTCTGAAATAGCAGGTGGTGAGGTGCTGCAGATGCACCATGGGCCTCACATCCTGTGTATACTTATGATTACTTACAGGGATATTACATAGCGTCTGCAGAAGATTGGAACAGAAAAAAATCTAAAATTTCTCTGCAAAGTACAAGGACAATTCCCGGTGGCACAGACCCGAAAGTGGCCTGACTGGCCTGCTTGACCAAACGAAATTTAAAAAAAAATTAAATCACAGTGCATTACATCGATGTGGCTGATTTGTCTGCCTGTCAATGCCATGTGCATGAACAAAATCGTTTGTGCTCATCAGGTAATTGGTCGAGATGATGGTAATATATATATTTTTTAAATGATCAACAAGAGCAAAGCATGCAGAGGCTGAACAGCTGAGATGCAGAGAAACGTGGTGGCCAAATAGACTCGGAATATAAAGATGAAAGAGGAAAGAGTTTAGGAGGAAGCAGCAAGTGTCTGAAAATATCAGATATTTATCAAATCAGCAACAGCTGCAACATCACATGAGTTCACTGTTTAGTAACTGAGTGGTACAGGACAAATGGACGGTGTGTTACTAGCTACAAACTTTTATCTGAACATAATATGATGAGCACTAGTTGAGACTTCAGGCTGATCATCTCTGGGAGGTGGACATTGGCTCTTCTGCGGACCGAGACATGGTGCAACTCCATCACATTACGTTTAACCCCCTGATTTGAATCTTCTTCCTCTGACTGATCTGAAAGTTCTGCATCTGCACCATGATGTAGGGCCAAGAGGATCTTAGCCACTTCCATACGGAACTGTAGGAACTGGATGGCTCTTGTCTTTGGGCCAGCAGATATTGCATGGTCTTTGCGACAAAGTAGCCAGCTGTTGGCTAAAGCCAGATCTGTTAAGTGCATTACCATCCACAATGTCCACTTCTTGGTACAGGTGCTCATCCGATAGTAACTAATCATTCTATCCATCAAATCAACTCCACCCATCTTCATGTTGTACTCACGTACAATGCTTGGTCGCAGGACAGTGACATGTTGTTTCAGTTTCTTTTCCCAGTGCTGGCAGGTGTCTTCTGCCAGTACACCATGAACACAGACATTATCAGTACTGGTTTGTAGTCTTACCACTTTGCTACACACAACTTTCCATCTTTAGTGGAAACTTCTGATGAGGTTCCTCTTCCTGTGTTTTTCATGGCTTTGTCACTGGGTAACTTATGGTTTGCTCCAGCAAGTCGGTTCTTCATTATTGTACCAGTCATGTATAACTCCTTCTCCATCATTCGTTGAGCACCCTTGATAGTGGTGAAGAACCGGTCACAATAGACTTTTGTGCCAGGATGCAATGTTTGACACAGGTGCTCCACAACTAATCTTCCCAAACCCAGGCCCTCTGGTTCCTGAACCTTTTTAATTAGTGCATTTGTACCTTGATACAGCTCAAAGTCAAGCACAATGCCATCTGCTGTAGCACAAACAAGGTTCGTTATGCCAATTGGGTTTGGCTTCATTGGCAGATATTGTCTCCACGGACAGGCTCCTGTGAAAGGAATCATCTGCTCATCAATGGATGCGCAATCAGGTCGATTCAGAGACCGGCAACCTTATAGAATTTGATCCAGAAAATGCCTCACCTTCCAGAATGGCAGTGATGGCAGTGATTTTCAAGGCTTTGGACCAGTACATTCTAATGGTCTGGTATCGGATGCATAATATCAAGATGCAGGCACCAAAAAAGTTGTAAACCTCATTAACTGACATGTTAAGTGGGTCCCCACTCCTTGCCAGAGACAAAACATTGGAGCAGTCTGAAATCATAGTCATATTATTTCTATCTATATACTGTTTAAAATACTCTAGTGGGGTCCAGCCATGTCAGTCTAGATCAACTTCGTCTTGATAATGATACTCTGCAAGGTTTGGCACCAGTGGGATAGCCTTCCGGCGTATTCCACGTCCAGTACATTCAGAATTAGAATAAAAATAGTATTTATTGCAGTAAGTTTAATTTTACCCATGCAAAGGGAGTGTGGGTGTATGCAATACCTAAATATGTGTCGATGTTTATAAAGATTTTAAGATTTACCCTCAAAAATAGCAATTAGGCCTACCTTGTTTGGATTCTCCTTTTACCTTCTCCTTTGTTTGACATGTCCTGGGTGTTGGCTCTTTGAAGTCATCTTCTGAAGTTCCAGCCTCAATCTCCTGAGTTCGACGGTGACATCTGGGAGTGTGGCCTGAACTTCTACCTGTACCTGTCTCTGTCCCTGTCAATGAACCTGTCAACAAGTGTTGTGAAGAAGCATTTTACATTGTCTTCTGCTGTGCTCATTGGACTCAGGAATTGGGTCCTCATTATCATCCATACTGTCACCCTCATCCTCTCTGCTGCTTTGCTCCTAAGGTGATGGTCGGAAATTTTCATCCAGGATGGGATCACTGTTATCAGACAAGACCAAATCTGAGTTTTGCCCATCCATTGACCAAAATAGCTCCAATGCTTTTTGCAAAGAAAAACCCTCTGGAAATAAAAACATGAAAAAAATTAAATAAAAATCAATTTCATTTTACTATGTAGTTAGCATGCATCTTTGCATTATTTATTAATAATTTAATTCAATGAGACAATGTACAGCTTTTTAGCTGTATCAGAGTTAGCTGTAAGCTAACTCATATTTTTACTAGCATATTGTATGTTTAGTAACATTTTTAATCCAACTGATTTATATATGTATGTATATATTTAGTTATTTAATTGGTATTTATTTAATTGTGACTATGTAGAGCTTTTTAGCTGCACCGGAGATTTTTTTATTCTACATGTGTGCATGTTTACTAGCATATTAGCTGTTTCGAGGAGCTTCAGTCCATATGTACAGGTATGTGTACTTCATGTATAGCGACATTGTAGGTTGGTTTATTCATTTTTTCTTCAAATTGGCATTTCATGACAAATGTACAACACTTTTATTAATGTCTAAATCAGAATAAATCATTAAATATTACCTGGTCGACGTTTTTGTATGGGGGGAGCACTTAAATCTGATAGTGTGTATTACTCTTCTGCCACCACTAGATGCCAGTAAAGGTCCCCACACACGAATTCACAACACCGTCAGTTTAGCTCTAAACACGGTTGTGGACATAAGAGCTAAAAAGTGCTGTCCACATATGTGGCCACTAAGCCCCAAGAGGTTAAGGATGGACACTCTTTTATCTGTCTAAGTTGAGCTGACTTTTTCATTTTCTACTTTCAGTTAATTTACATCAGGTGAAGTTGCTGTTGACCACGTCTTGTTTTTACTGCTGAAGCAAATATTGATGTTAACATATATTTATGGTAAAGTAACATCTCAATTATTTGCTGTTTTCGATTGATCTACGTTCCTACCCTCACCTATGGTCACGAGCTGTGGGTATTGACCGAAAGAACAAGATCGTGAATACAAGCGGTCGAAATGAGTTTTCTCAGCAGGGTGTCCGGGCTCTCCCTTAGAGATAGGGTGAGAAGCTCGGTGATCCGGAAGGGGCTCAGAGTAGAGCCGCTGCTCCTCCGCATCAAGAGGAGCCAGATGAGGTGGCTCGGGCATCTGGTCAGGATGCCTCCTGGACGCCTCCCTGGTGAGGTTTTCCGGGCACGTCCCACTGGAATAAGGCCCCGGGGAGGACCCAGGACACGCTGGACGGACTACATCTCTCCGCTGGCCTGGGAACGCCTCTGGAACGCCTCGGGATCCCTCCGGATGAGCTGGTGAATGTGGCCGGGGAGAGGGAAGTCCTGGTTTCCCTGCTTAGGCGGCTGCCCCCCCGACCCGACTCCGGATAAGCGGTAGAAAATGGATGGATGGATGTTGTTTTAGATTAATTTAAAATAATGAACATAATTGGGGCAGCATGGCCTAGCATGGTAGAGTGGTCGTCTTGTAGCATGAGAGTTGCTGGCTTAATCCTCGGCGAAGTCGAGTTCAAGTCGATGTGTCCTTGGGCAAGACACTGAACCCCTAATTGCTCCTGATGGGTTATGGTTGAGCACCTTGCATGGCAGCTTCCACCTGCAGTGTGTGAATGTGTGTCTGAATGGGTGAATATGATGTATGATGTAAAGCGCTTTGGATAAAAGCGCTATATAAGTACAGACCATTTACCATTTAATGATATAATGGAGTCCTGTTGTGACTGTTGTATTGAATCTTTTTAATAAGGGAAGAGAGAAATGCTCTGGACTGGTGGCTTATAGTTATGTGTGAATGTCTGTATAGCTATATAGAATATTGAGCTGGTGATTAGTTAGCCTGTGCATGCGCGCTTGCATGTGTGTGTTTACTTGCATGTGAGCATATGTGTGCAGTATTTGAATAAGGGCGGCCTGGGTGAGTGTACGCCTGACTTTTTGTCCCAGTCTGGCCATGATGCAAGTTGTCTCAGCCTACATTATAAAAGCAAGTTAGAATGTCAGCCTCATCGACATCTAATTTGAAGAGACCTGTGGCATTGAAGCATCCATCCAGTTTGAGAGGATATCTGCAATATATGCCATAAAAAAAGTCGTTAGGAAAGGCCAATACTCCCTACAAACAGCCCCAAATGACCCAGGTCACATTGTCTGCAGCTATCACGGGTATCACAGGTCAGTTGGTTAGTTGAAGGTTTCTCAAGTTCAGTCTTTCATTCTCAGTTCTAACTTAAAACAATTCCAACGAACTGAACTTTGATATATTTCAAAATTTAAAAGGAACTATGGGCATAAGCAATACATTTTAAACTGCATGAATTATCATTGGTACTAGTTTATGAAAAGCATGAACTAGCACAACACTGCTGACCACAAGATGTTATCCCATGGCCACATATAATGAAACTGTTGCCACAGATAACTAACTTGAGGGAAAGAGAAAATCAACGCATTAAGTGCTTTTTTGCGCTACATTAATATTTAATTCTGTTTTGATGTTGAGATAAATTGTACTATAGGAACCAAGCTTGCTGGGTTTGTTCAACTGAATGGTAAAGTACCAAACAATAAACTTAGATGGGATACCAGGTACACTGATATTTTTTGCCGTCTGCCATGAAAGCCCGTCTGCACTATGGTAACCCTTGGGGGACATTTGTTCAACTCAAAATCCCAGAACAATATATATACAGTTGATCCGTTATAATGATAACCTGCAATTTGTGATTAATCACGCATTAGTAACATTTGGCCATGATTTTGTTTTGTTTTGTTTTGTTTTTTTGTGTTACCCGGCCACTCCGTTGTGAACAGCAAATGTAGTGAGTAAAAAACTAAAACCAGTTAAGCTAAATCTGAAAGCTAATTTTCCCTGCATCTAGCTCTCAGTGTGCTTTCTTATATTTCTTGTCTGTATTTGATTTTACATTTATTTGACAGGGATATTGGTGTTTGGGAGCATCTCTAGTACCTGAGCTTGCCAAAAGTGACCACGGAACTTCTCTGTGTGTCTTTGTTAGAAGGAGTAATGTCAGTATAGAGATAAGCCTGAAAAGCTACGAGGATTTAGATGGTTCAGTACAGACAAAGTCAAGGCTGAACAGAGATGTACTGATCTTTCTGCCCAGCTCCCCTACTCCTGTCTGTCATCTGTCTCCTGGCTTTCCTTGAAGTCTGATGCTCCCTGATCCTTAGGCTCATATATAGTAAATGGCTACTGAATGGCACATTATTACGTTTTGCAGACATTGTTGGCTGCCATCAATTCTGTATGAGTTCCCCTTCACACCTCAACGGTTTCCGCACACCAATTGGCCCTTTTTACCGCACTTTCTGGTATGTGTGTATGGTGGAGGGGGGTATGTGGAGTTCATTCCAGTTCGTATTTGTATTCGTAAAACATGAACTATTACCTGCATGCTCAGATGCACATAACAGACAAACAAACTAAGGTAATGATGGTGCTTCTAAATCTAAGCTTATGTAATAAGTATTACAAAAATTTAGTGCTGCCAACAACTCTGTAAATTAAATAATGACTTTTGATAAAAAGTAAGTGTACTGTATTTAAACCATTGTAATGACCTAATGTGAGCATTTGATTGACAGGCTGATGACATGTAATTTTATATTTAAGTAGAATATTAATAAAAATAACTGCATTCTGAAGTTTATGAATTCTGTGAAATTCAGCTTCTTTTAACTAATGACAAAATCACTGAGCCTTTAGGTGGATTTTTTTCCCCCCTCTAAAACCAAAACAATATGGGAGTTGCCAGCTTTTGTCCTCCCCATGTGTGTAGGTAACAGGAGGCATTGATTGAATTCCTGCTTGACAAAGCAGAAACTGCTTATTGAGCTAATGCACCTGTGTGTTGGGATCGATCTTGCAATGTCACTTCCAAATGCATAGCTGGAAGATGTAGAGGAGTGCAAGAGGCACAGGAAATGGAATGGAAAGAGGATGGACTTGGTAAAGAAAATAGTGAAGTGAAATGTGCTGAGATGAATACAAAAATAAGTACATGTACAGCTCTGGAAAGGTAAGAGCAAAAATTCTCTCTGTAGAGCTGCATTGGACTATACCAACAACACACACTTTGTTTTTAGGCATCCTGTTGACTTCTTTAAAATATATCCAGAGCCATATATTATAGTTATATTATATATGTCTCTGTCTTTTGACATGCATGAAAATATAAATCAATATAAATGACTATGAACATAATTCCATCTTGTGTACATTTTCTTAGCTAATAACCATTTTATTCTATATGTGCTGCAACACTGCAAGGCATTTAACATCTACTTTTCCTGATGCGATACAGTTAGTTGCATATATTTCCTTGCTATTTAACGCATAGCTTTTAAGGATGTGTTCATGAAGTTTGGGTTAGAGTAAAAAAAAAAAAAAAAAGATTTGTTAAAGAAGTGTGATGAACTTTGATACAGATCAAACAGGCTGGTTGGCAGTTTAGTTTAAATATAAACACAGCAAAGATAGTACGTTATTTTAAATTTTTTTATTTTAAACTTACTGTTTATATATGAGCCTAAACTAAGTTACACCTACATGGGAACTGCAAACATTAGAACCAGTGCTTCCTTATAAAATGGCGTCATTTACATGTGCAGCATAGGCACATTGGCTGTAATTTTTACAACTTTTTTATTAATTCCTACAGTTCTTGGGGACATTTCTGATTGTTTAATATACAAGCAATAATGCATGTCAACCTATTTAGCTGGAAATAAAACACACTTTGGAAGTAAGTAAATTTTGTCATTACGCAACATGTATAATAAAGAGTGTATCAATCAAAATGTGAAATGATCTAAATGCATAATATCAAGCATTTGTTAGATTAATATGGGATAATGTGGGAGTACCTATATACTGAAGATTGCCATAAACCTGCTTCACTATTGCAACACTGTAAGCAAAGGCAACTAGAACATTTTTTTTCTTTTCCTTCTCAGTCTTTTCTTGTGTAGCTGGAGAAATATCTTCCAACTTGATGTTGAGCTTGATGTGAAATCGCTTTCTTTCAGGGCTAGTCATGTTTCTCAGTGTAATCGAACAGATATTTTCTGTTGTTGATACAAATGACGCACACAATGGTGGTTAGTACAGCTGAATGTTCTGTGTTTTAGTCTCCAGTTTTATTCTTATAAAAGTCTGATGGAAGACTTGTAGCCATGATTGTGAACGTTGATCTGTGTTTAATCAGAATTGAAAAGCATGCCAGGCAATGTTAACATAGCTTTGGTTATGTTGCATTAACTTTGTGGAGGCTCATCTTACTCACTGCAGTTTATGTGCTTGGCTCAGTCTCCCAGTCACATTATCTACCTTCAAGTTCTGTCCTTTCTTGTCCTTTCCCAAACATTAGTATTTTTCATGAGATCTGCGTCATTGCCTGTCTTATAGTGGCAATCCTCATAATCCAAGAGAAACAATAAACTTATCAATCCTAGAGCAGAGTTCTATTTTGTTTTTGTTAACAGTGATGTGCAGCCTTTCAGTGGATACAGAACCACAGATATCCTCATTCGAAGCTTAACCACAATGTAGCACATTCATAATCTCTCTCTTTCTTTATTTATTTAAGGATTACAGTATTTTAATATAATAATTATACAGTGTACAAGGGTATATAACTATTCTCTCTTCGGGAAAAGAGGATGACGAATTGAAAAACAGACTTGAAGACACCCAGGAAGACACAGCATCAGTTGTATCAAGGTCGAAAGTCTTCCCACAGGAGACGGGCTTCACAGCATCTCCTTCTTCGCTGTCCTTTGTCCTAGTCACCAGAAATATGTGTGTGTGTGTGTGTGTGTGTGCGGGTGGGGGGGATTAAATAATGTAAATAGATGATGCAAGGGAATGTTGGTGTGATGGATGGCACTGTGCCTTGTTCTGAAAGCGTGTATGTATACACTAAGCAAGCACTTTTGTGTGTTTGTATGCCTCCTCCACTGGCCAGTGTGTGCTATAGATGAAGCTGTGTTGATAAACGAGGAGCATCGTTTGCCGTTTCAGCAGTGGAAGTGGTTAAAGAATCAGGGCCCCAGGGACAAACCATGTCACAATCTCCCATCCCAGTGACATATGGTCATGCCATAAAGAGCACCTCAGGGCTGCTGTTGTTAGGTTAGTTGCGGGGGGTTGGGAAATAATAGGTTATGTAAAGCCTCAGACTCATCGGAAGAAATAGAGGTCCTCTCAACTATTAGGTCCTACCACATTAAGTTTCCTTATGTAAGGGAAGTAGAATATTTATTGAATTATTTTCATTTATAAAATCATGCTTACTGAAAGATGTTAAAGGAGGTCACAGAGAAGTCATTCACATATTTTTGTATATGGTATTTTTGTCTTGCTGCTACTTGAAACCCTTGCTATATTTGTGTTATATTAAGGTTGATATTCCAGGTTCCTGGCTCTGATGGCTTATTTAACCTTTGGCTTGAAAATGTTAAAGTTGGAATGTTGACTAAGTTAACACAATTTTCAGAAAGGTCTTAATTTTTTCTTGGTGACATCCATCCATTTTATTTACTGACTTATATTTCAACTCCTTAGTAACAATCCTTTTTTTCTTATTTCCCCCCTTCTCCTGTCTCTTGCATCTTTCCTATTGTCTATGTTAAGAAGTTTGCCTGAAGGAATAAAGGAAATAGATTAAAATACATTTGTTTCAGAAGCTGTTTATCTTTATGCAGTGCTTGTTTATTTTCCTCAAATTGACAATACAGTATAAACAATCAGAAATGCCCCCCTGACTTATTAAGCTGTATGTACTTGGGGAAAAAAAAAAATCTCAGTGTGATTTGTACATTTTTTGCAGCATATTTGTAGCTAGAAAACATCTCTGCTACAACAAAGCAGGGTAAAAACCTGACATACTTTTTTAAAATCTTAATATTTCTTTGTGACAGATTATTTGGATTGTGGAATTAAACAGAATATAAATGAATCTCAGCTTTAAAAACAGTATTTGCCATGTATTTCTGCGCTCCAGGCTAAGCCCTGTTTTCAGGATTGCTCGAGTAAAGGTACTATTAAACTTAATTTACTGCCCCAGCTAATAACCTGATATAGAGAATCTGAAGAGAAAATGTCATACATGTATGCACTCATTCACATAGACTTGCACATTTTACAGCGGATGCACATCCATACCAGAACAACTCAACTCTGACAGTGCCTTGCCCTTGATCAGTTTTAATGCAATGAAATCAGTGCTCCTGTTAATTTTTACCCCTCTATAACTGTTTCACATACATCTACACACACTTCATCTTTCACAGTTGGTAGTTAAACCTTTTCTTTCTCACACATCTGTCATCATTGTTAGCTTTTTGCAAAAACCATAAATAAACCATTTTTTGCATACTTGTTTCTGACGCCAAGAAAAAAAAAGAAAAAAAAAGAGTGTAACTAATACTATCAGTAATGGCTCCATTACATCATGCAGTAGTCTTTTCCAGGAAGCCAGGATGTGCAGTTAAATGTCCCTGGCACTGATACATCACAGTATATAATGTATGTTGCTTATATTTGAAAAGTTAAAAGGCCTACTTAGAGAAAGCTCTCTACTTTTTTATGTTTTTACTTCCCTTCGCTCCTGTGCTTCCATTTACTCCAAGATGACTACCCCACATCACTATGTTGCACAACCTCTGGTGCCTCTGTAGCCATGCTGTAGCACTCAAACTTTAGATGTAGTCACCACTATGCTAATCTAGCCAGGATGGAACAAAAAGCTAAACTAATGTAGCAGATCAAAATAAAGACTGTCACACAGCAGTCTAAAATGACAAGTCTATCACTAGAGTAGCAGATTAGGCCAGAGGGGGAGATACTAAAGCACTTACGAGATACTTTATAAAGTACATCAGCACTGAGAGTAGGGCATCCTTGGTGAGTGAGCAGGTGTTCTGCCTTCAACAGATGATGGAAAACATATTATAAATTCACTGATAGTATAACTGGGTGCAGCCAGAGTCCTTAGCCCTCTGTTGAGTCACTTGTGATTTTTAACTCTCTATAAAAATAATTATAGAGTGATTTATCCAAAAAGGATTAAGCCATTTTTGTGCTGTCCAAAGTGCTAAATATTTTGTTCAAAAATGTTTTTTTGTGCTTGTGTGTTCTCAAGTAAAAAATTCATGTTTAAATTAAAAGCATTTTACCAGACTTCTAGATTAGCATGTATTATGCTATAATAGTCAGAAGACTGTAATATTTCATTAGCTAGCCTGCTTTACCAATAAACAAATAAATAGAAATCAAAATGTTTTTCCACATTCCTCTTTTATATCAAACATTCAGTCTGAAATGAGCAGTTTATTTCATTTGCTTGGGAAACCTGTGAGAGGAGTGTTGTAGAACGTAGGAAAGTTTTTTAATTAAACATTTATACGAATTCCAGGACGGAAGTTTCCACCAGAACATTTAGTCAAAATGAGAAATGTTTGTGATGTCACCTGTTAGTGGTTGAGGCTGATTTGATATATAACACACATTTGGAGACAGATGGCAATTAATTTATTTAGCAGCTAGTTAATTCTGCAGTTCATCTTCTGTGCTGTTGGAGAGGGGGGTGGGGGTGGGGGGGGGGGGTCTGTTCACCAGTAAACTGGAAAAAAAAAATAAAGAAAAAAGGTATTGTATTTTGAAACGGTTCAAAACATTAAAATTAAAAAGAGGAACAATTATGGGAATGTATTACTCTACAATACAATGCAGCATCAAGAATGGACATGACATGCAGGATGAAGGGAAGGCCTGGAATCTAGATGAAGATGTGAGCTTGCAAGAAGTAAACTTCTACCAAATCTTAGGCAATTGGAAAAAAAAATGAGTTGGGGAAGAGCTGAGATGCATGACATACTATCTGGAAGAAGAATGACAGCATTGAAAAAGAACAAAAAAACTGATTGATTGGCTGGGTGTGATAAAAGCCAGAAGAACATTGGATCAGAACTGTGACATCCTCATTAATGTGGCAGGTTTGACAGCGTGGGAGAAAGAGAAGTAGCAGAATAAAGCATGAGCCGCACGATAAAAAAAGAATAAAATGAATCAGATATCCCATATTGAACTTTCGGCAAGCGTTTTCTGTGTCAGACAAAAATAAAAAAATAAAAATATGCAGTTATTTTACCTGAGAAACAAAACAGGGATATAAAAGATGTTTGTCCTTCGTCCTACCCTTTGACTCTACTGGACTTGGCTGTATCATGTGGGAGCTGTAATGCGGTTTGGTTCTAACCTTTAGATTGCTGTGAGAGGAGCCCAGCTCATTGTCTGTCCACCTGTACAAAACAAATGTAGGACATTAAAAATGCATTTTTTTGTGGTGTCTTATAATGGTGAGAAACTAGTGACTTATGTTGCTGCCATTTTATCCTTGCCTGAGCTCAGCCCAGTCCCTGTGGAGGAACTGAGTTTCATCCAAAGTCCAGTGAACTGGCCAGGTCCCTCACTGTGTATGACTGGACCTGTAAGCTGGATGGCCATGTGCATGCAAGTGTGTCATGCATGTTTGATAACTGGTTATACTCTGAGGATTTCTATAATGCTGCAATGGAATCATCTATTCATCACACCTCTGCTTTAAATAGTGTTATAGAAATTGCACTGTAGGCTTAACCGGTCAATTGTATGTCATGAAGGGGGGCGTCATCTGATATCTTGTGTCTTTTTGCTGGTATACAGTAACTGACACAAAAGGTTTCAGAGTCAAGGGCTTGGATGAACTTCCATTGAACTTAATTTATACAACACACAATTAGATGAGGTTCTGTTTTATACTAAGCTGTCTTATTTGTATGCATGCACATGATTGCTCAAGTAGCAATGGTGAACACTGCATGCATATGTGACTAATCTGATAATCTGAAACACTAGTGTTAACTGTGTTTAGAGAAGTAATTTTGGATCATAGACTCCTTACAGATGTCACAAGGAGTTTGTATTGTGTGATTATCCTTCACCAGACCTCTTTAGCTTTTCTTCATTTACTCTATTTTCTCACAGAGCAGTCCCACCATGATACAGACTGCATCATTGACTGTTTCTTCCGCTTTCTTTCTAGCTCTGCCCAGTTACACTTGTGGTAATCCTGGACAGCTTTTGAATGGCCACCAGCAGGGGTCCACTTTCAATATTGGAGACAAAATCCGCTACAGCTGCAGCCCTGGCTTTGTGCTGGAAGGTCACACAACTCTGTCCTGCCTCGCCACTTCAGCTGGGACTGCTGCCTGGGATTTTCCTCTTCCATACTGCAGGGGTATGTAGAATAAACTGTAATGGGCTTTCTATTGTAAATGTATTTAGGCCTAATCTTGATAACTGACTTAAGTTGGCTGTGCTCTCAAGCGATAAGCATAGTCAACTAACATCTTTAAATATTTTTATCTACAAAGTCATTACACATAAATTTTGTGGCTTTTTACCCAAAGGTTTGACAGACAGCTCTGAGATATTTTGCGTAGGAGAATTTATTCTGATCACTTTTTTTAACAAATTTTCAACATGTTGATAAAAAAAAATCTACATCTGCAAACTACAAATCAAAATTTCAGAAGTACAGTCAAACTCTTTGATGCTCTTCTTCTTATTATTATTATTAAAATTATTCATTCATTCATTGTCTGTACCGCTTAATCCATTACTGGTCACGGGTGAGCTGGAGCCTATCCCAGCATTATCCCACTATATACCACTGGTATACCCTGGACAGGTCACCAGTCCATCACAGGGCCAACATAGATAGGGACAAACAACCATTCACCCACGCATTCATTCCTAGGGAGAATTTTAGAGTCACCAACTAGCCTAATATGCATGCCTTTAGACAGTGGGAGGAAGCCGGAGAATCCGGAGAGAACCCACGCATACACGGGGAGAACATGCAAACTCCACACAGAAAGACCCACCACCACACCACCGCGCAGCCTATTATTATTATTATTATTATTATTATTATTATTATTATTATTATTATTATTATTATTATTATTATTATTATTA
>JBAMHW010000019.1:9169062-9189082 GCA_037177495.1 Rhadinocentrus ornatus
CAGTATATATATATACATATATATACTGTAAATACTGTATATTTCTTTTAGAACATTACGTATCCAGCCGGCACACACTCATAAGTATTTACACATGCCTCCATATGACCTGACAATGTTTTCTTGAGTTATACTGATATCTTATTTACTATGACAGGACCTCATGTGTTTGCTCCCAGTCAGGTGCTTGTGCCAGTTGTCCTTCCCTCAGAGTTAGCAAGCACCCCTGCGGCAGCGACACCTGCCAGTGTGTGTTGTCTGACCCAGGTTTTTGAGGGTAGTTTTTTGTAACCAAATGTGACACCACTGCAGATGATTTGACCTGATTTATCTTGGTTAACAAAATAAAAAGATGAAATATTTCTCATTTAATATTAAATGGATGCACATGTTCTAGCCATGCATACATACATCTTCTAGCATGTCCACTTGTTGTCTTATGTGCATGAGGGTGTTTCTGTGTGCCTGTGTGTTCATGTGGCCAATGGTTTGTGTCAGTGTGCCTGCTGAGCAGACTGCTGAGACACTATGCCATCTGTAGCTAGGCTGGGAGTCAGGAAGCCCACATAGGAGCACACATGGTTGGGCACCATGCGCCAGCACAGTCCCCACCCACCCAATCACATGCAGGCACATGCACATGCCTGTACTTCACTTCTAAAGAAGAAATCAATTTGTGCGCATGTGTGCGTTATTAGTAGTTTTAATATTTGTAAAAAGCAGTCAGCAAGCGCGCCATTCCTTCTTTTATTTTTTCTTTCTTTCTTTTTTTTTTTGTAACCAACCGATAATTTCTATTTAGATACAAACTCTGTTTTTAATTTCCCCCCTCATGCTCACCCAGGCTCCACCCTGTGGAAAAAAATAAAAATAGCAATAGTAATGGTGATTGCCCAAACACTCAACTTGTAAGGTCAACTTTTCATAAGAAATTACATGCTAATTTTTTACAAAACAAAATTACAGGAACAATTTCCCCTGTAATTAATTAATGCATCCCACTTTACTTAAAAGTCGACATGTACACCTTACTCCTTCATAAATCTATAATTATATTCTGCTAAAATGTGCAAAAGCAGATTTTTGTACCAGGGAGAACATCTTGGCGTGGTCACCACTTTAGACTCAGGAGAATACAAATGTGCCAGCGCGGTTGGATCAAATATGGTAGTCAGCCGTTGATGGCCATAATAATTTTTACATGTTCTGTGTTATGCTCATCAGTTGACATAAATACACACAGATGCCAATCCGCTCATAGGAGACTGTAGCTTGTTTCTCTGCTCTTTAACATAGCATCTAACCTTTTTGCTGGGCTAAATTTCTATTGAAAGTCTTAATACTAAAAAGTTCTCTGTGTGTAGATAGATGTTGTATTGGTCAGTATCAGTCTCAGACTGGCGAGAATGATGAAGAGCCAAGCTGAGGTCGGGTGTTAGAGTCCAGAGATTTCCCTTCAAGTGTGAAAAAAAGCTTGTGTGGAATATCAATGCATTCTCAACTTTATTTCTGTCTGCATTCTACTTCCTGTCACTCCCACTGCAACAATCACCTGTCACCCCACATGCCATCTTTTTCTTTCTTCATTGTCCACCTTCCCTCCAAACTTTTTTCTCACCCATCCTTGCATGTCACCTGCCATCCTCTTCATCCCCTTCTTCTTGGCTTTCTGTAGTGGTTTTCCTCCTATTGAAATTCACACCTCACAGGTTTCTGCTCGTCCAAACAGTCTCTTGCTCTCCCTCAGGGGATTGCCATGGTGACAGGCAAGACGGATGATAGACAGGGCCTAACGCTTCTGAGGTCCTCCTCTCCCCTCCTTTAAACATCACATAGAGCCAGTGGGCTGACCGCCATGATAAATTCCAAACGTACACGCCTCCAGATAAAAAAAGAAAAAAAGATAAGATTACAATCTTGTTCAAAACTTTCTTGTGTCCCATCTGTTTACTGATGTGTCAGGGCTACAGCTACAAGTGGTCTATAGTCAGTCTGTTTTATTTATTTTCCCCACATCAAAATATCAACTACTTTATTGTTCAAAGCTATAATAAAAATATCAGTAGCTGAGCCTCTGGTTTTATCCTGGCACAACATTAAATGAATGCTTTATTATTTAATGGTCTCCTTAAAGCTATCTTGGGGAGTGAAGAGTTGCTTTGATTAACACAAATTTGAATTATTCAGAATTTAATCACTTCCCTCCATGTTGCATTAGTTTGCATCATAAAACCACTGTAGGGCATTTTAATCCTATGACTGCTGTCTCTCTGGCCTTTGGCAAAAATTCCAGACAAAGTAACAATATGCTGTAACTCATTGCACATTTTTATGCTCCTAAAATATGGTATTTGACTCGTACCAAAAAGATGTGTAATCATTGAATACGAATAATTTCTTTATATACTCTTTCTTTTTTTTGCATTTTAAGGTTTCTTAACTTTACCCTCTAACTTTCCACTTAGTCAGCACCTGTTTCTCATAGATTGAAAGTTTTTTTTTTTTTTTTTTTTCTGTTGTTGAATCAACATGTCTACATCCTCAGTAACATCTCTCATTAGCATATAAAAAGCTGTAAATAGGGGTTTGGGGTAAAACAATTTCAAAATTAGACTGAAATTGAATATATTTTAATGTCCGTGATAAACATTACACATCAGACAATCTATTGATATAGCAAATGGCCATCCCTTAGCACCAAAGACTATCACAACACCCATTTTGTTTAGCTGTCATGTCACAATTCAAAGCCATTTGTTACAGTAGCTGCCTTAGCTGCCACAAGGAAGACAACTGAATACATGTAAAGGGAGAATGAGTTGACCTGATGGGAGAAACAAAAGCAGGACAAGACACTAAGAGTAAACTCATCCTCCCAAACTGTTGCAAACACATGAAGTGCATCCGTTCAGCCATAAAAGACAGCCCATACAAAACCATTTAAACCTCTCACGTCTAAATGCATAGAGTCACCAAATGAGTGTGTATGGAAGCAAGGCTTGTTGAGTAAAACTGTTGCTACCTGAGTGTGCTTGTTGCAACATTTCAATTAGCACTTTACAACATCAGGAAAACATACAGTATACTGAAACAATGTTAACAGTTGCAAGTTTTCTTATATGGAGCTTCACTCCCAAAACATGCATGCATAGACTTCTGTTATCATTATAGCTTCTGCTATAATAATGTTGGTAAAATAAAGTTGTTTTAACTAATTCTGGATTTCAGTAACTCTTCTTAATGAAAATAATTCGGTCAGTAATACAAACTGGTGTTCTTCACCTTAAAGACTAGAGATAAAATAGAAAATTAACATCCTTTGCAAAAGTTTGAAGCTATTTTCTTACCAACTTTTGATAAATTATAACCAGATTCGCAATTTATATTCCTGTGCGGATTTTTGGTTATTAAATTAGATTTTGTCAGAAGAACATTAATGCGTTGATGTCTTACTATTATTAAAAACATTAATAATTTTGAGATCGCCAGATAAGAAACCCTTTACCAACCATAACTGTTTACTATAACTGTGAACCACTGTCTTGTCGTCATCAGTCCAGATATCCATGCTGCTGTCCTTGTCGGCAGAAACATGGTAATTAGGACTTACAGTAAGAGCACACAGCAAGATGGCAAAACACACAGAACATCTGCTGGATTCGTCCATAGCTCCTTGTGGTTGCACTGTCGATGCCAGATGTGGCAGTAGAAGGGATTTGCTCAGTTTCTCCCTGGGCTTGGCACGAGTATCCGGCAGGCCTTGCAGAGTATACGTGTGTGTTGTGTCTCATCTCGTAACCAAAATAGTTCCCAATAGCCGAAGAGCTGTTCGTCATAGCCACAAGTTCTTCTGCATCTACAATTTCATTGCTCCTCTTGTTACCTTCAACTATCACTCCATATGCTCTATCTACATGGAGCATCCAGGACACAGGGAGTCCATTTGACTTGTCGTTGACACACACAGACCATGAATGCACAGCAGTGTTTGGAACAGTGTCACAAAACTTAAAATATGCAAATAGGGACTGTTATATATCACAGTTTAGGTGGTTGTTGCAATATCTATATCACACAGGCTGTGACGAAGGTGAATTTTTACAATATTATGCAGCATTTATTTGAACTTCTGTTAGATCATTTAAGAACATTTTTTTTAAAGAAGGGAACCAGCAAGAATTAAGGCAATTTCGGGTTATTTGTTCACACTGGAAGATCAAAGAAAGAAGCCGCTCTGTTGCATGCTCGTTGCGAAAACTGGAAATTAAAGAGTACACACCCATGTTAAAATGTGATGGTAAAAATGAGACCATGATGAATCACTGTAATGCTTTTTCTGACTTTAATGTTAATGACTTTAATATAACCTGTACAATTTAATAAAAAAATAATAAAAATTGTTCGAATAATAAAAAAAGACGATAAGTAGTCTGCATAAGTGTGCACACCCTTAAACTAATACTTTGTTGAAACACTTTTGATTTCAATTCCGCGCCTTCATTGTCATTACGCAAAGTTGTGTAAGGAAATTGCTCGGCACTCCGAATACATAAAACACACAGAGGCAAAGACACAAGACACGTATAATAAATTATACATTAAAATGTATTTTTAAAGAAAACACATTTAACCACATCATTCAGTCTTTCTGGGTCGGAGTCCATCAACATTGTACATCTTGACTTGGGAAGAGTTCCTTCACTCATCCTCCAAAACGTGCTCCAAATCTGTTAGATTGTAAGGGCACCTCTTGTGCACATCTCTCTTCAGATCACTCCACACATTTCCTTTTGGATTTAGGTCTGGGCACTCAGTTTCATGTCTGTCTTGAACAATGCAAGAACACCTTTGTGCTGCACTTAGCTCAGTGCAGTACAAGTTCATGAGTGCTATCCATACGTGCTGTGACTGAGTTAATACTAGTTTGGAGGAACTCAAGGATGAGACTAAACTTTCTGAATTCCCATCTTGCTCTGAGGATATTATAAACCCACTCCCCTTAAATACTGATCATCTGCCCCTTCTCCTTGTCATCATTGTCAGTAAATGATGCCAGGGCTTTCCACTGACCATTTGGTAGGTACATGTTACATTCAAGTCTGTAGCTGGAAAAAAAGCTGCCTCCTTGCAACTGGTGCAGAAATTAAACATGATTAGTGCTCCCTCGTCCTCTGCTTTAGATATCAATACAGTACTCATTCTGTGGCATTTAAGTTTCAGTTTTTATTTATCAGCTTTTTTACCATCCTTGTTTTCCCATTTACCTGGACATCATCAGATCTCCACATTAGACATTTGTGACTGCATTTTTATTTATTTATTTTTTTATCCCCAAGTATTTCTCAAGTTTCTTTTTCCTACAATTTCTGCAGCGGATGATGGATGTGGAGGGACACTGCGGGGCCAGAGTGGTGTGATCACCACCCCCAATTACCCAGCTGAGTATAACAACAATGCTGACTGCACCTGGACTGTGTTGGCTGAGCCAGGAGACACCATTGCCCTGGTTTTCTCTGACTTTCAGCTGGAGGATGACTATGACCTGCTGGAGGTCAGCGGCACTGAGGGATCTTCACAGTGGTGAGTAGATGGTTCTAAGCATTTTGTCTGGAGAGAGAGCTGAGCAGTAGATGGGAGAGGGAAGTTAGACTAGCATTGCAACACTTGCACACAGGCACCCTGTCTGAACTCAGAGTAAGCTGGGTAAAGCATAGCTGGAAGTGGGTGGGTGGTAAATTGGTCGTTTGGAACTGGATCATGGTTTTCTCTGAAGTGTTGTTAGTAGTGCCTATAAAGTGAAACTGACAACAGTAATTTATTTGATAGACAGTTCTTAGCTTCTATATTACAAACTCTTCAGGGGCATTATGTATTGGGTTAGTTCAAAGGTGTAATTTGAACACTCAATCTTGTTCACTCACTTTCACACATACTTTCAGCTACTCAGTCTCATGCAAACACACACGCTCAACGTAAATGATGAAGGGGCAGGATGTCCTGGTGTCATTGTGGGTCTCTCACCATCTGTGGCAGCTCCTCCTCTCTCTGACAGCTCTTTCAGCTCAGGAAGTAATTAGTGAGCTTGATTTCCACAGCCAGCCGTGCCATGCTGTTGCACATACATGCACAATTTCACACAAACACACTACAGTCCATATGGGCACAAGTGGACATCACATTCTCGCTTTCATCCACGCTACCACATATTTGTGCTGGCACTCTAAGAACTTGTGCAAACAGATGTACCCTTTCACACTCTCTTTGCCACCTTTTCCTCTCTCCCTCACTTATGACACACATCTAATAATAGCTTGGAAAATGTATAGTGGGTGGATGTTGGTGGATTGGTTCGGTTTTTATACATTAGGAAAGTACACTATATGTTTTGGGGTAGACATAACAGAGGGGACTGACTTTACTTTTTTACTTTTGCATCTCAAAGTGGATGGTGCCTGGAATCTCCACATCAGTTTTATTAATCCACTTGGTAGCTTGGTAGCTTGGTAGCTTGGTAGCTTGGTCAGCGGAGAGTTGGACCCCTCAGATTTCAGCCTCACTGTGCCTCTTCACACATTTTACCATATCATCAGCATCCTGTCCCTAACTTAGACTTTCTCTTTTGATTTTTATTGATTTGCTCTAAAAACACAAACCAGTAAATTTGCAACATTAATATTTCTCTAATATCTGCATGTCTAAGGTAGATGTAAATCTGTAGTTTGGAATAATTGGACCAATTGGATAGAAAAAAAAATTACTACTGCATACATCTGGAAAAAAAGTGTAGGACCCTAGGAGAAGACATTAGTTGCAGACTGGAGAAATAAATGAAAGATTGTGACTACTTAGCTGATAGCCAAGAGAGGTCAGACTGAGCACTGATGTTGCTTAACCAATGCATGCATCCTCTCAGGGAATCAGTGAATTATGATTGTGCTCTTTCTAATTCCCAGGAAACTGGTGTGGTCTCTGATTTTATCACCAGAGTCTGTGAAGAAAGACATTGTGGGTCATTTTAAAAGACGTTTCTCAGGTCTGCTTCAAAGCGGAAATGAGCATTTACAATTACAACATCAAAGCATTTATCTACTAAGCTTATTTTATAATGATTGCGTTACTTTCTCTCAGATTGTTATTTTCTGTGTTTGGTATCTTTTTCAATGCTGCCAACGGTCATATCTATCATCAAAAGTTAAAACTGTATTACTTGCTCGTCCAAATGGCATGAGTAATTATGTCACCATTACAAAGTATTGGATTCTGAATAAATAAAAAGAAGAAGAAAAAAGTATTGAAATAATTTAAAGAATATCCCAATCCAAATCTCATATATAAAAAAACAATTCTATTGCTGATTCATTGAAATTCCAACTTAGTTTTATTTAATCACATTTTATTATTTTATTTTTTTTTGTATTTACATTTTTGCCTTTCTTTAGACTCAGCTTTGGGTCTCAGTCTCAAGCCCTCATGTGAAAGTGGTCTGCACAGGGCATTTAATTAAGCAGTGGCCACTGTAACTACTGGATGTGCCTGCACGTAAACTGATTTACATGGTGACCTGAAGGAAATGCAGATGGAGTTGAAACACTTTTTTGAGCGGCAACAAACAATCTCTGCAGCTCTGTTATCCAAAGTTGGAATGAATAAAAGTGTCTCTGCAATGTGACAGAGTTCTATGTTACAGCTGCAGAGGATGTGGCGAAAGCTAAAAGAACAGTGAATGCGACCACACTGGTAGTGTCTGAAAAGAAAAGTCCACATCTCTGTCTATCTTTGCACCTCTGCACGAACAGCAAGTAGAGGAGAATAGCAGCGTCCTGCATGACCCTCTTGTGTGATTGCGATAGAAGTTGAACCTAAGGTATGCTTACTTACCTTTATGTCTCTAGAAGCCTTTGGTTATTATGATAGTCAGAGATGGTTCTATTTTATTTAGATTCATACAATGCACACAGCCATATTTGTTTTTTCAAAAAAAAGGATTGTTAGAAATTTCTATAATTAAATATTAAAATTCATGTTTGTGCCAGTCTGTTTAGACATTTGCATACAAACATGTGTATTGATACCAAATAATCAAATTAATTAAAATCTTTCCAAATCATTTAAGTTAAATCAGGAAATTATTGATAAAAAAATAATTTATTGGCACTCTACCTTTCTGTTGGCAATGCAATTTAAGATGTGGGCAGATTAAAGGGCTTTACTGCTGGAGGTCTAACAGACAGGTTGAAACAACAAAACGACAAAAGAAGAAAGCAGAGATCATGGTCAAAACAATGTTTCTTTTATTGATCCACGGCAGCTCATGGAAATGGCTCAAGTTCCTGTGCTCTCTGTTCCACTATTGTGTGTGTACAAACAAGTCTGTATGTGCTTTGAGAGGATGAGAATTAACCAGAATCTGATCTTCCTCGCCTGGGATCCTGTTTATCACACTGTCTTGTGCTTTGATTGGCATCTTCACCTACCTAGCTTTCTGAAAAGGCAGCAGGAAATAACAGCTATAAAGATTGACTTCAGTATCAGAGATGTGCATGTGGATTGAGTGTGGCAGTGGGAAAGGTTGGCAAGAATGGCAAGTGAATTCTACCTCATCTAGGCAGTACCCGGGTAAGATTTCTTCAGTGTTGCTTGCCCAGGGGAACACATTACTCTGCCATTACACTGTTTGCATCCACATTGATTTTCATCTCCATCACTATCCACTTTGAGAAGAGTAAATAACGGCTGACGCTACCCAATTGCCAAATCCTCATTCAGCTGCTTACAACTAAGTGGAACTCACAGCTACTCGACTGGTAATTTTCTTGGATGCTCTATTGTTTTTCAAAGAAATATAATACATTTTTATCCACCCGCAGTTTTCCCTTGAGATACTGAAAGCATCTCCCACAACACCTTTGATACTGAAAATGGCAAAGAAAAAAAAATATGCCTATTTATTTGCTTCCAAACAGTATCGATATTGGCATCATTCCTTCTGTTTTACATAAATAAAAAATAAAATTCAGTAAACAAAATAAAAGTAAAGGACAAAAATCACAGCTAAATGATTGCTCCATTTTACAGAAAGTGTTTCCAAACAGCATACTTTCATTTTCATCCTGATAACTCCTGTAAACTCTATATCCCATGAGAGTTTTTCTTTTTCTTTCTTGTTTCTTTTTATGCTTCCTTCTAAGTCAACAGAAAGCTCCCTGGGTAAATGCATCTTATTTCTTTCTGTCAGGAGATCTGAGAGCCCAATGAGTTTTCCTCCCTCTTGGTATCCTCCTATTCTTTCTCCTCTCCCTTTTAATACTATGCCCTATGGACTTGAGACATTGACATTTAGTGAGTGTATGGATTATCCCTGCAGTGCTGATATGTGTCAGCTTGTCCCAACATGGGGGTGTAGCTTGTCGGTGTGTGTATGAGCAAGATGGTAAGAGATAAAGACTTGTTGGAGAGGAGTACAGAACAGTGGCTATATATTGATTGGCTGTTAGGTTGACTCACCTGAGAGTGAGTGAATGGTCTTTGTAAACAGCTTTTTTAAGTCCAGCATCTGCTTACTTCTGTTTCTGAAGGGAGTTGCAGCAATATGAGTAGTATCTGTTTCAAATTTGTGGATATAAATGTTTTGACCTTTTTTTTCTTCTGTTTTCAAAGTTTTTCATTGTTGGAGCTTATGAGTTTTTAGTTTCAGTTTACAGCAACATAAATTGTGTTAACTTCATTTCAATGATCTATTTTAGGTTGGTTTGTATTAGAATTCATGCAGTTGAACAGCTGTCAGTGTTTGTTTATATGCAAATGTGTTATGTGCATGCCAGCTGTTTTTAAGCTAGGGATAATGTATTTGTCTTTCACATTCTTCACTGCAGTGAGACTCCACAGCATTGTTTGTCCTGTTAAGCTATTAGCTGCCAAATGTACTTTTCTATTATAGAACAGAGTGTGTATGGAAGTGAGTGATTATGCATCATGTCCTCTGACCACTGTTTGCTTGGCAGCATGAGAATGAAAGGCTCCTCACTTGTGATCACCAGACTACCATGCTTGAAAATGTGATTTAGTGTACATTTGTGAACTAAGGGGTTGATGTTTAGCATATGAATACAGTCATTTGGCAGTAGATGCAGGGGGCATGTCACTTAAATGTGTTTTAAATGGATATTATGTGATGGTTTGGTCAGAATATATTCTTAGAATGAATGTTGAATACATTTATTTATCTGTTTCTTTTGCTGTAGCCTGTTTCTTACAACACAGTCTGTTGGAATGAAGAAGGAGTTTAGTTTTGGAGCTTTATCTGTAATTCATTGTGAAATCGCTAGTCTGGTCACGTCACTTTGGCATTTCTTTTCCTCTAACTGTCTGCCCTTCTCAGCGAGACTCTCTGTCTCTGTCTCTGTCTCTCTCTCTCTCTTCCCATACCATGCGTGTTTCATAAAGTATCTGACTGGATTGTTTGGAAGTTAGATTGTGTAATGAAGGTTTGCAGACCTTTATTATGCTTAATGCAGTATAGACATTTTCCACAAGTGGTGTGCTCATTATAAGACACACAGAGCTCATCTGAAACAAGAAGTGGGCTGGGATTAATGTGTAGTAAGCAGTGCAAGTAATAGTTTAAAACAGAGTACAATGTATTTATAGAGGGAAAAATCTTTTAAGCTACCAAGTAATGTTGAATCGGGGTGCAACTTTCCATGTGTCCGCTAAGATACTTTGGACATCTGCAAGTCCATGTGTGAGGAACCCATGGAGAAAGCCCATTTGTAGATAAAAACTGGCAGAGACAGAAACATTTCAAGGCTGATGTGAGGGATTGTAATGAAACCCGGATAGATGTCAAGGACCATCATGACACGTCTAACAGAAAAGACCCCTCAATAATGCTATGGGGGGGGTTTATAAGCCAGTATCATCTCACACTCTCTAAATAGCTGGATCAAGGTCTGTTACTCTCTATCTTACACCCAGTTCTATTCATGAGACACATGACTTTAAACTTTTTTTTTAGATGACTTTCAGTAATGTAATTGTTCGGTGTAATGTGTTTTAGTGCTGTTTAGCTGTAAAACACATTTTCTATGATTATATCTTTTTTAAAGCAGATTTGGAATGGATATCACTAAAAATTGATTATGTTTTTTTTCTACATGATTGTGTAATGGTCAGTAGTTAGAGAAGTCCTCTAAGGTCAAACATAAGATCTAAGAAATGAGAACTAATTAAAAAAGAGAGAAGGCTTTATCAGTTATTTCAAAGGACCAATATTACTGGTAAAGTAATAAATCTTTAACAAACATAAACCTGAACCAAGCATAGGTAAAAAACAAAAACTGACCGACAGACAACAAATCAACAAGGGAAAACTAAGTTTGTGTCGGTCTGACGGGAAGCCAGGAAGCATTCATTGTGAGAGACTAACAAAACGTAGATGGTTTGCTAAATAAATCCAGGTGTGCAAGGTGAAAGCTAGCCTAACTAAGAACCAAAAAGCAGATGGAGAAAAATACATTACACAGAGCATAAAACAATAATCTAACCAGAACTTATCCAAACTAACACACACAAAAAAATCTGAAATCTTAGTGACAGTAACGAAACCAATAAGGCCATGACATTTAGATTTTAAATCCATGTATTTATTCATTAAGGTGTGACAATTCTGCTGGAGATCATTATCTTATGCTGATTCAACTGCTTTTTCAATTAAGTATGAAATAGGATTGGGGCAATTCCATTCAAATAATGTGATGCAGCACTGTTTCAGTTGGCACACTGGGTGAGGTGCTTGTGCATATACTAACAAACGGCAGTCATAATGCACTCATTTGATTATCTAAGGTCACATTTAACACTGAGGTTGGTTGTCACTTGTGTTTTTCCTGAAATAAAAAATATTCAAGAGGTCAATTTAATTTTGAATATATAAGCAGGGGGTTTAGAGAAAAAGAGTGGTCTACCCTGCAGTAGACCCCTGGATAGGTGGCCAAGTTAATGCCTTGAACACCTTATTGGTGTGAGGGCTAGCAGAGCCTGCAAGGCACAATTACATTATGAAAAGAAATGTTTACACACCTCTGTAGTGTATAGTGAATATAACAAGGTTGTCTTGATTCAGCAAAAAGTCACATTTATTGCCTCAGTGATTAATTGACACAATAAACCTTGATTTTTAATGGAGTCAATCTTTTAACAGTTGATTCTCCATTCCTTCTTTCATTTCCTGGAGTTCCAGCTTTCTTCAGTCAAAAACATATGCAATCTAGGTAAATTAATGTGTCTTTATTGGCCATAGTAAGCATCAGTGGTTGTGCTCTTCCTGTGATGGACAGCTGACATGTGGGCATGGTTGAACAAATCCAGGATGCATGAATAACTTCTAGGAGAAATTAAAATGCTGCTGATTTACCAGTATATCAACTTGAGAAGGGAGCTTGTTAGCCACGATGCTTGTCAGCATGTTGACATTCAGATCTCTGAGCTCTTGGAAGACAACCATTTTAGTATATAATGACATTTTAACTCGGTACACATGGGCACGTGACTACATCTTGCATCCTGTTTTGTTGAAAGAAACATAAACATCAAGCTAAGTACTCCTTTTAGTGATTGCTGATGATACATGACAGTACATGACAGTACATGTCGCCAAGACCATATTTTGCCCTGATGACATATGCACACACTCTCAGACTGACTTGCAAGGAGAAAAGAATCCAATGTTGCTGCAGCTGGTAATTATCAGTCTTTGCTGACCTCCTGTGTTATATCCTGCTGCAGGGATTTACAACTGTAGTCAGGTTTTGTTAGAGACTCACAAAAAAAGAAAAAGCCTTAAATGCTTACATTCGCTTTTAGATTGGTGATACATTTTATATGACGGTATTCTGATAACAATATTTGTCCTTACTGACCAGTTTACTTGCATAATTATATGACAGATCCGTTATTCTCTTAAATTTCTTTTCTCTTCGTTATCTTGATCTTTATACTTATTTTTTGTAATCTAAAACCATATTTAGGCTTGGTAGTGTTTGCTTGGTCAGAAAAAAAGATTTAGTTACTGCAGCTCATGGTTGAGGACTTAATTTGGATGCTGCCACAAATCCAAACAACATCCTTGATGAACTTTTTCCCAGTCTCCAAGAAATTCTCCATTGCAAGAGCATCATCACTAACACATATCGTGTGTAGAATGTCTCAAACAAGGACTCTACAATATGTAACTCATTTTGTCACACCACTCTCAGAGCTGAAGGGAAGAGGGGATTTTGAGTATGGAGAACAGGGTAAGCTAAAATGGGCCAGAGCTTGATTATGTGTTCTATCAGTCCTCCAAACATTTGGGTTTGTTTCTGTTTTATCAGGGATAGGCCTATTTCAATTGTGCAACATTATGCCACATCAAATGGAAAGCCATTTTGTTCTTGATAATGCTTTACTGTTAGTCATTGATAGTCAATCTTATACTTAAAACAGCATCTAGAGCAATTTGCCAGACAGTATTTAGTCTAGCCTATACACAGCTCCCTTGAGCAAGCTGCTTGGAAAGCAATGTGTTTGTGTAAGCATGTCTCACCAACTGTTACCTTGTCCCCAATCCCAGTGACACCATAGAACACACATAGGTTTGTGGTAATGGGCCAGATCACTCTTCCTTGACTGGGTGTGTTTGTAGTTGTTTTTACTAAGTACTGCACCACCGGGTCTGCACTTGCACTAATGGTTTATGATTTGTGCACAGACATTTTAAAAGTTTTGCATATCACGATACATTGCAGCGAATCCTATTATCATGTCTAAGGTCCATATGGCAGGTACTTTGAATAATCCTATTGTTGTTTCCAGCAGCTTTTCCCCAAATACTCTTTTTTGTTTTGCAGAGTTGATTGTCTCTCCAATCCATGTGTGATTATTTCATTAATTATATCACCGACTTTGTGGAAATCCAACTAAGATTGTATTTAAAATGTCAGTTTCTTATTTTCTGTGTATTTAATCATCTGTCACAGTTTTAAAAACACAGTTATAAACTCATGTTTGTTCTGCTGCTTCACAAAGTCTTATCCCCAGTTTTTCTTTTGTTCTTGTAAAGTACATCCTGGGTCAGGTCCAGATGACTTCAGGACGAATTTCTTGCTTCAGACACTTTTTTGTTAGGTTGTGATCAACAGAGACCATTGGCCCTATGGAAATTGATTTTGACAGCTGTGGCATGGCTTGGTGGTTAAAGTGCATTTTATATGATTCATGGTTCAGCTCTAGCAGAGGAGCTTTGTTGTCCATTAGATTTTGAGACTCTTGTTCTATACTTGAGATTGGACTGGGTTCTATGATCAAGGTTTTTTTTTTATTATTTGGTTTTAGGGTCACTGAAAACACCACCACTCTATGCCCATTGTTATACATCAGCTCTACTGTAATACGGCGTAAGTGTTGCAACAGGAAATGGTCAACATGTCTGTTGTGCTGTTTGTAAATATTTTAAAGCAGTGTGTAAAGCACTTAGGAGTAGTCACTGTCTCAGCTGCAGTAGACAGCGGTCAGAGTTTTCTCAGTTTGAAGCCGTGCTAGAAGCTACTCAAAACAAAGATCGGAGCAGAACACATTTTTCTCATCCAATGCAGCACAAACCTCACACTCATAGAAGTTGGAGAAAAGGAATACCGGCTCTTTTGTTTACCTGTTCATCTGCTTTTTTCTTTATTATTGTACACTTGCTCTCACTGCAATTTCTTTCATTTGTGGTGCCTGTCTTTTTGTCTGTCATACTAAGAAAGACCCTTCACGGGGTTGGATATTTTTTTTTTACTGATGCATCAACATTGACCGAAGGAGAAAGATAGCTCTCTAGTCACAGTCACAGTAATTAGGCCAGATGAAGCCAAAGGAAGACAGAGGACCAAGGAGGGTAAGAAACATTGAAATCAGTTGGTCACAACCCCACAGCACTCAGTGGTCTGTTGTAGAGGACACTGCATGTGGCAATTAGATTGTAAAAACAGGAAAGTGAAGACAAGTAGGCAGAAGCATTTCATTGCACTGGATTAGGTAATGCCGTTTGTGTAAGGACATGGACCTGGCATAAACATCTACTTCATTTTTTTGGCCCCTGAGAGACAGATTAGTCTTCAAACAACTTCCGATTCCCAAAATAAGAAATTGTCAACCTATATTAATTATTAATGTGGCTATGTCTGACACATTACTTTGGTTCAAATTTACTAAACTTCAGGAAAGTAGGAGGGGTGCGCTGCTAAATATTCAACTAAAAGTGATTTCAGGTGGATTGCAGTGTGGCCTGTTATGCAGTAACAGCAGAACATCTTGTTCCTAAAGTTCCCCTGAGTGGACGGAGATGTCATTGTCTCATCTGGGTCACTGCTCAACCATAACACATCCCCTCTCAGTCTCTAAATTTACATTCTCACAAAAAAAAAAAAAATCAAAGGGTACAAACTCATGCACACTGCATATAAGCTGACTACTTAGAAAAAAAAGAAGAAATAATTTAATCATTTTCCTTTATCACAAACCAGCTTGTTTTTGTTTAATTAGAGCTCATTTTAATTTGAATGAATACAAGTAAAAAGATCTGTTTGCAGGCACTAGCCTGGTGATTTTGCTTACTTATTGTTTTTTATTAAACATGTAAATAAGTGGAACTACATTGAGAAACAGCAGAATAAAGGGTCCTATTTTAGCAATGACCAGCAATGAAATAACACACCTCTTTCCATTCATCTGACAGAGGCTGTCTTTTTTTATGAGGTGACACTAGACCAACCTGAATACATTTAGAGGAACCTTTATAAACTCTGATAAACGTGCCTTGACCGGCAATTACAGGCTGCACTGCAGTGCACTTCCACAAAACACTTTTAAGCTGCATCAATAAACATGGGGAAGTGAAGGGTGACAGGCAGTGTCAGAGTTCAGAATAAGAAAGCCTAAGCTGTGCTGCAAATACAGTGAGAAAAGGGCATGTTTCTTCTTTCCTATACTACTGTGAATAATTACAGAATTTCATAAATGACCTGTATATGAAATTCACACAGTTCTTTCATCCCGTGTAGACACAATTGCACAGAGATTAAACCTTTGGCACAATAAAAATATTTATTTCTGAATTCTAAAGTACAACTTTATGAAATTTTCATGACTAATTATTGTATCTATCATAAATTGTTTTAGGGACTTTCATAGAGAATTTTTCCCTTTGTTTTTCACCCAGATGAACTCATTGCATTCATTGTTTCTTCCTGTACAGAGGTTAATTCATAGCTAAAGCCTCGCAATGGATGGAGGATGCATTCGACCCCCTCTCTAAGTGGATTTTTGCTTGGTTGAAATTTTTAGTGTGGAGTAGAGAGGTGTCAGCATTATATTGATCCCAGAGCGTGCCACTTTTTCTGTATCTTACTTTCCCCACAGGCAGATTGTGGAAAGATTAGAGATAGACAGACAAGCAAATTTTATCTCGATGGAGCCAAATCATTGGTGACTGAATGTTAAAGACAAGTTCTATTTAACAAATAACTGGTTCATAAATAATTGAAGTAATTCAAAATGTATAGGTTTTTTAGTTTGTTTAGTTGATTTTCATTTTAGCATTGAAATATCTATAGGTGTTTGCTACTCGACCCTGTTATTGCCCGTTTGTGACCATGTGCCATACATTGGCAAGCTGTTCGATCTCAGCATATTCCACTCTTGACGATGATTTGATTTTAACATTCTCTATATTAAGGAGTAAATTAATGTTTGACTTGGCAAATGTAGGATAATGCTCATTTTTACCCCTCTGCCCTCTAATTTTGTGTTGTTTTTACATTTAAATTTTTTTTTTTTTTTTTGGGGGGGGGGGGCATTATCCATTTCCTGAAGCTCCATCAAATCAACAATATATTTACCTGAATCTGATCAGGCAGTATATCCCTATACTTTTCAAAATTCATTCATCTGTTTTCAGTTTTATTTCACATTATCAACTAGAAGCATTCAGCAGGGCCTGAAATTCAGAGCGGGATAGTGGGATTTGTGCAAAATATAAACAATTCCTACAAACCTAGCTCTTATAACGGGAGAAATTCCCGCATACAATTACAGCTGTGATAATAATGTGCAGGGAAGGTTTGCATTGAAGCCATAACCTAAAAGGGAGGACTTCCGCTACAGATCGTGCCCTCTTTCGAAGCTGAAAATCCAATAATATTATGTTAGCAGGTCATTGTTAGCAAAAGACCCAGATGTGACAAAGTTCAATGATGTTTTGCATGTTTGCTTCTGCTCTGCAACTGTAAAAAATCTTTTAAAAAATTATTGGACCCAGGCAGTGATCACCTCCAAAATCTAATCACTTCTTACTAATTTCACTTCAGAGATATCCTGAAAATATCAAAATCTGTCTATTACCATTTTATTTATGTTTCCAATGGATGGACGGACAGATGGCGACAAAATAATCTCCCCTTTGACAGAAGTAATAAACACTAGTGAGTAATCTGTAAAAATTCTGCTTCATAAGACAAACATTATTCAGAACTCAAGGCTCTTGGAAAAAAAAGTGTAAAAACATGAAAAAGTTGTATTTTGTCAAACTATTTATTTATACAGGCACCAGCAGAGTTTCGTGTTTGATCAGACTTCTTCCTCCTTCACACAGCAAGGAGGATTGGGCCAGTCCGTCTATCTTTTCTGTGTGCTACTGTCTCCTTTCAGAGTTACTGATTGCTGCCCACAGTTTAGGCCGGTCGGTCATTTTGTCTCTTTTTTGTTAGAATACTTAGAAAGAGCCACCATTTTCCAATCAAGCTTTACTTTTTGACAGCAAACAACAAACCACTCACGTCAATACTGACAGAGTAGAACTGAAAAAGGACATTATCATTACTCCTAATGAAGAAGGTAATGAAGGTAAATCACTATGTCATTTAGAATTATTGAGGGGAGTATTTTATGGTATATGGTGGTGTAAAGAAACTGATATTGTTAATCTATAATGTTAAAGATGTAACTATATCAGTACAGAGGCACCTGGATCAAATAATACTATAACCAGTTGATGGCCCTATATACCATTGCCTCCAGTTAAATCAGGATTTGCTGCAGATCATACAAAGTAGGACTTTCACATTGCATCCCTGCCATTACTATCCTAGTGCATGCTTAATGATTGGAGCACACCATTAAACAACATATCAGTCAGCCAGCCTGCCAAATGTCTCGTCCAGTTTTGGCCTTGGTATATATAAAATCATTCCTTCCAAGTAAACAGGAAACGTGTCTGATGATCAATGCTGACAGTTAAGTATGCGCCATGAGTGCTAATTTCTGGAAATTATTTGTATTTGATCAAGAAGATGAGTCATCGGTGCAACTTATGTCATGCACTGATTAAGACCAATAGTAGCACAACAGATCTGAACATTCATTTAGTGGGATGCCATGCTGAATCCCTGAACGCTAGTACAGCTAGGAGAATAATTAATGCATTAAGATTTATTTAAATCAATTTCCAATGTTTAAGTTGCAGTAAAACCCATTAACAGTTAAAAAAACATTAAGACAATTAGAACAATGTTAAAAACTATTTAAAACACCTTAAAAAGTTGTTATGCTATATCCAGCTACATCTTATCCAGAACTCTACACATTTAAATAAATACAGCATCTCTTGCATAATTTATTGATGAAGATTTTAGTTTTAGTGTGGTGCTGAGTGATGACTTAACCACAATATCGTGGTATGATGCGTGTATTTTGCGTTATACCATACGCAACATGAAGTTTTATAAAAAGGAAAGAACTAACTCAAGGAAGAAGTATCAAATAGATTGTTGTCTTTTATCAGGGAGTAACAAATACTGTCATGATTTGATCTTAATTTGATCCCTAACCCCTAACCCAATTTTACAGTTTCTCCTGCAGTCCACCCATCCCCTACTACACTTAATCACCTCACAATAGCACTGTTTTCACCAGCGGGTGCAGGTGGGTCGGGTCATAATATCTCAGGAAAGAAGGAAGGATAAATACCCACAATGTTTGTTGTACGGGAGTTGATTGTTTAACACTGTTCAGTTTTTGTAAAATGCACCAACTCTCTGTCACCACATATTTGTGTACTCCTGCCATTTAACCCATCTTTCTTATTTGGCTCTGGGGGTTCCTGCTTGCCACACTACCTGTTTTTTGTGATTAGATGTTCTGATTAGAGAGCATTGGCAAGGGTTGGGCATGGTGTTTAGAAAAAAAAATAGAATAAGGATTAGTCTGGTCTGGGGGACAGACAGAATTAACAGCTTGTGCAGCCGGCCTCTATCACTTGCAGATCAGTGTGGCTAATATCACAACATTATTAGCTTCACTATCCTCTCCAACTGTGTGATAACAGAGGATTACTGAAGGTGCTGTGGCTAGTGAACCAGGAAAACCGTGTGATTTGCCTTAGCATGGCTAATTAGTGCACTGTTTGCATGGATGATATGGATCAGGGATAAAGCTGATCCTTTGACAGAAGGCCAACTTTTGAGGCTATATTGCAGCTAGAAAAAAAAACTCATGTTTAAACATGCTGAGACGCTGCAGTCTTCTGCATATGCAAAAAATGGAACCAAGCAATGTTTTTTGGTCCTCTAAGGAAGTGGATTGCCATTGCAAACAATGACCTGCAGCAGTGTTTGTTCAGTATTTATTCATTATCTTAATAATTGTGTTGACATTTCTTGGGTGTAAGATGCTGCATAAGTGAACACTTTGAGGTATTTGTTTCTTTGTATGTCAGTATACTTTATTGTATGACTATTTGCAGAGCCGGATTTTTTATTTTTTTATTATTTTTGGAAACGTCCTTGATTTTCAACATATTACAATTTCTTTAAAATGTCCATCCATCCATTTTCTTCCGCTTATTTGGTGTCGGGTCGCGGGGGGAGCTGCTAAGCAGGGAAACCCAGACTTCCCTCTCCCCGGCCACATTCACCAGCTCATCCGAAGGGATCCCGAGGCGTTCCCA
>JBAMHW010000019.1:9189182-9215245 GCA_037177495.1 Rhadinocentrus ornatus
GACGGCATCCCTTACTGCTGGTGTCCACCAACGAGTTCGGGGGTTACCACCACGACAGGCACCGACGACCTTACGGCTGGCAACCTTGACAATAGAGGCACGGAACACAGCCCACTCAGACTCAATGTCCCCCACCTCACCCGGGACATGGTTGAAGCTCTGCGGGAGATGGGAGTGGAAACTCTTTCTGACAGGGGACTCCGCCAGACGTTCCCAGCAGACCCTTACAACACGCTTTAGGTCTGCCAGGCCTGACCGGCATCCTCGCTATAAAGTCGCTATAAAGTTTTTTTCCAACATCCCCTAAACTAGTGTTAATTTTATCAGCCATTTTTTAATTTAGTCTCAGTTTTAGTCCAGTTTCAATCGCGCTTGTTAGTTGTTGTTTTTTTATCACATTTTAGTTTGTTTTTTTGTCAGCAGATAATATTGCACATTGTTAGTAGTACATTACATTGTTAGTTTGCAGTTATTTGAACATTGTTAAATGTAGTTTAACATTGTTAAATGTAGTTTAACAATCCATTTAAAACTCATACTTAAAACATAACTATCATATTTTATGCAGAAATAATTGCAGGCATTTTTTTTTGTTTGCAAGTATTTATTTATGTTAATATTGATGCCAATTCAAATAAAACTTACCTTGTGATGGTAACCTGAAGAAAAACAGAACAGCATTTTATGTCACCAAATAAATACATTGGTATGCAAACCCCTAGAGCAGTGGCTCCCAAACTTTTTTTTGCTTGGAACCCCATTTTTGATATCACAAAACCCCGGACATTCAATACACAAACAATTTTACTTACTTTTATACCACATTTAAGCTATTTCATGTATGTTGGTTAAAGTTCATTTGAATTAAGTGTGGCTTATTTTTTAATTATATCTAGATGATTTGTTTTAGTACGTTTTGGTTTGCATCCATGTGTAACTTTGTGTTAACTATAGTTCGGTTGCAGCGCCTAGATTAGCTCATACTTCTGCTTTAATTAAACTTGCAATCCAACTGAAACATAGTTTCCCGACCAGTTTAACATATCTAAGTTTGCATAAGTTCAACTTCACAAACAATTCTATCAACAAGTAGCTACAGTCCCTAGATGCTACGAAGCTAGTAAGTTTAGCGCTATTGTTGAAACGTTACAGCCATTGGTTTCGTTAAAAACAACCACCACCAATGTTTTTGTTAATTTACCACAATGTCTTTGTGGTGAACTGGGATATGTTCTTTCTTTAAAAGCTCGCACATTTTCTACAGTTGGGCTTTTCTTCATTCTTCTTCTGCTATTTTTGTTCCCTTCTTGATCCTCCTCTTCTTCTTTGATGCGTTTCTTTTGCTGGTTGCATGTCAGCTATTCTGCTCGGCACTGCCCCCACAATTTCCGTTGGTATTGCTCCATCTTCTTGAGCTAAGCTTCCTGAAAATGGACCAAATTGTGTGCGTAACTGATGCAGAAGACAGACAAAACTGTCCATACGTCTGTGTCTCCGTGTTCTGCATCAAGCATAAATGGGCCTTTAGGGCTAAGAAAACACTACAGCAGAAAAGCTCAGGCTTCTGACATAAAAAGTGTAAAGAGAGGGGAGGAACACCAGAGGAGCAACAACAGGACCATTAACACTGGCACTGATTTAAAATGGTAGCGGGGAGGAAAGAGAACAAGTCAGGGTAAGTAGATTTGGGGGATGAAGAATCCACAGAAACAGCAAGACAGCTGAAACTGATCGGTTGTTAATTATTAGCCAAAACTGGGAAAACTGGAATGGAACAATGTGATTAAATGGAAACATGATATCCAGATCTGACCAGGTCAAATAGTGTTCTTAAATTAAAATTACTACTTTTTTTTATCCTTCTACTCTAGTTACCATCTGCCTGCTGAAAAAGTTGCACAGATGCAATCTTTGCTATGTTCAGTAAATATTATTTTACCGTTTGATATAGTAAACCAAATTGATTTTATTTTATTTTTTTTTTTTTTTTTGTGTGTGTGTGTGTTTGTACTCTTGTGAAGGGGCCACTGGATGCCTGACATTGGACAATGTCAAGCAGGGTCTTACCCTGTCAGACCACAAGCCATATCTGTTTACAGCTGTGTGCATGCTGAGTGCCAGTTAAATTGTCATAAAAGCCACAACATGGTTGATAGGCCTGCCAAAAGCATTAAAAATGCACCATTGTTATGGCATAGGGTATGACATTTTTAAGTACTGCCACAGTAAATGGAATGTAAATCTTTTGAAGGGCAAAATGGCTTTAACTTAATGCTACTGCTGACATACTGTAAGCTAAAAAGATTACAGCAGCAGCTTTTGAGCAGTCAGGATGTCTAGTTACAAAAGAAAGGATATGTAGAAAGTTACAGAGATTTTTAGTGACTCAAGAAGTGAATAATTTTAAGGCCAGTTTTCTTTTTTTTAGCTATTTGTGGACAGTGTAGAAACTTTTACATTTCTTGTGTTTACTTAAAAAATGAACTGATGTCAGAATTTGTACATATCCAGACTCTGGTTGGCTGTTGGTGTGAAAGGGAAACAAGGGTTTGAGAAGCAGTTAATACGTAATTATGCAAATTAAACTTTCTTTAGCTCCTTTTGTAAAATAACTTGCCACCACCAAATGGCAGTAATAAAGTAAGTAATCTCAGTATTTGGTGCTCAGCAGTTTTTGCATTCACTATGTTAAACACATGTTAATACTGAGAAAATATAATATTTATTTTAATTTTTATCTCACACCTAAAACCAAGCCCATACATGTATTTGAATACAGCTTCTACAAGTATTGTAATCTTGGATCGGCTGAAAGGCGGACACAAATGCAGGCGATACCCTTATAAAGGGTTTAATAGATCTTTCCAGACAGCGTAACAGTAAGACAAGACGATGGTTAGAGGTGAACTGGAGACTTAAGTAGCGGGGAGAACAGATGTGACTTGTCAGGCTAATGAGAAGAAGTTACAGGTGAAGTCTGATGAGGAGGGAACAGATGAATCCTGGGTATTGTAGTCGTAGGACCGGTGATCAGTAGGCTGGTGAAGAGGAGCGTACTGGTGGAGGAGGAGCAGGCATGACAAATATTTATTGATCTGGTGACTATTTTTGGGAACATTTTTTAAATATATAATAATACAAATTTTTACTTTATTAATCCCAAGGGGGGAAATTCAGTTCTGCATTTGGCTAATCTCCAGATGTACTAGAGAGCAGTAAATCTCTGTAACTACTAGGCTACCACTCCTGTATAGAATATACAGTCAGTGTAAACACTCACATTTTAACATGACCAAATACCTTTTGATTGCTCATGAGAAACATCTATATTACCAAATTGTTTGTCTATATGCCTTATACAAACAGATTACATTATATTTTGAAAACTAATTCTTGAAGATAATCCGTTTTTATATTCAAGATATGAAAAAATACTGCATTTTGGAGTGTTTTGTCTTATTTACATTAAATGTGTTTAATAAGAGATTTTCAATGACATGAGATAGTCATAACATTGTGACATAAACTTAACGCTGAGCATGTAACCCTTTTACTGCTAAAGTGCCTCATAAAATCATGGCCTTCACCAAATCTCTAAAGGTACGCTGTACCAAGCCATCGGTGTTGCCTGCAAGAGGTGCCACCATTCATCAGATGTTTGTTCAGAGCACCGTTTATAATTGAAAGATCCAAATAAATGAGATATTGCAATGACTTGAAAGTAGCTGTAATTCCAGTGGTTTTAATCCAAGTATTCCCTTTTCAGGCTAAACGATTTATTTGACTGTAAAATGTTAATTTTCTGACAAACCTCTGAATCTATCGTTCCTCTTTGCTTCTTTCAAAACTCATTTGGCAGTAGTTATTTTATTTTAATAGATAACGTCAGGAAGTGCAAAGGTTTTTGTAGGGAAAAAAAGTTCAAACAAGTTACCATTAGCCTAAATTATAGCTATTATAGCTACCTCTGGGTTTTGTCCCTTCTTTATGTGTAGCAGCATATCTTACTTTAAATGACTGTGTTACTGTAGGCTAAAGATGAGTGCATCAAAGAATGACTGACATGATTGAGACACGTAATACCCCTTTAGCTCTTATCAAAGCAACTCCTTTCATATGCCCAGCCCAAAAAACTTGTTTGGATCTCTGAAGTTTCTCCTGCCTTTGGCACCAGTGTCGATAGTAAAATAAAAAATGAATAATTGCCATTGTCCTGCCATCCAGCAACTCCAGGCTCCAATTTCTTCGGCCCTCCTGAGAAACAGATGCCGAAGATGTGTCAATGTTTTGCATGTGGTGGAAGATTAGCAGCATCTGTAAGAATCCATACCAAGTGTATTTTATGTCATAGGAGGATTGTATGAATTTTTCACTACAGTTAGACAGCTCAGAACATTTTCTATTTCACTCCTCACTGCCTTTGTTTACTCAGACTTAATGGCTTAAATTTTGTTTTGCTACAAGAAAAAAAAGATACCCCCACCACCCCCTGCAAATAAAAAAAAAAATATACCGTCCATGTTTTTTTCTTTCTCTTTATACCTTTTACTCATTCCTTTAATCTCTCGTTCAGTGTAGCATCTTCACCTCTAGCACACATTAATCATGCTTATGATTACCTAATTGCGACATTGTCCAGACAAAGGTGATTAATACCAGTCGCACCTCCAAAGAGTGTGTTAATCTTAGTGTGGGTCCGACAGTGTTTGCTTGTTTTTTGTCACAAATGACTGCACCTGTGTGTAAGGTGAGTTTAGTAAAAGTAAAGCAAGTTTTAACCATTTTAAATGTCTATATATTACTGTCTTGCAGCTCGATCAAGATCGAATGAAAGGGTGACGAGGCTCAAAGAATTTTTTAAATTTCTACTGCGACTGATATTTACTCAAAATGTTCAATTTCAGTAGAAAAAATATCCCTTGTATGTTATCACCATCCTAAACTGACTTTCTGCTTTATGTCTATGTAATGGCCTCTGGTATATTATTATGACGGAGTCTCCAGTGCTTTGCAGTCTAGTCAGTGACCACCCAGCTTAATGACATAGGCTATTAAGGCTTCATTAATCAACAAAGTGAGGGAATGAGGATGGGGATGATGTGTCTGCTCACATATTGCAACCACTGCAATGTCCTTCATGTGCTAGGATTTTACACTATAAATATATACTGCATATAGTTGGGTGTAACCTTGTCAGTGACAGTAAAAGAGCATGATATTTTACTTTGAGATTGTCAAAAGTAAGCAGCAAACTACATGCATTGCAATTAGCAACAGCAAACAAAATGCTAGTTTTACTTGATTACAATAGAGAAGATTTATCATTTTTCTAATCTATCACTGTTCTGTTCATCTATAAAGATCAGCTCTGTATATAGCTTTTTATTCTGAAGCTGTGAAACAGTTAGAGGCTATAGGATAAAAACTAGAGTAAGATACTTAATCTTGATTTTGTATAATTTATTTATTTTATAAACTCCTCCTGTTTACTTCTCTTTTGGGGACTCTGAGTGGTCAGGTGGTTTCAAGTTATCTTTTCCTGGGTAATTTACTTTGGAAAAAAGAGAGTGACAATGAGAGGCAATTTTTAAGGCTGACCTTGCACTTAATTTTCCACTTTAAATTGATGCAAATGTAATCAGTACACATCTGCCCTCAGCTGAGCTGCAGCACATCTTTTTGCCTGCAACAGAACCTTTTTTTATTGTGAGACTGATGAAGATAGATGTTAACATAAACAAGATGATGGCATGTACTTGAAAATGTTGCTAAGAGGTGCAGTGACCCATCGTCTTAGTTTTATCACTGCATTATTGTCAGCTCAGAGAAAGCTATATTTAAGTAGTCAAGAGCGATAACGCATCTTCTAAAGAGCCTGACAAAAACCTTTTTCTTGTGTAATTCTGTATTTGCTTCCCTTATATAAAAGACAGAAAAGTAAAGGGTCTTTATAGCTCATCCAGTATGTGTACACCATCTTTATACACATATTTCTGTTTTTTGTACAAAAATCATCTTTTCTGTACAAAAAAGAAAGAAACAAAAGTTAAAGTGGGAAGAAAGATTGGGGCTTACTCAGGAGGGAGCAGATTGTGAGTTTCCTTTTAATTAAATGGTGGTTTTACAACATCCGTCATGGTCATTGGTGATGTGTAAAATATAGCTTGTCTCTTTTATTTGATGTGTTTTCCATACTTTATCTTACCACTTTAGTTGATGGATGATCTTAATATTTACCTGATATCTTCTTCTTTCAACATTGCTCAGGGCTATAAAATAAAGCAGAAACCCTGAAACAGGTTAATACCTTTTGAAAGCTAAATTAAATTATATACAGCCATTAAAAAGTATGAGTGCATGTTATCTAATGGTTTTAGACTGGGAGACCAATAAAAGCTAATGGAAAAAGACATCAGGCTGTATCAGCTAAAGTGAATATCTTTGCTCTTCCACTTTGTTGTATAGTGGAAGGCAACTTGGCCCACTTCCATTTTGCTCCTAAAACTCAAGGATTTAATTCTACCTGGCCTCTTTGATGTTTGGTGTAACGCGTGAAATAAAGATCAAAGGATGCCTGAAACAGACAAGCCAACTCTGAGTTAATGTGAAGTGACCATGGAAATGTGTAGTGTGTTTATTTTTTTTTCTTATTTTTTCTTTTCGTGCAGTCACACAATGTCGTTGCAGATAGTTCTCTTACATGTGCAAATGTGCTGTTATAAATCTGTGGAAAAACATGCGTCTTTGCTCAGGTTTTACATTACATTACAGTCATTTATAGGCAGTAGCGTTCAGGGTCTTGCCTAAGCACCCAACTGGAAGATGTTAACATTTGTCCCCAGGGGGATTTGAACCCCAGTCTCCTGCATGGGAGACTGATGTTCTGCCAACTGAGCTTTACAACCGTTTTAATCTGTGTCCACCATAAGTTTCTTATGGTTAATTCTTTTAAATAGATAACCACGTCAGCTGTCCTGAGGTTTTGTCTTGACATCTCCCATGTTGGTTATCTTCCAACTCCCAGTAATTATTTGAACATTTTCATTTTGCTATCGCAGTCATCTGGCCTTTTAAGTGGCACACAAGTCTGATTTTTTTCTATTTAAACTCTGCCAATGTTCCTAAATATTTGACATAACAAATGTACACTTCACTGCCATTTCATTTCTATCTGACATTTCCAAGTACTAGCTGAGAAAAAATGGAAATACAAGGGAGAAATAATGGGGAGTGATAAAAAAAAGAGAGAATAAATCTTAATCTCTCAAAAATGTGGACAAAATCACATGAGGGGTTAGTAAACGCAAAGTGGAATAAAACCTTTATATGTTTTTCCAGACTTTATCAATATTTGAATGTACATTAAAATGTTTTTGTGTGGAGGGACTTACGGTAGCAATGAGATAATGTGGTTGCATTTTAGTAATTCGTGGTGGATGACTCATCATGTGTACTCTGGGAGCTTCTTATTTCTTAAGTCTTCCTTCCTCTACTTGTTCCACGAAAAACTTTTTTTCCACTCTTGTCATTTGTCAGGAATGGTCAATGTACAAAATATTTTTAAGTTCTAACAACAAAAGAGGGCATAACAAAATAATAATAATAAAAAAGAATAAAACAAGAAATATTTTCATATATAAAACTGGCCACACACCTAATCCAACACCTTTCTTTATAGACCTCAATTAATATTAAGATAACATACACTTTACATACACTTATTGTGTATGCACAAAAAAATAAAAAAAATAAAAAATGGTTGACCATCTTGGGTTATCCTAAGACTGTCTATTTAAAGTACAAGAACACATCCTCCCTGTATCATTTTGTGTGTCCAGAAGTGGCAAATCCTGCTGGAAGAAGAGAATGTTCAGAGAGTGAGATACTGATCACTGAGGCAAAGCCAGAAAAAAATTGTTTTATTTGGTTTTCCTCTAAATCAATAACAAACAGAAAATGATGGAGTAGCAGTCATCCAATGTCACTCGGCTGGTTGGAAAAAAATACACTGATGCAGAAGTTTTTTAGGAAGTGGCCTGACATTAAAATAGATGTAAAGAAATTGTTGCATTATAGTGTGAGTGAGAACTTTTGATGACAGGTGGCTGCTATTCTACATGTTAAAATCCATTATATGCAGGAAAAAGCGACACGAAGTAATGATAATTATTGCTATAGATGGCAAAGCAGAGACTGGAGTCCTTTTTCAGGAGAGTTGCCACAAGCCAATCAGAGTCGAAGAAAACGGCAGAGGGCAACCAACAGAGTACGCCCAGTGTCTCCATGGAGGCTGATGGGGAACTCCTGTTGGGTCCCTGTGGGAATGCTGGACCAGCATTCTGGTCTGCACATGAATGAAGGGTGGCATTGATATTTATAGTCTGACTCGTTCAGAGGCAGAGATTAAAAATAATAATGTTATGAAAGATTTTCAAATAAGTTAGAGATTAGATGATGTACTTGGTGACATAAGTTGTTCATTGAAGGAACTGTTGAAAAATAGATGCCAAATCCAAACTTATCCAAGTCTTCTTTTAAGTATGTATATCCCATTCAAATGATGCCGTATGGCAGACATATGGCAGATTTTATTCTTGTTGAAAATACAGATCTGTGTGCCAAAAAAAAAAGTTCACCTCACATAAACAGAAATGGGAGAAGGCATGTAAGCTGTTAAAATCATTTTAGCAGGTGTCTCTAAATAAGTATTAGTACAGATATTGTGAAAAAATTTGCCACCAAAAAATAAACTAACTGTTGATCAGAAACCAGGTAGGACTCGACCTTTTTGGTCAAATGAATTGTTAATCTTGTTGGATATACAGACGTGGACAAAATTGTTGGTACCCTTCGGTTAATGAAAGAAAAACTCGCAATGGTCACAGAAATAACTTGAATCTGACAAAAGTAATAATAAATAAAAATTTTATGAAATTTAACCAATGAAAGTCAGACATTGCTTTTCAACCATGCTTCAACAGAATTATTTAAAAAGATAACCTTATGAAACAGGCCTAGTACCCCTAGAAAAGACTGAAAATAATGTGACCAAAGGGAAATGTTAATCCAAGGTGTGTCCACTAATTAGCATCACAGGTGTCTAAAATCTTGTAATCAGTCAGTGGGCCTATATATAGGAGGAAAATTGATGATAAATCAAATAATATGAATGGTAACAAAAGAGCCCAAAAAACTTCTAAAGAGATCAAAGGTAAACTTCAAGGACAAGGAACATCAGTGTCAGATCGCACCATCTGTCATTGTTTGAGCCATAGTGGACTTAATGGGAGACGACCAAGGGGGACACCATTGTTAAAAACAAATCATAAAAAAGCCAGATTGGAGATTGCCAAACTACATGTTGACAAGCCACAAAGCTTCTGGGGAAATGTCCTATGGACAGTTGAGACAAAAATGGAACTTGTTGCCAAGGCACATCGGCTCTATGTTCACTGACGGAAAAATGAAACACATCAAGAAAAGAACACTGTCCCTGCTGTGAAACATGGAGGAGGCTTTGTTATGTTCTGGGCTTGCTGTGCTGCTTCTGGAACAGGGTGTCTTGAATCTGTGCAGGGTACAAATAAAATCTCGAGACTATCAAGGGATTCCAGAGAGAAATGTGCAGGCCAGTGCCAGAAAGCTTGGTCTCAGTCGCAGGTCGGGGGACTTGCACCAGGACAATGACCATCACACAGCTAAAAACACCAAGAATGGCTAAGAGGAAAACATTGGGCTATTCTAAAGTGGCCTTCTATGAGCCCTGACACAAACCCTATTGAGCATCTTTGGAAGGAGCTGAAACATGCCCTCTGGAAAAGGCACCCTTCAAACCTGAGACAACTGGAGCAGTTTGCTTATAAGAAGTGGGCCAAAATACCTGCTGAGAGGTGCAGAAGTCTCATTGACAGTTGCAGGAATCCTTTGATTGCAGTGATTGCCTCAAAAGGTTGTGCAACAAAATATTAGGTTAAGGGTACCATCATTTTTGTCCATGCCTGTTTCATGAGTTTATTTTTTAAATAATTCTGTTGAAGCATGGTTGAAAAGCAATGTCTGACTTTCATTAGTTAAATATCATAGAATTTTTTTTTATTATTACTTTTGTCAGATTCAAGTTATTTCTGTGACCACTGTGAGTTTTTCTTTCATTAACCGAAGGGTACCAACAAGTTTGTCCATGTGTGTAATTTTCAGACAGCAAAGTTTGTGGACAGATGCACACATTGTCAGAGCACTTTATTATGTTGTTGGCCTCATAGTATGATTGCCCAAGTCATATTTTCAGGTTTTAAGGACAGTGATTCACAGTGAATCAGCAGTGTGGGGAGAATAGAGGTAAATAGATATCACAGTTTGGATAGAATCTGACTTGAGCAATTGCGCCATGAGGCTAACAAACACTAAGCTGTGAAAGGGAAATGGTGGATTTACATTTTTTGTCCACATGCACAGTTTAAACTGTACATGAGTGCTATAATGCAAGTAAAAGTTAGAGAAATAGTTCTAAAGACACAAAATTATAGAGTTATAATTAACTGTGGTAACTGAGTAATACAGTTAATAAAATATCAGTCAAGGTGTGAAGGAACTGGACACCAGTCCATCCTAAATTCATCAACTGTTCATTTTTTCAGAGGATGTATTACCATAGGCAGGACTCAGTTTTAGCACGTTACCCACCAGTGAGGGTTAAGAAATTTTCTTTTTTACATTATAAGATCTGCCTGTATTTATCTATTTATCTTTCAAATCAGTGTTATCACAAATGTTTTTACTGGAAGTAAAAAATTGTTGAGAAATATTAAAGGAAAAAATTAGCATCCCAGCGGCATAAAGTTATTGGTAATTGAATGTCCATCTGAAAGACTGTCTGACTCATGAGAGATTGACCTTTACATGCTTAGTTTGTTCGCCCAATTGTACACAGCTTTAATTTCTCCTGCATTTCCAGGCTTTGTGGGTTTGCTACGTGATCAATACAGAGAGAAATTTAATTTGAATGTATTTGCCTTTGTGCTTTAGTTTTATTGAATAATCTTGCTAAAGCTTTAAAGGCAGAGCTTTTACTTCTTTGTGGGACCCAGCAGACACAAAAAAATGGATTAGAGAGGGAGTGAGTTGAATTGTTATTTCATATGGGGCATAACCATTGGATCGACATGTTGCCATGCAAAATCCTGCTCCAACGTAAAAGATTATTTGCAATCTACTTGTCTAACTCCGGTAATTTTAATACATGGTTCTGAAGGGTTACATGTTGTATCTTTAACCATTGATGCTAAAACTAATAGATTATTCTAAATTTGTGTCCTGTGACATGAGTCAGGATTTTTAAGAAAGACACTTCCTACACAGTCTTTTTTCTTGCAGTTGTAACCTTATCTGTTGGCAGTCATACACATTTGATACACTAATTATGGCTATGTGTAATTTTTCATGGCAAACAATCAGCAGTTTCTTGGATGAAGTTTTCTTACCTCATTAAATGTTTTTTTTAAAAGCCAGAACAGTGTTAGCCAGTAAAATTTTGATGTCCTTGAGTTGCTCATTTTCTTCTTACTCACCTGTTTCATCAAAACAGATGTGTAAAGTATCTCTTTTGCTTTTAGGTATGTATAGTTTTTATAAAACTATAGATAAAACATCTTCAACTCCACTAATATCAAAATATTTATGTCGTGTTTCTGAGTAGCAGGATGTTTTTTTGCGTCATGTTACGTTTCCTCCAGCGCTGTCAGACACTCTGGGGGAAACATTGCACAGATCATTGAAAGGAGGAGGCTCACAGCAGAACTGCAACCCCCTCTCTGTCTCCTGTCTAAGCAAAGAGAGAAATGGCTGCAGAGACACTCCCCCTCTGTGCAGTGATCCCGCTGAGAAGAGAAGAGAGACTAAGCATGGGTCCAAGTATGTCTCTCAGTGGAGAGATAGGCACAGATTGGTCTGTCAGAAGGGGCTGTGAGGACTCTTGCCAAAAGATTAAGATGAACATCAATGTGTTTAAGCTGCTTTCTCTCCTGTTGACCTCTGTTCAGAAATCCCAGCAAATGATCAAGTTCTACCATATCTTATCTCCTCAGTTCTCCAGCGTTCATTCTTCTTTTATCTGCTGCTATGGTGGCATATTCTGCTTTGTTAAAAAAAGAATACGAAATGTAAAATATCTGAAATAGTTAATAAAGATAAACATTGGTGTGTTTTAATGTTTTTTATTATTTTGAATAAGTTCTCCTTGTAATTACTTAATTTGGTTTATAGTCTGTCAGCCTTTATGCATGCATATACTGTTCTACTCTTTAGTACATGAGAGCTTTGGGGCTTACACTTTAAAGCCAAGTTCTCTGACTCTGCACTATTCAATGCCTTCATTATAAAAAGTGTACAGTTGATTGCATAGTCACATAGTTTTATATGCCATTTAGTTTTATGAATGCCAGTAAGTTGCAGTCACTAATGGGATGCTGTTAAATCATGCACACATTTAATGGCCACATGAACTTAAAAAAAATAATGGGAAAAGATGCTTGTTTTTAGTATTGAATGAAACTAACAGCCAACAGACTTTCTTCTATGTGAATTTTGTACTGATGCTGTGCTGCTGCTGAAATATTTCAGATTTTTTTGCAGATATTTGTTTATTTATTATTTTATGTTTTTTTTTAAGGAGGCAGAGCTTCATCTTATCTCATTAAACAGATGCAGTATTGCTTTGCATTGCAGTGATGAAGTCACACACTACAGAAAGCAACACAGTTCACAAATTTGAGGTATTTTTGGTCTGTGTTTAGGTGTGTATGCGTGTCTGTGTGATGAGCTTAAAGAAGTGTATGTCCAAAGTAGAAAGGATGAAGTCTGTCAGTTTGAAGGTACATAAAAGTCTCAAAACAAGATCTCTCTTGCCAAACATCTGAAAATCAGCCTACCAAATCCATAGTTAAAGTCTTGGAACAAAGTGCTGCTGATTGTGGATAAGTCCTGGAAAGCCTGTCAAAATTAAATCTATGTGTGGAAGATGGAGACTCATTGGGAAAGAAATTTGGGATTAGCCCTTTAGGATCTTAAGAACCTTCTAGAAATTAGAATAGTATTTATTTTATAGCAGTATGTTGTCACATTTTAATGTGCTAATACAGAGAAATAGAAAAAAATGATTTGTCAAGATCAGCAGATCTTTATATCAGAAGTTAATAGTAACCATGTAAAAAACAAAAGAGAAGTAAGTTAGATACCTGTTGGTGACCATTCAAACAGGGATGAGTTTAGGTGATAGTGCTGCAAGTGTTTAATGTTTGGATTTTTAGTCCACACAGAACGTGTGTTTTGGAAATCTGAAACTACTGTTCTTCTATAAATGGTTCCTAATGTTAATGTCTGCAAATGGCATTTCCTTTCCATGTGAACAACTTAGAAGCATCTTTTTTTATGGCCTGATGAAAAGTGGGTTGTAATATATTAGTTTTATAAATTTAACTCCCATACAGGCTTAATAAACTGGAAGTAAATATCCACAACCTTAAAATCGATACTGCTGAATTATGTAGGTATTCACGAACTCTGCAACAGCTGGTTGATGTGTTTTCCAACACGCACTCTGTCCGCGACGCTGGCGGAAGTGCGCTCACCTGCGTGTACGCGCATATGTCTGTGTGTGTGTGTGTGTGTGTGGTCGCTGTTTTGTTTTTAATAAAATAACAAAGTATAAACTTGTTTTAGAGTAAAAAGAACCTGAAATTACTTCTGCTGTGACTATTTAAAAAACCTGATCAAAATGAATTAAATTGAACTTGTAGGTGAGGCGGTGGGTTTTGTAGGGAAGGCGGAGCCAATATAATGGTTAGAGAAACACTGCAGCCTTCTAAATAAAGCCTATTGTTTATTTTGGGAAACCACAGGTTTAATGGAGCCTGACAACTTAATCATGAACTTTCAGGACCAAACGTACAAACTGTCAATGCTTACTTCCACAGAGTACTGGTTAAACTGGCGTGGATGCGGTCACCAAGGCACCAAGGTTCTGAGGCTTCAGAATGGAGCCAATGCCAGAACCAGAACTGTGTCTGTGTGAAAGCACTAGCACAGACCTCCCTGTTCTTCTGTTTCTGCTTTTTTATTGCTGGTGGTTTGCATCTGTGCATGCTCCATTCCTTCTACTCAGTTTTTGGTGTATTTCTGTCGGAGCACCACTTACAGGCCTTGCATTAATACAACAATGTTTTGACTGGAATTGTGTGTATGCACATTATTCTGGAAAAGCTTCCATCTGTATGAAAAACCTATTTTAAAAACAACATTGTTTTATCTCTGTGCAAATGTGGCATTAATACAGAAGCAAAATTCTTGCTCTTAACCAACAAAGTATGACGACATTGTTAAGAATAAAGCCACCAAGTTCTGGTCAGCTTTAGTGTTGTCATACTACATGACTTCTCTAGTATTGTGAATTGCTCCTCTTTAGGCCAAGTTATTGCTTCAAAACTGCAGCATCAATGTGAGTTACTAGCGAACATGAAACATCTGAGTTGATTGTATTTCACAAAGATTCAAGGGGAAGGCAAAACGGTGCATATGACTGACTTGACGATGAAGTAAAGCACGTAGAGCCAGGGTCGCTCACAGAGAAACAAACAGAAGACCCTATTTGCGGAGCTATAGCACTAAAGGTCAGACCTGGTAATCCAATCTTCGACTTTGACTCTCTCTTCAACTGAGGAAGTCCTTTGATACCAGTGCCAGTAACAGTGCTCTTACTCACTTAAAAATGAAGTAATAAAAAACATACTAAACATAATGAGGCTGAAAAAGGTCAAAGATGAAATACTAAACTAAAACAGCCAAGTGAAAGGACAATACGGTGAGCACCGAACAGAAAGATGAATGAGCAGTGTCTTCATTAAAACGTTTTTTGATTGGGTGGGAATGATTGAAGTAGATGATAGAGATGGTTGAGGAAAAGGGACATCTGACCTTGCGTACCTACATAAACTTTTTCAAGGCTAAAGTTCTCTGCTTTTACATATGTATGACTGCTGTAATGTTATGCAGGGATATTGAATCACACACATGTAAGAATAAATACACACAGATGTGAACGCAAAAGCTCAGATGCTTTTATCCTGACATAACAGTGTAGTTATTTTAGGATGGTGTGGTATCAGGGGACTGCAATGAGCTGTCTGCGTCTGGGGGATGTGACAGTGTTGCCAGGTTCAATATCATTAGCATGGTTTCACCTGTCTCCTCGCATACTGCGTCATCTCAGAATCACTGAAAAAAACTCACAGCTCACCAGCTACAAAGATAAAGGAGTAGATAGAGAAAGAGAGAGACAGAGATGGTGTGAGTAAAATTAAAGAGAGAGAGAGACTAATTGTCTTATTAACAACCATCATTAACAACCATCTTAAATTGACAATAAATAAATAAATAAATAAAATCCGAGCATGAATTTCAACTAGTTTATTTTGACTTCTTATTTTTGTATAATTTACAGAGCGTGACTTGCTAAAAAAGTTTCTACATATTAAATGTATTTACATCCTTCAAAATAATTTATTTAGAATATAACTATGATTTCTTTAATTCCCTTACAATTTATAGTAAGTTTCTTTAACACTAAGAGAATTCATTTGTCACCTTTTATATGTCTTTAAATCCCAAACCCCCTGAACAAGAGGAGCATAATGTTCCTGTATTCGGTGCTTGGACATTATTGGAGTTTGTTTATTATTGTGTTTGATAGATCTATGGGGAGGGCTCACTTATCACTGCTGCTTCTTAAAAGTGACCTTGGAAACTCATTTGTTTTTCCTCCGTTAACCACAGATCCAATACTGCCCGCAGATGATTATATAATATCAACGGCAAGGCTCACATATTGTTTTAATTTGTGTGATGCGATTGACAGTGTATTTATGTGTGTTTACGTCTTTGGAAACCACGCTTGGTGTTGATGGTACTGTTAATTGGATTTGACAAAAATTAAACAGAGGGTGAAAAATTGTGGAAAATAGCAGCTGGTTTGACAAAATGTCTTTGGCTTGATCTTTAGTCATGCAAGCAATTTGTGCTCCTTTGGGTAATTTTGCTGGCATCACCATCCAGTAATGTGAGCCATTAGATTGTATGGTTTCCTCAGCATTGCAGGTTCTACATTCAATAGCTATCTATGACTTTGCCTACATCCTATTTAACTTCTTGAGCAGAAGTAATGTTGGGATCAACTGAGGAACAAGTAGCAGAGGAACTTTTTATTCTGTTATATTTTCTTATCACAGTGCCTTTATGTTATTACAAAAATGTCAATGAATTACCATCACAATCTCAGCTACTGTGTTGTTAGAAGCTGAAAAATATTGGGGGCAAAGACTAAATCTGGCTTAGGTGGTATGAATATATGGGTCACCATCTGTTGTGGTTGTTTTTTTGGTTAATGCAAAATATAAATATTTTTTTTTATAAAATGGTGTGAATAAAATTCAAGCAAAGCTAAATTTAGACATCAGTAAAAAGAATTTGATAGGTATAGATTGAAGCAATAAGGAACTATGAAATGGAACATTTTCAACATTTATTTTCTTTAACTGTCCAGCAAAATCCACATCCTAATGTTTGTTGGTTCTGTAATAGTCTGAGTAAAGTACGCATAGGAGATTTGCTACTGTAAGTTGTCATTTATTCACTTTGTCTTGCCCAAAGAAAATATCTCATGATCTTAATGGTTCAAACTTGGTGGGAACTCTACTGAACCTATTCTTCACCTGACAGATTTTTTTTTCTCTGATCACCTAAACTAAATAATGAAATGGGCTGCCAAATGTGTTTGACCCCTGGTTATGGACTTTGGCCCAAGGTTTTTGGTCAGTCAGCAGTTTTTCTTAGTCCTAAAGCTTGCGGTGGTTAAAAAAACAGAATTTCTACGCACATATGAATTTGCAGCAAACGTTTAGAGAGGCATTGAGAAATCTAAATAATGTATAAAAATATAAGAATATATAAGACATGGATATATAAACAAAAATTTAAAGAATTTCTAAAAGCCAGCCAAGATGAAGACCACTGTGTTGCAGTAAATGTGTTGTGAGAAGAGGAAGAAAGAAATTCCTCAGATTTAACAAGGCTTTCTGATGGGGCCAGAGGTCTGCTCATGAATAACACATGATGGCTGAGAGAGGAGGGCAAAGAGACATATTGGCTCTGTTGGACCAGGGAGTCTACGGGAAGAGTGGGCATGTTGGCTCTGATGGGTCTTCTATTTTACTGGCTTGGTGAAGGCTTCATCCTCCTAAGCAATTCCTTTTTTTTCCACTAAGCACTTCATTTCAGAGTAACCCATGAGAAATAACTACCCTCAAGGCTTCCTTTTATATTGTAGCGTTAACTTATAGTGTAAGGTTTGGGCCGGTCTTTATTGCTTAAATGATTGTTGTTATTGAAAAGAAAAAAAGCTTAGGTGTTCAGGGTCCTGTGTTTGACACAGAGGTGGTTAATTTTAAACCCCTGGTGTTTCTCTGGTCTGGGTTATATCTGAAGGTCAGCTTCAGCTCGAATGCCAAAGCTTTTTTTCTCCGTTCTGGACTTAAGGGTCTTCCACACTGTTTAGTTTTGATGCGGTGGTCTGCATGTGTGAGCTGGGGTTTGTATATTAGGAAGAAAAACGGAGAGGGAGAGATTTTATTACTATATACTATATGCAGACGTTTATAACTATGAACTGATGTTGGTGGTGTGTTTGCATGCCCATCTGGATAAGCTGGCATGTGCAATAATTCACATAGCCTCATTAAAAAGCTGAAAGTTTTGGCTTTAAAGTCACTGTGACCCCTGGTCTGCTGTAAGCACCATGACGTGCATACTGAGCAGGGCTCTGATTGATCTGCCTAAGTAAGTGCAATTAATGGGAACACTCTTCACTGAGATTCTCCCCTCTCTCCCCACCAAACACATACAAAACACCCACTCACAAATGTATGCGTGTTCATCAGATCTCATATCACAATGAATTCAAGCTCTAAAAAGTGCTTTAAAGACTTTGATCCAAACATGGAGCTGGCGACCTTTGACACCGAAACTCTGCCCATTGCTAATTATGCATCGGGTAATTTGACACCTTGCCCTGGGACAGAAAACCACTGACATGAAACGATGAATATGAAACAGAAAATAGACCCTTTCTGTCAAGAAAGTTTGCTGACTTGCCCAATGACGATGACCTTTGTTCAAAATCCTGAAAGGAGTTACTGGATTTTGACATCACATCAATATGTAAAATACCTTTGGCTTGTTTAATGTAATTAAATTTGACTGGACTTCCATATTCCTAACGCGTTCAGTCACAATGTTAAAAATTCATATCCAAGATGCAGGGATTTGAAAATATGTTCCTAGATAACTGGAAACTGGCCATAAAGGTTGAGTAATCATTAATCTTTTCCAAGCTTGTCTGCAGTTTTGATATCATGCAACACAAATAAAATGGTAAATCAAAGAGTATGCATGGAAAACCTACTATATCACTGGAAGGTTTTGTATCAATGTCTAGTTTAACAACATGGTTGTCACACTAAGGTGCACCATGTGACCCACCTGCTGCCTCTACCTCCTTCTATTGCCCAAACTACATTTTCTGGGGCAATTGTGAAAAGTCATACTGAGACTAAGGAGCTTTGGGTGCTTGGAAATGAAAACTCTCTGGCTCTAGACTCTCAAGACAATTAAATCTAATTTGTCCAGCCAAACGGTGAGGTGAAAAGGAACTGTAGCAAAAGCCATGTTAACTCGCTGGAGACCTTCATCAGCCTGCTTGAGACAGTCTATTTTTTGCGGTCACTTTCACCCTAAAATTTAAAGATTTAAACAAAAATGGTGAAAATTCAGTGAGACAAATGTGACACTGGGCCAAAGTGACATTTTTGGATATCTCTTTATCCCATATGTTGTATATCTTAATTAACTAAGCCATCGTTTCTCAGTCATCTGCTTGAGATTTTAACAATCCATTTTCTCAGCAGTAATATGTATTATTATGATTAGAAATCAAATCCAGTTGTATATATAAAGTGCTTTTCATGCAATAACACAACACAGTGTTTTACATAAAAAAAACAATTTATGCATATTGAAAAAAATAAAAAATATATACTGTATATATATATATATTTTACATATTTATATATATATATTTTTTTTTAATAATGTTAATTTTTTTTTATGCTATACTTTATGAAAAGGTTTTTTAGCAGGTTGAAGTGTGGCTTAAACTGCATACTACTGTAAACCTACATCTTAGGTTAGATGAGGTGTGCATAGCAGCAAAATTTAATTTAGAAATGAACAGTGTTCATGCCCTCACTTGTTCTAATGTACGTCTCAGTGTATTTTTGCATATACTGTATGTGGTGTTTAGTGTGTCTGAAGATAAAACATGATGCTTCCCCACATGACTTTAACAACTCCAGAAGTGCCTGGTAAGCAACAGCCCTCATTAGTATACAGATCAGTAGGCACTTTAAGTGTTTGTGATGTATAATTCAACATTACTTTTCCAAAGCAATAAAAGCAGCATCTTTTCTCTACAAATGTCAGTGCTGTTTTTCCAGGGTTTTCATTGGGTTGCAGTTTGGTTAACAGTTGTTAACATCGCAGCTTCTCTTGTGTCAGACCTTCATATTGATAGAACTAACACATTAACATGCAGCAGAATCTGACACATACCACACCTTAAAAGTTTTAAAAGGTTTTGCTAACCAGTACATTAGTATAAAGTAATGTTTCTTAGTGTTGCAGTGAAGATGCCACTTAAATAAGTTGTTATATGCTAATATCTATGGTACTCTTCTCTCTGTCTACAGGTTTACTGGTCCCAACCTTCCCTCACCCATCATTAGCAGCAAGAACTGGCTTCGACTGCACTTCACCTCTGATGGCAACCACAAGTTAAGAGGTTTCAGTGCTCAGTACCAAGGTAAGATAAAAAGAACTGTTGATATTTTTACTTTTATTTACTGACCCTTGGACATCTGATGTTTACCCAAGGGAAGGTCAGTTAACACTAAATATTTGTAAGCATTGGCGCTTTCTGTTGATACACTATAGTAAAAACGGGCAAATTTCAGACAAAATCACGTTAAAATGTGATTAACTTAAATTAAATTTTTAATCATGTGACAGATTGTGTCATCATGTTGAGATTTTGTCAGTTTTGAAAGTGTACTGGTAGACATGGAAGCGGTTTAGCCTTTATCGAAGTATTTGGGAATGCTCTCAATAAAACCAAATTTCTGGATCTTTTTTTAGAATGATAATTATTTAACATTATTTTTGCAGAGCGAAAGGCCAAAAAAATCATTTTTATCACAGGAATCCATTTTCTGTCTCATAACTCTTAGAGGTTCAGGGATCACCTCTAAGAGGGGATGAGCTGGGAAAAGGATTAGTTTGTCTACAAAAAATGGCGACCGCTAAGGTTCTCACTTCCAGCCATCCCAGGGGAGGAGATTGGAAGAGAGAGAGAATATAGAGAGAATTTGAAACAGGAACCTACACCACCCGCCCAGTTTTAAGTTGCTAAAAACAAACCTTAGAGACATTTAAAAGATTTGGTCTTAGTATGGTGAAATGGATGAGATGTTTTCAAAGGTATCGATTCTTGACCACACCAAATTGGTTGTCACCATCTCTTTGGTTTGACCTATGGATTTACACTGACGTCATCTTTGTTTTTATGCATCAGGAGATGATAGTAAGATTTTGCTGATTGCAGCATTGTTTCTAAAAAGCTTTCTATAACCTGAGAATATTTTTGTAAAACATCTTAATGTCTGGGCCTATGCAAAAACTTAAAACATGAGACATTGAGTCTTTGCCGCTAGTTTGTGTGTTTTAGAAATATTGATGATGCTTACATCGGTCCTTGCTTTAAAAATGACCTTCCCAACAGGTCTGAATTTACATTACTGTGTAACTAGTCACAGACTCCATTCAGGAACAGTGTCCTGGAATTGTTTTATGGGTGTCTCAGTTACATAATCACACACAGAATGGGTTTTAACATAGACCACACCTTTTCAGTCTAAACATTTACTTCCTGCCTGTTGTCCTACACTCTAAACTAAACATGATGGTACAGAATATATTTAGTAGATCTTATTTACTCTTTTCTCTCTGTGCATGTTTCATTTGACAATTTAAGGAAAAAACTACACTGCAATAAATCTGCACCTCAAAACTTACTTGTCTCACAACAAACCGGCAATACCTTTTTTTCTCTTTTTGTCACTAGGATATTATTAAAGAAACTATCTAAAAATAAGTTCTTAATTTCCATTTCTTCTTCTAGACAATAACCAGACTTTTTGACATGCAGCTCAGATTAACTTTGAATTCAGATGCATCTGAAATGCAGCAAAGGATAAAAACTAATTTCTAGAGGAAGTTGAGCTTCATTGTTGTGAACAGTCAAAATAATTAAATGGGATCTGCAATAATCCTGAGGGTGGTTTTATTTTTATTTTTTTTTTCCCCGATGAATTGATATCACTTCACATCTTTTATTTTCACTTCAGTTATCACCAGCTCCATTATTTAAACTTTATCTTTTTGTTTAGAAATGTTTGTTTGGGCCCCTGATTTGTTCTTTATGTCTTCAAATTCTATTCACTAAATAATGATGCCACACTGAGGTCTCTTCAGTCTCTAAGAGTAGAAGGAATCTGGACGTTTTTGAGCTGTGTTTCTCACTGTAGGCTGAATGTATGAATCTTAAGAAATCTGTTTATCAAAGTTTATCATTATTATGTTGTGCATTTTTTATGAGCCTTTCTCAGATGTTCAAAAATGCAACTGTCACTGTAGTACCCAGCAGTGTATGGTGTAGCATGCATGTTATCTAAAGCTGACATTTGCCCCTGGTGGACTGTGTGAGTTTAATACTTGCACTTTGTGCTGTCTTAATCTTTGCCTGTTGTTTTTCTCTCTAGTGAAGAAGATGACTGAACTAAAATCTCGAGGTGTAAAGATGTTGCCTAGCAAAGACAACCACCATAAGATATCTGTGTGTAAGTTGGAAACCACTTTTTTTTTCTTAAAGTGACAAACTCTGTCATTTACTGAATTTAAATAGGGTCAGAGTTCATATCAAGAAGGCTATTTAACCCTTTGATTACTCTGCTGTGTAAAATTTAAAATTCGATATGCCTAGCACAGCGTGGCAATATGAAAAGTGTCTCTAATTTTGCATCTTTATCAGCGAGAGAGAGAGAGAGAGAGAAAGCTCTGGCTGCAGCATCATGTATGCACATTTTGCAGATCCCATACTGCAGCTCCCTTATAAGGAGACACAAATACAGGGTTGTCGAGGTTTTATTTTGAAATCTGGTTTGGGTGTGAATGTATGTTTTAGTAATCTGACAATTTCACTGAACACTTATGACTGAGGTGCTAGTTTGTCATTGCGAATTAGTGGGGCTGCATTAACCGTAGGTAGTTATAGCAACTAAATTAAAGGCCTTTACTGTTGCTACGTATTTGACAGAAAGAGCTTTAGTGCTCTTGCTTAATATAACTTAATATCTCATTTAACATTATTTGTTGAACCTTTGGAAGAAAAAAGGGATTTTTTAAGCTTGCACATTGAAAATATTAATGAATCATCTCTCAAAAGGACAGCTTTGCAATATTAACAAGTTTCAAGGCAAGCATCAACAGATAAATAATTTGCTTCAACTTCATTGCCACCACCAACTTCTGCCCATTAAATTCAGTTATTCTACTTGTAATAAAATGCTACAAAAAGTTGAAAGAGATGTACATTTTCAATATCCTCCTGTGTTAGTATGGCCTTTAACTCATTAAAAATTTACCTACCCTGTCAAATTATACAGCTCGAGGTCACCCATAACTTGGTTTGATATCTAGTGATGTTTCACCTTGAGGGGTTGAATAAGAAACTAGGTGCTGACTTGTTCATCGTCTTTGTTGAGGCTGATTAATGAATCATATTCTCATATGATTCTGAAACCAAGCCATGCAAGTCCAAATAATCCACAAAAAAGAATCTCTGAAATTTAATGCTTGCAAAATCAGGGGTCTGTTAAACACACTGGCAGGTTTTAATCTGTCAAGTGTCTTCCATATGCTAAGTATCTTAAATGAGTTCGTTCGGACTCCAGTGCAATCTTGACAGTTTGATGCAATATGTGTATCCATGAATTAAAAAACAGAGTAGAAATATGAATGTAAATGGTGTTTAATATTAGTTTTTTTTTATAGATATGGTTATATTAAACATTCTTCTTCTGTGCTAAAGTAGAAGGCTTGTCTTTCTGATGTACTACGTAACACTGTAGGAAAAGTACAATCGATTGCCTGTGTGATGTTTGCTGAGAGAGCTGACAAATTACATCTGCGACCGGTTGTTGCTACAAAAAGCAGCCTCAGGAGTTTCTTGGCCCCATCTGACTAGGAAAGAACAAGGAGTAATATTTTAGTGTCTAAAAGTAGCCCAAAAACCTTTATCTCCTCTATATGCTCCTGCACAAGTGATGACGCCTGTAATTTACTGCAACTTTTGCTTGATGCTTGTCAAATGCTGGAGTCGACAGTAAATGGAAATAATTTTTTATGTAACTATGAAGTTCCAGGTCCAACTGTTTTCATTTTTTTTTTCCTTTTGTTTTTCCTTTTACATTTGTTGAAATATTTGCTAATAACCCCTGCCTAAAACCTAATCCTGGTGGATAAGATCACACAGCTGTGAGCTTAAACACGTTTGCTTAACTGAATCTTTCATTTTATTCCTTATTTATTATTAAGCAAATTTCGTATTTATTTTTAAAAATAATAAATAATTGAAAGTAGTAAAACTTTAAGCATTATCTATGTTTGAAAGAAGAAAATAACTGAATGAGCCGTCAGTTGTTTAGGACTATAAGTTTTGTTTTATGTTTTTTAATTTAAAAAGAAAAGTGAGAAAATACGTAGTTTAAATGATATAATTTGAATGATAATGAGGTGAAAAAATACTCAACATTAAATTTACCTTTAATTCCACTAATTCATAGAAAATGACAAAGAGAAAATTACCAGTAAATTGTCACAAGGTCTGTCTAACTCTTCGAGATGATGCCAGTCGGCCTTTTTTTCTTTTTTTTCTTTTTTTTTCTTTTTTTTGCTGTCTCACCTTTTGTTCAAAGTCATCTCAAAGTTTCTTCTCTGGACTCCTTGGCAAGAGAAAAGGGTAACTGCTGGGTGTCAAAAGAGTTACAGACACAAAGGACGTACAGTCTGTACTAGAAACGCACTTCTAATAGCAAATGGACACGAGTAATTGCATTGGTTGCTCTTTTCACAATGCCATCCTCGCCTCGTCCTCTCTTGTCCTCTGAGTTCACTGTTCATCATCCCATTCACCTTTATTTGAACATCTGTAACATTAAAAATCTGACGGCTGAGTCACAGAGAGTGGCATGCAGAGACGGATGCTTGAGAACAACTTGTGGAGCAGAAAGAGCTTCCTTTAGGCAGTAAATGCAATACTGTTATAAGGCCTTTATCTACTTCTTACTCCAACGTTAATTTTAATTCTTTTAGCAGCCAGAAAAATCAGATTTTCTTTGCTTTATTTTACGTTATTCATTTTTTTTTACACTTATATATTTCCTTAATTTTTACATTTTTTTCTCTCCATTGTGACATTATTTCACTGTGGCCGTACCTCATGAAATAACAAGGATAGCTTAAAAGATATTATGAGTGGAAAGTCTGTTTCCATTTTAATTTTCCTCAAAAATGTAAAATGCAATAAACCTCAGGAATCTTGTTTGATATTAAAGCCTTAGTTTAAATGTATAAATATTTTTGGTATTATATGATATATAACATATCTTTTTTTTTCCTTTACCTCAAGCAAACTTACCAAAGTACCTAACTAGATCTCCTATTTCTGTTGTATTTACGTACACAAATGTTTCAAACTGACAGATTTGCACAATAAAGACACAGTTTTTAGTGTTGAAAGATATGTGATAGGGATAATTTTGCCATTAGAGCTTCTAACTCAAAAACAATGGCCACACCAAAAAAAATTACCATGGCTTGGTGGAGGTCTGCGCTCTCCAATTGTTTCGAGCTTGTTATTACCTAAATTTTCTCTGTGAGCTGTTCTGACATCACTGAGCACTGTTTCAAATTCAATGTTGTATTGTCCTACACTGGGACTCTGGCCAGTGAGCAGGTGTCTCATTGATCTGGCCCGGGACATCTTTGACCTCTCACAGTCAGTCGGGGTTCGCCCAGTTGACCAAGTTTATTTGACCCCATCTGACTTTTCACCTCCAGCCAGTAATATGACTTAACTGAGTACCACCAGGACTGTGCACAGGGAACAATTCATGTGAACACAAAATGTGTCATGATTATATTAATACAGTGCTTATGCAGTACAAATGTCAAACTTTTTTTTAGCACATATTTAGGCAGATTTTAGAGTTAATTAAATTATAGTTATCAGGCTTTTTTCTACATTTTTCAACATTTTTCTAACAATATGGATGCTGTTTATCACAGAGTCATAAATAAGCCCCATCTCAAGACATGGCTTATTTAACTTGCTTGACACTTTTATTTATATAACTATTGTTAATTGTGAGTCACATGACTAAAGACACTTTGCTTTTAAGTGCTTTTTTTTTTTTTTTACATATTCAAAAGTGAACAATTATCTTAATTTGGCAAAAAAAAAAAAAGTTTTCATTTGTTTACACATTTGTATTTTCTCTGTCTGTACCCATCAGTGTCTCAGATGGGTGTAGCGCAGGGACACAACATGTGCCCAGATCCTGGGATTCCAGACCGAGGAAAAAGAAAAGGCTCTGACTTCAGGTAAAAGAAAAGCAAGACTTTTAAGGGCAGTTAATTCAGTGTTTTCCAAACTCTGTGTGTGTGTGTGTGTGTGTGTGGGGGGGGGGGGGGGGGGGGGGGGGGGGGGGTTCAACACAATTTTTCTTTTTTTTCCTTTTTTCCAAAAAAAGAAAAAAAATGTGTTTTGTTTCTCCAAACATCCCCCC
>JBAMHW010000019.1:9215345-9227960 GCA_037177495.1 Rhadinocentrus ornatus
CCCCCCCCCCCCCCCCCCCCCCCCCCCCCCCCCCCCCCCCCCCCTGCGCTAAATAAAATTTATATTTTTTGTACTGCTTGCAAAACAAGGACAAACAGTATGTTGTATGTCTCAAAATATCAGCATCTGACAGTATGAAGCCGCACAGGTTTAAATGCTGCTTGGGGACTTTTTATCCTGAACACAAACAAAAGCCTGCTGATTAGATTAGACAAAAAAACTACTCAACTTTGGTGCATAGCAGCGTTGGTTTCCTACAGCAGCATCCGTCTCATCGAAAGCTCAACTCAGCTCAAGTGGTTTGTAGTTTCCTGGTCTATAACGCTTCACTCTATAGCAGAGGGATTAATCATTCTATCTGCCATTAACAAAGTTACAGCCAATAAACTAAAGACTATTTCGTGGCACGTTTCTTCATGCATTTCTTTGTAAGCATCAGGGTGCATGCGGTAGTGGGATTAAGTGGGGCTTGACATTATTTTTGTCGAATAAAAGGGTGCCCTGATGAAAAAGTTTGGGAACCACTGAAGTATTTCAATGTTTACTATCACTTAAGTGAACTTAGATTACAGTAGATTGACAGAGAATACATCAAAGACTTTAGATTTTTACATCAAAAATGCTCATCGGTTTGCCTATCCTCCTTGGAAACATGCTATTTAGATAATGTCTCTTCTGTTAGATATTTCTGTATAGTTTATATTTATATATACATACATTTCTGATGTGTAAAGTGGATAACATTGACTAGCTTGTTACTGTAGTATCTGTAAAGGGATTTGAGTATGTTAACCAGAAAGTCTGCAGTGAGTGTTTGACATCAGGGAGCTCAAAAAAACAAATCTATTATTTTAACCACTGCACACTAATGGGTTGCCTGTAAAATTCTGATATTACTAGTGGGATTATACGTTGCTGTTAATGTCAAAGCTATTGTCTGTAACGGTGGTCACCTGTAACACAGACAAATGGGTGTCATCCGTCTCCTTTCGGTGCAGTACATTTAAAAATTGCAGCCAGGATAGCAAAGAAAATAAAGGTTTTTATTTTGTTTTTTTCCTCCTAGTAAGCATTTTTTTCTTATTACCTCTGCCTTATGTTTTTTTTTTCCTCTCTTGGTGCAATCAAACTGCAGGCGAGGAGCTACAGTACATTTCTCCTGTGATGAGGGCTATGAGCTGCAGGGTTCAAAGAGCATCACTTGCCTCAGAGTGACGGACAGCTATGTAGGCTGGAGTGATGACCGGCCTATCTGCAGGGGTAAAGTTTGACGTGTCTTCTCCATCTGTGCACAAATGTAATGGATGTAGACTCAATATGACCTCTGTATATTATTTCCGCTCTCAGGTGCTCAGCACATGTTTCCTTCTGACTCTGCAATCCATTTTCTTCTTTTCTTTGAATATAGTACTCTCAAGTTTGCTGTGACCACCCTGACTTTGACTTTTATTTTCATTAATTCATTTTTATAAGATAACCTTTAATTTAAAATATGCAATCCCTTTCAACATATTTACAGGTGGTTCGACTGATTTTCCATTTGTACCCTGATCAGTATTGACCAACAACATTTGAGCAAGCCATGTCTGAATGCACAACGATTTATGCAGAAAGCAGAAGGTGTAGAACTCGTGTTAAAATCCAACATCCAAATAATTTTTTTTTTTTCTATTTTGCTTTTCCCTGCTTTTTTATTCAATTATTACCTCCCGCTAAGGTGGAAGTCATATTTTCTTGGCGTCCATCTGTCCATCTGTCGGCCTGTCTTTTTGTTTGTTTATTTGTTAGCAACACAACTCAAAAAGTAATGGACAGATTTTGATTAAAACTTCAGGAAATCTCCAAAATGGAATAAGAAACAGTTGATTCAATTTTGTGGGTGATCTGGATTACTGTCTCAATCCAGGAATTTGTTAAAAGAGTCTTTACTGTTGGGATAAAAGGGATCATTTTGCTACTATAGCTTCTAACCCATCAGACAATGCCCAGAACCATTGTCAAAAAAATAAATAAAATACAAGATGACATCATGTTAGATGTTATAGTCCAACATAGTTTGCCTTAAATCTTGTTGATGTTATGGATCTGGTGATCCAGATGGTTTAAAATATAAGGGGTCCTGGGTGGGCTGTTGGGCTTGCAGAGGTGTGGGCTCTCTAAATGTTTCTAGTTTATTCATTTTTTTTTATTTGGACTAAAACAATTACTTGCTCACAAAAAAATCCAGGCTTGGTTTGGAAATTTGCTAACTATAATTCGGATGTAAGTAAACAACAGAAACCAGGAGTCAATTTATTCAGATGTTTTGTTATTTGGATGTCTCAAATAAACAGAATGTATTTAGAACTGAAAAGACGAGTTATTAGCACATTCAAGAAACCTGTAAATTCATTCTCTTAAAATAAAATAAATGGTTCCATTATCATTTATGCCTTTGACCTGTTGATACCAAGCTGTTGTGATTTTTCTTTCATGGCCTTGATTGCTGGTTAGTCTTCTCCAATTTCATGTGAAAAGGTGAAATATAAGTTGTAAAAAAAAAAGTAAAGAATGAATATGATACCGCAGGCAGCATTCCTCTCTGCAATATTAAGTTAGCAAAGGTCACCTTAAGTGCCTGCAAAACCTGTATTAATACTTCTATTCTCTTCTTAACTGCAGCGCAGCTCTTTTAATTTTTAATTAGGTCGCTTAGTGGGAGAGGGGTGGAGGAGGCAGCCACTGAGTGGGGGGCTTGAACACACAAAGGACTTCTCCTGGACGTAATTCATTAAATTAGGCTAGTTTTTAGGCCTTCCTTAAATGCTTTGTGGTTCCCCTTCACATATGTACACACAAACACACTTTCCTTGAGGTTCCCTGCTTTAATTTAAATGTTTAATAGCTCTGCTGTGTGGGCACCCTCAGACCTTTACAAGAAAAGTCACCTTGTCCTTTCAAGCTCGGTTTGCTAACTCCTCACCTAATCTTATATTGAAAATATTTAACTGGAAACCTCCTAATGATTAATTTTCCTTTCGATTAAACCAAACTTAAAATCCAGACAAGTGGGCTAGTCTATAATTCTGAGTAAACCAAATTGGTTGGCTGATTAGGGCTAAATTTAGCAACACCAGCATCTGCAGCTTCTTTGTTTCTTGCTTCTTATATCAAAATATGTGGTCCTGAATGTGGATACATAATACTCTAGGTTTATATGCACACCCATCACTCAGGTTAATATACTGCCAAAGGCTACTGGTTTTATAAGATCATCTGCCTCACTCATCACTTTGCTACATTACAACATGTGAGCATTGGTGTGTGGAGAGGAGGTCTGTACCAGAGTGTAGCTGGAGCACCTTCTTGCAATCTTAGACTCAACAGTTAACTGACATGATGCATTAATGATTAGTTAACTAACTGCATAGAACATAAATACCAGAAAAAATGCAAGTGAGACATGCTAGCAAAATGAGCAGTGTTTTAGCAGAGCAGCAGCTGCTTCAGGAGTTTATACGTGTTCTCACTGCATGCGTTCAGGCGCAGTATCAAAAATAGGTCACTTATAATTTGAGCACTTTGAGAGCCCAACTTCCATTTAATGTAGTTACGTGTAAAATGGAAGGAAATTTCCTTGTGTTATACAAATTAGTAGTTGCAGTTCACATGCAACACAAGCAGTTACATGGCCTGTGTAGAAGTTTGTATTTTTTAAACTTTGTCTCTCCACATGAAATGGAGAACTGAGAATTGTAGCTGGAACACCTCCAGTGCAAACATGCCTCTACAGCTTATTTAGAAATACTGAAGGATCTTTGGAGGATTGCATTCTGAGTCCCCCACAGAGCTTTTTCAAGGAAACATGACGAATATGAAATATCAGCTATACTCAAAACACAGGGAAATTTAGGATTAGTAGGAAACCTTTGGATTTGGAAGCTTGGGTAAAGATAGTGCTGGTAGCCAAACAGTCATGACTCACGCTACATGAATACTAGACCTGATCCAGGAGAAACTCTGACACATTTTGTTTTTAGTGGTTTTGTGTGTTTAAACTACCTTTGACTAGGCATTTGTCTCTTTTTGTGTCTTGTTTTCTAGCCCCTATGTGTGGAGGTCAGCTAAAAGGTCCCAGTGGCATCATCACGTCCCCAAACTACCCTGTCCAGTACGACAACAATGCTAACTGCACTTGGGTCATCACAGCAACAGACACTTCAAAGGTAAAAGTTCCTAAACATGGGATTAGATTACCGGTGCAGAGTATTAATTTTGCTTTGACTTTGTAGCCACTGGTTTCCAGCAGAGTGTTAAGTGGTGTCTTCACCTGCCAGCAACCAAAGAAGAAGCTGACTGGTGTGTCTTAACCCAGTGAGGAGAAACTTCAGTGGAAGCAATACTTTTACACACATGATTCAATTTATACTTTTGATAACTGTTACACTTTGAGAGCTGTTCAGTACACCATATGACAGAATGAAACATGAGAGATAATGAAATAAAAGGAGAAGAATACTGGATCAGAGCCAACAACAGACAAAGCAAGATGTTACAAATACTTCTGGTGACAGAGAGAAGCGGAAAGTAAAATGGACTGGAGAAAAATGAAGAGGTTATGAGAGCTTACTTGGAGGATATCACAAATGTCTCACAGCCATTTTGTTTAGATCATTGACTTTGGAGGTGTGTTCAAGGCCAGCTGTCCCTCTCTGAACTCAAACAAGGTTTTTACAAATCTGTTCTCTTATTGCACTTTACAGAGACAAAGAGAGGCTGTGTAAGGTGAGAGCTAGGACAGACAGGTTAGTTAGAGACAATACATACCCACCAAACTCTGCAAGTATACAAACAACAAAACACTTAGACTCACTTGGGTATACCCAGCAGACAGCCTGCAAAAACAGAAACTGGTATTTTGTGCTGCCTCTTGCTGTGTCTGGTTAAGATGAAGATGGAGTGAGGCTGTTCTTTCTGTTTAGAGATTAAATAGGCTTCTATTCCTGCCCCATCTGCATTGGCAGGAGGTGGCACTGCAGTGGGGACTGGATGGGACATGACAGGCCTCCTCTGGGTCTAAATTCAATATCATGACATCTTGACTAATGTAGGTTTCATTTGGGCGTCGCTGCTTTATAATATTGTGAAGATACTGAAAGTGGTTGCTCTTATCAAAAAGCTTTGTATTTATGAATCTAATCTAAAATAAAAAAAAAAATCTACATTTCCATCATGTCATCTGAGATTGTAAATAAGAGTGTTTGAAGCTAGAGAGGTAAAAAATCAGAAGGACAGTTTTAAGCACCTTTTCTTTGGTAGATTACCGGGGGGTAATCTTTTAATAAACTAAAAAAAAAAGAGCTAAATGTTCTTTAAAAAAAAACAACTTAGAACCATGAAATGTTGCACTAGGAGGGACAAAGGACAGTTTTTCTTTTTTCAGTTTACCACTCTTTTAAGTTAAGTTTTCTTTTTTCTTCTTAATGTCCTCGCTACAGCATTCGTAGCTTTTACTTGTGTTTCTGGTAGAAAGAACACCCACAAGCATGCTAGCTGACAGTGCAGGGGTGTCAAGAATAACAAAAAGAAAATCAGCATTCATGATTTATCAAAATGAAGCTTATCTATCTACATCACACATTAAGTTAATTTGTAACAAATGTCCTCCAATATGGTTGCTTTGCGTCGTTTCTTTTTTTCCCCCTGCCCCTTCTGTAGTTCATCCGTTAGCTGGCAGATAGGAGATGAGTTTGTGGTATGAAACTCTATTTATCGAGCGATCTGACCTATTTTGGCTAAACATCATCAATCTTTTCTCTCCACGTTGGCAATTTTCATTAGGCACGAGGTTTAACATAGGACAGAATGCAATTTGCATTTATATAAGCTTTTTCATTAGGCCTTGCTCTCTCAGCCCTCAGAAAACATTAAGAATTTTGCGGAAATCAGTGGCAACCAATTTAAAGTAGGAGACAAAGACAGCCAATGGTTTTTATTTGTTTTGTTTTTTGTCTGTTGATCATAATCTTCAATGGGGTTCATATTTTGTCTCAAAAAAACACATTCTTTCACAGTTAAACCTTATCTGTGTCTGTGCCTACAAAATTGAACCTTTCCATACCCAGTAAGGATGCAGTTTTCTAAACCTTGTCAGATTAGTATATGTTTTATCCACATGGGAATCTAATATATGTATCTTGTCCATGTCTTTTCTAACATCGGTGGTACATATATTCACCTTGAGAATAGCATTAAATCATCTGCCTTGTCTCCTGTTGTGTCCCAAGTCCCTTTTAGTCAAGCAAATGGACTCCAGTGGTGTATGACTGCTGTTTTAATGAGCAAAGAGTCGGGGGTCATGCATTTGGCAGGCAATCAGAAATGTGATTAGTATGAAAGAATTCATTATCACCAAACTGAAAGTCAGATGTAGTAAAACATATCTATGGGGTCATATGCAGGCTTTATAATCCAAGCTGATTATTGACACATAAAGCCAGAGATGTGATTGACATGTAACATGCCAAGGGGATGTGAAGGTATATATTCTGTGTGAGAGAGAGAAATTAATAACAAAAACAATATTATGCTAACAATTTTCACGGCTGAAGTTAAAGTGTTTTGTAGATATTCAAATAAGACGAATGATTGATGGACATATAGATTGGGGGACAGATGGAAAGAGGTCCCCTCTCCTTACCTCGGTTTAGGATCATTCAAGCAGCTGTGATTTCATTTACAGTTTCCTTGGTGATGTCCCTGTTGTTGTCTAGGTAATCAAGCTGACATTTGAGGATTTTGACCTGGAAAGAGGCTATGACACCCTAACTGTGGGAGACGGGGAGCTGGTGGGAGACCAGAAGACTATCTTTCACGTGTGAGTAGCTCCTCTTTGACCTTCATATTGTTTTGCCTTTAATCTTTTCTTTGTTCTGCAGCCTATTTGGGGTTGCAGTCATTTTCATTTTTTCATGTTCCAGAAAATCCTTTTTTGTTTTTCCGTGTTAGAGCGTTAGCCATTACTCCTTTTACCCCCACCCACTCCAAGCTCTTACTTCTTGCTGTTACAGTTTCTCTTTCATTTCATCACCATCTGATGCAGCAGTGCATGAAAAATAGATGTTGCACCACATTGTCCATCATGTCTTTTTTTTTCTGTATTAAAAACAATGTCACAGCCATGTGGCGAAGCATTGCAAACTGCATATTGATGCCCCCTAATGTAGTTTTTTTCCAGCAGATGCTCCATAACAATTCACAGGATGTTGTTATTAATTGTGCTGAAATTTACTACCTTAATAAAGTTTTTATAGATCAATTTTCATGCGAGGCTGCACTGTTGGGGTGGGAGTTGGGAGGAATTTAGATAAATGAAGCACTGGTTTGTGGAGGAAAGTGTGCTGATGTGAGAAGTTTCTCCTCAATTTAATGTTTTCTCTTTTTTTTCATTTTCCAGGACTTTGACAAAACAAAAACTCTAAGCAAACAAGCGGACTAAAAGCAGAGGATATATTGCGGCCATCGGCACTGTTAAACTCTGAACTAACTTTTTGTGAATCAGTGGTGCAGGCAAGTGTGTGCAGAGTGCAGGAAATTATGTTCTGTAACTTAAGGTCAGAGGCATGTAACTGCCGCATAATCATAAAATGTGCTGCCTAATAGGCAATGAGTCACAATCAAAGAAAACTGTTTAGTGTAAATGTGCCACCACTGCTTTTACCTGCAGGGGGAATGACGTGGTGGATTTTTAGTGTTATAACTAAAAGGGGGTTGTCAAAGGTTACAGGTTTAATCATAAATCTCTGCTTCCAGAATCCATTAAATATCTTATTTTTCCTCCCACATGTTAACAGAAACTTGACAAAGGAAAAAGGCTGCAAGAATGGAGAAAAATAAATAAATAAATGCATGAACCTGGCCTTTCCAAAGACTGCTATTTCCACTATTCTCCATGTTCCATCACTAAAATTAGAGCCCTAATCACTTACTCTGCAGATATACACTTCCTAATTAAAGTTGGGTGGAATGACTATTCAAATAGGATTAAATTACTTCTGTGGCATTGACTGATCTTGCCTATTTTCCACTTTCCTGTTCCCAGCTGCTTTGCATTAAAGACTTTAAATTAAAAAAGATTTCTAATAGTAGGATTGAGTTGCTAATAAGGGCTTTACACATTGGTCTTTGATCAGAGACGTCCAGTATTTACATATATAGCCTACCTCCAGGCAGCATTTCGCTGCTTGCAGATGTATTTGATATGTTTTAATATTGATAATAAGGTATTTACAGGGCTTTCGGCTGTGAGAAGTGAAAGCTTTCTACATTTTCAAGAGTTGTCACTGTGTAAATAAAAAAGTAAAGGAATTTGGGTTTACATAAAAAATCTGTTTGTGTTTTTTAGCCTGTCTGGTACCATCACACCCGACCTGGTGGTGAGCACCAGTCACCAGATGTGGCTCAACTTTAAAACAGATGACACGAGCGGCTCCCTCGGCTTCAAGGTGTCCTATGAAGGTAAGGACGCTGACATGGTGTCGACAAAATAGTAGGATGTCAATACTTAAATGATTCTTTGACTCGCTTTAGTCAACAGGCTCATTATGAAGTAGTCAATTATACAATGAAACATGATCAAGCTACTTAAATTCTTATGAATTTAATAAACTTAAATAAAATGATCACCCATTCCTAGATCAGGGACAGATCTATGTCTTTTAAGAAACTTGTGTTCAAAGTGCCAGGTTTCAAAGAACCAGTGGTTCAGGAAACACGTCTTTCAATAACCAAAGGGTTTCTGAGTCAAATCCAGCCTTATTCCAGTTATTCTTCTGTTCTGTCCTCTGGCAAGACTCCTCACCCACCTTGCCTCCAGTGTCAGAAACACTGGTGTATAAATGTGAATGAATGTTTGCTGGTGATGGTAGAGGCAGTCAGCAACCATGTTTCTGTCAGTCTGCCGCCAGGGCAGCTATGGCTACACATGCAGGTTACTACTAATCAAGATTACCATACATGTAGCATACCACTTCCCAGTCACTGTGACTGGAGAGTGAATAAATTATACATTCAAAGTAAAATGCTTTAAAAGCTGCGAACAGAAAATCACAAATTATTAACCATTAATAATATTCTTACATCTTATTATTATTATTATTTATTTTTTAACTTTTCAACATTACACCAAGTAAGATAGTTAAAGCCCCTTAATGTTTAAACATTAAGGTAAAAAATAGTTATTGGGCTTTTGATTCAGTGATGTCTGATATATTTGTCTAACTATCTAATCCTGATGTCCTAATGTGTTGGAGTGTACATGGATTAGATGCATGTGTTTGGATTTGTGTGTCAAGATGAGCAGAGTGATATGTGAATTTGTGTGTGTGTGTGGAGTGTTTAATCAAGGCTTTTCTTCGAGACAAGTCTGTTGTTGTCCTCTCAGAAGCACAGCAAGTCTTCTTCCTAGCCCACAGATGCTTATTTTTCATCAGTAAAAATAACAGAGAAAGTGGAGCAGCATGCCGAACCAAAGTGTAATTAAAACAATGAGTTCTACTTAATGAAGGGGAAGAAATGCTTTGAAACACTTCACCTCCCAGATTGGAGCTCCCGAAATCTAATTTGCATTCTCAATTACTTGTATTTTAAGCCTGATCATAAAGTGCAGTTGCAAACACAGTCATACAAGGACACATTCTCCTGCATACCCATACACACTAGTGTTGGTTAAACACACTCAGGACTGGCCTCAGATTTTCTGGAATTGTAATGCTTGCAAAAAGATCAGGAAACAAATTCAAATGAGCAGGTTTATAGTGGATAAATCCACTTCAGTTTTTATTTCTTTATTTATTTTTTTAAATGTAAGTAAAAAGTGGAAATGTGTGTACTAATTAGTGTGTGTTTGACATTAAGGACACACCAATGTGTCCTTTTAATTTGCATTATTGTATACTAAATTGCACATAAAGATCTCAGAACCCCCCAGTGTAGTTCCTACTACTGGGACTGCTAAGCATAAAGAGTTGAACTTGTGTGTTAGCATCTTTAAATGAAGCCGAACTTTGGTAAGTGGCTTCCACACACACTTTACAGGTTCTGTTCAGGAAAGATGCTGGCACTTTTGATTCTTGCTTTAATACTCAGTGTGTACTCTTGCGTTCAGTCCCCAGGCTTTAGTAGATGCATGAAATATATTTTTTTTTGCTGTAGAAGTGGAGCTGTAGGTGTGTAAAACCCTTGGAGACATTGTATATATATAGCGTTATATCAGTAAACTTGACTTAGAAAGTAAAGTCTCCCTCAGTCTTTGACTGCATTGTACTTGTTGAGAGTAGTTTGATCAGTTTTGTCAAGGAGAGGACACAAATATCTCACATCTATTCACAAGTTCATTTGCATCAAATGATCTTTTACTTATGTTGCTGTCCATGTTTCATATAAGAAATTGTCATACACGGAACACAGTTTTAAGTAATCATGTATAACAAGGTGTATAGTTTGTGAAACGTGTACACATTGGTACTGCAAAAGGACTGTTATTCATTCACATGTTCCTGGAGAACCATGAGGCAGACAGACCTTATCTAAGAAACTGTAGTGTTTCTTTGTGTGTATGTGTGTAATATTTCTGCATTTGCAATAATGTGCACACACTATTTGTATCTGCATTATTGTTGGATTGTTCTTTTAGATTTTCACTTTGATCTGACACATTCTCTTATAGGCTCACCTTAGAACTTGCTCTCAACACGCCTCCTTTAAAGGTGACTTCCTCATAAGATCAATGAGTTGTCTTGTAAATGAGGCTGCCTTAGGACAGCCATACATCCATACAGCAGTGAGCTCTAAATATGTGTTCTAAATGATCATCATCATTAGGGCTGAGTTTGGATTTATACCCAGCATCACCCCTGGTGCGATTTAAAATCATATTAGGCTCTCCCATCATTTCCTGGATGGATGAGCTTATTCGCTTTGTGCATCCCCTATCCAGATGCCTCAATAGGATGCCTCAGCATTCCCATCTGCAATCTGCAGCCACTAAAAAGTAGAAAGAAGAAAGAGGGATAAATAAATGTTGATAAATAAACTGATGAGTGTGGCTTTCAGGGGGAAATAAATGAATAGGGAAAAAGAAGTCCTCTATATTTTATTTTATATTTTTTTGCTAACTCAATATTTTTATTCAAGTCAACAAAAAAATCCAAGATATTTTTTCTGATTCCAATTTTTTAACCATTGGTGGATATTGTAAAATGGCCTAATAGTGAAATGGAATTCTGGATCTGCATTAGTCGATATCTCTCAAACTAAAGGAACCACAACACACAGTTTGGATACAGTAAATAAACAAATTAGTTTAAGGTAAAAAAAAGGATTGTTAAAGTGCTTTACTCAACTAATACACAATGTTTTTGTTAACATTGTGTCTCCAGTATTTTGCTATCGAGCTAAAATTCCTTCAGGAATGAGGGATTGTTAGGTTTATGGTTTTGATTTGTGTAAATCCTTGTTATTTACTAAATGCTTTATCATGAATCTTGATTGCACTCCTAATAACCTATTTTAATGTGTTTACCTCTGCCTACCTAGAAATTGAACAAGGCAGTTGTGGAGATCCTGGAATCCCAGCTTATGGTAAACGGGAGGGGACAGGCTTTCGTCATGGCGACAGGTTATACTTCGAGTGTCTGCCTGCCTTCGAGCTGGTGGGAAAAAAGAACATTACCTGTCAGAAGAACAACCAGTGGTCAGCTAAGAAACCCAGCTGTGTTTGTAAGTTCTGCAGAGTCCAGCATATTTCTGATTTGACAAACAGCTGTGTGCACAGCTGTGTCCATACTGACATGAATGCATGAAAACAGCACAGATGAGCAGAGAGGTGACAGCATTATAGCTGCTCAGATTGTCCTCACGGGTAGTCTTGCAGACTGTGGATTTTGAAACAGTAGAATGGATTTTTAACTAATTAACATCCCAAAAGACAAATGCAGAAATTAAGAGGGTTGGAATGATTTAAGAAGGGAGCTAACCATGGAGACAATGTTCACCGTTACATTGTTTTTATTATAATAAATTGGACAAAATGCTATGATAATTTTCAGTTGTAGTCGTGGGATTTCTGTTTTTACTTTGGTGTTCAATCCTAATTCCTTTTTTAACAGGAAGTTCCCAGTATGAGCAGGAAAGGCAGTAGTTTTCCTGCATGTGTTTGCTAGAGGTTCCTTTGCTTTTACACTGTAAGTAGATTGCACCATGGTTCACCAAGAACCAAGGCCCCTGGTTTTTAAGTGGACCAGAGTCCACACCAGAGCATAAATGAGCATTCACTCGACCCCAAACAAAATCTGTGGAAGCACACCACACAACGCCAATGTAAATGCACACTTCAGGAGAATGAGGAGAAAGAGGCCTGCGGAAGCTTCCTTGACGTCTGTAGCATTTCCATAGTGACTCAGTTTTCAGACATTGAGCTGCTGCTCTCTAAGGACATCCACTGGAACAACAAGGGATCAAGTAACAGCATCCTCAGTAGTTCCAGGAATACCTAAGAGCACTTTTTATTTTATTTATTTATTTATTTATTTATTTATTTATTTATTTATTTATTTATTTATTTATTTATTTATTTAT
>JBAMHW010000019.1:9228530-9282542 GCA_037177495.1 Rhadinocentrus ornatus
TTATTTATTTATTTATTTATTTATTTATTTATTTATTTATTTATTTATTTATTATTTTGATTCAGAACACAAATTTTTCAAAATACCTATCTTTTACTCTTTTCTTTTTCTTTTCAGATTTAAGCATATAGTATCTTTCTTTTTTTTCCCACATGGCTTGTTGAAGGAAAAGTTTTTATTTTGCTTGGTTTCTCCTGTCAGAACAAGCTTTAATGTGTGCAGCCAGTGCCTTTCTCAGGAAATCACACTTCCCCTATTCAGTCCTGTCTATTATACCTCTGCTGGCAAGTTGGGAAATTGATATATCGTTTTTTTCCTATTCTCAATTTCTATGATCCCTGTGTGAAAGTAGGTTTGCTGTCATTGTTTATGTGCTTATGCTACAAGACAACAAATTGGTGGTCATAGCGTTGGTGTATGAAATCGAATTGCCTTTCTGATCTGTTTTCTGTTTACAGTATGAGTCCTGATTTGTATAGATTCAATAAAATGAATCAAATCATGTTGTCTTGTAGTCAGAAAAGTAATTGGAATTTCCCCAATGTTTTCAGTGTCCTAAACAATACTCATTTTTATGATATTGTCTTGTATTTCTTCCTTCTATCTGTATATCTTATTTATATAGTTTCCTGCTTCTTCAACTTTACCACTCCGTCTGGGGTGCTGCTATCTCCCAACTACCCTCAAGAGTATGGGAATAATATGCACTGTGTATGGCTCATCATCACCAACCCAGAGAGCAGAATAAACCTGGCCTTCAACGACCTCAGCATGGAGAAACAGTTTGACTTCCTCTCCATAAAGGATGGTGGAAAGGTTGCAAAGAATTATGTTGTTTTTTTGTTATTTCTGTGAAGTCTTAGTAAAGCTTCTGTTTTTGACCTGTGTATCCATTATTGTGCCTACCAGTAGGAAAAGCAGCCTGTACAATTATTTGTGAGCTAAATAAGATTTGCCATTATATCTGTCCACTTCATGGTAGATTTTTTTTCTATTACTATGGGAAATTTTTATTTCATTAGAGGAATCCACTTGTCTTTTTCAGGCGGAATCCCCTATCCTGGGTACCTTCTCTGGTGATGTTCTGCCTCCTCCTATAACAACAAGCGCCCATGTGGCAAGACTGGAGTTCCTGACTGACCACACATACACAGACAGAGGCTTTAACATCACATTTACAAGTAAGTTCTGAATGTTACTTAACTGGAAATTAAGATTAAGTCCTACAAGCTCATCATGGATGGCCACCTATACCTTAGTATTCATTGTGTATTTGTACAGTATGTGTGTGCATTTGATTGCCCTCATGAATCATTTGCCATATCTATGTGCCTGTCTCCTGCAGACTGAATAAACTCTGTTCCTTGTATCGGCAACACACTCTTTGCAGACTTACGAGAAGAAAAATGACAAATCCCCCTGTCTTTATTGTCTAAATAGAGACTTGACATCTAAATAAAACCCAAATAAAGATGCAGCATCCTTACCTGACACATTGTGGCAGTGCTCGTTATATTCCAGTCTGGGTAACTGCTGACGTTTGAGTAAATCCCACACAGGTTTCATACACTGAAGCAGTAAACACTGGCTGCATGCTGGTAAACCTGTTTCATGGATATACTGTTCCGTTTGTTTGGCAGCAGGATTATTGTACTTGCTGTGTACATACTATTGTACAGTGAGCCTGACTTTTGTCCACATCCCAAACTGAATATTATTGTGAGGTTTGTTGAGCCCTGACCACTCAAACATGTTTTTATTGATAGCTGCATCTTTGTTGCAAGACTCATTGATCAAATTGTCATTAAAAGAAAAAAATGTTAGCTAATATAAAATGAGCAATTTAAAATTTTGAGAATATTATAAAGGTAATTTATTTATAGCAGCAATCATTCAGTATATCGAAATATGAGATAAATCATTATGTACAAAGTAGTGCCCACAGACTAAAAGAAGCATTAAACATTTTAGCAATTTTGAAACCTTTGGAAGAAAAGAGAATTATTGTTAGTGTTCATTGTAAAGAAACTTTTTTTGTTAAAACAAATAGCTGCAAACAGTTACATTTTCCAAAGAGAAGATGAGTTAATATTAGCATGTCCATGCAAAATGTTTCAATCTCAGTGTTTTTGTTGAAAAAAGAATACCCTTGAGATTCTGTTTAGATACAGTCACACGTCTGTTCCAAGGCAGCGCATCTCACATTAACATCTTATGGTCAAAGATTTACACGTCACATGCATTAGTGCGGCAGTTATGTTGCAGTTATTGTATACATATAAGAGTCTTAAAGCTAATACACTGTGATGGCTGCCAAAAGTATGGGTGGATATTCTCTTGGTACTTTTTTCTCCTGCTTTAGTTAAAGAACATGGCTCAGCGTTCCCAGAATGCATTAGAATTCTGGCTCTAGCTAATTTATGTTGTCAACCCAGGTGCCTCTGTAAAGCCACAATGTGGATAACACATGGTGGCTAATGCATTAATTAGCAAGTTAGATGAATGAATAAATAGCCAATGCTGCATGGTGGTCAGGAGGAACTAATTGAAGATGACGGTTCATTCCTGAAAACAGTGTCATCCAACTGCAGGACAGTTTTTGGGAGATTGTGAGGCTGAGCAGACAACTTCCATCATTCATGTTAATTAAGAACATGCCAAACTGTATTGAAGCGATTTCTGGCATGTTAATAAATAAGACATTTGTGATGGATGAGCTGTAGCTGGCACTCTGTTTGGGTCCAGTAGAGACAGAAGAGGGATTCATCAACACCTACATGTGTCACCAAGTGCTTGTGTGTATAAGAGTGAAAGAGAGTAAGTGAGAGGCATAGCAGCGCAGGTGATGTATTTGTTTACATGCCTTTTTCCAGGGTTATGACTCTTCTTGTAGGACTCCATGTCCTCTTGTGCTTTCTTACCGGCCCCCACCTGCAATTTCATTAAGAGGCCCGATTGATAAAGTTTTAAAGATGTATGACAGCAATTTTACTTGTTTGTTTACTCCACAAATAATTTAGCAGCAGCATCTTGCACTGGTGATCTGCATACAGTGCAGTTGCCCACCTTGGACAATTACTGCAGCAGGGTGAATCAATGTGACTAAGTGAAACAAATGTCTTCTTGCCCCATGGTGATATTGCTAAAATGTACAGCAAGGGGAAAAATAGTTTTTTCAAGAAATTACATGTATTTTAGCATCTTGCCAAGAAAAAAAAAAAAAAAAAGGTAAATGTAACACCTGGGTTTTCTTTTTTTTTTTTAATCATCCAGCAGGAGACAAGTCATGTAGATGCAGAAAAAAAGTATCTTTTCCCTGAAGTCTGTGTTAAAATTTGGTACTTTACACTTTATTAGAGCATGGTCCTGCTTAGAGTAAAATAAATGATAAAGGAAGGTACGCCACAGGTCGTGACATGCATTGTGATTGACAAGTAGCTGCTAAGTTGTTCTCATTTAGATCAAACCCTTTTTTCCCCTCATGAATTTCTTTTTAAAAGCACCAAATGCCAACAGCCCAATGTTAAACTGAAGGCTTTAGATCAATAGACTTTTCCTAAATAGATATTTTGGCTTGTTACTGCATGACAAGAACATCTTTGATGAAAATCACAAACAATTGGGAACTAAAATTTGTCTCTTTGCTCCATCAAACATTGACAGTGAGCCAGCACACTCAACAGCAGGACGTTTCCCAAAGTGGCAAACAGTTTCCATTAATAAACCTGTGCATTTTCTGCTATGATACATCATAATGTCTGCCTCCAAAAAGGTCTGTCATTTACAAACCGTAGCATATCTGTGGCTTCATTCTATCTTCCTACATGTAGCCTACGTTTGGTGCTTAAACATTTTATTATTAAACATTTATTATTTTTTCTGGTTTTTATCATGTTCCAAAGAAAGCAGGAATAACATGTTAATTTAATCAAAATGTTTAAATTTAATTCTAGAAGGATGAATAAAGACATCTAGACACAGTATGTTTGATTCTCTCTCTTCTCGTGTATAAGACTTAAGAATGGAGGAAGCCCAGAAAAAAAGACCAGGTGTTTTTATTCAGGCTTGACGGAATTCCATGAGCTAGATGACAGATACAACAACATATTACCTTCAAAACCTACATTTCACACCTATTATCTGGTCCTCCAAACTAATTCCATCTCCTCTTTGCATCTCCAACAGCATTTCGCCACAACGAATGCCCAGATCCAGGGGTGCCAGTGAATGGAAAGCGTTTTGGTGAGAGTCTTCAGCTGGGTAGCTCCATCTCCTTCCTGTGTGAGGAAGGTTTTGTGAAGACCCATGGCTCTCAGACCGTCTCCTGCATTCTCAAGGATGGCAACGTAGTGTGGGACAACGCTGTTCCCCGCTGTGAAGGTGGGTAAGGGAGGGTAATAAATGTCATATAAACCATATTATGGAAAGAATTGTTGTATGAAATTATATATATACAGGGACAAAGATCTTACAAGGCTTTAGGGCCACCCCTATGCAGGAATGCATATTTTTATACTCTTCACACAGGATTTAATTAAATAAGATGACGCATCGTGTTGATCACTCTTATGACTGCACTTCTTTAAAAAGAAGTGTTGTTGTTTTCATGTTCTAGCAGCTCGTGATGCAACATAAATACATAATTAATAGCCTGAACTGTAGTTTTTGCTTAGCAAAAAAGTTTCCAAAGGAACTGAATTTTTTTTTCTCCTTTTCTTAAATCATTTTTTTTTTTTTATGATGCAACTAGTTAGAAAATTATGCATTCTTTTGACAACATGTGAGAGGATGAAGCTGATGATGATTTTAAATCTTTGTTCTGCCAAGCAGCAGACCTTCTGTGCTTACATACAAACGATTAATTTACCCCTCCCTGACTTAATCAATCAACTATTTCCAGCAAAACTGAAAAAGCCAGTTAATTTATTAATGCTTAACAAATGCTTCATAGTGTGTACTTATTATAAAGTGTTACCAAAAAGCCAGTATAGCTCACAAAGCTTAAACAAAGTTTAGCACTTCCCAAGATTTTTAGACACCATAGCAGCAAATTGCTATTATTGCAGACATGACTTAAACTGTGAGGGGCCTAATCAGCTTCACTATCAATGTTCCACAAAAGAAAAACCTGTGTTAAAACATGTCACTCCCCTCTTGACTGTCACATCAGCTACATATTCCTCTGAGACCATCTATCATACCTCTGCATTTGTAGCGTGATGCGTTTCATATATATCCCTCAGTATGCTGAGTTGGCTGATTAAATCATTCCACTTGAATGGGAGCAGGGAGCTGGCACTATAACGAAGCCCTCCACCGTGTCTGTGTGTTCTGGTTAAGGATAGACAGTCAAAGAAAAAGCAAAGCTGTAACAGATGAAGGTTCAAGTGTAAGATTGCTGCATTCAAGTGGCTTTTATGCAAGCAATCAAAGATGTTCTGTTTTCTTTTACTGATGGAGATACAGCAGCACCATTGTCTGAGAGTTTTGAAGATAAAACATTAGAAGAATGATATGCATACACATCAACAGGTAAAGCATGCTCTTGTGCACACATGTAGACTACTTCCACATGGCGCTGAAGCCGGTTCAGGTGTGAAAATGGTGGCGAAAACTAGGAGACAGGCTTTACCATCCCCACGAAACCACTATAGTAAATACTAGAAGGCTGTGGGGGGTGCTATGATGATTAAAGAGTAACACTAAAGCTTGAATAAGATGTAGGGTCTGTGCAGATACAGGCTCACAGGTACAGGTTGCAGGAAGTTCACATTAGAAAAAAGAGAAGATGGCTGAGGATTCAGTGTGAGGCAAAAGAGAAACATTTTTTTTGACTGATAAAGAAGCTTGTTGATGGTACAGTAGCACAATACTGGGTTGTAAAAGCAGTGCAAAAGCTGTACACAAGCCAGGACTGTCTGGAGCAGCACCACAACACAGTTGGTCACTGTTGTTGTTGTTGTGTTTGTCACATTGACGTCATATCGTCCAGGTGTGCGGTAACGCTGTCCTGATGGAACACAGACAGTAGAGGTTTCGAACTTGTCCACCTTGGTACTTGTTTTTAGACATGATCAGTTTCATGGATGCTAATCCCTGGTTTGTGTGGATGAAAGGGGTTGATTGCCAAAATACCTTTGCAGTTTTACTGCATTTTTGGAACAGCCCCGTAGAGTGAAACACAGATTCGGGGGAGAAATGGTGAGCCGTCACCACTTGACTGTAGATAAAGCCTGGCATTCAAAGAAATGGGAGTTCAGGCTGATGCAAGGAATTTTCTATAGATGTTGTCATACATCACTTTGTGCAGATATGCATAATTTAGACCCTGCCTGTTTTTCTGTCTCTCTGTTAGCCCCATGTGGAGGAGATCTGAAGGCTCCAAGTGGGATCATTCTCTCTCCAGGCTGGCCAGAACTATACAAGGAAGCCCTTAATTGTGAATGGATCATTGAGGCACCTCCAGGCTACCCCATTAAGATCATCTTTGACAAGTGAGTCACCAGGATATCTGCTACCCATACCCTACTGTTTAATTTTCTTGTAGCAGTCTTGGTCTCTTCCAGTTTTTTTTTTTTGGCTTCTTAAACACTCTCAAAATCTCAACAGGTTATCTCCTTTTCATCTTTCTTAGCCTCACTTTCTTTCATCTCTCTTTCAATCTTTCCACTTCAAGTGTGATGTAGTAGATCTAGCGCACACTAACACATACCCAAGTAAGATAGCACTATGTTTAATTTATGTTGTTTGAGAACTGCTTAATATATTAGTTTAATCCTCCCTCCTTCCTAATTACACAGATATTCTCAGCATACCCAGAATTGCATTCAGAAATTACATAATATGCATATGCTAGAGGAGAAATATCAAAGTAGACCATAGAGATGAAAATAAAGGTCACTTGTTCTAATGTTGAAAGAGAGATGGAGAGCGATGTGTAGCTACATTAATGTTTTTGGTAAAGCTCATCCTTGCAAACTCATCTCATCCCCATGCCCGCTCCGATAGCACACCATGCAAAATGAATGTAGCATAAATGTTTGTTGCTCTTTAATTTTTATGTACCATCAATAAAATATCACAAACCGTTTCATTTAGATTACATAGTTCTGAAGCTAAGCTATTTATTCATGACTTTGAAGATGAAGTAGCTCTGGCAATAAAGCCATAAACACACACACAAACACATTTTGCATACATACTATGCTTATGTACACTCACCAAAGTCAGATTTCTGAGCTTTCCCGAAACGTATGTATCACAACAACACTGCAGCATTGTTTATCCAGTTGAGTTTGTTTTGTTTTTGTCATATCTTCACACATTTTTCTAAATTTTTAATTTCTCTTTGTTACCAAAAGTCAGTTGTTGTCCAATTTCAATCAACAACAGCACAGTGGTTTGTTTATTTATTTATATATATATATTTTCCATTTTCAGTCATTAAATTAAACTGTTGTTGTTTTTTTCTTGATTTTTATCCTCTAAGAAAAGTTGTTTCCCGTTTTCAGGTTTCGCACTGAAGTGAACTATGACGTTCTTGAAGTGCGGGATGGACGCTTTCCCTCTTCACCTCTAATTGGAAGTTACCAGGGCACTCAGGTTCCCCAGTTCCTCATCAGCACCTCCAGCTTCCTGTATCTCCACTTTTCCACTGACAAGAGTCACTCTGACATTGGCTTCCGCATACGATACGAAAGTAAGGGGGCAACAAAAGTCAAATGTGCATCCAGATACAAAGGATGCGATTTGAGCAATAAATGGGAATGAGTCGGGAACATGCAGGAGGACACCCTGTTATCCATATTCTGTAGTTGTAAAAGCTACGCAGTCTTGGCAGTAAAAATAATCATCCAGGCGCAAAATTTCAACTGATATCATAATTATTAGAACACCTCCACTACCGGTCAAAAGTTTGGACACACATTCCCATTGGATTTAATGGGATAAACTCTTGACTGATGCTGTATAATTAGGAAGTTAATGGCTGCAGATTTTTTTGTCAGATATTCCTGCTTGACCAACAGGATACTGCCATGCTTTTAACTGTATTTACACTGTCACACACTTTTTTTCCCCCTTAAACCAGTCTGCACACATGGTGTAATTTAATGCTGAAGGCAATCGTATTCTTCTTTCTACCCTTTGTGGCACGCACTGGTAACCTTTTGCACTTTCTCTGTGAGCAAATCTGTGATAAGCTTCAATTATTCACTGTAAGCACTGCTGCACCAGGAACTTTGCAAGGAGGAGCAGAAAAGGCTCAGAAAACTCTTATTGGTTCATCCCTGGATATTCATGTGAATTATTTATCAGTGTTGTTTAATATAAACAAACAGCCCTTCAACATCCCTTCACCTAAAGACAGGATTATTGAAACCTAATTACACTCCAAGCTGCAGGGTTTTGGGATTTTCTGTCATTGTTTGATCAGGTTGTTTATGCTTTACTTTCTTTCCTTCCTTTCCTCCTCAGCTCTGCAGCTACAATCAGATCACTGTGTGGATCCAGGTATACCTGTCAATGGGCAGCGACATGGCAATGACTTCTATGTGGGTGCTTTGGTGACATTTAGCTGTGAAGCTGGATACACACTTAGTGACACGGAGCCTTTAGAGTGTGAACCCAATTTTCAGTGGAGTCGCCCCCTGCCTAGCTGTGATGGTATGTTCCATATTACTGACCTAGAAATGAATAGTTGCCTGCCAGATTTTTCCCTCCTCATAAATGGGATTAAATCTAAATTCATTGTCGTGTGTTGTTCCAGATGAAACATGAGAGATCATCTACAGCACTTTGCTATATATTTCATCACATTTTAATCCCTATATTCCCGCCATCACAAAAACTTACTAGGATGTTTTTTTCAATGGCTTGTTCTAAACTTAGTTTCTACTTCATGTCATCAGAAATTTTTCATGTATTTTATATGTACAGTGGTAACCCTGCACTTTGATGGATCCTTTTCCTCATCTGTAAACGTTTTCATATTTGAGGACAGTATTGATTTCTGCCCAGTATGTACTGATATTGATAATACCAGTTTCTCCTTTTATGTCTTCTTGAAGGGCATGTCTTGTAAAGTGAATTTTATCACATTGTAAATGCACGGTCAGGAAGTTGTTCTCCATGCCTCCTCTGAACTAGCCTCTCTGCTCTTCTCTTATTTCTCATTTTCATCCATCCTGCCCTGTGCCATCAGCATTGTGTGGAGGTTATATCCACGGCAACACTGGGACCATCTTGTCTCCTGGCTTCCCAGACTTTTATCCGCATAACCTGAACTGCACATGGATAATCGAGACCTCCCATGGCAAAGGTTAGCACCAAAATTCTTGTCAACACACGAAGCAGTCAAATTTAATTTCCCTTACAGTGTCATTTGCCCCCACTGAGTGGCCTTTGTATTATGCCGAGCAAGCTGTGTTTGTTAGACTTGAGTGCTGAGAGGCTGGCCTGGGGCTACAGTACCATGGGATGACTTTTCAGTCGTGTCTCTTTTGGTTCAGCGCCTGTATTGAATTGACAAGGTTTTATTTGCAAATGTTTGCTCTGTGTGTATGTGTTTGATATGCAGCAGGTAAGGAGGACATGGAATTTATTTAGTAAGCATTCTGACTTTAAGAAAGTTGCATTTGAAGTTTCTTCCCTCCTTAATTATGAATTCTAACTTTTCATATTAATTATGCAAATGACCAGTCTGAGAAAAATGTCTAAACTACATATTTATGGGATGTTTTTTGTCTCTAATTCAGGTGTCCAGTTCGCCTTCCACACCTTCCACCTTGAGAGCCCTCATGATCATTTGCTCGTGACGGAGAATGGCAGCTTCTCTCAGCCCCTTTGGAGGCTGACAGGTTCCACATTACCTCTACCTCTCAGCGCAGGCCTGTTTGGAAACTACACTGCTCAGATTCGCTTTCTTTCTGACTTTTCTGTTTCGTACGAGGGATTCAACATCACTTTTTCCGGTGAGAATCCTCTAAATTCACTCATTCTCAGCACAGAGAGAGGACAATGGATACTTTCTGCAAAGCAATGCTAATTGTTTAGGAGACACTAAGTCTGAGAGGTGGGACTAAAGAATTTGTGGACATTGTTTAAAATCGGAAGAAATTATTTCACTACAAGTGCACATAAAATTGGGGAGATTGGGAAGACCCTATACTTACTGAGGTCATCATTTGGCGACTCAGCATCTCTTCACATAAGTTGAAGGAATAGTTTAAAATTGAATAAACCGCTGTTCACAGCTTAAAGTTGCCAACATGGATGATAAAAAAAATGCACTGTTTGTAATAGTTTTATAACTTGGAAAATCTGTCATATTATTTACATATTCACACCTATTCCTCTTTTCTTGTATGATTTTCCAGAGTATGATTTGGAGCCTTGCGCGGATCCTGGAATCCCATCTTACAGCACCAGAAAAGGACTGCAGTATGGAGTTGGAGATGGCCTCATTTTTTCCTGTTTCCCAGGTTACCGACTGGAAGGTCCAGCGAGGGTGGTATGCTTGGGGGGCAGGAGGCGGGTGTGGAGCTCCCCTCTCCCAAGGTGTGTTGGTAGGTGGTCACATGCTTTATTTTTTAGCTTTTGTCACCCTCCCAGTCCCCTCCTAAAGTCATTCCAGCACACTAGTCTTTTTACACACACCCACGTATTAAGGAATATACAGTGATAATATAAGTTGAGGCATTTCCCTTGTATGCCCACAGTTTGACTTCTTATTTTATTAGCTTTCAGAAACAGCCTATGCGAGTTTGTCTGAATTATATAAGGGAGTTACAATGAGGACAACATCAAAAAGGTTAAACTCATGTTTTTATTTTTGTAGCCTTTTGTTAATGCTGGGGACATTTGAAGTCAGCATGTTTGTTCTAATACATTAAGGAGACCTTTAATGGTGCATAATTGTAATGATGTGAAAATGATCCTAATAGTATGGATCCTCCTTAGCAAGTAAATTACAGACCATTGTGGTCCTTGACTTGCTTGTGTTTGTCCTTCGCATGGCTCTTTTAAAACGTACTAAAAGCAACATTAAAGATGGAATTACTTGTGAAGAATAACAGGAACATTGGATCGGGGACTTTTTATCACTTGTTAAGGTTTTTTAACCAAGAAAATTATTCAAATATTAATTATAATTAATTAAAGAAATTTTATTTATGTTGATACAATTTGGCTCAATAAATATGCACTACGTAACTTTCCAACCATAAAACTCCTGACCGGTTTGATGGCATGATGACACTTATTATGCACATTTGTGGAGCCAACACTGCCCTGCAGCGTCCTGAGGTGGAGAATCTTGCAGCTGAGTTTTGTGTCACACAAGAAAGTGAAATAAACACAAACATGAGAAGGAAAATAGTGCATGGCATGTGTTTACATGACAGTGGCAGACATAGCCAGGAGCCTCCTTTTGGTTGGGTAAGCTTGTGACAGCATTAGGTCGTGTTTGTGTGATTTCATGTGGACAGATTTTTTTGAAAATGGTTTATTGTAGGGAAAAATTCAGTTTGAAATTAAACGTGTGTTTATTTATATATAGCTTGATTTGGTTCTAGATATAGAAGTACATAAAGATCTTTTTTTTTTTTTTAATCATTCAAATGGTTGTCTCTTTCCTAGTGTTTTGTTTGTGTGTAACTTGAAGCTACTAGTGTGCATTTCTTGATTTTTTTTCTTATTTTTTCCTTCTAAATCTTCATACTTCCCTTATGTCAAGCCATAGTTTAGAAGCCTCTCTATCAACAGTCTGATCTTCCTACCCTATCTTACTTCTGTGCAGTCATGCTGTTAAAAGCTGGGGAACATTTGTGGTCGTTGGAATTCTGGAAGCTATTTTGCAAAGAACATGTTGTCCTTTTTTTGCTTTTTCCTCTGATGTCATTCATGAAAAGCAATTTTCAGATAGAGTTGAAATTACAATTAATTATATTCAGATTGCTGTGTGATTATGACGATGTGCTGCTCACCATTCAGGTACAGTTATTGACTATGATCCTCTTACCATCACCTCTCCCATCTCCCTGTGCATGACAGTATTAATAAATACACTCTGAGATTCAAACATATAGCCATTGACATGTTCTCTGCTCTCTCCAACACCATCCTGTCTCTCTCCGCCTGGATCTCTGCTCCCTCTCTTTTTATCTAGCCGAATGTGGCTCATCCGTGACTGGCATGCAAGGGGTGCTGCTCTCGCCCAACTACCCCGGTTACTACGGCAACAACCATGAATGCATCTACTCCATCCAGACGCAGCCTGGCAAAGGCATTCAGCTAAGAGCACGGGATTTCAGACTGGAGGAAGATGACGTACTCAAAGTGAGGGGGTGGCGGGAGTTGCATCCTCCCCAATTGTATATGCAGCCTTGTTAGCATATCTACATGTCCTTTACCTGATACTTCCTCCCACATCTTCTTTTTTCCCCAGGTCTTTGATGGCAGCAGTAATAAGGCTCGTCTTCTGGGAGTGTTCACAGGCAGCGAACTGCTAGACACAACTCTGAACTCCACCTCTAGCTCCATGTGGCTGGAGTTCATCAGCAATGCTGATAACACCAGTAAAGGCTTTGAATTGCACTTCACCAGTAAGCAGTATTCTCTGACTTACACATAAACCAAACTTATATGTAATACTTAGACTTTAAAAATAGTTTCTACAGACAATTTCCAACTTTGTTGTTTTTACTCCATGAAGACTACACTTTGATTCCTCATTATTACCCTCTAAATTATTGCACTTCTGTCTCTGCTTTACCACTGCAAGGTTTTGAGCTGATTAAATGTGAAGATCCAGGTGTTCCCCAGTTTGGCTACAAGCGGGAGGACAAGGGTCATTTTGCAGGGAGCACTGTGTCATATAGCTGTGATCCAGGCTACACCCTCAAAGGCCCAGAGGTGCTTACTTGCCTGAGGGGAGAAAGGAGGGCCTGGGATAGCCCTCTTCCACTCTGTGTTGGTGAGTCACCTCTTCATTTTATTGAATATCCGTCCTGTTGGCAGAAGTATTAGCCATTATTATTACAGTCTCTGTATATTTATAGCTGTTGTGTTTCAGTTGATCCTGACCATCAATGTAAGTTTACTCTGATCCAACTATGAGCAAAATTGTATCTACAATTCTTAAAGTTGATTTAAATAAAATAAAAATTTAAAAATAAACAAAAACCCTAGATCATTTCATTATTATTTTGTGTTGCTGTTAGTTGGCTTTGATGCATGGACGTTGTTGTAGCACTTCAATATTGCCCCTGACTGTAATACTGTTGGCAGCTGAATTTAAAACAACTTATCAAATTTTATAACCACATTAAGGCAACTAAATAATCTTTCCTGCTCAATAGTAGCTCAAACTCTGACAGAAATTTAGTGAAATGATTATGTAAACTAAAATTCTTTTAATAAATATGTTATATATATTTTGTTTAACATCATAGTGCTATTGCATTTATTTGCGTCACTGCTTTTTCCATTTCACAATGTTAAGTCAAGCCAAAAGTTAGGATTGCATTATGTTGTATCATAATGGTAGACTATATCCTATTACAATATGTATCAGTGTTTTCTGGACTGTTTTACTCCCTGTTCACCCAAAGCAGCTTTAGCAGATGTCTGACCCAGTTACTAGTCCTGACAACAATGTGAAAAGTGCAGGTTTAGAAAAGCTTTGTCATTGAAACTCTATTATTTTAGGGCATTAATTTGGTTACTTTTCAGTCCCATTATTCCACTTACAATTACTGTTTTTTTTTTTTGTTTTTCATATTCACATTGCCTCATGATTGCAAACGCCTCCATTCACACTGCTTGAACTAAAATGAGACTATCCATAACATTCGCACCTTTAAGTACAAGGGTTGGTTTTTTACTCCATCTGAGGTTTAAAGACCTAAAATAAGTAAAATGAAGATAATTTTTCCAACAAAGTGGAAAGAAAGAGCAAAAGATAGACATGGTTGATTCTACCGAGTGCGATGCTTACACACCCCAAGTATTTTTGGGACCTACCAGACAGGTGTTATTTGAAATGTTGACCAAGGTGGTTAGAAAAGTTTTGCTCAACTCTCTTTTTTAACTCAAACTGACAGGTAATTTCATGTCTAGGAGTAAACAACTTTCAACAAACAGTATATCCCTGAACACGTTTGACCTCCCCAGGACTTCAGTGCAGATGATACCTTCACAGTCAGGGTGAATTTAGGAGCAGATTAAGGACTGTAGTCGAGTTTTTTTTTTCTAGCAGTCAGGGCACATCAAACAAAGAACATGGTGAAGCGAGCAAAGAGAGGACAGAGACTGAAACAGATGGAGGTGGATTGTTGTGTCCAGACAGTCTTGCAGCTAAATTATTAAGAGGACTGTATTGCAAAACAATAAATATTACAGAGCTTATTCAGTATACATATAATTAAATATGTATTTTAAAAAAACTGTTGTTATTTTATCTCTTAATGGTTTGCAATTTTGCGAACAGGATAAACAAAGAGGAACATATTAGTATTAAAAGCAAACATTTGAAAAAGATGTGTGTAGAGGGGATGAGCTGTGTTGTGTGGAAGTTCAAGACATGAAATAATGATAAAAATGTCCCTATACTTCAGTTGGAAATTGTTCACAGTTAGTAGGAAGACAATGATGTCAACATTTGCAAAATCATATTCAATAATAGATAAAATTATCAATAATAATAACAATTATATAAATAAAAACTATTAAAAATCATAATAATGAAAATTATAACAGCATGTTTGACAACAGGAATTTATGATTAAGCAAGATTGTTTTGAAGGGAAAATTTTTAAAGAAGATGAAATAAAATGTTTTCTAAAAATTATGTATAGGTAAAATCAGAGGAAACTTAATATTTTAAATACCTATTGGTACTCTGATTAGATACACAAATAACGTTTTTATTTTTGTGATAACAGCTCTACACAGCTTTACAGTTTTAGAGAGCTGAAACTAGGTAAAAGAACTTGAGTTGATTTAAAAAGATGTATTGTGAAGACAAAGATTGAAAGGGTAGAGTAGCTGAGAGAGTTACACTGCCATGGCAGAAGTTTTGCAGGTCATAAGGCAAGAAGAAAGAGATGGCTTTGTCTTACAGTGATGGATCACCATCTTCTCTTTCACTCCATGAAACAGCAAGAAATACAACAATAGCATGAGAAGAGTAAAACCTCAGCAACAGTGTGTGGATTGCTTCCACACTTTTACCTCTCACTCCTTTCTAAAGCCTTTTGCTGATTTTTGTTTTGTTTTTGTTTTTTTTCTATGAAATGAAAGAAGAAATGACCATCAAACCTTGCTTTCAAACATTTTAGTAACAACAAGGAGGAATTGTAAATATGTCAAATGGAAGCTAATCAAATGTTTGATGCCTGTATGTGGAAACCAAAGCTTGTCACTCCATGATGGTCTGATTCCCTTTATGTAAAGCACCACATTCAGATTAATTTATATTGTTTTCTATTTGGTAAATGGTAAATGGTCCGTACAGCGCTTTTATCCAAAGCGCTGTACATTATACATCACATTCACCCATTCACACACACATTCACACACTGATGGCGGAAGCTGCCATGCAAGACGCTCACCACAACCCATCAGGAGCAATTAGGGGTTCGGTGTCTTGCCCAAGAACACCTCGTCATGAACTCGACTCAAACAACCGGCAACCCTAGGTTACAAGACGACCACTCTATCTTGCCGAGCCACGCCGCCCCCACACATTTGGCCACTTTTCATGTGCTATACCGAGTTTGTCTCTGCATGGTTGGCATTGATGGATTTTAATGATCTGTTTACCACCATGATTGTCAGTATTATTCCTTGACTCCTGTTTTTCTCATGGTAAGGAAAAGAAACAAAAGTTTTTTTATTTTTCTGCTTCCGTTGGTTAAGAAAATGTGAAGAAACCCCCATAAAATCAGATGTTTTGAGGGATCTTTTGTCTTTTTTTTTTGCTTGGTTGTTTTCCCCACATTTAGAGAGGAGGCAATAGTAGGACAAAAAGCAGCTTTTCTATAAAGAGAATTTCTGCTACCAGAAGCTGGTTAAAAGAACGACAAAAAATTAGATCATGTTTGGGGTGGTGGATTGTTATTTTTTATTTTGTTTTTTTCCTGAGCCATATACGCAAAATGCATATTAAGTTGGCTGCTCAGCCCTCCATCATTCGAACTGCAAACAACACAATGGAGCACATCACATTTGAGTATCTGTCAGCTATATCAATAATTAATGAAGATGAAAGCAAGCTGATGAGGTGTAGGAAGACTCAGTTTCTCTTGGGTATGTTAACTTTCCACTATCATTTATTAATCTTGCTTTTATCCCAGTTCATTGTTCATACCTTCATCTTCCTATCCTTGTGTTTTTACTCCTCTCTCTAGCGGAATGTGGAGGCACCATCAAGGAAGAACCTTTGGGTCGTATCCTGTCTCCGGGGTATCCAGCTCCCTATGAGCACAACCTCCACTGCATTTGGACCATTGAAGCCACCCCAGGAAGCACTGTTAGGTCTGAGCAACACATTCTGCTTTCTTTCTGTTGGCTCTGTTATTTTCTGATTACATTGTTCTTTTGTAGGCTTTCTTTCAATCTGCCACCTTCCAATATACTTTTAGTTTAGTCATTTTGCGGTGGTATTCATCACTTTCACAGGCCGCACTGTAATCAATCTTCAGCGAGCTGCTGTTGGCCAACAGCTGACCTACAGCAGGGTGAGAGGAAATGCCATATAAGACTCTAGCTAAAGAAAGTCAACTGTTTCAACTTCATGAATTTCATGATAAGAAATCAAGCCAAAATAGCAATATATATGTTTTGTATCACTTTACTTCCAGTCTGAAAAGGTTCCTTTGAGTTTCTAAACTCAGCAGTGTCGTTTGTAAGATTAACGTCTCTCTTTGGTGATTATGTTGTTTTAATCGTTTTACACACGACACTGCTGAGTTTAGAAACTCAAAGGAACCTTTTCAGACTGGAAGCAAAGTGAAACAGCATTGTACAGTATGAAAAAAAAAAAAAAAGCTGCAATGAAAAGAATCTCTAAATAAGGATATCATTGGCTCTTTCAACTATAGTTCCTTCCATTCATTTTATTTAGCTGATCCAAGGTCCCGAAGCAACAGGTCTAGAACCAAGCCTTAGACATCCCTCTCCCAAGCACTCCCCAGTTCCTCCTGTTGAATTCCCAATGCAGGAGCAATATATTATTCCCAAACCTGTTATAGCTCTCTCAGTTTGATGCCTGCAAAAGGAAGAATTCATGAAGTTTCCTAATCAGACGCCCAAACTATCTCAACTGACACTTTTTGATCTAGAGGAGCTGCATCTTAATGTTAAGCTCACCCCGCTTGCACACCCTCTCAAGGAAACTTCTTTTAGCTGTTTGTACCCCGATTCTATTTTAATTTTGGATAGAATATAATCTTATTTCTTTGGCCTGTGCCATGCCCCACAATATGTGCAGGTAAGATAATACAAGGCTTTGCTGAATTCTGTGTGCAGTATTATGAGTGCAGACTATAAATTTTAGATAAAATAATGTCCTTGGCTATATTGAGGCTTTAACCCTGCAGGTTTCAGTTTTATTAAGCACCTATTAAGATACTTAAAACGTTTGACATAATAAGACCATTATCAGTTGCATATAAGCATGCTAATGATAACTTCCACAGTCTTGCTGATTAAATGGCCACTGAAATGTGTAGCCATTAAGCCAACAAGCGAAGTGTGTTGGAGCTTTTCAGAATACCTTCTGTGTTTATTTCATGAAGCAGCAGTGCCAACTAATGTAATAGTCTTGTAAGCCCAGAGCAGTGTGCTCTTCAAGGAGAACAGTTAAAATCCATGAATACACGTGGATGTAAGGAACATTGCAGAGAAAGAGAACCCAATAGTTGCTTGAAATGAGATGTCTATAATCTCATAAATTGGATGAACTTTTCCTTGAAGATCATATATTCGTCATAAGAGAAAGGTATTTAATTATGATATTAAAATTTGTCCCTTGATGTAAAGCTCTGTATAGCAAGACATTTTGAATGGCAGGTTCACGTTTAAATGAGATAAATTGTTTAGTAATCATATACATTTTATAAACACACTTATTCAGTATTAGTGACTGGATTGTGTTGGTTAATATGATTGGTTTGCCAGCTGAATTGCTGAAAATTAGGGATGGATTTACATGTGTGATGGAAATTTTATTCAGTTTCATTCAGAACAATTTTATTAATGATGATTAAAATGACAAACTGTTAATGTTGGTCTGGACACAAGATATTTTATGCTCTTGCGATTGATATTTGGTTGCATTTGTTCTCTTTCCCTTCAAATGATGGCAGAGGCAATATCTTGAGGCTAGGAGGCCAGTTCTCCATTATTCAGGCTTTTTTATTCATTTATTTTTTTAGCTTTAGCTAATTTGCATAATGCTGGAGCAGTGCCAAAGCTATGAAAACATGTCCTGATTATTTCAGAGCACAGTCTGTGCAGTTTATTGTCCACCACACCTTTTCAGTTTGCATCATATGTTACAGCTTTGTGTGTTGTCTTCATTTGTTTATTTGCACGTTGGTGTTCTCTCTTCGCTTGCAACATCTGACACTTGTTGGTCCCTCATGATTAGTAGTTTAGGTTCATTAGTGCCTTCACTACCTCTGGGTCCTGGCATTCCTCTGCAAGGTATTCTTCATATCCATGCCTTTGATCCTTTGCATGCAATTCATAATTAAAAAGAATTTGCATTGCATCAGCCTAGAGATTACTTGTATATCAAATGATGCAGCTGAAATTGGCACACATATCAAACTGTACTGAGTTTATTGGAGACCAGAAGTTGCGAGACAGCAGGCATCTAAAAGGCCTACAGAGAGGTTAGTCAAGAAATATTGATAGAAGGAGATGATGAGCACAATTCAGAGAGTGGAATATGGGCTAAAAGAGATGATACAAGATCAAATGAATGAGGATGATGAGGGAGCCATTTCTCTATTGTGACTTTCAGTGGTCACTGATACACAAATCAGATGGGAGACATATTGCATTCTGTATTATGCTGAATAATGAAAATGTTAAATTTAGAACTTGATTTTTAGGTTTTCTAGTTACAAGCATACCCTTTAATTTTACAATTACCTCATGGTATGTTAGAGACTTTAGTGTATAACACAGTTATGACTGTTAACATCCTTAATAGCTTCTCATACTCGATCATGCCGCCAACTAATCAAAAACTTTGGGTGTTGTAGGTAAATCAGTGCATGTTCGGATTCTAGCAGCTTTTTCAGTATTTTTGTATTTGTTTTGTTTTTTAAACTGCAATGATGAATGTAATAGTTGTGGGAAAAACAATCCAGTGATTCATGGGCAGTAAAGTTACAATCTATAGTCATGTACATTTGTCTCTTAATGGGTCCCTCTTTTCAGCAAAATTTTCCTTAATTCGTTATTTATAGAGCTTTACCGGAAGGTGTATTTAGATGACATCATCAGCGTTGACTGTGCTATTCAGTTTGTTTTTGCTGGTAACAACATGCCTCCCTATTATGGAAAACGGATGAAGCCACATGAACCGCATTTCCAATAAAATACATCCTCTGTTATGATCATTCTCAAATGTAGGTACATGAGTAAGTGGACTGCGGGACTCACATTTCTTTTTGGGACAAAATATTTTAATTCATGCAAAGAAGTTACATCATGACAAAGCTGAGGAGGGAATGAATGGATGTGGTAAATGGGTGATACTTTTGTGTACAAGGTTGAGAGTGTCTATCTAAACCTCTGCTTTTATCCCACTGATCTGCAATTTCACACTTTTTCCTGCCTTAAATAATTACAAATTTCTTTTTTTGTCTGACTGCTTGTTCATTTGCCTCAAGGTAAATGAACTGGACAAAGATTGCTTTAACCAGGGATTGGTTTGGTGATGAGACAAGTCAGATGTGTCAGTAGTAGTATGTGGATTGTTTGGTTTCTTTCAAACCTTTCTGTATGGATGTGTCTGCATCCTGATGAATGATCCCACAGGGCCACACATACTGATGTGGCTAGCTGTCACTGTGACATTTATACACACCATCTCAATTAGGTTTAAAACTTCAGCAGCTATTTGTTTGCTCTACGTCTCATTTCGTCCCAATCCAAAACAGATCCATACTCACCCTCACATGCTTACTTATTTATCATCTTTTGCTCACATACACCTACCCTGACTCCTCACAGGATTTGTGATTGCATCTTCTCTGTTTTGTATTCATATGAGAGAGGCTCAGCCCTCTTCATTTCTATCTCTGTTTCTCTCATATGAATACAAAATAGTTAGGGCAAAATCAAAAGAAACCTAAAAAAAATCTTTTCCATCCTTCTTGTCTCCATCTCATCTCCTTGCAGCGATTCCTCTGTAACTTGATTGAACTATTTTATCTTGTTAAGAGGGGACCAAGTGTAAAGGAGAGCCCTTAGCTGTATCCTTCAAAACATGATTTTCTACTATGATTCCTGAAAATATTAACTGCATGCTGAGACCAAAATTTCCTTTTTCAAAGAGAGGCGTACAGTGATTCCACTTGAATCTGTGATATTCTTTTTTTTTCTCGTATACCCAACCTATCCACCCTCTACCCATCCTGCCCTGCAGCCTGCTTTCCATGAATGACAAGGGGGATGTGCTATTATGATGCTTTATAAAATGAAACAGTTTTTCAATCATGCAACCCACGTCCATCTTGTCCACCCAACCACTGGCCACAGATCCTGACATCGTGCACAGCTTCCCATCAACTCTCTCATCCTCCTATCATCCTTTTCTTCCAGCAGTTATTAACATCCAACTTCCTTTTTTCTAGTTTTATTCAGACTGCTCTTACTTTCTACTTTTCTACTTTTCTTTAACACACTTCTCCCTTTCCACCCACCTTTCATCTCCCCTTGAACATATAAATCTGGAAGCAGACCATGATGCCATTTGATGCCTGACAGTCCTGAGGGTTGCTTTGCAGCATGAGAGCATAGATCCACCACGTGACCAGTGTTTAACTCTGTTATGTCTTATGCAAATCCCCACAACCATCTAAACACTTACTCATATCATCTTTTACTGTGTCAAACACACATTTTGAACGTGTGCACACTAAAAGTCTATACAGGAGGACAAACATACACATACATATACTAGCAAACATGCTATTTATGTTTAATGTATGCATATTCTACAAAACATCTGGGTGCATCTTGTAGCAAGTATTGTACCTGCAGGTTTCATAACCACATTTGCATAACATCTGACTGCCTGAAGTGCTCACGTGACGGGGATGGGGACCTTTGAACACAAATTCCGGCTGCTTGAAATGAAGGAAATAGCCAGGATGGTAGTGAGAAATGTGGAGTACATTACTGTAACTACTACTGTTTTGTTTTACATTTCTTCATCAAAATATTTAGTAGGAATTTTCTTTAGAAAAAGTAAATACTGTATTTTGGCTGCTGTGCAGTAATTGCAGTAATCTGTGTTACGTTAAGAGGCCCATAGCACTCAGACCCATATGAAAACTGTGCTACAAGTGCAGTAATGTAGAAAATTTTGAATTATTCTAATTCAAAATAATATTTTTATTAAGCTTTCAATTATGTATTTTCTTTGTATCAGTATATTATCTGTGTGTCACTGAACGTTGGTAAGCAGAAAATATAGTGCAATAAATAAGATTCATGTTTTTTACCAATTATTAAAAGATGGTTGGAAATGTGGTATGCTGCTTTTCAAAGACAAGAAGGTTTTCAATATAACTGTATGTATGCATGTCAGCATTAATCTGTTTGCCAGGCATGGTGATATATCAGGTCTTATAATGCAGCATAACCTTTAAAATCTCTTTAAGTGAACGTATATGTGAATATTTTCTGGTGTACCCTCCATTCACTAGCATTGTGCCAAGAGTTGTTGAGTAGGTTATATACAGTATCTACACAGAAAACCCTTTGTTGTGTAGCCACAGGCTACTGCTCACAAATCAGACAATATGGGAATCAGAGTCTGACACCAATTATGTAGAAACGGTGGGAACTTGTTGCTAAAGCTGACATATCGGTGGGTTGCTGTTTCTCTTCTGCATCATCTGTAGCTCAAGGCCCTGTGTGTGTGTGTGTGTGTGTGTGTGTGGGGGGGGGGAAATGGGATGAGGATACTAAAGGCACATAAAGTAGCATGATTTCCTCTAGATGGCAGTGGCAGAGATTACAATTCAGCTCATTGAATTTTAGATGGTTTTGAAAACCTCTAGTGGGCAGATTTACGATCATCTATGTTAAGCCTCTAGACAAAATGGTAGAATAAACACAGCTGCACTGACTGATATGTTTAAAAGATGAATAGATGTTGATGCGTGTGTTGTAGTGAAGTTTACTTTAAGTGTAAGACACTGGTGTTTTCTTTATTATTATTAATTTATTATAAATAGCCTCGTAAAACATTTGGTGGAGGTGGAGTTGCCATAAATTTGATGACTGTTTAATTTCAAGCAAATTTCTTGTCTCACTTTATTGCATTATATTCCAATTTGGAATAAATCATTTGAGATTTTAGGATAAAGGCACTTTATTTTCTCCACCAGAGAAAATAAAATACAGAACTTATTTTAAGAAATGTTAAAAATACATACAGCTCCTCTGCCCTGTTTTTTCTTGCTTCCACCTACAAGCCTATCATTCAGCATCAACCGGTCATCACACAGACTATTAAAACCTGGTCTAATGAAGCTGAAGATGCTTTTTTTTGGAGAGGGGGGGCAGACTGGAATGTCCTCTGTGAACCACATAGAGATGAAATCAGTACCATGACTGATTGTGTGACATATTACATTAAAGTGTCTCTATTATGCCAATTTCAGGCTAATTTATTTTAATATGTGAGTCCACAAGGGCAGGAATCAATCCAACATTTTTTAAAACCCCCTTTATTTATTTTAGATCTACCCTCTCCGTAGGTCCTCATATTTGTCATGGTTTATGGTTTCTGTTCCGACTTCATGTGTTTAGTTTTGGTAATGTTTCTAGTTTTTTTTCTTCTTTTTTTTTTTTTTTTTGGGTGTTTAGGGCTTAGTTTAGTGTTTCATTGGTTTCTGTTTGTTCATGCACCTTGTCTGATTGCTCATGCATGTCACGTGTTTAATTTGTCAGTCAGTGTATTTAGATCCTGGGTTTTCAGTTACTCCTCATCAGATCCTTTTGGTTCATCCCTGTCATGTGTGGTCTTCTGTTCCTGAGTTTCTGGATTAAAGCTTTTGTAACCAGCACCTTTCTGCCTCCTGCCTGAGCTAGCTGCATTTGGGTCCTCATCTTTGCTGCTACTCATGGCAGAAGGATCTGACCAGCATGGACCCAGAAGATAGAAAATTTCGGCCCAGCACGGACCCAGCAGAGGGGATGATAACCTTCTTTGAATATTTTCGTCGCGAGGTGGCTAAGAGCTTCCCGACTGCGGTTGACCCAGACCCATATTCCTCGAGCCTCCTCCCAAAAGGTCCAGGAGGAGGTCGTCCAGGCGCCTCCGATGAGCATAACCTTGAGCGAACTGGTGGGAAGGCTCCTTGGTTTGGACACGGAGCCAGAGCCACTGGAGTCTCCAAAGACTTCGCCCAACGTCTCATAGCTGGGCCACGTCTCGGGTGTTGCCACCAGCTCCAAGGTCAACATTTCGGTTGACGCCACCAACTCTAAGGTCCACGTTCCCGGAGTTGCCACCAGCTCCATAGTCCACGTCACAGGCGACGCCACCAACTCCAAGGTCCACATCTTCGGTGTCGCCACCAGCTTCACGGTCTACATCACAGGTATTGCCACTGGCTCCAAGGCCCACATCTCTGAAGTCGCCTCTAGCTCCAGTGCTTCAGCGCCCTAGGCCGGCACCCAGGTCTGTGGTCGAGACACCTCTCCTCTGGTTCCTGTCCCTGAGGTGGTAGAGACGCCTCTCTTCTGGTTCCTGTCCCTGAAGGGGTCGAGATGCCTCTCTTCTGGTTCCTGTCCCTGAGGGGGTCGAGATGCCTCTCTTCTGGTTCCTGTCCCTGAGGGGGTCTATGGTTGAAACGCTCCTCACCCGCTTCTGGTTCCCGGGTCCGAGGGGGTCTCAGGTTGAGACGCTGCTCACCTGCTCTTGTTTCACGCCGCCAAGGAGATTGCTCCTCTGCCATCACCTAGGGTCCACACCGTCAATGAAATCACTCCTCCTCTGGCACCTTGGCTCGCCATATTGTGGATGCTACAGAGCCCCCTCGAGATTAAGCTCCTGTCCCTGCTGCCTCCCGGTCGTCCTCCAGAGACTCAAGCTCCTGTCCGTGCGGCCTCCCGGTCATCCTCCAGAGACTCAGCTCCTATCCGTGCGGCCTCCCGGTCAACCTCCAAGATCCGGCCCAAGTCAGCACCCCTCCGGGTCGTCCTCCGGGGACCCAGCCCAACTCTGCTCATCATCCGAGGCATCCTCCGCGGATTGTATTTAAATAAACCAAGAAAGAAAATAAATAAAAATACGCTGTAATTTTCATCTGGGATAAAGAGTATTTTATTTCATTCATAAAGCTTCTGAGAATATTGTATATGAACACAACGCTTTTGTTATGTGTCCTCTGTCAACGTTCTTTCTTTCTTTAATTTTCCTTCCCTTCTGCCCAACTGAGCTTATCAAAACATATACTTACACATGTTCATACACAAATCTCTAAGCAATATATCATTCTGACTACATTGTATTTAGGCTGGCAGGCTTACAGAAACCAGCAGATGCGCACAGAGCGACACTGCATTTCACATCCGTTGGACCACCAGCTGGCTGACAGCTGTCAGAGCCGAAGTGAAGGAGAGATTTTTTCTGACAGCATCATCTTTCTGATGTCTAGACTGAGACTATGAAATGCTGTGGCACACGCATCTACTTGACTGACGTTGTGGAACATCAGCTGAATGTTCTGGATCTGCTGTCTGTGATTCTCCTGTAAAATATTGTTTCTCATTCTTTGTACTTAGATATAACAGTGAATTTTTTGTTGCTTTCTTAATTGTATTACTTTATATGTCTAGATTCCTTCAAATAATTCAAATGACTCTGTTTAGCTCTGATTGTCTTTTGTGGCTTATGTTAATTGAAATTTAGAAGCCTTAACACAGAAAACACTTTCTAACACCTGTTAAGGTCTCTAAAGTGTTATGTCTTGTCTTTTTAACAGTCTGCATTTTCTGGTATTCCACACGGAAGAGGTCCATGATGTCCTCCGGATCTGGGACGGCCCCCAAGATGGAGGGGTCCTGCTGAGGGAGCTGAGTGGCTCAGCACTGCCCCCAGATGCTCACAGCACTTTCAACACCGTCACTCTGCAGTTCACCACAGACTTCTTCACCAGCAAGCAAGGCTTTGCTCTTCAGTTTTCTGGTGAGGAGGGAAGATAAAAATGTGATTGATTGGAGGTGAAAAAGTTTAACACGGAAAATAAAATAGTACAGCAAATGCTGCGTTATAAAAAAATAAAAAAGAAGCATACTTGTCATGCTGTAGCTTCTAAACCTTTTCATGTTGCTTTGCTGATCAAGCCTTGTTTGTTCTCTCAGTATCTACCGCAACCTCCTGCAATGATCCAGGCATGCCAACTAATGGCACCCGCAGCGGGGACAGCAGGGAACCTGGGGACCATGTAGTGTTCCAGTGTGATCCAGGCTACATCCTGCAGGGGGCCAACAGGATCACCTGCACCGAGATCAACGGTCGCTTTTTCTGGCAGCCAGACCCTCCCACATGCACAGGTGCTTTATAAACGCAGCAGCATGCAACATTAATTATCCCTTAAGCCTGTATGGATTAGCATCAATAATGTAAATGTTATCACATATCAGTTACTACCACTGAGTAATAACTCTTAATGCAGCTTAAGCTTTGGTCATATTTAGCAGACTTCTGCTTGTCCTCCAGAAATGCTCTCATTCAGTTTTTTAAAATGCTGAGATGTGACTACATGCAGTGACAGAAATAACTTCATTTTTGCCTAAACAAGGAGACTTTTTCTCATGCTCCACTGGCTCGCTCACATTTTTTTAAGGAAATGCAATATATGTTCTGAAGATAGTCACCGAAAAGGAAATGGAAAGTATGAAAAAGTTAGTTTTGTAAAGTACATTATCTTGTAAACCCAGCGCTGTAACTTCTCCAACTGCCTTTTGTGGAACAGGTAGACCATAACATATTCTAAACTCGATTACTTAACAGACTGCTTAAGTGAATTTTAAGTGGCAAACCAGATTGCTGTGTTCCCTGGACATTAACTGAAGTCACTCCAGCAGACGGAGATCTGATTATCCTGTCCTCTCAGAAGGACCTATACTCTTCATACAGGATTTTTTTTTAATATATAATCACACTTGCTCTACTAAACAAGATGAAGTAATTAACAGTGGCAATTATAAGCTTGCAATTAGCCGCCTTGTTTAATCAGTGCTATAATTAATTAGGTCATTTTTTGGGGTGAAGTGTTGGACAGTTCTGGCACTTACAGGTGAGGTTAAGGTAAGCCAGTGATGGTGGAGATGTTTCAGTTATCTCAACCCCTGAGGTGAAACCACACACCCTGAATACAGAAAGAGATTTTAAATTAAAGCTAAAACTGAAAAAAAAAAAAATTGTTGAGCAACGCTGCTGCCATTTGATTTTGAGCTTTGTGATTTATCCCATATCACTATACAACAATCATGTTAGATAACATGCTGAAAGTTCCATCCCTTCTCCACAGGTCATTAGTCAACTAACCCCCTATTTACATCCAGTGCTATTTACAATTCAGAACATATACATAAATTTATATTTACAAGACATACATAGACAGTGAGGTATTTATACCTGTGTGCAAACCAGTAACGATGAACAAAAAAAAGTAGGGCCGCATGGTGGTGTGATGGTTAGCACCGCAGCCTCACAGCAAGAAGGTTCCTGGTTCAGGCCTCGGCTGGGTTTTAACCTGGGGCTGGTGGCCTTTCTGTGTGGCGTTTGCATGTTCTCCCCATGTATGCGTGGGGTCTCTCCGGGTACACTGGCTTCCTCACACCGTCCAAAGACATGCATTTTAGGTTAATTGATCACTCTAAATTCTCCATAGGAGTGAGTGTGTGTGTGAATGGTTGTTTGTCCCTATCTGTGTTGGCCCTGCGATGGACTGGTGACCTGTCCAGGGTGTACCCTGCCTCTCACCTGTTAAAATGCTGGGATAGGCTCCAGCTTACCTGTGACCCGTAATAAACAAAGTTATACAGAGAATGAATAAATAAATAAAAGAAATTAAAAAAAGGGTGATAGTAATTTAGTGCGATTATCATTAAAATTAAAAAAATCCAAAATCTATTTAAAGTACACCGAGATCGATTTTTTTATATATCCTCTTTGTTAACGTGACCCTACTCTTGCGTGACCTACAGAGGCTCGGCAAGATCTTATCATATGTATACAGAACTGGTTACCCGTGTTGCCTCGGTCCAAAATCAGCTTCTCTTGCCGAGATAATGTCACATTCAGACGTTTTCTTTCACCAGTGTGGATTACATTCACCTGTAAAGTATTTTGCAGCATGTTACCGCTCACATTAGCAACTAATGCTAAGACCGCAGGCGCCGCCATTTTCTACAACAGGAAGTAATGTCACTACGCACGTATGTACTTTGAAATAAGTCCAACATTGTTATTGAAAGTCACATTTCCTCTAGAACTGGTTTACACTCTGTCCTTTTGTCTAAAAAAAACAACAGTCTGATACTATTTATCTGATTTACACAGCATGTCATAGCTGTGCCTGCTCTCTGTGTACACAGTAAAGAGTGCACACACAGGTTTCCATGTGTCGGAAAACATGTCAACCAACTGAAAATCATCCAAAAATCTAAGTTTTCAAAGTTCTCTCAGGCAGGTGAAGATGGAAGCATCTTGCTCCAGTGAGGAGCAGATGGAGTATTTCTCCTGTACCGATGTTATGGGCTCAACACACGGGAGGCAACTAACGGCAGCGACAGGAGAAACTCATCACTACCCTGGTGAAACCGAACACATGAGGACACAACAAAAAGCAGCAATGGCAGTAGTGTCACGCATCATGCTCGCCGATTGTTTTTCTCCAAGAAATTTGATTGGTTATGATGTTGGAGGGAATTTTGACTTTTTCAAACCAGTCCGTGACAGACAAGGCATGAGAGATAAAGAGTCAGAAGATTTTACTTGAATTGACAGAAATCTTGCTGGTGACTTTATTGTACAAAAGAAAAAGACATCTCTGTGTTTATCCTATTTTACAAACAAGGAAGCAGCATGGTGAATATCATCATTTGATGGTGGACCTCAAAGCTGACCCAGACGAATCCAGGACCTACGTTTAGACAAATTCATCGTGGCGCCACAGTGCTGCCTTTTCATTTACATCTTTATAATCTTTGCATGAAGTATTGTGTTAAAGTATGGGGAAGTCAGACACGGCTAGAATGTTCTGTTCTTCCATGTTGCAGACTGTGCTGTCTAGCCTGGTCAGTGCATTCATGACTTCATTGGTCAGTCAATGAAGCCCCTTGCTGATTGGTTATAGTGCCATGAGACAGTGACAAAAGTTGAAAAATGTTCTATTTTCCTGTGTTGCGTCGCAAACCCCCGTGTGCACGACTAAGTGAACTAGTGAAACATTTTACATGCACAAATCTGTTGCTTGGCCAGAAGGAGGGCAGCAATTTTCACCTCATCATACAAGTTCCATAGATAAGGAATGGAGAATGAACGTTGTCGCCTCCCATGTGTCGAGCCCATTACGCCTATACGTCTTGTCGTCACAGGAACTTGCACAGCTGAACAAGATGTATCTACATCATTGTAGGAAAGTTGTATTTTAGCTTTAAAAGTATTCTGTATTCTTTGTAGGTTTTAATAACACGTTAACTGAGTCCTGAACTTTTAGAATATTTAGAGCGACTCCACTGAATGAAACAATTTTATCATTTATTATAAATTAATCAAATCGAATCTGATTTAATTAAAATTGAATCAAAATCGTCTGCTGTGAATTGAATCAAATTGATTCAGGAAATTAGTGATGATACCCAGCCCTATCAGCCATGCTTGGGCATTTCTTTGATTCGTCATCCAAACCGTACCAAAATTTCACTTCACAGCTATTATTTCACTTTACTGTAATTCTTTTACACTATTTATCCCATCCATTTAAAAACAGCTTCACATTTACATTAGTCTTTGTTAAAATTAAATTTTAGGGCATTTACAGTGACTTTAAACAAATTTCTTTCTTCATAGCACCATGTGGTGGGAACCTGACAGGTCCAAGTGGGCTGATTCTGTCTCCAGACTATCCTGAGCCTTACCCCCATGGAAGGGAGTGTGACTGGACCGTTACTGTCACACAGGATTATGTCATCTCTCTCAGCTTCAACCAGTAAGCTTCAGCAACAACGCCGGGGCAGCATGGCTGAGTGGGTAGAGTGGTCGTCTTGTAACCTGAGCGTGCCTTGCATGGCAACTTCTGCCATCAGTGCGTGAATGTGTGTGTGATTGGGTGAACGTGATGTATGATGTAAAGTGCCTTGAGTATCATTCCAGGTACAGTAAAACGCTATATAAATACAGACCATTTACAACATTGTGTTAAATAGTTTGACAATTCTAACTAAAAAGTTGGTGTAATCTTTACATTTATTTTATAATTCTTTTTGTATTTTACCTTGTAGAATGAAAATAATCAACCTACTATCTTTCCGATTCTGTAACATATGTGTAAGCATGCCAACTTGTAACTTTCCGCTCATCCAAGCAGTAAATAATCTGATTACGTTTTAATGTGAACATCTGTAATCAGGTTCAGCTTGGAGCCCAGTTATGACTTCTTGCACATCTACGATGGGCCAGACTCCCTCAGCCCTTTGTTGGGTAGTTTCTATGGCACAGATGTTCCAGATCGCATTGAGAGCAGCTCCAACACGCTCTTCTTGGCTTTCCGCAGCGATGCATCCCTCAGCAGCAACGGATTTGTTCTGCAGTACACAGGTACACACTTTTTGTCTAATTGTACAAAACTGTGAGCCTAATGGAAACTTGGATCACATCTGTCTGTGTCAGAGTGAATTTTTAACATAATGTTTTTTCATCTCCAGCATCTTAAGACTCTGAACAAAACAGTGAATTTTAAATAGGATGTTTGGCTTTATCCCTTGAACAATTCAAGTTATAAGATCGTGCTTCTGGCATAGTCAGAGAGGATTTACCCTCTGCTGCTTAGCGACCTTGCAGAGTGTTTCTTTTTAACTTTCTCTTGTGTCTAGTCAAAAGCAAGTGAGATTAGTTGAGTGAAAAAAGGCTCAGTGAAAGAACATAGGCTGTGCTGCAGCCTCCTGATCACCACCCTCCCATTTGAGCCACTATCTGCTTGGATGTAGTTATTGACGTGTCCCTCCTCTTGTAGCCCAGTAACACAAAGAATTATGAAAATTAAAGGCTGACAGCATGCGTGCTTAAGCTCTTTTTGATCAGTGCAGCTACACAAAAGGCTTCTGATAGATTAGAGCAAACAGCATTTTGCTGTCTCTTGTCGAAGCTTGGCTGACCGCAGCACATTGTTTGTAAGGCTCAAATTTATGTGCTCACGTGGAGCACTCTCTACTGCTCACGCAGTGCCCAATGATCACAGGCTTTCTTGAATGAGGGCTAATTGGTTTAAGGATAACACAATAACATGCTTATATGTATAACCTTTGCCTAAGAAACATACAAATGCTGAACAAGTTCCACTTCAGACAGAACATCTTTGTTATGGGCTTTGCTCAAGGGAGCAGTGTTAAATCTTCCTAAATCTCCCACCCTCAATTAGAGCTGTTAAAGGTATCAGACATTTAACCAATTCCAGATCGACTCTGAGCTCCATGTGCCTCAGCTGGCATTCAGATAGGATTTGATCTATACAAGCAATTGAGCTGATTTTTCAGAATGCAACTTGTTTGTTCAATATATTTGCAAACTGTCCATGAATGGAGGGAAACAGTATTTTAGTGAGACAGCGTTACAGAGCGTACCCCTTAACTCTTTTCCAGTAATATTTATTGCAGTGTGTGGTTGTACGGTCAATCTGGTAGCGCAGATGGACCCAGTGTGCGGCTCAGAAAAACTCCTTCGCCCCGCTTCCAATTCTCCACACTAATGAACCATAACCAAATAATACATAAATTACCTCCTCAGTTTCAGACAAACAACATGGCACAAAAGCGTGTTCGCCTGCGAGTTTGGCTCTGTTTGGTGAGAAAGCTGCGAGCTGACGAGTTGGCCCTGCCGCTACTTGGTCAGCCGCCACTGAATATGCATATGAAATAATCCTGAGGTACCATCAGCCTCTTTACCAAGCAGTCTTTATGTTTTTCTTTTCCATGTGTCCAAGTTTCCCTAAGCTCTCCTGGGAAATACATGGGCTAAAATCTTTGCTGTCGCTAGAGTCACATTTGAATAACACACACAGACACATGCAAGGAAAACCTGCACATAATTTATGTGCTCTCATGATCACATCTGTCTAATCCAATACCTTCACTAAGTCCAAGACTAATTTTTATTTCACATCACATTGGATAATCTCCTTAAAATGCTTTTCAGTTGGTCCAACAGATGATGCCTCTACCTTTTTTATTTTATTTTCCCCTTCTCACCTGCAAATGTCTTGAGGCGAGGTTGGTTAAATCAACCCTGTTTACTTCAGTACTGACCTTCTCCAGTCTAGCACATATCCAGGGCCAGTTGCTGTCTATACTGAATGCCTGCTACATCTATCACACCTCCACTATCTCTTCTCAGGTGTGACGCTTTATTTGGGGAAATGGCTAACAATTCAGGTCTAAATCAGGCCATCATCTAGAACAAGTGCCTTGAAGGACAGAGGGCCAGACAGACACATGCCTGTCATCAGCTCTGTCAAGCTTTAAATGGCAGCCGCCCATCTTAAAAATTAGGCATTTATTCAAAGCAGTATATCACCACCACTGAAAAAATCTAAATTTTTGTCAAAAGTAGAGAAGATGTTTGCTTAATGTGCATGCTAAAAATAGGTCATTTTGAAAATGCAATGATTAGATGGGAAATCTGGAAATGTATTCTTTTCATTTAGATGGTTGCATAGAAAATTGCATAGCTACATAAAAAGAAGCTCAATAATTCTCTTTACACCATGTGTAATGCATAAAAGCTATGTGAACTTTCTGTGGTGTTAATCTGCTGGGAGAATCATTATACAATGCCAATCCAAAGAACCTGTACAGTAAGATCCGTAAGCTGTGTAAACATTTATCTAATGCTTCTTATTTAAAGATTGCCTTCACGTAATTAATGGTGACTTCTCAGACTCTGGCACAGATTTTTGGTAAGACTGAATTGTAAGTAGAAATTTTCCTGACAAGGGAAAGCATTCGACTCACCTTTTCCTTGCGTGTAAAGCTATCAAATATTTAAGATCACTGAGCACACTTTGTTAAGGACTCAACTAAATGGCTTTGGGCATTTTTCCCATGTTTGTTTTAGCTTTAATGGTGTGAAGTTTGCCAAATTGACAGGCTTTCTCTCACATGCACATTTTCCACTTAGAACAATGTGATGGTAAATTGAGCAAGACATCTTTCTTACAACCTCAGGGGGGGGTGATTGATACGTGGTTAGATGCAAAGTGTGTTGGAGTGAAGTTTGGCAGGGTACACGTGTGCATGTTAGACAAAGAAAGCTTGCGTATGTGCATTGTCTTCTCAAGTTGACTGTGCAGAGAGGTGCTGTTTGAGAAGCGTTTGTGTACAGTCAGCAGACCTTGGGCCAGAGTCATGCCACTTTCAATCAACTGCCTGTCCATCTCCGCCGCCATACATGCCAGTAGCTACAGATGAGAGGCTACCGTCAAGGGCTGGAGGGGAAAGTGGCAGTCACTGAGGTATATTTACTGAAACAGGAAAGCATTGAGTTGCAGGAAACAGGGGGGAAGGAAAACAGCCATAAAGTAAAAAGTGAGAAATCTAAGTGTATCAGTAGGCAGAAAATATTTCCTGTGCTGGCATCTTTGCTGCAGCTTGATGCAAAAATCCTTTCAGTGAATACCACATGCTCCCGTCTGTCACTGATTTTCCACTGTGTTACCTCTCTCTGCAGAGAACCCTAGGGAGTCTTGCTTCGAACCTGGTCTGGTGCACAATGGGACACGGTTGGGCACCGATCTCAAGCTGGGCTCCACTGTCACCTACCACTGCGACAGTGGCTACACGCTGGAAGGAGACCCAACACTCACTTGCATCATGGGTGGAGATGGCAAGCCGAGCTGGAACAAACCCAAACCCATCTGCATTGGTAAACACTGACATCTGGAGTTGATTGTTAGGAACACAAGCCACATCAGTGCTTATAGATCTATTGCATGTAAACATTCATATATGATTATGTCACTTTTCCACAGAGCAATGTCCTGCAGGTGTATGTGTAGAGCTATGTGGGTTTTACAAAGATGTGCGAGTGAAGCTTTCATTTAATCTGCAGTTTGGAAAGAGCTGCTTATTTAGCATATCTTCTTCTTACATTCGCAACACCAACAGCATCACTCTGACTGTTCCCTGATAATTCCCATGACACAACTAACACACGCTGTGCATAAACCCCTGGAAAGCTGGTAAAAGAATAAATAAAAAAGATCACTGACAGCACAGAATCTGGCCCTGACAGTGTGTGTGTGTGTGTGTGTGTGTGTGTCAGGTGGAAGACATATTCATTGTTCACACAAGCAAAAAATAAATAAAAAATTATACATGTATTCAGCAGTTCCACAAGGGTACAAGCTCACACTACATTTTCAGTGGCTTAAACCAGGAGAGCAGACTCTGGCCTCATCTCATCTAGGCTAACCCAGACGGACACTTGGAAAACATGGCAATTTCACTGTGGCAACCACCAGGGACTTCTTCCATCCAAAGCCCAATCAGACAAGAAAAGTAATTTAGGAGTGATGGAACAGAGGTGATAGAAAAGAAGGAGGAGGACGAGAAAAGGAATCTTCCACTGTTGACTTCAGACCTTCCTTTTGTGTCTGCACTATCCTACTTATGGTGTTTCCTCATGTCTCTTCCCTCTCTGCAGCTCCATGCGGTGGACAGTACTCCGGTTTAGAGGGAGTAGTTTTGTCTCCTGGTTTTCCTGGCAACTACAGCAGTTCTCGTACCTGTTTGTACACTATAGTTGTACCCAAGGATTATGGTAAGCCAAGGAGAAGCCCTTTGTAAATAAACTTTCTTTTTTTCCCCAACAAAGTTTCAATAGTGCATCTTTTCATTGTGCGTAAGGGTCGATTGGAGTTTATTAGTTTGAAATGTAATCATTCTGCAATCTTCAAGTTGCTCTTATTAGGTTCGAATGCTCAAGTGGTTCACTAAATTGCACAAGATTTTCTCACTGCTAAATGCAATTGAAAAAAAAATGGTTGTTTTTATTCCCTTATCTGAATATTTTACAATGAATAAAAAAATACACAATACACATATGTGTAGTAAATGTGTGGAGAGAGCGGCATGTTTTTCAGACAGGAGAAAATAAGTTGTTACACTGCAAAAGCATCCTAGCTTCTTTTTCGTTAGCAATCACAGTACTACAGCTTGAAGGTTTACTAAATGTGTTCCTTATATTTTTCAACAAATTGTAAAATCACGCCATGACTGTAGTTGAAGATTTTAATCACCTTGATATGGATTATGGCTGTCAGAATCACACAGACACAGACTAAATTAATTAGTGTCTGAAAGATTTCTGGAGTTTCACTACTTTTTTGGCAATTCTTTCTTAAAGGTCACAATTTGCTTCCAATATGTCATCTCTTAAAACAGGAGCATCAACTTATTCAAAACGTGAAACAGTGCGAATTGGATCAAACGTGTGCATTCAAAAGATGCTTCAATTTTTCTCAGTCTTTTTTTTTCTTTTATCTCCTACTGCTTTATCTTCCCACTGACTCTTTAATGAGTTATCAGCATTGTGCCTCTCTCGAGGAAACCTCCCGTCATGGGGAAATTACACCAACATTTGCTGCCTGTGTCTGTGACTTTGGGGTGTTACACCCCAGTCTTTTGAATATTTAGGTGGTGATGCCCAATCAGAGGTCCAGTGCTATTCCAAAATAGCACCCATCCCTCTTGGACCCTGTCAGCAGAATATTTTACTCTGTGAAGTTAAAGCAAAAAAAATGACATAATTAAAATCTACATTTGCATTTTTCTGGATAATGACAGCAAAGCCCATGGCAACTCACTTTGCCACGCCGAGCCTTTCCTCCATTTTTGTAACTTGTCATTAGGCTGATGCACCAATGCTAATGATGAGCTATCCACCTCTGTCCTGCCTCTGTCACTGTCGTCATCCTTCTTTTTAACCTGCAACAGTTTCCACAAGTAAACCAGACAGAAATTGACTGTGAAAAGGCTTACAACTATTCAAGAAATGGCAGTTTAAAGGCTGGGTTGAAAGGATGAAGGCTCTATAGTTGAGATTTTGCTTCACATTGTATGACAGATTGGCTGTCATTGCAAAGCCTTTCATCCACTGACAGGCCATCAAGCCTAGACAGGATCCCTGATCTCCAGTATAATATTAGCTTTTGGTTGTGTTGTCATAACTGGCAGCGTTACCCACCTTTTCTTTAAACATGACAATTTTATTTAAATTGGTGTTGATAATATATATGTTTTAATGTGATACCAGAGAGCATGGAGAAGGGAAAAGCTTTTAGTATGATTACTGCAGGCGGTAATCTTGGCTAATTTTAGTCTTATCTGATGTCAATTTTCTGTCCCTCTCTTTTCCAGTGGTTTTCAGTCAGTTCGCCTTCTTCCAGACAGCACTTAACGACATTGTGGAGGTTTATGACGGGGCAACACAACACTCCCGTGTTCTTAGCTCGCTATCCGGAGCACACACAGGTAATTGAATCCACATGATATCGGTACAAGTATCAATATACACTGATTTATGTTTTAAAATGCAATCAAGGTACCAGATGTTTGGCATTTTTCTTTTGTTTGACCAACTGAATTTGTGTAATTGAAATACCACGCTGATTTATTCTGGCCTCTGTTAGCAGGTTGTTGCACTATGTTGTAGAAAAATTGCCAAGAGTCTGGAATGAGTAGAAGTAAGACAAAATTTATTAAAGGAAAATGAACAAAGACAAATTACTTGCAAGTAATGAGAGTGACCTTTCCAACTCGCATGGAGTTGGAAGAGACTCAGGGGAGGCAGGAGGAAAAACAATGGTTTTACATTTCTGTTGAAAGAATCCTCCTTTCTGGAGAGCTTGGGTGGACACACAACTCTCAGGACTGGCATCAAAGCAACCTCTCATAGTTGTGTCTCCACAAGAACCATTCTGACTAAGGGTCTGAGGAATGACCAGATAAAGGTCATCTTACCCTCGTAGTGAACCTTTAACAGAGCATATGTATTTGAAGACAATAAAATTTAAACGTGAATTAAAGCATGATGAGTAAAAATGTAGATAAAAGCACAATATAGTAACAATCAATTAATAAATAAATAATTAAGGAAGTGATTACAGGTGTGATTATAATATAATATTATTAGAGCATAATAAGTTAAATTTCTTTCACAACTTACAGCTGAGGTTATAATGGTAAAATCTCCACAGGAGACACTAAGGTTAAAAGGGAATCAAACTGGCATAAGCAATTAGATAAATTCTGGTATTGTGCAGCCTTAACTCAAATGGTGAACTGTAGGAAAAAAACAACTCTGGTGACCTATAACCAAATATGATTTAGTCTCTTTGATCGGGGCTATTACTTTGGACATGACAGGGGACTTAAATAAAATAGTGTCTTGGCTGTATCACTTTTATTAGGATCCTATTAAACTCTGAGACCAAATGCTGACACAGGCAGAGCTGCAGGTGGGCTCCAGTGAGCTGTAACACAATTCAGTTGTGACACAAATCCCAGTGACAACATATCGGCTGGGTCAAAAAGACTTGCATGTATGCATACACCCGGATTGGTACTACACAAGCACACATGTATAGGCTCAGAAAGACACATGTAGTTGTCCATTTTTCACCTTGCAGCTATTTGTTTATGCAACATGCACCACTTTAACTTATCAAACCACTGAAACTGTGCGGTTAATTCTTGAATTACAAAAGTGACATTAAAGTATAATGTACCAAGGATTATAGAATAACAACAAAATTGTGCAATCCAGTAATAATAAAAGATTATTACGAGAAATATTTGTCCAAAAACCAGTATTGCCAGTAAGTTATTGCCACAGGATGCCAAAAGAAAGTCTAGCTTACCGAAGTACAAAAACACACGAGTCACTAAGAGGTGGCTGTTTTTTGCATTATTAAAAGCAGTATGCTCCCTTTCATTCTTTCAGTGTTAACAAACACAATATGAAGTGGCTAAATGTGGTATGTTGCATATTAACATGTACTCTGATAATCTGATCACGTAGAGGTTTAGCATTTCTGGAGGTGTCGAGGATGCAATTAGATCAGAGCTCTGACCACAGTGGTACAGTGTATTAATGTAACCAAAAACAGGTGACACATTCTGGCACGTTCACAGAAAACCTTCTGCTCCACACTTGCTTTTTTCTGTACTGACATCTGCCAAGTCAGATGTGAGCACTGTGCCAAATCCCCACAATGAAGTAGGAATGTAAGGTGTGCATTACCAAGCATGTGAATGTAGTAAGGTGTGTTTTTATATTTGTTGTGTAGATTACAGATTTCATTTGCATTTTCCTGGATAATGACAGCAAAGCCCATGGCAACTCACTTTGCCACGCTGAGCCTTTCTTCCATTTTTGTAACTTATCATTAGGCTGATGCACCAGAAACAGAAACACATTGTGATAATATCAGTGAAAAGTTTAACTTTCTGCTGAAGTAGCTGAATGTAGTTTCTGATTAGGTCTTCACCATACCTCTGCAATGTGATGCACCTCCCAGTGTTTTAGTATTTTGCAACCATGTGGAGGCAGTAATCTGAAATATGTGGAAGAGTTTGAGCTGTGGGCTGTTTTTGGTTATGAGGGTACGTTAGCTTCGCATTTGATTAGAAAGCAGAGAATTAATGGCCATATAAGAAGCATATGAGGACACATTTTTGTACCAGGTATAAACTGACACACTTGTAGCTGCCTCCCTGCTTGTGATCTGATTACCCAGGATGCATGATACAGCCAGGTATAAACAGCTTCTTTGTGTTCAGAACTGTGACTTAAATGAAGACAGATACAGACAATGTAAACTCACCTTGATGCAGGATTTAATAGTTATTTATAAGAATGGATATCAGAAAGGTTAACGGTTCCAGGGTGCAGAGGTGATAATTTGCGTTGAATTATGGTTTTGATGGATTTGATAAATGCAACAGCTGTGACGGCAGGCTACCGATGAAATGGATTATGTTGGCGAGGTTCAACATGTGAAGACACGCTGAGTACGAAGGTGTGCGAGTTTAGGGCAGCTCTCCATCTCTGCCTTCCATAGCCCTGTGGCTTGACAAAGCAAAATGATTACTTTGGTTTGTGTCCAGTGCAACCTCAGAAAATCCAGTTTACAGCTCAATAAACAGTATGCTATATTAACTGAGGACTCAAGATGGCAGGTTCACAGAGTTATCTAGCCAGGCATAACAGAGCTGAGCTGACACAGTTTGGCAAGAAAATAGAGACATATAGACCTTACTGTTCACCTCAACTGCATAACTACCATGAATTAGCCATAACATGAAACTGTGTACCTTCATCTACTATAAAGGTGTGGTAACCCTTAGAAATGAATAAACATTTATATTTTTAAGCTTCTGTATCAAGAAAGTCACCCATGCTGTTTATAAAAATGCTCTTCGGTGCAATTAAGAAAATAACTTTGTCAGGACATGGTAGGTTTGATTTTATTTATCAGGCAACATAAATTATGTAAGTTAAAAACACAAGGTTGTTTACTGTAATTATATTAACCTTGAGAAGTGTGTTGCATAAGATTGTTCTCAAAGCATTCAGCAGCAAGTTTTTTTTTTATTATTACTCCCATGTCTGGTGAGGCAAAGCACTTTTTTGAGAAGAAAGGGAAATGATTAGGAATTACTGGTCATAAACCGAATGAAGGAGACAAAGGAGAGTAGAATAAATGAACAGCAAAAGGTGTGAATTAGAAAAGGTGATAGTACGTAGGCAGATTGGACAAAAGGACTCAAGAAAACCAGTCTTATCTAAATGCAAATTTTCAGACTCATTTAAAAAAAAAAAAAGCCAATTGTCACCCTCATGGTCATCTAGGACTGGGGACTGAGGAGTCTATTAATGTTTGACCACTTAGCCTGTGTGCATTTTCTTCTTTTTCTGCTAGCATGCTGCTGAATGCATTCACAGTATTTATTCATAGAAGGTAAAATCCACTATCTGCAGTTCCCATCAGGCAAACCCTTTAAACCTGGAGTTGTCGTTTACAAACTAAAGGGATTACTTTCTGACATTATTCCCCGTGACAGCTGTATCTGAATTAGTACACACAAACAACCACCACTGAATTTCAATTGTTGTCTTCAACCAAAGTCATACTTGCCCTTTTGAGTCTTCCATTTACCTTGGTAGAAGATCATATTAAGGGCAAACAGGTTGGGAGCTGGAAAGTAGCCAGAGGGTTGTTAACTTACATGCTGACACACGTTTGGTCTATCTGGGTGAATACCTGCCCTGCACTGCAAATTATGAAACACTGTCACCATGACAGCACATAGGAAGGGCTTCCTCTAATAAACCACCCAGCACGCCTCAGGAATCCTACAGAGAAACTCAAGCAATCGAAGCGATAACACACGGAAAACCCTCGGTGCTGTCTCGGGACACTGCATTAAAATGAGAAAAAATGTGAGCAAAACCTACACACACAGTATAGACTCATCAGCGCGCACACAGATGTTGCCTCTGGGGTAAAGCACGTCTGTCTCCCACTAGAGTGTGACAGCAAGCAGACACAGAGTAATGAGATTCACTGCAGAGACCCAGTCAGCAGCTCATTGAGAGAAAGACAGAGACAGAGATGCTTACACTTTGTATCATGTTTTACGTCAGTCAACAAATTTTCCACCACAATAGAAATAACATTTCGGTTTTGTTGTGTGAAATTACTCTATGTGCTGATGTAGATTGCGGGAGATCGTATCAGTAATTTCACTGATACCATATCTTCCACCAGTATGTTTTATATATCGTCAGAAATCTCCAGCTTAGGCAAAGATAAATGTCCTTTCAGGAATGCTGTGCTAGTGTCTAATCCCATAAAGTTTTGAGCCATGTGTCATGAATGGACTCCTCAGAGACAGTGGAATGATTAACAAAGCTTTATTTGACTAACAGAGAATAATGGAATAGGCTTACGAGTGGGAGACAGCTGGTTGAGTCGACGAATCATCCTAGAAACACAGAGCTGGGAATGGAGAGAGGCCTAGTCCAAGTGTGAAGCAACAATAAGGTCCAACAGGGACAGGGTGCTGGGGTATATAAGGACTGGTGAAGAGATTGGGGGCAGGTGTAACTGTTTAGGGATCCGGAGAGTGATTGGCTGTAGTGCAGGACTGGAGGAATGTGACAGGGTGAGAAGATCAGGAACTGGTGTGAATGGTCAAGGGAATGATTGAGAGTTTGGCTAGGCAAAAAGTTAGAATTTTGCATAAAATGGGATTTTTAATAACAAAATTTAATCATTCCCCGTGGCTATTACTGATTTAATATCAGTGCTTATTGATATTGAATTGCAAAAGCTGGGACAGCTAAATGTGGCAAACAAGTTTTTCACTAGATTTTGTTTTTTAATTGTGTGTATCAGATGAGATTCTTGCACAATCCTGCAATCCAGAAAAACAACATGAAAAGTAAACCTGACTGAAAAACTTTTTCACTTAAGTCCAGCTTTTTCTCCTCCCCCCCCCCCCCCCCCCTTCTTGCTGGACTTTCAAAATGTACCCTAAAATATTTACTAGCATTACCATTAGAGAGTATTACTTAGAAATTGTAACTAGAAACACGTGGACTGCATTTACCCACACTAAAATATGCTTAAGCTAGAAAAAGTTATTTAATCTTTTTATGTTTTTTTTGTTTAAGGTGAATCTTTGCCATTAGCAACCTCCAATCAAATCCTGATCCGCTTTACCTCCAAAGGCAAATCCAGCTCTAGAGGATTCCATCTGGTCTATCAGGGTAAGTGTGTAAGACACTGAGACACACACATATTCTTCTGCCTCGCTTTATTTGGACACACTCCATGCATTTATTCCTAGTCCCTCTCCCAATATCAGATGACTTTTAGTGATTTTACAAGAATTAACTTTTAAGTTGCTTGTGTGGACAAAGCTAAAGCTAAAAAGCAAACTTTTTTATATGGAATAATTGTTTTCCTTAAACAAAACTTTTTTTTTTTACAGAAATTTAATGCCCAAAGGCAGTGTTGGCTTTGGTGAAGGTTTAATAAATAATTGATTTATTTTTGGTTTTTATTGTCAATAAACCGAAAGACCACCTGAACTAAGAGAAGTTGACTCAGTATAATTTGTTGTTACTGAGTTACTGTGATCACATGAAATAATCACATGATGTATTATAGAGTGAAATGCAACTGGAGAATCGCTTACTCAGACGTAGGTCGAAAAGGTTTCTCTGATTAAAACAACATTTAAAATTGTTTCATTGAGAAAAACTACACACAGCCAAAAATAATAAAAAAGAACAAACAATTCATGATTAAACAAGTATTAGAGGGAATGGTCTTAAAGTGTCGCAGATGAATAGGCTTGTCTAATCTCAGGCTGTGTTGCAGCTCAAACCAGTTGTCGGGTGACAGAAAATTCTATAAACATGGAGACTCAGCAGCCTTAGAGATCATTTAACATCAAATGCATAAAGTGTCTAAATTAATTAAGATTCACCTGTAATAATTAATGGTATTTTCCTTGTCCATAGCTGTGCCGCGGACCAGTGCTACTCAATGCAGCTCAGTCCCCGAGCCCCGAAATGGCCGCCGTATGGGCAACAACTTTGCTGTGGGTGCTGTTGTCCGCTTTGAGTGCAGCCCGGGTTATGTGCTGGAGGGATCAAGTGGCATTGAATGTTTAACTGTTCCCAGTGCCTTGGCACAGTGGAACAGCTCCATACCCAGCTGTATAGGTACGAACCTGAATACATTTTTATCTCCTGATTTATGTTTACGCTTTGCTTTTTCTCATTTTCATTCTCTGTTTCTTCACCAAATCTCTTTTTTACCTCTCATTTGATATTTGTCTGGTCCCCACTTGATGCCTTGAGTATCCAACTCCTGTCCTGACATGGATTCAGGCCGCCAGCTATCGCTTGTAGTGATACAGTATGATCCAGCCATGTGGCACACAGGTGGCTGGCTCTGCATAGGGTCACAAATACACACAGACATGCACACAAAAACACACATGGAGATATTAGTGTGTAAACTATTTACAAGGGCGCCGTTATACAGCTGAAGCAGCTGCTGCCAGCAGATGTGAATTTCACACATCAACTGGAGAGACTGTTTGAAAACTGTAAGCAAACCTCATGAGTGGTAGATTGTGTTTGGTGCACCATGGATCATACTCTGTCTGTTGCCATCTTGTGCATTTTAATTCTAGTTGGGATTTAATAAGTTACTACTTTAACTTTTTCTGTATGTGATCTTCATTCTGTTTGTTGGTTAACTTGGGTTTGGGGCATACACCCTCTTGTAATCAGCCACAACTTTCTCACCACCAGCCTCCTCAACAGACCACCGCCTGTTGAGGCATGGGGGGTCAGATCCCACTGAAGATGCCTTGCAGTGCATCTTCAGTGGGATCTGAGTAGCAGAGTCTTTGTACCCTGTGGGCTATATGGCAGGGTCTTTGTGGATTGTGTTTGCTTTCAACAGATGCCATCATGTAGCAATGATGAAATTGTTGCTATGACTTTGCAAACAACCCTGTTTTATCCTGCAGTTCCATGTGGAGGTAATCTGACACATCGAACTGGCACCATCTTATCTCCTGGCTTCCCTGAGCCTTACCTCAACAGCCTCAACTGTGTGTGGAAAATCACCGTTCCTGAAGGATCAGGAATCCAGGTTTGTAAAAGCGCTTTTTTTTCTTTTTTTTTTTATCCTTTCTTTAATCTATAATTAATTCAGACAGATAAAGCCAGGTTAAAAAACATGTCCCCAATTCAGTCCTAACTGTCAGATTTTATGGCAAGCACAAAAAAAGTCACAATATGTAAGCTCTAATAGCTAGGACACGTTAGACTAACTCAAATGAACTAAGTCTGCTCAACATTAACATATTGAGATTGGATCATTAAGGAATTTACTTGTGCCATCAGAAAAGAGCATTTTGATGGTAAAATGTGGTCATTCAGGTAGTCAGCTCACCTCGTTCTTTGGTAACATAATGTTGCTAAACCTCAACCTAACCAACTAAAGCTACCCTAGATCATGACACTTCCCTCACAGGTTTAAACATTAGACACCGGGGATGATGGGTGCAGCACTTCATTCACTCAGTTTCTCCTGAGTCCAATTTTAATGCGCCCCACAGATTGAAATAATTTTTTGTTTTCAATTAACTCAATTGTTAAGTGCTTTTCTGAAGGCTATACAGCTGTTACGGTCCGATACCTTACATTTTATTTGTGTAATGTGTTGAGATACCCTTATTTTTGCTATTAAACGTTGTTTCAAATTCTACTGTTGACTTTCTTTGTTTTGATTTCACCAAATGTTTAAGTGATTTCTAATATTCAAAAATTTAATTTCCCCAACAAATTTTTCCATGAGAGATGATGGTCTCTCTGCTATGCACTCAAGTTGTAATATTTCATTGGACTGCTCTGAATCCAGATTCAGTTGTTTCTTTAATCTTCTGCAATCTTGGTGCAGAATAGTAATGGGACCCTTCTGAAAGCATCAACTCTCTTCTCAGACCACAGGATGTGTCTTCTAACACGATTGTTAAGAGGAATAACAGGCTTCTCTCTGCACCACTTAGGGTTCAATAACTACTCATGTGAAACATGTTAATCACTGCAGTACTTTTCCAGTGGGAAGCTCTAAGCTATTTGCTTAGTTGAAACCAGGTGATGACTTGTGTTTTCAGCCAGGCTGTTTTTAAGATGTACTTTATCTGCACGCCTTGTACATATGAAAAATACACACTGTAATGATAAGAGACAGGCAAGTTATAAAGTTCAATATTTGCCTACCATCGGTCAGCATTGTAGATTTTTCTCTAAAGCTGATCTGTTTTTATTAACCTAATGACTGATCTCTTAACAAACTGACTGATCAAAAAGGTTAAAAGGTTGTTTTTTATTTTAACATTTACCTTTTTTTTTTTACCCTTTATAGCTGTTTCTGATTTGACAACAAGTCCCTGTGTGGCGAAACATTTTCATGGTACCAAAGGTTAATTAACAGAGCTATACGCAATATATCAAAATGTAAAATTTCAGATTCTCTGGGTACAAGAGGACAGCTAAATGGTTGACTTTACACAGGCTCAAAATAAAATTTTGCAGATAACTTCACCCGAAACTTGAGATTGCTTCAATTACTTTACCTTCCCTTCTTGGGAGGTATTTCACTTTGCATATTTTCATTTTTTGACATGTGTGTGTGATGGAACCTTGTGGAACTCAGACTGGGTCCCTGTGGGTCTGCCCGGCTGAAAGTTTTCCGACCCATGTTTCAGTCTCTGTGTTTAATGACCTCAGAGCCGTCCCTCAGCTATTAGCTCCCCCCGTCCTTAACTGACTGTCCTTGCAGGTCAAATACACAAGATGGCCCACAGGCCCACTTAGCATTCTGCTCTCTGCATTAACAGTGCAATAGAGTGGAGGTGAAAAAGACTAAAAGTAAGAGCAGATAGATAATGTGTACGTTTGTGACTGCCAATGTAATGGTCATTTAACAGCACATTTGGGTTTTTTTTCTGTTTACTGGAACACTTACACAGAGGTTTATATCAACATTGCTACATGGAGTTTTCTGCTGTGTCCATACACTGCTGTAGATTCCTCCCCATCCATAATTGTTTGACTTTCTTTTTTACCGTTGCTCCCTATACCAGCTACCAGAAGCACATTAGATTGGAGTGTCACGATCCAGAAGAGAACTTAAAGGAGTGAGGTGCCTTGTTGGCACATTTGCTGCAGCCCCCTAATGGAAGATCAATCTGTGATCTGCCTCGTCTCCCTGGGAGCCCAGTGCATCAGAGCCCCCGCAGCCCCTTTAATTGGCTCATATCCGATCTATAACCATCACAGGCAGAGGAGAGGGCAGAGGAATGGTTTTGAGCGAGAACCAAAAGGGAGGTTTGGAAAGAGTAGCAACAAAAAGCAATGGCACAGTGAAAGCTGCATGAGTGGATGTAGTCAAAGTCTTAGAGCAAATATGCAACAGCATAGCCCCATTTGCACATTCAGTTTCATTAGCTAATACTCTAGAACTTAGTTTGGTCAGAATTCACCTGCAAATTTAAGGTTTTAGATGCTTTATTTTTTCAGCCTTTGTGAGAATTTAGACTGCAGTTCTTACAAAATGTGGTGTATTTTCCTAATCAGTCACAGCTGTTTTTAGCTCAGTACGACTCAGCCTTTTTTTAAATGTTAAGCATCCATTATCACTTTCACATTTTAATAACTTAAAATCGAATGTTCACCACTTAAACATAATCGTCTAAGACACTCATTTAAAAAAGGGAAGACGGTCCTTAAAAGCATTGCCCTGATGTGTTTCTCTCCCTTAAGGCTTAATTAGTTTTATATATCACTCACTTTAATTTCTAAACTGTTGTTTCTGTTTAGCATTCATTTGTTGAGAGAAAATGACTGAAGATTCTTGACTTTGGGTTGTTTTTCACATTAAGAAGTTTGGCCACATATTTCTAAGAGGTTAGGAGAGTCTGAGCCAGTATATATGCCAGTTTTAGGTGATATTGAATATAAGCCAAGTCACTACACCTTTTATTACGCCACTGAATCTTTTTCACATACATCTTTTGCTGTCTCCACCTCTTTAATTTGTTATCTTTGGCCCTACTGCCTCTGATCTGCTCCCTAAAACCAATTATTATTTCTGTTTTCTGCTTGAGCTTTCTTATTTTTCTCTCTACTTTTCACTAATTGTGTTTCTCCTCCATCCCCTTATTCTGCCTCACACACTCCCCTGTCTCAGATCCAGGTAATCAGCTTTGTCACAGAGCAGAACTGGGACTCACTGGAGGTCTTTGACGGAGGTGACAACACTGACACCATGCTTGGCAGCTTCTCAGGTACTGCAGGTTATGAGTATAATTTGGATAAAAAAGCTGATTTACTTGAATATAAAATATATCATGGCCTAATTAGTTTAAAGAAATCTGAAACTACAACTTGGAAAACATGTATTACTAAAATAAAAAATAATATTGCTTAATAAAAATCTGATTAGATGGAAACACCTGGTCTCATCATGGGTTATTAGACAATGAATGATTGTAATATTTTCCTCCATTTTAATGAAAAATGGGGATACCTATTTAAATGTTGGAATCCATTTTTAGTTTAGCTACCCCAAATCCTAAATACCACAATATTATAGAACTGCTTCCCTAAATACTCTATACTACATCTATTTGCAATATTTTGTGCCTTCACCGTATAAAAAAACATTCAGCCACAGACACAAGTGAACAAATGTGAAAAAGACAACCTTTTCAGTTATAAGTCAGCGGCACATTCAGTTTTCTGTGGTTACCCTCTGGAGGAGACGGCATTGCTAAATTCCACTATTAATTTTCCCCCTAAGGCACAACAGTCCCAGCTCTTCTCAACAGCACCTCCAATCAACTCTACCTGCACTTTTTTTCTGACATTAGTGTGTCTGCAGCTGGATTCAGGCTGGAATACAAAAGTAAGTTGAAAAATAGGTCACAGCACTTGGCTTAAATCAGACAGGAGTACATTTTGTAAAAGCCCTGCTTTTAGTTCTTCCAAGAGTCACATGAATGTCTTGCAATTTTCTGACAAATTTGGATGTAATTTGTTGTTTTATTGTCCTTTTTTTCCCAAATCTCTGGGCCTGCCAATCATTTTCTCTCCATTCTTTGTCTGCTCAGCGGTGTCTCTGACCAACTGCCCAGAGCCTGTTGTTCCTATGAATGGAATAAAAGTTGGGGAGCGTCTTCAGATGAACAATGTGGTGTCTTTTCATTGCGAACCTGGATATACTCTACAGGTAACGTTTTTTTTCCATTCATATGTACCTAAGTAATAAAAAAATCATTAAAGTAATTGTTTGTCAGTGTTAGTTTTGCCTTTTAGTTACCTGTCCACAGGAATATTTTACAGATATTTACAAGTACAGTAATTGATCATTGATAAAGCAGTCTCAGAGATAAGAGACTGGGACTAACGAGATAAGCTGAATCACTTTGCTGGGGTTTAAGTTAAATTCAATCTATAACTGTTATCAGCCTTGGTGAGCTATGGCTTAGTGTTATGAAAAATGTCCCTTTGTAGATGTAGTAATGACTTTTATTCATTTTTTAAGTTTGCACTCAGGTTCATCAAATAACTAAACTCATCCAAATTAAGAATAGAGAACAAGACTGGTTATCCACGATTCAGTATTTATAATTCATAGAAAAGGGGCTGCAGTCTTAAAAAAGCAGGTTTATTTTCTTAAAGCACCTCCTAAACCATTTTTTTAAAGATTTTCTTTAGCTGACATAGTACAGATAAACCGATATAGATTTTACGGCCTGCTGATTTTCTTGAGCTGATATTTGGAGCGGATTCTGCTTTTGTTACCTTATTTTACATCATAAAAATGACAATAATAATAATGTTGTGAGTCTTGTTTTTTTGTTAAAGAAGCATGGTGAAAACGCTGCGATCCGATGCGTGAACAGCTGCTGTTCTTTCTGCACATTAAATAAATTGTTACTGTTGGCTTTACCTTCAGGTTAAATAGGGAGTGATGAACATATCTTTGCTTAATTTTTGTTTTGTATACATTAGATGCATTCACCAAAAGAGCAGCAAAGACCATTTTGAAATGTGCATATTCAATATCTGTGAAATAAAATCACGAAGCCTTGCTGGACTCTGACTTCCTAATACTATGTGAATTTTCATTTAAAAAAAGTTTTAAAATTTAATATGTAAAGAATAGAAGAAATATTATCATATTCCGGCCAAAGGTGGTTATTTTTATCACACAGGAGTTTATGTTGTTCTATTTTTAGACTCCCAACATTCTGGATCAGATAATGTGGAAGTGATCTGGAAAGGGTTAAATGTAGAGATTGCATTTTACGTCATACTGAACCGTGCAGGAATAAATGCCCGTGTAATCTTGAAGTTCAATGAAAACTTCAAAGAGGTTTCTGCAGTTAGCTAGCGGAGAAATGTCCAGCGGAGATTATGAGCCAGAAATATTCTTTAATTCTCTCCGCATCGCAGTCGTTTCAACCACATGCACACTGCCAATGGCAGCTTTGCCTCAAGCCCTTATTTTTCTCCCCAGCCTTGAACTGCAGCCACTTCTAGACTTCGTGAAATAAAACAAGATGGTTTAGAACTCATTTGAGTTTTTACTCTACTCAAACTCTTTTATTTATCTTTTAGATCAGTGGAAGGCAGCTGTTGTCTGTCTGTCATGTGTGAAATCATTCCGCTGTCAGGGATCTGAAAATGCTGATGGCGTACAAGATTATTTCTGAACAAATCTTTTCTTTAGTGCACTTAGTAAAGTTCAGTAAGTTTAAAACTTACTTTTGTTTTGAAGCTAATGCAGCAGGATTTCCACCAGCACTGCGCTAGTAGGGGAGGAGTAAGGCATGCTCTGCTCGTGACTGCAGCATCTCCAACAGCACAGAGTTGCCTGTGAACACCTGTCTGTAAATCATGCCGATACGATCCTGTGTATCGGCCGATGCCTATACCAGCAAAAGCACGCAAAAATTGACCCGCTATATCAGCCCGCTAATGTATTGGTCGATCCTTATGACATAGTTAAGTTCATATTTAAAAGCAATTTTTTGTTTTGTTTTTTTTGGCTAGATATCCTGTCTGATAGAATGATTGTTGCAGCCCTATTAAGTAAACAAGCATGGACATTCTGTCTAAAGGAAGTATGGCTTTTTATAATGGTCTTCCAAATCATCTACTCAACATTAATGCTACAGTACATCCTTAAAAAAACGTCATAAAGCATCATCACATGAAAATAGCCATACTGTTTCCATGTGCTATTCCTAAAACAAACACATACTCGCCTCTAAAAGTACATGACTGTCAGATTTTACATTAAGTTTTTTTAAATAAAATGGAGGTCACACTGCAGTGGTTAACTTTACATGCAGATTTATGGTCCATATGAAACAACATGGGCATGTAATATTGAAAATTAAACTTATTTGTTATGCTTAAATATGAATCAATCATCAACTTATTGAAAAAAATATTAACCTGGAGTTTAAATCCAAGTGTTTTTTTCACATTCTCCTCAGCCATTGCAGCAAATGTGGATGGGTTCCTACCACCTTTAATGAAAGGAAACCATTGCTGAGAATCACCTGACCCGCATTTGTGGATGTGCTTTCGGCTGCTTGTGCACAATGTGGATACTACTACTGCCCAGAAGAAATAACAAAAAAAAAAAAAAAAAAAAAAAAATCAATCAAGGAATCACAGATTGCACAGTTAGCCATATTGTAATAACACAGACATGTACTATTATTATTACCTTTCAGTCCACACTTTCAGGATCACCCTGCAGAAATGTCTTGTTGTTTTTCTAAGATTAATAGTCATTTTAGAAAGTCTTATAGTAATAGCCTCCCATTAATCAGTAAGCCTGATCAAAATTTAAGTAGAAGCTATAAGTAGCACAGGGAGAGAGGAAATTAAAACATCATCCTTCAAGCTTGAAAAAATCTTTGAGCATTATCAACCCCTGCAGTCTGATCAGGCAGACGAGTTTTCTAACAGTTCAAAGACTAAAACCAGCATGTGGTCTCAAGAGTTCCAGCAACGGGTCTTTCCCCTCAAAATTAGCATAGAGATATTCTTAGAAAAGTTAACTGAGTCCGTATTATTTTAAAACATGAAACATTTTCTTATTATTTCATTGTTTTGTCATTATATAACTCAGCTGTGGAATTTAGAAAAATGACTATTCTTTTACATGGTGTACTCTTTCACTTTATTATACTGTACATACCTATTATCATTTCACTGTGCCTGTTATGCTGCCTATATCGTCTTGTCACTATAGATGGATTCAGCCACTTAATGTCCACATGAAGTCGTGTGAAGATGAGCAGCAGGTTCAAATAATTGGAGCAACTTCTGAGTTACAGTGAAAGAACAAGTTCATTCATCTCCTGTTCTTTGCTGTGCTTTTTTCTCTGTGTGTGTATGTTTTTGCATGTCTGTGCGTGGATGTTTCTTGCAGGGAAACTCACACATTACCTGTATGCCTGGAACCGTCAGACGATGGAACTATCCACCTCCTCTTTGCATAGGTAAAAAATAACTTTTAAAAGAATTCACATGACTCCACCTACTGCTTCTTCTCGGTTTCCTTTCTGAATCTTTTTTTAACATTTTGATCATTTGTCTCATGATGTACCAGTGTTCAGATTTATAATGTTGTACACTCTGGTCAACCCTAAAATAGCAGCTTTAATCACCATACAAAGTATGGGTGATATAGGCATCTACTTTTTCTTCGCTCTTTCCTTACACAAGCACTTTATATGCAGGAGACTATCTTGCCTCTGAGATTAAAAAAAAAAAGAAAATCAAAGGTTGTATCCACTGGGATATATTTCTGTTTAAATTTTTTGGGAGCTTTTGCATCTTGAATTAATAACATGTTTTTACCAACTGAGAGTGTGTGCCGAAGAAAACGACATTAGCTTCTTTCTTCCTTTTGTTCCTGTGAATAAAAACTGTGATAAATGAGCAGCATTTATTTAAACAGCCTATTATTGTCTAATTAATTCCATTTCAGACAGTGATTGGATGAAATCAGGGAAAGATTCATCGTGTTTACAGGCATCAGTAGTTTCCTGATTACCACAGGCTCTTTCTACTGCGGGACAACATTTGGCCCTTTACTTTTTCCTTACAGAAACTCAGTGGTACAACACCCCATTTGCTGTGTGTGGTTTCTCCCTCCACCGAGTTATGTAGATTTTTTTTGTCTCATTTGTTTCTTAGTCTTCTTCCCTCTGTTAGCTTTTTTCTTTTTCTGTACATCAGTCGCTCTCTTTCACTTTACATGCAGTTATAGAGGCAGTCATGCCTCTCTTCCTGCTTACATGCTACAAAGTCAGGGATATGTACAGGCCCCAATATTTCTCCTTAAGTCATCTGCCTAGGAGCAGACATCTGTAAAGAATCGATGCAGGAGGATCGACTCACAAATCTGAATGCTGTTGGCACTATTTGTTATTATTCTTACTAATAATATTTGTACTGAATAGTAATTGTTAATATTTCTAGAGACTCTCATTGAACAATTGGCTTAATTTCACATTAATCTCACCTAAAGGTTAATGAGTTAAATATTCTGTTGAATGGTGTTAACTAAAACACCTATGTATGCTTGTCTAACGCAAGTGTTTGTTTCTTCATAAAACACCTCCTAAAACAGTTTGAACGATTTAAATGACTATTTAAATACTTCAGTTCTTTTTTAGAAGCAGTGGCAGAGGTCACAAAAGCTAAATATCTCAAAACTAAAATAAACTCTCAAAGCTTTATTCTGTCTGTCAGCAGAAAAATTGTTGCAGCAAAAAACTCAAAAAAGGAAAACAAGACTGGCTTTTTGTAAGGGCATTATCAATAATTTACTTATTCGTTCATTTAGCAAGATATTTATTAATCAGCATATGCTTAAAAGCACTAATAATAGAACCCCTTTCACATGAAAATAGTCTAATGCTCATGTGCTGTTCTTCAATTTTCAACTCTGTCGTCCAAAAGCACAGGACTGTGAGGTTTTACCTTAAACTCATTAACTTTTATTTGGCGTCTCTGCACTAGTTAACTACATGGCCATGCAATATTGAAACATGAGTCTAAATACTGTATAACGCTTACTTATGAATAAATAATTAGCCTATTAATAAATTATCAACCTTAAGTTTAAATCAGAGTTTTTCCCTTTAATTAAAAGAGTCAGTTAATTCTTTGACAATTAAGTACAACGTTATTTCATTGCTTTAAGGATCTCTTACCTTTTGGTCAACCTGTTTAATTCTACTATTTTTCCCCTCTTCCACACCACTTTTTCCTAGTTTTGTCTCTTTTCCTACTCGTTTAAGTCTTAGGCTTAGGATTAAAGAGGCACTGCTTCTGTATGTGGTTCAGTTAGAGTGGAGAAAAAGCATAAAAAATACAAACGTATGGCACGCAGTCATGTATATTTTAAGTGTGTGTGTGTGTGTGTGTGTGTGTCTGATTTATAAATAGAGTTAAGTTGCAGGGATCTTAAAAAAAAGATTTTTTTATTCTTGTTAAGATCAAGGTTTGATTAAAAAAGGAAATAAAATACTTGCTAATTTGCATACCTTCATTTCATGCAAATTCTCTAACACGGATTAAATCAGAGGGCTTTGAAATTGTTTCAGTTCATTGGTTGTTTGTTGGTTGTGAATAAAATGTTTAAAGTGACACAATGTGTCACCCTCTAGTGTGCCATACCTGAAACAAATGGACAAACTCCCATTATCATGTACAAGCCAGCACTAGAGTTTTGTTTGTGCTATTTTTTCTAAACAGGGTCTAATTTGAACCAGACCGCTTTCATATTATTATTCTAATGGAGCATCACTGTTTGGAAATGCTAATGAAACTGCTTGTCTGGGCTCTACCAGCTCAATGTGGTGGAATCCGGGAGGAGATGGAAGGAATGATTCTCAGCCCTGGTTTCCCTGGCAACTACCCTAGCAACAGTGACTGCACCTGGAGAATCTACCTGCCAGTTGGTTATGGTAAGACTCTTTCAGCATCTCACACTGGCATTTCCACACTGTAAAACCTGGATTGGGGAATGACATTTGTCGTTGTAAATACACCTGGTTGAGTTCATTCAGCATTGAGACCCTGTGCAAGTGTTAGTGGTATTTCAGGAAGCGGATGACATTTCATTTTCAAATTCTAAAGACAGCTGTTTTAGACAATTATTTTCCATTCTTTTCCCAGGAGCCCACATACAATTCCTCAACTTCTCCACCGAGGCCAACCATGATTTTCTTGAGATACGAAATGGGCCCCTTGATACTAGCGCAGTGGTTGGTCGATTCAGCAGCCAGGATATTCCCTCCTCCCTTCTCACCACCTCCCACGAGACAACTGTATATTTCCACAGTGACCATTCACAGAATAAACCAGGTTTCAGGTTTGAGTACCAAGGTAAAAATCCAGTTATTATTAACTGGTTGTTATACTTTTTAAAATAATGCCTTATTATTTTTACATTAGGACTGATCAGTTGTAATGACTGTTTATAACTTAAGTATAGTTATACATTGTTGGTGTTCTTGTAATCTGTGGTTTATTTTTATTTGGATTTCCATTAGCTCCTTATTGTAGACAGATGATACATGTATGTATGAAAATGCCCATCCATATACATAAAGGCATACTTCTATATGGATACACAATCAATAACTGGAATTTATGCTTTAACTTTATGCTTTAACTTTATGATGCCATTTATTTTTTATATTTAATTTTCAGCTGCATGTCATCTCTAATAATACAAGAAATCTGGTTTCATGTACATGTTAGATAGATAGATAGATAGATAGATAGATAGATAGATAGATAGATAGATAGATAGATAGATAGATAGATAGATA
>JBAMHW010000019.1:9282642-9295347 GCA_037177495.1 Rhadinocentrus ornatus
GATAGATAGATAGATAGATAGATAGATAGATAGATAGATAGATAGATAGATAGATAGATAGATAGATAGAACAAATTGAATGACTTGAAGCTATTGTCAGCAAGATTTTTGTTATGTTTACGTTGGCTTTCTTCCACCCATTGGTTCATGACTTTCAATTTTCTTCTAATTAGTTGTAGTTGCAGAGAAATAAATAGTAGAATCACAACGTTAATTACAGTTTTGGCTGTATATTGTACAGCTGTGTTTTAAACTAAAATAATACAGATTGTTCTACCCCATTGCATTTAAGTTTTTCTCAAGATTAGTTCATTGGTAATTATATAAAAAGCATCTAAGAAGCTGCACGGTGGTGTGGTGGTTAGCACCGCAGCCTCACAGCAAGAAGGCTGCTGGTTCAAGCCTCAGCTGGGGGGAGGTTCGAATGTGGGGGTTGGTGGCCTTTCTGTGTGAAGTTTGCATGTTCTCCCCGTGTATGCATGGGTTCTCTGGCTTCCTCCCACCATCCAAAGACATGCATGTTAGGTTAATTGGTGACTCTAAATTCTCACTAGGAATGAGTGTGTGCGTGAATGGTTGTTTGTCCCTATATATGTTGGCCCTGCGATGGACTGGTGACCTGTCCAGGATGTACCCTGCGTTTCACCTGAAACACTGCTGGGATAGGCTCCAGCTCACCCCGCGACCCCTAATAGGAACAAGCGGTACAGATAATGACATGATGGCATCTAAGAAGCCAAGTATACCTGCTCTAATTAATTGTTTGTCGTCAATTTCTATTAAACAATTATCAAGCATCAGTATCAGCGCTGTAGGTGTGCAGTGGTTTTACCTATAAGCATGTTGGAAATCTGTTATTAGATTGTTTGTAGACAGGTAATGCTCCTGTTAGCCATAGACAATTCTCTCTATAATCTTCCTTAACATGGGTAACACAGTAATGGGATTACTGTTTGTATCTGAAAAGGGTTGTGTTTTGTTTTTGGTTTTTTTTCCTTTGGAGAGTTCTATTTTTCTAGCTGTCTTCCACTTAGAGGGCATAAGGAGCAGGTAATACTTTGATTAATTATATGATAAATGGAAGGGGGGAGGCAACTTGCACCACCACCAGTTTTATTAGCTTGTAGTCAAGGATGTGGTCTAATAAACGAAAGCCATGATAGAATTTTATTAGCCTTGGAGATAACTTTATCAAGCTAATACACACACCTAGTAAGCTCCCCCATATCTTTAAATGTCTGCCTAAATGTTAAATGTCTACCAAAAACAATAGCTTTACCATGTGTCAGTAATAGGTCTCACTTTATATCTGAATGGGATAAATTGGCCTTGCCTAACAACAGGCACACAGTTTATATTTAGCAATTCAACAAATGAGCCAGCAAATCGAAAGGTGAATCATGCATTTACATAATTATGTGTACATTAGCATATAAATCAAGCATTGTATTTGCGAAAGCTCCCCTTTTTTTAGTCTATGCATGGGTTAACTCATACAACAGGAAGCCATGATCCAAAGAAATCGACTCTTTTAGTCATATTTATATGCCTAGCTCTTCAGGGCTCACTGCTTGCACCTGCAAGCTACTCTACCTGTGGTGACTGCATCATCATCTGCTAGCACAAGCCAGGCCTGCCTCTGGCATTTCTTATCACTGGAAACTCTCCTGTCAGAGTAGGAGGTGAAAGAAGAGTGAGTTGGAAGAGTAACAGAAAACATGTTGAAATGCAAGTAAAAGTGCTAAATTAAACTACAGGAAGCTTTTTTTTATTTCACTGTTGTTTGTGAAAAGAACATTTACATTTTAAAGTAAAAAAAAGGTCTTAATAAGCATAGCCAGCCTTGAAAGCATCCTCAGAGCTGATTGAATTAAAAGATGTAATGTCTTTTCTTTCCCCCCTCAGCATATGAGCTACAGGAATGTCCAGATCCAGAGCCCTTCCGTTACGGAGTGGTAGTGGGTGCTGGCTACAATGTGGGCCAGTCCATTTCCTTCGAATGCCTGCCTGGATATCAGCTGATGGGTCATTCCATCCTCACCTGTGAGCACGGCACCACTCGCAACTGGGATCATCCATTTCCCCGCTGCGAAGGTAAAGTTGCATGAGATTTGCCCAAATACCCAAATTAAAAGAGGATTTAATGCATTTAGAAATTGTGAAGGTCAAGACACGAATGCAGAACTAAACTAATTACATGATAACTTCCTGTTAAGAACATATTGAGCTATTGTATCATTAGTGTAAAATGCAGCCATGGAGATAATGATTATCAGTTATGAATTACATAATTAAACTGAATTATTATTCCCTATTAATGAGGCAAAGCAGTCTTCAGTAAAAATCAATATTGTGCTAAAGAGAAGACTAATAAAAGATGACTAAAAGAGTGGCTAAATTGGAAAGGAAAAGTAATGGATGCTCTTTTCTTTTGCCTTGTCCTTGACACACATTCTCACGCTCCAGCTGTCGATTATTCAATAAGGCAGGCAAAATTACAGAGGGAGGTGATGGTCGTGACACTGGAACTTTGAATGGGGTAGCAGGGAGATAAATGGAAGAGTGAAGGAGCAACAAAGTGAAAAGGCAGAGAGAGCAGGAGATGGTTTATATTCTTTTTGTAGATGCCAAATTTGATTCAGAAAGTTTATTTCCAAAGAAAATTGGAAAAGTCCCTTTTGTCCCAATGCAATTTCCAAAAGCAACTGGATTTTAATAGCACAGCTTATTTCTATAATAATTTACACTATCCTGATAGTGCAGCTCCTTACGGTTCAGATGCAGCACACATGGTGCAGTGTCAGCCTAATATTTTTTATGCCAGGTAACTTCCTGACACTACACTGTACTGTGTATCCTCACGTCAACTTTGGCATGAAATGTGGACACCCATTAACATCTGTGTGCACATGTGTGTTTTACATTTACACCGTGCAGGAGAGTGTAGCCTGATGCTCCTGACTGTATCCATCCATCCAAGAAATATAAAGAAGAAAAACAAAATAAAAAAAACTGTTACTTATACAAATTACTAAGAGGAAGCACAAGTATTAGTAGTAAATCCTTTAAATTATATTTTTTCTACATGTACCACATCGGATAAAAAAAGATAATGTTTTAACAGCTACTTTTCAACTACTAGAACAGTAATAGGAGTAAGACTCCAGTATTTGCATAAATTTCCTCTAAAGGGGAAAAGTGCACAACGATTTTTTTTTTCACCTCTTCTGCACTTACCATTATTATTGCAGCATATTGTGTATCTAGACATGACCTTCTGTGTGTCATCTACTCCTCCCTCCCAATCTCTTGTCTAGTTTATGTGAAAAGCTATAAAAACCTGTTCTACATATACACAGATCAGTTATTAGTTAACACTCTCAGCTAGAAAGTAATGGTCGCCAAGTGGAAAGAATTTAAGGCTTAAAGATTAAGTGTTGAAACTTTTTTCTATATGTGTCAATAATTCTATCATAGTGTGATTTTAAAATATAAAAACAATAAATATAAATAGATATATAATTTTATGTTTTCTATTTTCATCTAACGCTTAAAGCAACATCCTTGTTCACACTTGTGACTTAAGTATCTTGCCAGTCCATGTGTTAGCCAGAGGTGCAACTCCATAGAGTGTCGAGGATTTAATCAATGGGCCTGATCAATAGCTCATTTAACAGGTGAGACAGCAGCAGTGGGGTAGCCGACCACAAGGCTAAAGCAGGCAGAAGTGTAACATGAGCGTAAATACACATACATGCACACCCAAAACCTGAGAGATGAATAGTGGAAAAAAACATGTGATATCTGCTTTGGGTCTGATCTTTTACCCACAGGCATCCAAGGGTGTGCCGGTAAGCTGCATACCCTCACTGGGTTGCTTGAGATGCCTGCACTGCGGTGATTACTACACTCTTCTAATTTCCCCTGATCCACAATGGTGGATATGTGGGGAACCAGGGCTTAAATCTATTACTTTCTGAGGAGACACACTAAATTTTTTTATGCATGTTGTTTTGCGGCCTGGGTACTGCAGGCTTTTTTTCCTATTTATTTGTTTATTTATTTGGTTATTTGTTGTTGTTTTTTTTTCGTTTTTTTTTTTTCTTTAGTCTACATGCATCAAGCTTGTGTGGCCTTTGGGGGTTTGAGTGTTTGCAATGTTGACATGTACATATTGTCATAACCTTTTCTGTCACTCAGAGTTAACACATTCTTATGTATCTACTCCTTATATACACATACTGTACATATGCACGCACCTCAAGAGCCCAGTGCACACTGACACGCCGACTCATCTCTGCAGTCCCTCTCTTTTGCCTCAATGGGAAAGGGTTGACGCCTTATCTTTGCAAAACACTCCATTCAACTCCCCACTTACTAACAGGCTTTACTGGCTAATCTTTAGCTCAGACGAGTGCTTGGGCAATAGACGAAGAGTGAAGCAGAGAAGGGAAGATGCACCGAGAAGGGAAGCAGAAGAAGAGGGGAGTGAAAATCCCCCTTTTCTACTGATTGCAGCTGATTTATGTATGTGTCCTGTTATATTCATGGCCCCTTGATATACATAGTCTTTCTCCGTTTCTTCTCTTCCTCCATCTTTTAGTGCCTTGTGGTGGTAACATCACATCAGACAACGGGACAATATTCTCCCCAGGATACCCAGATGAGTACCCAAGCTCATCTGACTGCTCCTGGCTCATCACAGTGGCCCCCGGATTTGGTATCAAACTAAACTTCACCCTCCTTCAGGTTCACGGACCACTTGATTTTATTACTGTCTGGTAAGAAATTATGCTCTGTCAGGCAGCAATACATACACATTACACTGATTTAATACTTTGTATTAAGGTTCTCTACCAATAATCAAGTTCAAATCATCACCATTACATATACTGGTTACAAAATGGTAACATTAAAGTTGGTGGCATTAGCTCGTTCCGAATCTATAAGTAAAATATAATAGACTGAATCAGTTGTATTTGTGTGGGCACTCACATGCATCTGTCAGGACATTTAGATGATGGTATGGTAGTGATGGGTATAGGTCTTTATGGTTGACTGAGGATCTGTGGGTAAAGCTTCCTTTCATCACCTCCACAATGCATGGTTGGACCTGCCATATGTACCACCAGAGACAGGATTTTGCATCCATGATGATTGCCAGTCCCAGTTGATCCTCTCTCTCTGAGACAAGCTCCAAAAGTCCCAGCCCCCAGTGAAAACGAAGATGTGACTGCCAGCCATCCTGGCATCTTGATAACCACACAAAAAGTCCACACTGTGTGGTCTTGACATCTGAATTTCAGTGTATGGGCTGCAAACAGAACTTTAATCAACTCTTTAAGGCAACCTTGTTGTAGTATGCCAAAATGACAATTTTTTTTATCATTGTATTTTCCTTCCTATTGTAAATGGAAGCCAATATGATTTTCCCCAACGAGTTCCCGCAGAGACAAGAGGAGGGCTATCACGTTCCCCACTTTCCATTTACAACTGCTGTGCATCCACCCACTGAACTACCGAGCCAAGGAAATGGTCCCCGTAATGGCGGCTTGGCTAGAGTGCTGTCAGGCAGCAGTCCCTAGCCAGCCGTTTCCAGAGCTGCTTGTAATCTCCCATGCCCAGTCTGACAGCCAAAGACAGATGGTTTTTAAGCTGAATGGTTGTGGCAGGAATCTGGGAGCTGGCTTAATCGGCCATCCCCACACCAGGGGACTGCCAAGGCAGGGCCACAGCTTCCAGAGACACTCCCTTTGAATGTCTGTTAGCAAGAGCAGTGCAATCCAGACCTGCCATTCCACACTTATCATTAATTTCTACCTTATTCCAACATAACCGCCTAGAGCATGCCAGAGTAATTGCTTTCGGTTTGATGAAGTAAGAGCAGCTTGATTATACTTTGCTGCTTAAAGCTTCTCGACAATAATCTTGCATGTGGCTCAGTTTGGCTAGTAACGTGGAGCCTCAAGGTGTTTTCTGAAAATAAATGGGTTCATGAGCAAAGGCTGTTGTCTCCAGTGTGTTGTTGTTTTTGAAGTTAGAAATAACCTGTGACATTTCTCCCCTGTAGGGATGGTCCACAGGAGACAGCCAGAAAACTAGGTGTGTTCACTGATGGAGAGCCCAATGACCCACCCAGCAGCACATCCAATCAGATGCTGATACGGTTCCGTAGTAACACCGAGAAGGGCGGGTTGTTTCGGATCAACTATCGAGGTATTTAAATGAGCCTGCTTGATTTGTATTTATTTCAGATAATTACCTTTCTGTTTAATCTGTGTTTGACACCTCTCTTGTCTTTGATGCTCTAAATAAAGCCTACAGACTGCAGTACTGCCTGCCTCCCCCCATCATTCCAAATGCAGAGATCCTAATGGCAAGCAAAGAATTTAAAATAGGTAGGTGGAAATTCTGTCAGAAGAAGACGCATGTATATAGACACATAATCACTGCTGTTTAAACGCTGCTGACTTTCTTACATTCACTGTTGGTCCCTTTGTGACTTGGTAAATTGTAGCATTTGAAAGCATTAATATCACAGTCAAATTACATTCTGGCTTTGACAGTTTACATTGCCTCAGGTTAACTTCACTACACATCCCCTAAGCCAGTGGTACTGAATCCAGACTCACTACAACATACAGTACATTATCCAGGGATTCTTTTTAGGTCCCAGAATAAAAGAATAAATATGACAACATAATCAGAAAGCCAGAAACCCAGTGGGATGTGGGGCCAGTGCTCCTATTCCCATTATCTCACATAGAAGGCGATAGAGATCACATCTTATTTATTTATTTTCATAACTCTAAGACTTATTATTCAGACACAAAGGTACCAACTCTGGCAAAGTGCTTTTTCTTCAGGATCCCTAGTGGGAATGTATTATGATATTTTTCCCACTGTTAACTTTTTCATTCACTGAGACACACAATAGATTTTAATTGCCCCTACGTGCTGTATATCAGATATGCATTCTGACAAAGAGGCAGTGGTTAATGTTTGATTTTTATCAACTTGTATCAGCTTTCCACATTGTTGTCAACATTCCTGATCTGTTATTTAATGCACTACCTTCTTCTCCATTTCTGTGTTCAGGGGACATAGTGCGCTACAGATGTATTCTAGGCTACCAATTAAGTGGAAACAGTATCCTGACCTGTCGATTAGGTACACACCTCGAATTTGAGGGGCCTCCGCCCTCTTGTGATGGTAAGTATTGTGTACGACTTCAAAAGAACACCAAAACTATCTCTGTGTTTTTTGTATTCAGGGTACCTTGGCACCTGAATCTAAATATAGATCACTTCTTTTTTTTGTTTATCGATTTTCCATTTAGTATCTTGTATGTTTTTTTTCCCTCATCTCTGCCTATTTATACACTACTGAAATACTTGTAAGAACTTTCAAATGTATTTAAGTGAAATAACACAGTGTATTATTGAATATTTAATTTATGCTGGTAGGTCAGAGGTTGTCACTATTTGCACTGTATTAGTGTGTGATTTGTTAATGGGCTTGAGAAAAACAGAAATCTAGCTGTTTGAACTTATAAGAATATGACCTCCAGATTAACAAACGTGTTTACAATTATTAATAAATCGTTTACAGATTTTGGGGATCATGGAGTTTGGTATCTTGCACAAGGATACTCCATGCATATGACTGTTGTGCAGTGTATTGAAATGCATCTTAAAAATGTTCCATCATTAACCAGAAAACTTTAGAGAATATCATCAGCTTTACAGGTTTTTTATATAGAAAGTTGTTTTCATGTTTCTTAGGCAGGATTTCGATCACACTACTGCACTGAAACTGCCCTTGTCAAAGTTTTAAACCACCTCAATTTAAATAGAGATAGTGGTTTTGGTTCTGTCAGATCTTAGACCTTTTTTGACCCAGTTGACCATAACATTCAATAAGACAAACTGGAAAATTGTGTTTTAATCTCTGGTCCAGAACTGGTTTGAGTTGTAGTTGAAAGAAAAGGAGTACTTTGCATCAGTTGGTAACTATCTATTCAAATAAAGATGACCTGAGGAGTTCCCCAAGGCTTCATCATGGGCCTCCTACTGGCCTCCAGTTCTGGCTTCCTGTGTGCCAAAGAATAAAAAAAATTTTGAATTTTAAAATGTTGCTGCTGGTGGACAAGGCACTGTATGGTTCTGGTCCAAATATACATCTGATCTGCTAAAGCCAAATGAGCCGCAGATCTCTAAGATTATCTGGGTCAAGTTTGCTTTCCAATCCGTGAGATAAAAGTAAATAAAGATAAAAAAAAAAAATAAAAAAAATGAAAAACATACATCATGACAATTATAGTCTGGGAAAAAAGGGTAATTTCTTTTATTAGTTTTAGTTGGTTTTAATTTTTCTATTTTTCATCCCTTTTATCTTCTTAGTGTGTTTTAATTCTCCTATTTAATGTTTTTTTTCACCTTGCTGTAATGTTTTCAATGTCTTATGTAAAGCACCTAAAGTTGTTTTGTACATGAATAATGCTGTACAAATAAACCTGCCTTCTCTTGCCAACATAAAGAGATCAGGTACTACATTAAATCTACAGAAGTAGCTCTGGTCATCTCATTAAAATGTATTTTTCTTCATTTTCCTCACATTCACATGGATGTTACTGTCAAACACTATTGTTTTATAACTCCATAAACCCCCTAAATGACAATAACACTTCGCCAAAGCTGTTGATGATGGTTGCGGAGAGAAGGCCAACAATTTTAGGCTTGTGGTTTTAACCTTGTGGCTGATTATTGTATTACAAGTCAGATAAACACTGCCATCATCTGCTAAGAGGGGTCCTGTGATTTTATTTTCAGCAGGGTTTTGTCTTTTTCTTTAATTAGAGACTCAAGCATTAGGTTCTTTTTCCCTTTATTTCTGCCTTCCATTGGTGCTCTCTTTGCCTGTAGACATGGAGCAACAACCACACATCATTTTGGTACCCTTTCCATCTCTATGGATGGTACTTGGTTCCCATGAGGCTGAGGGTGGTTGCTGTGTTGTTGTCACGCTAAGATATCATCCTCCCAGAGGATTCCAGTACTCCTCACATACAGCCTCATCTTATTACTGCGTTGTGTGTAACAGGTTTGCTGTAGGCAAAAGACAGGGTGCACGCAGGGGTCCCTCTGTTTCTTTGTACTTCAAAATATTATAACTGCACCTATTTTTTGTTAAAGTGTGCTTCACATTTTAAACATTTTGTGTCTCATCTTATTTATGGATTATGCAGTTAAGGTTGATAAATGCTAGTAATTTAGATTACTAAGTTGTGAGAATATGCAAATGCTCACAGCATGAGGTGAAAAAGGAGAGATAAAAAAATAGATGAAAAGGATGAGGGCAACATAATGGGAGCAGGAGAAATAACATATATAGGCTAGACCTGAATTAAAGTGCTGTACTTGGGACACCCAGTGAGAAGCAAAACAGATGAGACTGAGAAATTCTTTCTTCTGAAGTGATTTAATAGGTGCACAAATCCCTTTGTACATTTTTCCTAAATCTTCCCAGCTAAACCTGTTTTTCTGCACCTGCTTATATGCAAGTGCAAGCATCCTTTTTTTGCTGAGAAACATTTCATACTGAGGACAAACACTTCCTGCATTCACCATCTCCTTTCCTCTTTCTCTTGACTCCCTGTCACTTCACTTTCATACACACAGACTGGGGTGATAAAGAGGCCAGATAACAAAAGCTAAAGAAGAGGAGGGGTTGAGTGAGAGTTTCCGATTGTGAAGGAAGAGAACTAGAATGGATAGGAAGAGAGGATGCTTAAAAAATATGCAGAAGGAAAGCAGTTTGAGTGAACTTTGAGTAAGCAGGACTCGGAGAGGCAAATGCTAAATTTGTCTCAAAGACTTAATCACAGCTAAATTAGCTGACGAGTGGCGAGTAGGTGAAACTAGGGCTACAGTTTAGAAGCAAGATGAGAACGAGAGACTGGGAGGCACTTAGTTGTAGAGCAGCAAAGAGACACAGCTCATTGAAATTCAGGGGACATGTTGGCTGCAGCAACACCTATCAAATCACCACTTCTAGCTCTGACAGGCATAACCCTTCCTGCCCATCTAGGGGCCTCTGCTGCCACACACAAACAAACTCAATCCCAAACATCACACACTCATGTATACACTGTATATGCATCTGCACTTGTCTAGCTTGTGTCTGGACTGAACCCCAGTGCATGTTGTCATTCTGTGACTGTCGTCCAGACAGCAGCACTGAAACCAGAGCCGGTTCTGCAGTGCTGCTTCTGTGCCGGTATTTCCCTCATCCTCTGCATTCGCTCCCTCCTTTCTACTGACTCACTAGCATCAGACATCTGTTGTTGCATAACACATGTACCCATTGTTTCGCATTCTCCTTTTTCTTGTCATTGTCTGTAGCTGGTTCAAAACACAGTGCTGCAGATTCTCACATGCAAAGACAGATCTGTGTGTTGATGGAAACTTTTTGACTTTTTTTCTTTCCCCCAAAAATGGTTTACAGGCAGAGAAACAAGTCACCAATATAACTCAAGTATGAACAGACACGCACTTATTCTTGCTTTTTATGTTTAATCTAGTCAGTAGCGGGTCATTCAGATGTGTTTGGTCTCTCTTTCACTTCCTGCCATTTGAGCAACCAATTGGTTATTTTAATATTCGATTAGTTTTTATTTGATTATACAGACTCATGTTGGACTCAATGCATTTAACCACATTTGCCGGGAATCATGCACACACATACACAGCAGAAGCTTCAGTACAAAGTGTTGCTTCAGTCTGTTTAAGAAAACACAATGAGTGCAGATGATCCAAAATCCCTGAGCTTATCCCACCAAAGAAATTTCTGGCTAAAACCTGCTTAATCACCCATCACGGTAGTTTCCGAGCTACCCGTGGCTTTCTTCATCCCCATGCCTTATTGTCTGTCCCTTCGTTCTTGTATAGATTTTTTTTTTCTTCTCTTACCCTGCTACCTTGTTTTAGTCTTTCTCCAGAATGGATTACAGCTTGCCCCCCTTTTCACATTTTAATTGTCATACTTGACTTCTCAGAGTTGTAATGTCTTGATCCTGACAAATGCTTATATTGTCACCCATCCCTTTCAATCAGCTCATTATCACCCTCTCAGCTCTTGGTAATTAAATACTAACATGCGTAAAGGCATTTCAACACAGCAGTGCATTAATATGCAACCATATTTGCACATGGGTAGCACAAATATGTGTGTATAAATGCAGATTTGTGAACATCAGTGCTTGTTAGCACAAATACCCTCCACTAAAAAGTATTTATTGTTAAGCTGTTGAGTACTATGAAGAGTTTACACACAAAAATAAGCAAGAATTTGTTGATTCCCTGCAGCTAGATTTCCCTTTCACCTGATTAAAGTGAATTGTCTTTAGAGATCTACTGTCTTATTTTGATCCCATATTATTTCTTGACTCTGTCCCTAAAAGAGTAATTACTTTGATTCTAAATAAATTGGTTTGATAATAAGTGCCCCTGCTTGTGCGTTCATCATCTCAAAGACATGCTGAAAGTAATTCTGAATACAGGTTGAAGCTCTTCGAAAGGTCACTGACAACACACCTCAGCCAAGTGATCGTTTAATGAACTTGACTCTTAAATTTTATCTGTTACTTCCAGGTGCAATAAGCTTTACTGTCATTGATGGATTTAAACCTTTTGTCTCAGACCCTAGAGGTGTTTGGACTGTAAATGATGTCACAGACCCGTTTAATCTCTTTGGGATTAAAGTTTACATGCAAACACTTTCTTACTTGGGTAAAACCTATTGTCTGATCTGTGCTGACATTTATAAATATTTGTGGGTATATATATATAAATAAGGGCTGTCAAACATAACGCGGAAATAAATGCATGTATTATGTAACTTCTGGTGGTTTTATGACATATATTATCGCCATGTGATTATGTGTAGATGGTTGGTGACATGATGCTTGATGAATTCTCCATTATGATCTAGAACATGGTAGAGATGATGCAGAACAATGTATAGAATTACATAACATGCTGCATTTACTGACCCTTGAACATTTGATGTTTTTCCAAGGGAAGATCACTTAAAACTAAATATTTGTAAGCATGGGCTTGCAGTAAAAACAGAAAAATGTCAGCATGTTTTAGTCATGTTATTAACTTAGTTTACTGGTGAGCAACCTGAAAGTGTCTATGCAAACAGTAGCTGGGTCCCCCAACATGGTTGACAAAGCCGCAGTGACGTTGCAGGAGCATTTTCTATACAAATGCAGGCGCTCACTCGTGCACAAAAAAACACCTGCTGCTCATAAAGGAGTTGCTACTTGAAATTGATGCAGTGTTCAGTATTTTTACACTGTAACAAAGGACTCTGCATGCTATAGCAGATTAAGAGCTTGGCTTCACAACGTTGCAACAAAAGCTCAAAAGAAAAGGGCACCATGTCATGATTAATAATTCAGACACTACTGGCACCTCATTGAGGCATCATTGTGTCCTACAAAATGATGTCCTAAAAGAATCCCAATGATGGGAGAAAACAAGATGAGCAGATGGATGTGATGCATCCATTCACCACAGCAACAGGTTTTCAAGGCAATTTTAAATTACTTGCTAAGGCCTGGTCTGCTGCTGGTTTATAAAGCTCTGAATGGTTTAGGACCAAAATACATCAGTGACCTCTTGACCCAGTATGATCCTA
>JBAMHW010000019.1:9302965-9329705 GCA_037177495.1 Rhadinocentrus ornatus
TCTATTCTATTCTATTCTATTCTATTCTATTCTATTCTATTCTATTCTATTCTATTCTATTCTATTCTATTCTATTAGTAAGCCTCCAAAATGAAAAAACTAGAACAGATTTTGCCATGAAGTCTACAACCAGTTCTGTGACATTCTTTGGATAAGAACAAAAAATTTGCCCTGTACCTAATGATATGAAGAAACAAGTATGGAAAAGGCTTGAAAATGCTCATAATCCAAAGCATAAGGCATCACCTTTAAGATGGAAAGGACCTATGCCATAGCTGTAAAACTAAAGCTATCCTATTTACATATGGAAACCCTCCAATAAGATCTGGCTTGTACCTTTAAGATATTCATAAAAAATATGTAACATGAAACTTTTGCAAATATATGTAAAACTAGTTCAGGCTACTGGATCTTGATGTATATATAATAACATTGTAGTTTCACAAACAGATGATACAAGTTATTTTTGAAAAATTCAAGCATATTTAAATAGTCGACTCACTAATCGGGTGTTGTTTTGCTTTCCAGCCGTTACCTGCCATGACATCGGCCACTCTGCAGTGGAACATGGGAGATGGAGACTAATTTATGGCACTCAGAACCAATATGATGCTATAATGATGCTCATATGTGACCCAGGATATTACTACAGGGGTCAGAGGATCATTCGCTGCCAGACAAACGGCACGTGGAACTACCCAGACCCTCGCCCAGTCTGTGACAGTAAGTGGGATTGGTTTTCTCTCTGTTACGTGATACTAAGGCAGCTGCCTCATTAGTCAGAAATGTTGGCAAACCTCTGTCTAATTTTCAGATGTTGCTCATCTAATGGTAATAAAGTTTAACCATTTCATCATATTTGTTAAATTTGAGAATATAATTTTTTGTTTTCTCATTTTAGTCATTTCCTGCGGGGACCTCGGGACTCCTCCAAATGGTAACAAGATTGGAACACTTACTGTGTATGGAGCCACGGCCATTTTCTCCTGCAACACAGGATATACTTTGGTGGGCTCTCGGGTGCGGGAGTGCATGTCTAATGGGCTTTGGAGTGGATCACAAGTCCAGTGTCTAGGTAGAAAAACCTCAGAACATAAATGGGATTAAAACTTTATGAACTTAAGTCCTGTTTGTTTCTTAACACACAGTCAAAACATTTGAATCTTCTTCCTCACACAGCTGGCCACTGTGGCACTCCAGAGCCTATAGTGAATGGACAAATTAATGGAGAGAATTATAACTATCGAGGCAGCGTTGTGTACCAGTGTAACCCGGGATTTCGTCTCATTGGAGTGTCAGTGCGAATCTGTGAACAGGATCACCGCTGGTCAGGACGTACTCCTGTCTGTGTTCGTAAGTGCTCTCAGAAAGCAAGTCAGGAGTAAAATTGTAAGTGGAATTATTAGTTGTTGAAGGCATAGATGCTCCAGTAACTAGTTATTTTAGATAAAACACAATACACCATTTAAATGTTTGAAGATATGAGAAAGGCTTCAAAGATTGAAATTACTCTTTATTTAAATGGCAGTGTTTCTGTAAGCATCATTAATTCAACAAAGTACTCTATAAATGTGTAATCGTGACATTCTTTTAACTATGAATCTCTCAGCCATCACATGCGGCCACCCGGGCAACCCGACTTTTGGTGTGACCCAGGGAACCCAGTTCAACCTGAACGATGTTGTGCGTTTTGTCTGCAATACGGGATATGTTCTGCAGGGGGCCGTTAAGTCGATGTGCCAGGCCAACGGGCAGTGGAGCAAAGCCCTCCCCAAGTGTAAAAGTAAGTATTAAGAGACATACAGAAAGAGAGAGAGAAATAATACCATGCTATGAAAAGGGCTTCTTTCAAATCTTATTCAAAAATTGGAGACATTACCAAATATTGAGTTATCTTTTCAGAGTTGTCTGTGGGGGTATGATCATGTTGTGATTTCTCATTCTTTTGTGTGTGGCTGATAAATGATTTACTATATTTTGCAAGGTCACTTCTATTGTGCCTACAGGTGTTCCTAATTACAAAAGAGTGTGGATGAAGCACAGAGTCACCCAAGGAGAAGGACTTTTTCTGACTCATATTGGGGGAGAAATTGAAATGAAAACCCGAAGAGGAACCCGGTTTATTTAATTACCACAGAATTAAATCTAATGGTCTCTGGAAGCTCCAGACAATATTTACGTGTGATGTTATTTCCTCTCAACCTAACTACCTCTGTTGTACCCTTAGGCTTACCTGCATCAGGGAAACAAAGTTAGCTAACATCAATGCAGAGACAGCCAAAGACAATCACAGGATCCTTAAGGTTGAATGAAAGGCAGTAGGCCTGTGGAGACGTGCATTCTGGGTTTTGCTCAGAATGAGAAGTACTCTGCTTTGAATGAGTGAGGCAAAGACATTTAATTTGACAGTGTTTTTGTAACAAGCGATGTATCGCAGCAGTCATGTCTGTGTCTAAGTGGCTTCAGACTAAAGGCTTTATGACAGGCACAGAAAGGGGTGCCTCGCAAGGATGGGCTCTGAATGTGACAAGGCAGAGACAGAGCCAGCAACTCATTGACTTATGAATTTGTTTTAAATGAGGAAGGAAAGAATTTTTTATTTTTTCTCTCTCATACATTTGTGAAGAGATGGAGAAGTTACAAGTCCCACATGCATCCTTCTTCAGTTATTAAAAAAAGAGTACATTTGGCTGCTGCATGCATAAGCAGGCAAGATTTTTTTCCCAGACGTACGCCTTAAATCTCCCCGCTCTAGGAGTGACATCATATTAGCATTGGCCTTGTTTCGACTCTCGGATGCATTTTTTGTGAAGACTGCTTGCACTTGTCTGCATGTGGATGAGCATCGGTTTTGATGGCCATTAGCCTCACTGTTGATGTGAAGACATAAGTAGTTTAGAGGACTTTTTGTCAATCAGATTTATGACATTAATTACAGCTATTGTGACACATTTAGTTCTCCTTAAGTGGGAAAACTGTGTTGTGATGACATCCACTTCATCCATCTTATCTTTTCTCAACTAAACCTGTACATTGGCTTTACTTTAATAGGAGACAGGAAAAGGAATATATGCAGAAAGCAAGAAAGGAGTCAGTCAGACAGAGGTAATGATCTTGTGAGTCCAGATTTTAACTATAAAGTCTGAAGGTTTCATCAGTAATGCAGGAAATATGAGAACACTGCCAGCACAGCCAGCCTTCTGTCCCTCTCTAATCACCAATTTCAGTTGCAGAAATATGAGCCTCTGGACAAATCTTGTGTGTTTACTTATTGTTTAGTGATGGAAGGTAAAAGAAGCAGTTCAGGAGAAAAAAACAAAAGCCCTCTGATCCAGCACTTTACTCGGCAGGACGCCAACAGGAGAGGGCGACAGGTTGCCCACTTCTGAGTTGAACAGAAATGAATAGCTTCAGCCCCTCTTCCCTTCTTCCCTTTATTCTTCATGTTTCTATCATCCTTTTGCTTCCTTTCCGTCTTCACACAAGGCCACACAGGAATTTACCAGGCGGTCAGTCATTTTCTGTGACTGTTGGAATCCTTTTGAGCCTGTGTTGCCTCAACATAGATGTTAAAAGCTGAATTCTAAGCTTGGAAGGTCTCTTGCTGATGCAGCTCCATTGCTCCAAATAGGCTTTGTACTGTTATTATGCAGTAAGTTGTGAATGATGGCACCACAGGTCAGTGCTCTACTGGAAGAAATGCATTATAATAGGTATTTGGGGGGTGTTTTAGTATTGCTTGCCAGCTTTGGAGCCTAGAAATGAGCAAGCTTTTAGGCACATTAGCATACAGTGGGTTCATTTTGGCTGGAGCAAAGAATACTTTCATTAGGATGAGACTGGCAAGGCAGACCGAGGCATAATGACTACGTGGGCACTTACAGACAGTATTTTAGAAGCCATTAGCTCTTTGGCATCATTGCATACATACAGTTGTGGTTAACAGTAAAGGCTCGACAGCAATTCTGACTTTGTTGATTTTGCTGAGGCCATTGTTTGTGTCATGTATTTGAGATAGACAAGATGGATTGGTGTTGATAGCAGACTTTGGCTGACATATGGTTAGAATCCTGATATATTCTCCACAATCAGTGTCTTATCCTCACAGATAGTGAATCCTCCCCCTTCATCCTTACTCATTTCACATTCTCGCCCTTTCCCTAACTCTCTCCATCTGTTGCTAAACTGACATGGTGCCCCTTTTTTTCGGTGAGCTCTCCATCCATCAGCATCTCTGCACCACAACAGCCAGCAGGAGACTGCCTCTAATGAAGCAAATGTTTATTTCCTGTGCGTGCCTCCTACCTCATTTGGATTTGGGTGACTAGATGGATGCTGGATAAGTTTGGGGGGGTCCTTTAATCTTCCGAGGTTACAATATGCTGCTTTTCTCTCTGTCTCCTTTCCTCTCCTGCATTCGTCTCTGCAGTTGTGAACTGCACAGAGCCAGGCCATGTAGAGAACAGCATCAGGCAGGTACTGCCCAGCGGGCCGCATCGCTACAGTTTCCAGACTACTGTGTCATATCGCTGTAACTCGGGCTATTACCTGCTGGGTACCAGCTCTATCTCCTGCCAAGGGGATGGCACCTGGGACCGTTCCCTACCCAACTGCCTGTGTAAGTAACCTTTCTGGTTGTTTTTAAGTAATGCTTCTTCTATACTCTGTTGTGAATTTATAACAAAAAACAGGAAATAATCACATTTTAAGAAGCTAATAAACATTGACTGTTGTCATTTAGAGGGATAAATATTATACATGAAATATATTTAAGATTTCTTTTCTCCTATTGGACAGTGGTTCTCTGTGATCGACCCAGCGTGCCTCCATACGCCCAGATCTCAGGTGACCGTAAAACAGTGGGCTCAGTCATTCGCTACAGCTGCATGGGCCAGCGTACCATCATCGGCAACACCACACGAATGTGCCAGCTGGATGGGCAGTGGAGCAGCTCGCCACCACACTGCTCTGGTATGGAAAACTACACCCAGATTGGCTGGTCACCCAGAGTGATGGTTTCAAACACTTGACCAAAAAATATTCTCAGAGACCAAATACCTATTAGATATTCAACATATTCTTAAATAAAACATAGTGTTCCAATGTTACTTAAATACTGAATTATATTCTTATAATTTTCTCACATTTCTGCCTTTAATACTAAATTGATTCAGATGTAATAGCACCTCCCAGTCATACTAATGCCCTCGTTACGCCAGGCCAGCAAATAAAGATTTTGGGTGGCAGCTGTTAGCGGGTAATCAGCAAAGTAGGTGGGCCAAAGATTGAGTTGCCGGTTTGCTCTACGGGCATCAAGGGCAAAGACTGTCCTCCATAAAACTGTTTTAATCTGCTGACATTAGGCTGAGAAACATCAACACACATACCTTAGCTGGGTTATGAAGCAGTATAAAGACATTGCCCACTCCCCACACCACCCATACTCCTTTTCATCTAACAGCAATTTGCTTCAGAGCACAAATGATATTTAGACAAGCAAAAGACTGTGGGGATGCCCATATGTGCAAATGCATAACAGAAAAACACACAGTGGCAGAGATGCAAAAAGCTAAGACACACAGTAAAGCAAGCTGTCTGACAATAAAGTAACTCAGGGACAGTTTAATGCCATAATTCATGACATTCACCTATATCCTGTGGATTGCTAGTGTTCTCTGTGCAGGCAGTAAACTCAACCTTTTTATAAAGATTTGGCTGACTTTCTTCGCTATGCGCCTATTAAAGTTATGTTGACCATCGCCTTGTAAAATCAGCAGCCAGGGCACTGCATAAAGCCTTAAATGTCGTATGGTTGTTTTCATTTGAGGATGTTGAATTATTGAAGAAAGCTGTAATGCTTATGTTAGGGCAATGAAATGAAAAAGCCACATCGTATTGTATATTTTCAGCAAGATAAATGAAATAAAATAGAATGAGTTTTAGAAACGAGATCCTCCTTAGGGAAAAAGAAAACTGTAAGGAACAGCAGTACATATTTCTGTTCAGATTACACAATTACTGTACTCACATGCAATGAAAACTTCCCTTGTGCACAGTAAAGTTTCTGATGCATGTTCATATTCAAAATTGTGACATTCACAAGTAGATGAATGTTTTTGTTTTGTTCTTTCAGGTGAATCTAGTGGGCTTTGTGGAGATCCAGGTGTTCCTGTGCATGGTATCCGTCTGGGAGAAGAGTTTACAGTGGGCAGTGTTGTCCGCTTTAGCTGTGAACCTGGCTATGTACTGAAAGGTTCTCCAGAGAGAACTTGTCTGGCCAATGGGACCTGGTTGGGCACACAACCTGAGTGCCATGGTAAGCAATATGTTTTTACTCTATGTTAAACTGTGACATTTGCCTCAATGTTCAGGAGACACTTGAGTTCTACGTCTCTCATGTGCCTCTGATCTTTTGTTCAGCACTCTGAATGTCAAAGATTTATTTATTTATTTTCTGCATATTCAGTGACTATTCAGGGCATGTCAAGCTAAAGACCCAATCTCAGACACAGAAGGTGACAGACATACCCAATGTTGGGATTCTTTCCTGAAAAGCCAAGAAAAAGCCAAAAAGCTTTAAACTTGCTTTTCCATTTATTTTAGTCTCTGACTCTGACTTCATTCTACAGACATTTGGAAACAAAGATTATTTTTAGAGAAGCAGGATATTAATAACCCAAATAATGCCAGATAATGGCCACAATACAGATACAGAGATAGTAGAGTTGGTTGTTCATCAACCACAGAGCTGATAGTTCAGTCTCTTCCTGCCAACATTAGTGAACTGCAACCTGCTGTGGAAGGCAGCTCGACTAATGAACCCTCCCAGTTTGAGGAAAAGACCTGTTGCATTTGTTACGTGTTTTTACATTTGTTAAGCAAAAGATCACTAAACATGTCATCCACTTAACATTGTAAATGCTTCAATTTTTGTTATAGACATCTGAGAATTTTTTTTTAATATGATTAATGCTGCTAATTAATTTGTGTGAACAGCCCAAGAACCTTCATTTTCTAAGATAAGATAAACATATTAAGCACAACATCAACAATATAATGCATTTCTGCTTGTTGCTGTGGTCTAACATCTTGAATGCAGTAAAGGTAAATTGCATTGATACTATTTAAAAAGACATTTTAAAATTTATTTAGGAGCATTTATTTTATTTAACTTCTACTTTTGTTTTAATTTTCATTAAACTGTTTTAATTCACATGTGCTGCTGATCCTTAATAAAAGTGCATTTGGCACTGGAGGCAGTCTCTTCGGTTACTTGACAAAAAAAAATTATGTTTATATTAATAATATAAATTTATATTGCATGTTGTAATTCAGGTAAAAAATATTGAGATATGAAATTTGGTTCATATCACCCAGTCCTAAACTTTAGGTTGTTGCAATATCAATTAACGGATGCTTGCCACAGTGTGCTTGTAGCTCCTCTATACATTCAGTATATTTGTGTATGCATGGGTGTGTGTTTGTTTTTTGGCAATTTTTCTGTTTAAATTGGAATTCATATTAAGTTTATGATTAGTAAAGTCCTTCAGAATCTTTTTTTTTTTTTTTATCGAGCCATTGAGCTTTTTTTGCCCACTTGGTAGCTCTGTTTGTATCTCCTATTCTCACCCTCTTCTATCTGCTCATGTTGACATGAACCTTTTCTTCAACCATTATACTGTTTGTTACTTCAAGATGCATTCTCCTGTGTCCTCTTAAACACCATCCACACACCTACAGAGCATCCTTGCCCCTCTCCTCACAACCCATTTTTCCCTGTGTGTGGCATGCCCACATGCTGAGGTTGTCCACCTGTTCTCAGTTGGCACAGACTTCAAGGGCCAGGCTACATCTGGTCATTACGGGAGGGCAATGCCCCCGGGGCTCTGAGGGCCTGGGGCAAGCTGGAGACTGTAATGAACAGAACCATCGCTGGCGGGTGGACAGACACCAAGGGATTTTCTGAGCAAAGCATGTGTCCATCAAAGCAGAGTTACTTATGAACAAGGACACAGTGGACCATGAGGGTGGTGGTGGTGATGGGCGTATGAAGACTAAAACAAATGAGAAAATGTGATTTTAAACATTTTGTGTTTAAGTAGACCAATCTACAATAATTCACTTTTAACATTACCTGTTTGGACACATACATACTAAAAACAAGGATAAATGGCATTTATTGTTGGTAATTTGCCTTCCACTGACCACTAGATGTTATAAGAGTATTGGCATATTTTGACATGTAGGTTTCAGGCTTTTTGGTTAAGTGAAGAGAAGATTATGTGAAAAAATGTGTGAAATCTGATAAATGTAAGCATGAAAACATTTTTTTATCAAGAATGAAGGCTTTTGTGTTTTAGCTTTCAAGAAATATAAAATAAAAATGAACGTTTATAAAGAATGTCTCCAGCAGAGTCCTGCAAACAGAAACACCTTTCCATACCTCTGAAGATGTGGGATTTATCCAGTGATTGAAACTCTCTCTAACCCTGTCTGCTGCCATTTCTTTTTCTTTGTTTTCAGTGATTTCCTGTGGAAATCCAGGAACTCCACGAAATGCCCAGATCCTCATTCACGATGGCCTGACTTTCTCCAGATCCATCACTTACAGCTGCAGGGAGGGCTACTACTCCACCGGACTGCTCACCAGACACTGCACTGTGAACGGGACCTGGACAGGCAACATGCCAGAGTGCTCCGGTAATTAACATCTCTTTTTCATTCATACTTTTAAGCAGTGTAATGCTCCAGCTTCTTGCCTGAGCTGTGTCCCTGAAGGTTTTGTTTTTCAACGTTTAGATGGAAACTAATCTAATATTTTGCAAATGGAGAAAAATATGTAAAACGATTGAAATGAATGCAGATAATCTCAAAAATATGCTGCATTTTTTATATTACACAATGCATGCAAAGTCAAATGGAGGTCATGTTTGATTGCATTAAATGGTGACTGTGTCATGTGGCTCTCTGGCTGAGTTTGAAGAAATGGTTTCAAGTCATTGTCCATCTAAAGGGCACAGGCCTGACAGCCCTTTGTCATGTGACACAAAAGGCACACAGCTGCTGTACAAAGCCAGAAGACCTGAGCAAATAGAGGTCAGTCAGTTTCCCCTCAGTTAAAAGTATAAAACCTTAAACGGTATATTTATGGATTTCAGAGCTCAGTCATCCACAGGACTGAAAGAGGAAACGTTGCACCTCTTTGACAGATCACCTTCTGCAAGAGAGACACGTGGAAACTTAGAATGATTTGATATTTTCTGGGTTTTTCTGTTAGTTTCTCTCTCTCTCATTCTCTTGTTTGAGTCTGTTTAAGACATTTAAATTAAACCATGGAAACGTAATGATTTGTACTTTAATTAAAAATAACTTTTCTGGAAAAAGATTAATATTAGACGAGAAACATCCAGTCAGCTGACATTTGCACTTGTAATAGTGGACTGTTTTACAAGCGATGATCTAAAAATGCTGTGATGTAAAGACCGAGCTTTTCTAAAACATTCAACAATTTTGGTTTTGTTACTGGGAAGACAATCCTAGAAAGTCATTGTGATTCCAATAGCATGATCTTACCAGCCTGATGGGAAATGTAAGTACTTGCTCAGTGAAGGGAAGACACAGCACTTAGAGGCCTACTTTCCTCACCCTGCTTGGAGTTGTGCTTGAACATGCTGCATATACACATTTAACAATGCTTTATTGTCCCAAGGCAACTTCGCTTTAGTTGTTGTGTGTGCTGGATTTTCTTTCGCAGCCATTCACAGTTAAGTTGAGCTGCAGTGCAGCTGAGTCATGTGGTGTGTTACCCAATCACACAGTTTTCCCTGCAGGATGTACAGTAAAAGTAGAGACAGTGAGAAATGTGGTTCTTTTTGGAGCTTTGTGGGACAACTGCAGAGGGATTGTCATCATAAGACCAAGTGTCTTTGCTTCCTTAAAGCACTACAGGAAACAGAGAACAATGACACATAGAAACTTTTAAGTCAAAGCATTATAGTCTGTCCATTACAAAGTGAGTACATTTAAGCAAACACATTTAAAAGATTTTCCATAAAAACAAATGAAACAGTGATTCTTCATGAAGATCAGCTATGTTACATTATTTGATTACGTTTGTGAGGTGAACTGCTCTTTAAATGAGTCCTTTCTCCATTGAAATGTGTTTACTGTAAATCTTTTATCCCGTTTTGTGACTGCAGTGATAAACTGTGGTGATCCCGGAGTGCCAGCCAACGGGGTGAGATCTGGAAACGACTTCACCTACAACCACACGATCAGTTTTCAGTGTTCTCCTGGGTTTAACATGGATGCTGACAGGGCGTCCTCACTCATCTGCACCAAGGATCGCACCTGGAATGGCACCCGACCACTCTGTAAAGGTATAATTGTGCTGAGGGGTGCTGAAGGGTTAAATAATTATTTCCATTTAATTTCTGACACAGTTCTGCGTTTGTGCCATAGACTGGAACATTTGACCTCGTCTAATACATCATGTCTCTCTGCTGCCTTGTAGCAATTGTTTGTGGTCCACCACCCACTATTCCTAATGGACAAGTTGTTGGTACAGACTTTACCTGGGGCTCGAGTATAAGCTACTCCTGCAACCAAGGCTACCAGCTGTCCCTTCCCACTGTGTTAACGTGCCAGGGCAACGGTAACTGGAGCGGAGAGAAACCACAGTGCTTCCGTAAGTGGCATCAAGCCAAAATGCCCAATTACATTACACATAATGATTTGTCTCTGACATTATTTTACCCAAGTATGTACAATGTATATATTCTCTGTGGGATGATTCGTACCCACTGAAGAATCCAATTAAAACCCAACATGTGTTGTGGGTCACCTCATGTTATATCGTTCTCTTTTTCTTCCTCCGTCCTCCTTCCTCTTTGCCTCTTTCCAGCTGTGTTCTGTGGAGATCCAGGTATTCCAGCTCAGGGGAGAAGAGAGGACCGAGGTTTTACCTATCTCTCGTCTGTCTCCTTCTCCTGCAACCTTCCTCTCATCCTGGTTGGCTCGGCCAGGAGATATTGCCAGTATGATGGCACCTGGAGTGGTACACAACCTTCGTGCATTGGTAAGCTGCTAGTTTACTGCTCCATTTATAGTCTGCTGTATCACATAGTTTAATGAAGTGGTAACTGTGTTGTAGTAGTCAGAATCAGTCACGTGGATAGATGAAATAAAAATAGAACATTTTAAATGTACAACACTAGTGTCTGTGTGAGAGAAGCTTACCACGTTGGATCAATGTTGGACTCTGCTCTTTCTAGTCATGATTACAATTTGCAGCCGAGATTTAAAGCATACAAAAACCCATTTGACCTAGCCAACTTATATTGATTTTCATTTTCACTTTTGACTTGTGTAATTGATCAAAGCCGTTTCTGGGTGAACATGGGCTCTGTCTTTCTCCATCACATGAAACGAACATGGAAATGCCTTTCAATGATACAAAACCCAGCGCCCATTTCCAATACCATCAATTCTCATCCTGTTTATTTCAACATGTTTATTTCATTAAAACAAATATTGTGTGGCCCACGTTTGATCATGTGGGCACTCACAAATTTACCCACAACTTGAAAGCACTTGAAATTTGATTCTGTTACTATTTGCTACCTGCATGCACTGTAGGCAGTGCTTGCAAAGTGCAACTGGCCCAGTACCAGTTATCATCAAGGTACTCTAGAATTTTGCCATAACAAATGTCAATCCCTGTGCTGCCATAGAAATCCCAAAAGCACAATTTAACCTGGAAGAATAATCCCATTTAAGGTGCATAAGGTATAAATGTTTGCAGCCCACACAAACACTCATGCATGTCCTACTAACTCATCAGACACAAATGGAAGATAAAATATATTTTTCTTCCCCTGGGATTGTTTTGGTATTTGAATCCTAATGAAATATGCACATGTTAAATCCTTGGACTCAGTTACAGATTATGTAAACATAAATTATGATGCATTATTTGTCACCAACTTTGTTTAACCACACTTGATAAAAACTTGATATTACATGAGATTTAATCTATTGAACATTAAATATGTTGAATATTTGAAAGTGTAACCACTGCTTACACCATTGTACCGAGACCAATGTCCTAAGTAAGTAGGACTAAAAACATGAGCTTATTGCTCAGTTTTACACTTTTACTGACTCATAAAACCCCAGTAAATGACAATTTCCACTCATTCTTTACCTTTACTCTGAAGTTATATACCATGAAGCTTCAGATGTTGGTTTTACAAGTGCCTAGTTAGTGTGGTCATTTGGAGGAAACACAAGAAAATACAGTACATCAGTTTTAAGAGCAAAAGCCTAAAATATTTAATCACTGCATTTTTTTGAGAAAAGATGGATAGAAGCATATTCTTGCTGAACAGCTGAAAAGTAGCAGGATTTGCAGATTGATGAGGGAAAATATATTTTCTAATCTGCTCTGAGCACAGAAACAGAGACTTTAGAAAACACAGTTAAAAACCACTCTATGGTTTGGCTAATAATGTTTGTATGCATTGTTACACATATGCTTATTTGTTGTGCATATCTGTTATGTGTGTGTGGTTATTGCCATGGATTTGAGTCCAGTGGTCTTGCATGTTATGTATAAATGATGTAAGATGTACATTTTAGATGTTGTAGGCACTAGATGTAAAGCAATGTTTTTGAAAAATACTTATTGTGAGCGTATTGCCTTTAGAACAGTACTAATCCTCCTGGGAGCACTTCTGCAGAGGTTTTAAAGTACTTGCTAGACTTGTTAAGCATTTTAGGAAATGCAGGGAGCTCGGAGCTCAGTGAAGGGGCAAAGCACACTGCTGCTGCAGGACTTGTTTTTCTTGTCACTCAGTAATGATAATATGTTTGGGTCACTTTCATGCTGAAAATGTTTATCTATTAACAAATAAGACATTCTGATGGTACTTTTCAACGGAAAAGAATGCAAAATTCAAACTTGTCTAAAACTAGCTTTAATTGGAGGATAGTATCGAAGACATCTGTGTTTGTGTGTGTTTGTTTCAGATCCCAGCCACACGACCTGTGGAGATCCTGGCATTCCTCTTTTTGGAAATCAAAACAACAGCCAAGGCTACCAGGTGTGAAAATGTTTGTCTCATGGGAAATTGAGTTCATAAATTGAACAAAAGTCCAATTTAATCTCAAAAGGGCATTTTTCTTTTTCATCTATAGTGCAACATGTATTTCCCTTATTTGCTAGTGTAGCCTTTTTTTACCCACATGGACTACAAGGTTGAATCAATGATATCTGCAGTACTGAGAATATAAGAAAGTTCAGCACTTTTCAAGATGCCAAACAGCACTTTAGCAACGTTTTCTTTGTACGGAATCCTTAATTTCATGACTTGTATGTTTATGACATGTTTAGTGTAAATATTATGTGTTACCAGTAACAGTGATGAGTGAAAATGTTGCTGATGAGTGATTATTTTTCCCCTCAATAAAAAATAAACACTTGAAAGTATGAACCATTTTTAATGATGATTTGATGAATAAAAGAGGAAATAATACAGCATTTAATCTGCTCAGATTTGACTGTGAAACGATGAGAATTTTGGTTTTTCGGCTGTATAACTGACACAATCATATTTGGTTTTATTAAATATACTAATATATTTATTAATAATAATAATAATAATAATTATAATAATAATATACTTATACTTAATATATATTAAGGTTTTTATGAAACCCTATCAACCTTTCTTGCTCAACAAAGTTTTACTAATAATGATGGTACACTTACAGCTTTAATGGACAACAAAGATTGCATATTTTATATTTTGGAAAAACCAACCATCAAACCCCAAAGAAAAAACACTGAACTGTCTTTTTATTGCATAAAACATGCTCATCTTTTTGTGCAGTAGCAGTTACCAGTCCTCATCACCATGTGTGTTCTGTTACAGATCAGCAGCACTGTGTTCTTCAGCTGCAGAAAGGGCTACTTACTGCAGGGCTCCATTTCACGCACCTGTCTGCCCAACCTCACCTGGAGCGGGTTTCAACCTGAATGCATTGGTAAAAATTATTGCTTTGCCTCTTTTTCCTGCACCATATAAATCTGTTTCTCCTCTCATGCCAATTCCTCCTCATTTAGTCTTCTATTCTTGTCCTTTTGGTTGCTTGAATACCTCTCCCTCTCTCTCCAGCCCACCACTGCAGCCAGCCAGAGCTGCCAGCCCAGTCTGACGTGAGAGCCATTGAACTGCCGTCCCTTGGATACACACTGATCTATACGTGTCAGCCTGGCTTCTACTTGGCTGGAGGATCAGAGCACAGGACCTGTAGGTCTGATGGTAGCTGGTCTGGGAAACAACCACTATGTGCAGGTAAAAGCATGGTTGCAATACATAAAAAAGATAATAAGAATAAATGTGAAAAAATAGATACTCACACACCCCTAGCTTTGACAAAAATATCTTTTACATGGCTAGCTCCAACTGGGCTCATATAGATATGCAGTAGCCTTTTTCTAAAAGCAATAAAGATTAAACTTTCTTTTTAACATTTTAGATATAAAATTGTTTTATATGTATTTAAAAGGCAAAAAAAGGACAGCTAAGTTAGAGCCTCCTAATGGCTTCCATCAAATTTTCTGTTTTCTATTAGCTTTTTAGATATATTGTTTGTTCATAGACATGATTATGTTTACACTTTCTGAAAACAAATGTTTACAGAAAGAGCATGTTGCCATCTTAACAAAAGTAATCCCAATTTGTACCAAAATGTAAGTAGTATTAAAAATCAAATTAGCACTTTTTGAGACATTTAGCTGAAAATCTGATAAAGAGGAGTGATTACCCATCTCTGCCTCAGCTATTGCCTTAACAGAACCAGTATTGTGGACCAAAGGATTTTAAACAGAGCTTTTGCATCAATAAGCACAGGTATATTTAGAGGAAAAAAAAAGGGGGGCACACTGTTTTATCACAAAGCTGGATCAATCAGGCGATGGGGACTGTGGGAATTGCAGGGACATTTGAGTACTAGGAACAAATTCTGGAATCAACCATTAAGGGAAAAAAAGAAAGATACAGCATGATCAATAAAAGCATAACAATCCCTCCCCTTAACAAAAACTGAAAGAGTTGTAGTAGCTGTACAAGCAATAAGAAACTATAGAACTCCCCAAAAAGGAAAATAGTAATTGTAAGAGAGTAGCTAGGCTTTAGTTTTGTGCCTCTTTGGGTTTTTTCAAGTAGAAACTGTGAGGATGGAAATAAATTGAATAAATATTTGAGTAATCTTAATTTATTAAAATTAATAAATGTGCTTTTTTCTTCAACTGTTATGCCTTTTGAAAAATTGCCACTGTATTTCAAAAGTGCATGAAGTTTCTATCATCATTGTTTATTGAACCAGTCACTATACTGTCTTCACGGTGGTGACTCAGGTTGGGGAAACTGGGGATTCAGCTAATGTTGATGAATTGCTCTGTTAACACTTGCTTATTCTCAGACACATGTCAGAGTAGTATGGTCCATCCATCATGCAATTAGAGGGCCTGAAAGCCAACACACTTGTGCACAGACACACAAATCTACAAGCTTTGAAACATTAACAAGGGCGCAAAACTTGATTAGGCCAATGCTTCCCATTGATTAGCTTCGCAGAAGTACCTGTTATAAATGGAAAGGCATTGTTAACAAGGTGTAGCAGACAAATAGACTGCCATTAAGACACCCCAAATCACTGGCCTAAGTACATATAGGAAAGAAAAAAATGGGAGTAATTGATCCACAATTATCTAGGGAAGAAGAATGCTAATGACTGGATGACTAAGATGAAATAGAGGTGGATATCCATGTGACGGATTCCTTGTCAGGCTGCTGCTGAAATACACAGGGTGATGGGTATTTTTAAGGCCATGCCATTAGGAGTGAAAGCTAGGAAGAGAACTGGCCATAGCACATTCAGGACATTAACAGTGCCTGTGGGCGCAGTGATGGAAGGGCAGCTCAGAGGACTGGCAGCTAATAAAACATAAGGCCATGGCAGAGTGTGTTCATGTGGTTTGTGTGTCTCTGTGTTCCTTCATCTGAGACGTTTTTCTGCTCATAAACTACAAACACTATACCTGTCTTTGTTTGCGGTTGTGAGTAAAGCCCTCTTCACTATGTTTACCTGCGTGGGCGTATGTTTACTACTGTGATGTAGTCCTGCGTCCCCATGTGAGCTGTAAGGCATTATTGTCTCTATAATAGTGTCTCTGTTGAAGCTGCCAAATTTTCTTAAAAGTAGCTGAATTCATCCAGGGGAGGAGTCAAATTTTGTGCAGCCTGCACTTCGGCCACCACAGGGGTTATTATATAGGAGTTAATTATCTGGACATATTTGTAAATAATGGAGAGTTTTTCAGTTATTTTCTTTACTGATTTACATACTGAAGCTTTCTGTTCATTTTGTGCATTTTTTATTCCAGCTGATAATCGCCCAAGTGGGAAGAGCCCAGTGGGGACGGTGCAGGAGCCACCCTCCAAGCTGCCAGGTAAGATGGGTACTTCTTAAATTAAACATGCATTGTTCCTCATAAAATTGATCTAATATCACATAAATGAAATGCATCTTTATTACAAACCCATATTAAACTGTTATTTACAAGACTTAATCTAAGTTTGGTCTTTTATTCTAAATATATTGTTTGATTAGAAAATAATAAGAGCAATAACGCCAAAACCCCTGCATTTGGTGTTAACTATATCTGCCCTGTCACTTTAATTTGTCTCAATGATTAATGACATTCTTGCTAGATTGTAATTTTTTTGTGTTAACGATCTTGGCTTTTTCAGTCCCTGGTGGTGTGTTTGCTAAGAATTCCCTGTGGAGGGGGTCCTATGAGTACCTGGGAAAGAAGCAGCCAGCTATGTTGAGCATCACTGCCTTCGAGCCCTTAAGCAACAGGGTTAACGGGACACTCATCGACCACAGTGGAGTTGAACTTAAACTGGCAGGTTGGTACTCTAAAAGGAAAATTATAGTCCAGACTTTCAAAAATGCACTTTTCTTGACCATTGTCATGTGAGAAACCCCTCAGTGGTAATTTTCATCCGAACAGATGTCTTTCTAATAAGTTTAAGTGAGGACAGACTCTAGTGGTTTCAATAATTAATGTGCAGCTGTGATCATCAAGAGACTTTTCTTTTTCTAACAATTACTAGCCAGGACACCTCACGCGTCTGTACCTGGGTGCTATCAGTCTCCATCACACTGAGTATTGAGCATATTTTCAGTAGCCACACTCTAAAAGTTAAGTCACTCGTTTATTTTGGATTTTGTGTTTAAACAGTTAACAAGCTGAACTTAATTTTAAAATTAAAAAAAAAATAATCCTGTATTTACCAGACTGTCATATGTATGAATGTAATTTTTTTTTAATCAAATAATTTTTGCCATTTCAAAACTAGTGACACTAGTGGCACAGCTGCCTCAAAGCTAAATGTTTGCTGTTCTACATTTTGTCCAGTACCAGCTGGGAAAGGACATTTAAAATATTTTTTTGTTCTATTATCAAGAAAACTACTAATACCAGTTCCTTTTAGTCATTCATATATGGCAACAGTTTCCCCAATGCTTTGATATTGGACAAAAAAAATGATAAAAAGCAAGTTTTGTCTGTATGCCTGTGTATATACACTGCTCAAAACCATAAAAGGAACATTTAAGCAACACTTCTTAGATCTTGATGAATGAAAGATTCTTTTTTTCATAACATAGTTTAATGTGTTTACAACAAAATAATATAAGAATGATTAATGGCAATCAAAATCTCACTGAGGTCTGGATTCAGGATCATACTAAAAATAAAATAAAAAAGATCAGATCACAACCTCACCAAATTTCTGTGGAAGTTCCTCAAGACAATTCAAAATGAGGTTTAATGGTGTGCGGCCTTCACGTGCCTGCATACACTCCCTACAACGCCTGGACATACTCCTGATGAGACAATGGATGATCTCCTTCCAGACTTCAGTCAACCCCTGGGCAGTCTGGTGTGACGTGGTGGCGGTGAATGGAACAAGGCATGATGTCACAGAGGCGCTCAACTGTATTCAGGTCTGGTGAACGGGCAGGCCAGTCCATAGTATCAATGCCTTTATCATGCAAAAACTGTTGACACACCCCAGCCACATGAGGCGGAGCATTGCCATGCATCTGACGTAATTCAGGTTCCACTGTAGCAGCACAAAGTCTGAAAACTGGTCTAAGGAGCTCATCCCGGTATCTAATGGCAGTCAGGATACCTCTGCCTAGCACATGACGGCGTGTACGGCCCTCCAGGAATATGTCTTCCCAGACCATCGCTGATCCACTGTCAAATCGGTCATGCTGGAAGATGTTGCAGGCAGCAGAATATTCTCCACGGTGTCTCCAAACTCACATCTGTCACATGTTAATGAGAACCTGCTCTCATCCGTGAAGAGCAAGGTGCCAATTGCGAATGCCAATCCTGGTGTTCTCTGGCAAATGCCATCCAGCCTGCACAGTGTTGGGCTGTGAGCATTGGTAAATCCTCCATGCTCTCGACACTGTGCTAGGCACCACAGCAAACCTTCTTGCCACAGATCTGCCATTCTGGATGAGCTGCACTACCTGAGCAACTTCTGAGGGTTGCAGACCCCACATCAGGTTACTTCTACTTGTGAGGGCACTGGCAAGATGCAAATGTGACCAAAAATCAGCCAGAAAGAATAAATACAGGGAAATGGTCTGTGGCCACCACCAGCAGGACCATTTCTTTATAAGGGGTGTCTTGCTAATTGCCTCTCATTTCCACCTGTTGTCTGCTCCATTTGTACAACAGCAGGTGAAACTGATTCACAATCAGTGTTTATTCCCAACTGGACAGATTTATATCCCAGAAGTGTGACTGACTGAGTTACATTGTAATGATTACGTATGTGTTCCCTTTATTTTTTTTGAGCTGTGTACTTACAAAAATAGTTCTGACTGGTTCTTTTAGGTATGAAGTACTTATAAGTAGTCAATGTCTTTTTGCAGTAGATCACAGTTCGAGCAATCTTGGTTTGGACAAACAGTTAAACTTAAACTAAAAGCTACTCTGAATACTACTCCAGAAGAGTACATTTTTCACCATCTGAAATAACCTAAACTTAAACAAATATTTACAGCGGTTTTAAGTGAGATCCAGTGTGCTGTCCTCAATATATGTCTGGTATATGTCTTGGCAGTCAGCTAAATGCCTTCCCGACATCAAGACTCTGAAGACATTTAGCTCCTTGTACACAGGTTTATTGACATTTCAAGGAAGGGTGAAACTGAAACACATAAAGCATAATCAACTATATGCTAAGATACAAGTATGAATGAACATGTGCAGTAAAGAGAATTTAAGCCATCTTGTTTTAATATAACAGCAAGTTCTGTGCACTCATTTTTCACTTTTAAACATTTTAGACAAGCATGTCATGAATTATCTATTGACTTTTTTTTTTAACATTCTTGTATGAATTAGAAACTTTCTAGAAAGATTATTGCAAATTTCCAATAGTAATTTAGCTGAGGTCTGCAATTCAATGTAACAATTTCCACAAAATCATCATCATCTAAAATAGCCATCTGTAACTGTAGACGCTTTTATAAAGAACCAATACAAACCAACGATGCTATCAAAAGGCATGAGATGTATGCAGATGCTGCGGGTTTGTTATACAGGATAGAAAGTGTGCCATGTGCTTACTTCCTGATCAATTCAACAACTTCCAGTATGATCACTTCCTGTTTGATTACTTCATGTTACTTACAACTGCAATTCTTAATGAAACCATGCTAAAATACAGAAATACAACCTTTAGGAGAAGAGAAATTATAAACCGTTGTAAAAAGACATCTAGGTTGTGGATTTGTAGTATCGGTCCTGCAATCAGTCATTTGTTTCCACTTTCTTACCTGCAGAACATCTTGTAGCAACACGGCCTGCAGTGCATTCAGAAACTGTGTAATTTGCAACACCATATGGCAATAGAGACCATGTTCATGGACCCAGGACATATATAACTGTTTGAAACAGATGTGGTAGTGTCGAGGTGTTTTAAGCTTTATCATCACACAAAGGATACAGTAACTTGGCTGTAGTAGTGCTGTATCTATTTTCAGGTGGGTTGATGTTGTGCCCAAAAAGCTAAAAAGCCCTTTTTTTTGTCTTTTTTTTTTTTTTTTTGTAGGTACATATAAGAGGGAGGAAGCCCAGCTGCTGCTGCAGGTCCATCAGATCAGAGGTCCTGTGGAAATCTTTGTCAACAAGTTCAAAATTGACAACTGGGCCCTGGACGGACATGTAAGTTACATGTCCAGAGTCAGATCCATTACAGCACCTTCTTTGTCCCTGAAAACATGTTACATTACACACACATCTTCATTGTGAAATACACACAAGCACACACAGACACACTAACCTTGTCACTCTTGGGAGATAGAGGGCCCACCAAGAGTTTTCTCTTTAATTAAAATGTCAGTTAAATCATTGCTTGGTAATCAGGAGTCGACAGACCCCCTTCGCTCCACTCACCCATATTATCCCCCAACCCCAGGCACCTTTAATGCACACACTCCTGATTTAATTTTAACAAAGCAGGTCACAGGGCACGTAGTTGTGTGCTACTGTGTTTACTTTTATGTGCTGTTTCAAAAGATGTGCACATGCACATTTTAAGGGGTTTCCTGTGCAAATTGAAGTGTTGTTCTTGGGTGACATCCTTGTGTGTGTGTGCGCAGCCTGGTGAAGTGCATTTATGTATGTGCTGTTGAGCACGTCACCCTAAATGTCAGCCGTAAGAGCACCTCTCAGCTTATTTGACATGATATTTCATTTTTTGCATGCACCACATGCTGACACTTTGATGATACGCCCTTTTGTAAAGCTTTGAAGTGACACATAAAGTCTCTCCTCCACTGCTCTCTCTCCACAGGTGTCCTACATCTCTTCATCCAATTCTTTTGTGTACCAGGGCTTTGTCAGAGGAAAAGGCTTTGGCCAATTTGGTCTCCAGAGACTGGGTAAGTGAGCTGCTCCTCTGTGGAGACCTCTGAACAAGTGGCTTCCTGGGGAAGATAGTACACCGGTGGTTTTAACCTTGCCTGGACTCCTGTAATAGAAAATAATTTCTTGTGAAGTGTAATATCCTTAAGCCTGGTGCTTTGTGCACCAGCAGATTTGGCATATATATTGTAGCTAACAGAATAAATGCCTGGTTGATGTGTTGTGCTGAACAAAATTGCTTTGCCAAGAGGAGCTTTATGGGTACGAAGCTCCTCTTGATAATCTCCTTTTTTATTTATTTATATTGAATATATTGTTTTATCTTGAAAAAAAAGGTCAGTAATGGAGAGAAGTAAAAAGAAAAGTGGAAAAAAAGAAGAGGAGACAAAGATAAAGTAGATAGAGGCAACAACCCTTCAATCCAACCTAACACCAGACAACCAACTGCTACACCTGTACAAAAACACAACAGAGAATGTCTTACAGCTTTTACAAGTGAACTAAGCTGACACTCATTAGGAGTTCCTAAAGAAAACAAAATGTATCACAAGAACAACCAAAGACACACATATAAAAAAAATAATAAAAAAAATAGCTTGCATATAAACCCAGTGGACAACTCAGTGACTGTGTCAGCATGCAGAGTATGAGAAATGAGGAGTGAGCAGAGATTAGTGTGATCGTGCAAATTTGACCACACCTCTACAGAGGCTAGAGGCAGTCTAGGGCTGCCCAGAGACCCGGGTGATCAGCAGCAATCCTGGTGCATAAACCCAAGCCACCCCACCACAAAGATACCCCCGCCGTCACCGGCGCCAGGGGTCAAGATCAGCATCCGTCAACCCGCCAGGCACTGCCATCCAGGGCGACCAGAGAGAAGAGCCCCGAGCCCCAAAAGCCCCAAAAGCAGAGGGCCCACACCATGCCCAGGAGGACCAGGCCACCCCAGAAAGCCACCCGGCGTGGGCCAGGACCTACCTTAATGTTCCAGCCGCACACCCCGGGAACCAGGGCACCATCTACCACTCTCCACATCCTCCTTACACCCTCCTCCACCCACTGGAGGTAGTGTGGGGAGCATTTTCTTTATGCTGCACAGTTTTTTTGTGCTTGATATTCAGTTTGAAACGGATCCAAAGTTTGCTGCAGCTTCGTCGAGAGCTACCGTCCTGCAGGTTTTGAATGTGTCCCAGCTGCAACACACCTGACACAAATTAAATGGATCTCCCCAACTGCTGGTCAAGTTCTTCACAAGCCTATTTATGACCCTTTAATTTGAGTCAGGTATGTTGCAGCAGGGAAATATCTATAACTTGCAGGACAGTCGCTCTTGGAGTTGGAGATTCATGACGTAAATGGCTAGAAAAAGATGACAGTACTGCTCTGCTTCTGTCCTTTTATGTGAATGCTGTTCAGCTGTCACAAACTGAAGTGCAGATGCAAAATCAGATGCAAGAATTTTGAATTCAACATGAAGGTAAACTGTGTTGATGCAGATTAAGCATTTGTATGCACAGTGAAAGTGGATATGAAAATCTGCTGTAATGAGAAAGGTGCTTGAACAGCAGGTGCCCCCCCCCCCCCACACACACACACACCCTCCTTTTCTTGCAGCACACTGAGCTTTTTTACCAATACAGAGAGCTGGGGATGATGCCAAGGTATAAATGTGTATGTGTGTTTAAGTAGGGGTGAGAAACAACAGATGTGAGTCTGGAAGGTGGATGAGGCAACTTGGAAATAATCCTACTTAATTTGTCAACATTTCGTGTTATGTTTTAACTCGGCGTTGGTGTAACTGCTCTTGCAGTTTCGTGCATCTGTTTGTGTGTTCGTGCTTGTGCAGAAGGCGGTTGATTGGCAAACACCACAACACCCACTAATTGAATTCCTTCTTGTTTGTCACTCATCCTTTCATTGGAGCTTTTTTTTTTTGGTATGCTGTGGCAAACAGGTGGGCTGTCACTCCTCCACTATTGCTTTTTCAGACACACACCTCCATAAATTAGAGGACGCATCTAAAATGAGTTAATAGCTGCCGGCCTTTGATGGCAGTAATTAAGAGTCATTGTTGGGATAATGGAATTTGACATTCCCAGGAGGAAAAATGAAATTAACACATGGAAGTAAACTTAAAAAAAGTCATTTTAAGCTGCTCAGTCTATTGTGTTTAACCAGAGTGTTTTTGTCACTGCAGATTCTTTCTTTTGATTGAGTTTTCACATAATTGCCCTTATACATCTTCAGTTTTTCCTAACAGAAGGTGATGAAGATAATTACACTTTCATTTGAACTGTAATGATGAGATATTAAATATAATTGCTGTTGTTAAAGTCAAACACCTAAGTAACGGTTTGATCGTTTGTCCGTTCTTCCTGCAGAAAGTTTAGATCCCAGCAGAGACAACCCAGGCTACAACTTTGCCTCCAACAGCAGTTCAGTGGCAGCAGCCATTCTAGTGCCTTTCATAGCCATGATTATTGCAGGCTTTGCTCTGTACCTCTACAAACACAGGTGAGGCTGGTATATTTTACATTGTGCATGTGTTAGCTTGAGTATGAAATAATATAAATTGGTTTTTTAATAGTACAATTTACTGTAGCCAAATTCATGGCACTTTTATTTGCTGCATATTGAATTAAGTCTCGTCCATGTCTTCTGAGTCAAAATATTTATTAATTTCATTTTAGAAGAAGACCAAAAGTTCCCTTCAATGGTTACGTGGGCCATGAGAACACTAATGGACGTGCTACGTTTGAGAACCCTATGTATGACCGCAACATCCAGCCCACTGATATCATGGCCAATGAGACGGAGTTCACAGTCAGCACAGTGTGCACAGCTGTATAGCCACTGCCTCTTCCAGAGGTGAGAACTGGTCACAAACTGAACCCTTTACACCAAAAACTGTACCTTGAGGGCTGGTTTCCTGCAGGACTTCCCCTGCTGCAACCTGACACCTGAGTCAGACTTGTCAAGAGATGGAGGTCAAAGCTTTGCATTAGTCTGCTAATTACCCAATGATTTGAGTCAGGTGTGTTGTAGCAGGGCAACTTCTAAAACCTGCAGGACACCAGCCCTTGAGGACCAGGATTGAGGATCCCTGTTTAACACCATTACCTAACTTTTTTTTTGTTGTTGGTTTTCTTTTGCTGTGATATTTCTGATTTACAATATTTGGTTTTTATTTTTATTGGAGAAATCAAAATGTTTTATAAAATATTAGTTAAGATATTAAAACTGATCTCTGTTTTCTGATTTCCTTCATTATTTCCATGCATTTCCTTCTTGGTTACATTTATTTATTTTTTTTTAACCATACTTTTAATTTTCTTTAAATAATTTCTGTATGTTTCTCGGCCATGTCTTTCTTCCTACACACTCATTCTTTCTTCCATTCCTTATGCAGTTAGGGAAGGAGAGATGCATCACCTCCTTGCCTGCCCGCCAACAGAGGACATCTGCAGTCTTCGAGCAAGAGGGCAAGATAAAGATCATTTTATTTGATGAAATGCATTTAAGAAACATCGCCAGTGGCGAAAGCTTCACCTTCAGGAGACAAGAAAAGAAACCATGTGAAGAAATAAACTTTGTCAAAGGTCAACAAGAAAAAGGCTTTTTGTAACTTTACATGGTTTCTTAATCGTTTTCCATATTCAGAGAAAAAAGCTTCAGTGTGAACCTGCAGCTGGCAGGAGTTCTGCTGGTGGGAAAGTCCGCACTGACCTTCCTCACCGCCTCGCAACTAACCCCAAAGGGAATTTAATGGTCAACTGTAAGTCCTGAAATGTACCTGTAGCTAACAGAGATCTCTTTGGACAATCCCATGTTGGCCTGCGTGAGTCAGAGAGAGACACTCTGGACTGATTACTTTCATCCTCCTCTCTGTCGTCCTTTTATAGTCCCTTTTCTTTTTTTATTTCCTGTATTATGATGCTGCTTGCATCCTGTGACAAGTAATTGGTAACTTTGCGCCTCCCCCCCAACGTCTGCTCTTGAAGCTGAAGCTGCCGAAAGCTTTTAATCGTTTTAATCGGCAGCCCAGAGCTTGTTCTCGAGGTAGAATTAAAAAAATTCAGCGAATTTCAAAGGTCATGATGGAGACTCGGCCTCCATCGTCAGAGTCTGGGCTCCATTCTTTTTGTAGCTTGGATGAAATTCTGTTCACCGAGGCGGAGGTGTCTGGAGCCGGGGTTAAAAGGTAGCTGGAGCTGCTGACAAAAAGCACTCAGAAAAAGTGTAGAGTGAGTTCACGTAGACATGTGAGTGAGACAGAGTGTGTGTGTGTTTCTGTGCTGCACATTTGTGGCTGCAATTTGCAATCTGCCTCCAAAATGTGTCATGTCTTTTTTGGCCCCAGAGATTCAACCAAACACACCAAGTGTTTCATTTTACTGTAAGATCTATGGACTGGGTTGAGGAGTATCACTTTATTTCCATCTAAAGATTCTAAAACCATTAAACTTAATTGTTTGCTTAAAAAGGATAGTTATAGACTACAGATCCATCATTGTAATTCATATGCCACTTGTAACAAACCAAACACATCAAAATACTTTAGAAAAGAAGACGACATTGACTTAAAATGGGGGATGACAACTATGATGCATTTCCATGGACATATAAACTCCATTTCACATTTCACCTTTTTTCTTTCATATCTGGAATTCAGAGCAATGCTGTAGCACCAACATGGGGCTCGGAAAGGCTGCAAACCTGAAGTTGCAGTCTGCTTTGGCTTCTCTCTCAAATCCTGGAGCCACTTTCATGTTTCTCCTGACTGAAGTCGGTTCATGCAAGATTTTTTTGCTACTTATTTGCAGCAGTAGTAGCTCTTTCCACTTGGCCTTAGGTAAACAAAGATCAAAATGCGGTTATGTTCCAACTCTCGAAATGTTCAAATGAAGGTGCTTGAGTCTGAAGAATGGATGAGTAAGTGTTGTGTTCCCTCTGGATTGCATTCAGGTCCTTTTTTTCCCCCCCAAGTTAACTTCTAACAGCGCCATCGTTTTGAAAATGAATAACTTTTTTTTTTTTTGTGTGTGTGCACTCGACATAGAAACGTTGCAGGGGGTTTCCTCAGGGCTGTGAAACCAGGGGAGTTGCTGCCATACTGATTACTCCCCCGTATTAAATCGGAAATGATAAATGAAAAATTGTTAATGTCTTTAACGCAAACACTCCCAATATCAATGCCAGCTGGGGAGTGATTACAGAAAATTTGTTTTCAATCTGCAACACAGGATGGAGACGACATCTGATTCATCAGCAGGAATTTACCTTTACTGGGGAAGGATATGTGTGATGAGATAAGAGGATTCAAAATGTTAATGCTTTTATGACCTGTTCTGAAATGTGTGTATGACAGGGATGAGTGCCCCCTGCTTCCAGCTATTTACTACTTACTATTCCCAGACCTGTGTATTCTGAAAAGCCCAATGGGGGGGTGAATAGTGCTTGGAATTTCAACAGAGCAAAGTCAGCCATCACATGCAATTTGCTTTAATTTAGCTGTGCTTCATTGTCAATCCCTGAACTAATTTTGCCATCACTAACGGGACCCAGCCTCAATTTCTGCATGTAATGTTTGAGTCTAAAAAAGACAGTGGGAAACATCCTAAAGAACCTTGTGCTTCTTCTTCTTCTTTTTTTTTTTTTTTTTTTTTTTTTTTGGGGGGGGGGGGGGTAAAAAATTAACTTGCATGAGTTGGAGGT
>JBAMHW010000019.1:9334669-9349636 GCA_037177495.1 Rhadinocentrus ornatus
CCCCTCTTCCCCTTTTCTCCCGTTTCCCCTTCTTTCCCTCTCCCTCCCTCGACCGACACCTTCCTTCTGGAGTATCATCTGTGTTTCTCACTTTAGGCACAAGCACAGGATCTGAACTCTTTCACGCTGTCACACTTTTTACTTTAATTTCAATTCTCTAAAATTGTTTGCCTCAGATGGATCTATTTTAATCTCTAAAGGAAGCCAAAAGTGTCATGTAAAAATTAATGGACTTTTTACTCCTCACTTTAATTTGTTACAAAGATATTGACTGCCAAATACAACATGGGCTTTTGTGACAACATCCCCATTGTGGGGTTGGTGGTCACACACTATGGAGTTAGTTGTCACAATGCTATTTCAATGAGGAAATAATAATAATTAAAAAAAAGAAGTAATCTAAAAAAAATTGTTTATTGAAATATTTTATTTTAAAGCCTTTATTAGTTTAGTTGAAACAACTGTTTATTGAGACTACAACCTCTCATATGTCAAGAACAGACACAATTACTTGAAAAGACACTGTATAAAAATGTGTATAAAACAGTACAACAGAACAGACATAGGCTTACTAAAATCTGGTATTTCTTTCACTTATACCATGAACTGGCTGAATAATTTTTGTACTTCAGTATAAGAATTAGAAAATCTGTATCAAGAACAATCAGACAATAACAATACAACAGAACAGAAATTCACCCACAACCATATCTTCTTAATTTCATTCACTCACTTTCTGAGTCACAGTTCTGACGGGTATACATTGTCTGCCCAGGTGTGCTACCCACTTCTTGCACTTCTTTTATTTATTTTTTTGGTTGATGCCTTAGATGTCACATGTGGCAACTAACCCTGGAGAGAATGTGACAACCATCTCCAACAGGCATTTTTAGCTTGAAGTTAAGTTAGCAAACATAAACAATAGCCTAGCAAAACAAACAAACAAAAAAAACCCATTTTGAACTGTAGCTCTCCCTTCATATTGTAAAATGGTAATAAGTGTTACATTTTAAACCAATCTGTAAAAGACGTAGGAGAAGAATGCAGAAAAAATTACAATTTAATGTCAAAAACATAAAATGTCCTCTCACCTCAATGTCAAGTCAAAATGCTAAATTAACCAGGTAGTTAATCTATAACCACTATTAAGGAAATTTCTGTACCACTATCTTTCAACAGCTTTCTAGTGGTTGAGTTGTAGCCACTGTGACAACCAACCCCGTTGTCCCCTATTCACTCCACCACCCCTATTGATCTGTAGCAGTCAGGGCAGAGAAGCACAGAGAGCGAGACGGGAGATACCTCTACTAGTAAGGTGAGTAGGAGAGTAATGATTAGAAAGTGGAGAAAGCTGCAATATATTAGGGGTGGGACTCAATTAAAAAAAAAAATCTAATTAATTACAGACTTAATCTTGATTAATCACAACATTTTAATCGCATAACATAATTTGCCCCAAAAGCAACATTTTAAATAAAATTTTAATCGATTTTAGTGGATGATTAAATAAAATAATAACATTAATATTGCATACTCTATTGATGTCTGGAAAAATGCATTTAAATCGGTAACAAAAAGAAATAGAAAATATCACTGAACAGACCCAAAGTTAAAGTATTATTTCAAATAGTTTAACTAACAGCTCCAGCTGTTATATAATTAAGAGTCTTCAAAATGTTACAGGCAACCTAGGGTTAGGTGTCTTGCCCAAGGACACTTCGACATGTAGTCAGGAAAAGCCTGGCATCAATCCACCAACCTTCTGGTTGAAAGACGACTGCTCTTCCTCCTGAGCTACAGCCAATGAAAAGGAGACATTGGCATTTATACATACATTTTTTTCCCCGCTTTTGATGAAAACCATGTTAAGAAGCTTCTACAGCAAAACCACAACACTTATCAGCCATTGTTGTAGTCATTGGTGGTTTTTGCATGTGGGTTAAGGGAGAGGTGGTACTGTGGGGTGCCATGGTTCAGGAAATATACCTTTGGATTGTAAACATGGAGACAAAATGGTGGCATTCTTGAAATTTAATCACTTTGGGACTAAGTTTTAAAAAAGTACTTTTGGTCGAACTAATCGCCTGTTTCATGTAGACAAAATGTCCAAACAATAAAAAAAAAAAGATAACCGTGTTTCATTCATCAAACTGATCAACACCTCCTCCATCTGTGCTGTCATGGCCTGATTCAATGTAAAATTTACCACACCCACCATGCTAAATTAGCCAGATTTTACCCCACAGTGAGTGATGCCTCTATAAGATGTACTCTGTCCCCTGCTACTCATTGCCATATGTTTTGGTCATGCCCTACATTGACAGCCTTGTGGCAAAGTATTTTTTACACCATAGGTAGAGCCTATGGCCAGGTTATATCAGCTGTTTTTGGCTCCCCTCCTGACACTGTCCTCCCTTTTGCGGCAAGGCGGGCTCTAGCTTTCTCAACTTTGCTAGCTAGATGGCTGATTTTACTTGATTCGAGGCTCACTCGCCATCCATCATATAATCACTGGGTTAAAGGAGTTCTCTGTAATCTAAAACTAGAAAGGCTGAGGTTTTCGCTAAGTGGCTATTATAAGAGATCCACACACACATATACATACACCCCATTCATGTATTTACTCCCTGTCCCACATACACACGCACCTGTTATTTATTTATTTTTTTTTGTTTGTTTGTTTTTTTTCTTTGAGGATGTGTGTGTTTTCTCCAATCTAGCTCCAACCTGACCTGGGTGGGCTTATGTGTAGGTGGGACAGGGTTAAGGGGAATCTTTGACATATTGTTGTACATTTCTTTTATTTTAAGCCATTTGATACCTTTGCATGTCACTGTGCTGAGGAAAAGTCAATAAAAAGATTGGAAAAAAAAAGAACAATCAATAAAAATGCTGCCATTTTCAGACAGAGCAGATAGGAATTTTATTTTCACTGAAGCACCTCTAACTCAACGTCAGGCATGAGTTTGTTGAGGCTGGTATTTCAGGTTTAACACCCAGCTTTTGGCACACTGCAATTAAATGTGATCCACCGTGATTAAGCGAATTAAAGGTTTTAATCGTTTGACAGCCCTAGTTTCCAAACATGACACATTTCTCCTTGGAAATTGATTCCCTACCCTTGATGTTACCTTGGAAATGATGTGGTATCCAGTCAGATGCAGCCAACTCACAAAAAAAAGACTGAGAAGAAAGGAAGGTTTATCACCATGGAGGTTAATACAAACCCACCCACTCCCTAATTTGGAAGTGTAACATAAAACATTGAAACAGTTGTTGAAACCAACGGTGTGAGTTGTGATGTGTAAAATTGCCCCCCTCCAAGCAAACAAGATCAACATTATGTGTAGATCTGTGGATCCACCCCCAGACCCACACATAATGTTGATCTTGTTTGCTTCTTAGAAGCAAATAGTCATTTGATTTACTTTTACATTATTCTTAATTAATGTAGAGATGTCAGGGTCTTGCTGTTTGTGCTTGTCATTTGTGTTTCAGCTATGAAAATGTGAGTTTTTCTGATCACAGCAAGAAATAGATAATGGGATTTTAAAAGCCCAGTGTTAGCTGTAAGCTTACAGAATGATCCTTTGTTTATGTCAACATCAGTCATAAAACAGTTTGTACCTCTTTGTATTTCATTATTTAATGCATTGTATATTGTGACAGTATAGACATTAAAGTATGCTTTCAGACTTGCACTTAAACCTCTCTAACTTCATTAAAGTAGATAACAGCACCAGAAAAGGCCTTGAAGCCCTTTATGTCCTGTTTATTAAGCACTAATAGCTTGCCGAGTAAATGGTCTTGTCTTACCTTTTATACATATGGAGGAGTGTAACAAATTGTAAGAAGGTTAATCAGTTCTCATAAAATAACACCTTTAATTGGTGAGAAAAGTGGATTAGTTGCCCACATTTCTCCACACCATGAAATTTTTTTCTTCTCACACCTTCACAGATCATTTCTGCCTTTTTTTCCAGTATGAAAGATGTCAGAAAAATTTATAGGAGTAGCCTGTATGGGACCAAAATATTTAATAACTGCTGCTGGTTAAAATCTGTGTGTGCATGTGAGTATGTGGCAGTGTTTTACCCTAGTATTGGCAAGGTTAAAGCCTTTTCTTGATTGATTAAATCAGCAGCCATGCACAGGTCATTAGTCACTCCTGTTCTCGATCAGGTTTCCCACGGCGATTAATCAAACCTTGTCAAGCTGCTCTGACCTGTAAGAGTGTTCCCTCACATTGCCCAGTTTGCCCTCCATCCTCATAGGTTGACTTAAAAAAAATAAATAAAAATGTTCATGGTCACAGTGTTTGTGGAGCATTAACTTCATGGCTGCTCTGCTTTATCACTGACTAACGATGCAGATCAAAAAGAAGATATGGAATTCACCTCCAGGTTGATAACTCATACATGCTGCTGTCGCAGGAAGTTAAGGAATTCTCGTCAGGTTGAAATCAGACTTCTTTAATTTACTGTAGCTTATCTTAGCTAATCTGCAAGATTAAATAAATTCCTGGGCGTTCTCAGATCAGCTTGCTCCCCCGAGTCGTCATGGCATGCCAGCTCTGCCTGCAATCTCTGTTTTATAGAGAAACCAGTTTAACGTCATCAGTTTTACTGCTTTCCTCTTAATGGGCCACTATCACATCACCCTTAGGCCTTTTAATATCGGTGAGATAAGTTCTGAGGAAAAGAAAGGAGCGGAAAATATTTTTACAGGTCTTGAGAGATTCTTTTAGCATGTATTTGCAGAAGACAATTATCTCTGTCACTTCATCACCATGCCACGTCCAACACATCACACTGACAGCCACATGCTAGGCCGTCTTGCCTGAAATGACAGTTCCTTCCAAATACACAGCTGTCCGGCAGCCATGTTGCTTTTGTTTTTGTTTCTTACGGTAAGCTTATTAAGCTGCACTGAAAAACAAGTGTTTGCAATTCATCATAAAAATCATTTGGGACTAAGAAGGTCCCCATCTCAATAAACTATATATGAACCGTTAACTTGATTTCCTCGCTGAGAGGCGGTGTGTGGTTTCTGAGAAATTACAGATTGAGTTATTGCAGCTTTAGGCTCATAAAGTAAACACAAATATGAATATATTGCTTCCTATCGTGACTGCTGTTAAAGTGAAACTCCTGTTCTTGCCACCAAAATCAGAAGGGCATCTCGTCTGGATCGGTCCTTTCAGCTTCCTGCTATCCCTTGTTTTACTATGTCAAGCCAGGATATTCAAGGAGACATCAAAGCAAGAGGTTTACCCTCACAAATCCCCCTAGTGGGCAGACCTGGGTCTTGGCTAATATCGGCCAAAATCCACCCTCTGCTGTCCCAGAAGACATTAGAACAAGGATGAAGAGATTGACTGATGAGAGGAAGTATATATTTGCCCTGAGTTGAATATGTCAGCAGAGGCCGGCTTACTTACTGCATCCAGCGCATCCTGGGACAGCTAAATCACAGTAATTACCAGTAAACATCAGACAGCTCAGTCCTTGTTGGTACTATTTAAGGCCAAACTCTCAAATAAAGTTTCCATGCAGCTACTGTGAGCTTATCCCAATATAAAGCAACAGAATAATCAGCCATTCAGTAAGCTAGGTCATGTTTTTTTATGATTTAAATAAATTCAAAACATATCTTTTAGTCACTACCCTGCTGAAGTTGTCAATTAAAATAATTTCTATCCTTCTTTATTCCAAATAAAATGGAAAGAGACTTAAGAGTGTTCAAGTAAGAGAAACATCTCATTATATAAAATGTTGAATGAGTAAAAATCTCAGCTTTTGATAGTAGACAACAGTGAATCTCCAATTACCACCATCTATGGCTCGTAATGCCAGGATAATAAGTAATAGGGAACTGTCAGTGCTCCATAGTATGATGGGATAATAATATCCAGAGTTCATCAGGATGATATGCAGCAATGTGGGAGACATCTAATTTCTTTTATTTGTTGTATATCTCTCACTTTCCCTTTGTCTTCTGAGACATGAATTGAGCCAACTTCCCATGTGTGACAGTAATTAATTTATTAGCGCATTTGTTTAATTACGAGGTTAATAAATGTTAAATCAGAGGAAACTGCGTTAATAATAGGTAAGCTAAAGATGTTACTGGAGTTATTTGACAGTAAAATGAAATAGATGCATGTTTTTCAAGCTGCTTGTACCAAATAATAGAGAGAAGCATGGTAACAGCAAGCTGCTGAATGAACTGTACGTCATTTTCCTCAGGACTGTGTCGGAGCAGAGGCGGTTCTGTCAGTTCCTTTCGAGCACCCTTTATTTACCATTTTAATAATGGTAAATATTAAAATATTATTCGGAAAGAGGCTTGAACGTGTCTATAAAAACTAAAAAAAATAAATAAAAAATGGTAGGAATAAAGAGCCCTGGATGCATCTGTAAATGAAGCGCCAGAAAACAAGTCATTAAGATAGTGATATCCCGAAATGGACAAATATTATGTAAATTTAAGTAAAAATTATGAGAGTTAAGACAAGAGATGACTATTCACTTAATACATGCAACAAAGATCTAATGGTATATTTAGGATGTGAACAGAATTTAAACTGGTGTAAGATGCTACATTCATCCTTTAAAACCTGAGGCTCCTCCTCAAGATGGCCACAGGTTTGCTTCAGGCATTGTATTAAGAATGTTTGTTCATTAACATTCATTAACAATGTTGTCCCATCTTAACTACAAGTATGTCCTTTTTTCTTTATATTTCCTTAGATTATAAGTTTCAATTCTTGTTATTATAATATAGGAAGCAAAATTAAATAAAATAGTGAAACTATTTATAGTAAAGTAATTTATTTTTGTTTTTCTTCTCTGATTTAAATGCAGAGCCAATATGTTTATTGATTTGATTCACAGAAAAGAGCTGAACAGTTTGATATTCAAGTTTGTCTGAATATATTTTAAAAGGCCTCTTTTATTGTGATATTTCCTCGTAAGTTAAAAAAAAATCAGGGCAAGGCAAAGTGCTTCACATCAGACATTAAGCATTTTAGTGGGGTGAAGAGGAAGCAATTAAAAAGTACATTAAAACAAACTTAAAAAAGAAATAAAGACAGAAAAGGCTGAAAAGAATGAGGTAGAATTACAAATAATTTCTTTAAAAAACTTTTCTACACAAAATTAATAAAACCTTAGACCAACCACTTGGCAGACCCATTGTTTCTGGAACTAAAAGCCTAACTTACTATGAAGTTTTGTAGACTACAAAATGAAAGATTTTGTGCCCATCCTTGTTCTTGCTGGTCCTCAAAGGACCCCCACCAAACCAGTGCATGGTAGATGTTTGTTTACAAGTTTTTCCCTTCACTGTGGAGCAGGATTGGCTCATTCAGGCATCTTTAGGTTAAACTCTGAATTTCTCGAAGCTGGTTCAGTTTTTGTCAGGCTGCATCACCCTGGAAACTTCTGCTGGAAACAAAACCTCCTTAATGGCCGATTGGGTGCCCTAGCAATGCCTTCTGACTAAATGAGTCAGCTGGCTACATTGTAAGTGAGTATCAAACTAGTCAAAATGCATCGAAAGATGCATTTTTTTTTTCCTCTTTTTTTTTTTTGTATTTGTAGCCTTATATGTTCCAGTTTCAGATTATTTTATTAAAATTTTGACATGACTTGAGTATACAGCATAACACCTTGTTAAAGCCATGAATCCTGAATTGAGACAAACATACAATTAAACCAAAATAACTATCACTAAATAAAATCTAAAACACATTTGTCTCATAAAATGTTTTTTTTTAATGAATTTAATTAGCTGTTTATTAGGTGAAGATTTAAGTCAGCTAGTAGCTGACAGAAACAGGACCAATAGATCTTTTTTTTATGTACCACAGTGTATGCAACCTAAAGAATACACCTGCAACACACATCTTGTTTTAGTGATGTAGCAGTGATATTGATTGGCTTATAAATTTGTGCATATTTCTTTCCTGCTGCAGCAGGTGTGTTCTGTTTGAGCCTGTCAGGAATATATGATTGTGATGGTCATCTGCACTGACTTACTTATCACTTTAACAGCATGCATCCATTATCAGCTTGACCAACGTCAGCTCCCAGTAAGTCAATAACTGTCATTTAATTTGCAGTTTTTATGAATTACTAATTAATGCCCCACCTGAACATTTCGTTGAGAAACACATTTCCACAACAGAAAATATGAAAGCATTAAACATGCATCCTGTGTAATTCACTTTATGCACATATAACTTTGATATTCACATGGTTGATGAGTTTGACTAATCAAATTTTCATTGTTTTGCAGTGCTGTGTCTTGTTCCTACAACATGAGCATCTGTAAAAGAAGACGGTGACTTCAGACACTAGGAACACTGAGTCTAGGAATTAGCCACACGTGACATTTTTGGATCTGTGTTATCACAAAATCTTTAATCTATCTTATGTTATCGGGAGAAATAATTGCGGCTAAGGTAAAAGTATCTCGTTAAATTGTGAATTTATTCTCTTAAAATTCCTACTGTATTTTCAAATCCTGTAAATTTCTCTTTTTTAATTTTTTTTATTGTTATTATTATTTATTGTTATTATTTTGTTGTTATTGTTTTATTGTGTATGCTCTGTCATACAGTAAGAGATCCATGATGGAGAAAATTATCCATGAAAAGTGAGCCCTCTCTGATAACTTTCACATAATGCTTATAAAGTTAAAAGTTGTTTTCTTTCAAACAAAAAAAGATCTATATACTGCAGGTGTTCCCAATCATAGAAGGAACTGAACGTAACGCCACTGGAAGCTTCTGAGTAGGTTCATTGCTGTTAACACAATGCTTTCACCCAGCATGCTTTGTGGTAGTTCTTGCACCAAAAAAAACACTAAATGATATGCCGCACCTTATGGATAGATTAAAAGGTTGCAGCTTTGGAAATACCAAAGTTGCATTTTTGTAGTGATTCTCTCAAATCTTTAGTTTGGAAAGATTTTTAACTGTGCGCAGAGAGGCTTCCTGTTATATATCAGCATGCTTTTCAAGTTGAAAGGGCAGGGGTTATCAGATTACAATTCCAATGCGTCCAGTTACTAAAATTTCTTCCATTTTTTCACATTAAAATACACATGGCTTGCATTACAACTAATAAAACATATTTCTTCAAAATTAAATCAATAGTGATTCTTCCTGAAAATATTTTGAAAAGTCTCTTTTTTCTTCCTATTTTCTTTTTCCTCACACGGTTAACACAACAATGGTATTAACAGCTGTAGAGGCATTTAAGGTCCACTTAAAAACAAAAACAAAACACATTACATGTAGTTGGAAGCTTAATTTCATGTAACACTAGACTGAAACTGTTAAATAACATAAACCGCATTTAGGCCTTTTTTTTTTAATAATATATTTTTTATCCTTTTAAAAATATTTTTTAGAATCTTTTGTAACATTAGACTTTTCTTCTCTTCTCAGTGTGCATGTCAATGCTGTGTCAGCAGCTTGAATCTTGGTTCGAATGTGGATAGTGCCATCCTCATGCACATAAGAAGGATTTTGTTGGTGAGCTTGGAACGGTACAGAGAATGCTGACTCACAGTTGCAAGTCTGTCCAGACATGGTCAAGGTGTGCAGGGCTACCTTTGTAAGATCAGGGCAAGCAGTTTCAGGGACAATTTGTTGCCAGAAAGTAGTAGGATCACTAGCTCCACAATGGTGCAACATCTGCTTGCAGATCAGTGAGCTGCAGCTGTAACCAGTATACGCCCACTTAAAGGTCTTAAAGTTTTTCTGAGGAAGAAGCAGTCAAACCTTTAATCAAAGTTTATCATCAGCTTGTCAATAAGGAAACTTGTCTTTGTCACCTTAAATATGCCTCTTCATACATGGTAAGTGTGTCTACTCTTCTTTGAATTTGAAACTTGAAATTTCCAGCTCTTGCTGGAAGGACTGCACAGTTATTATTAAATCAGAAATCATGTGTTTTGGTTCCTGAAGCTTTAAGTTGAGCTCATTAAGGTGTGCTGTGATGCCAACCAAAAATGCCACCATGTCCATGTTGTGGTTATTTTGCAAAAAATGTAAAACTGTGTGGCTCTCTGAATCTTCAGCTGTAAAAAAAACAAAAAAACAACACCTACATTTCATTCCGCATGGACTAGATGTGAGCTAAAGCATTTCCTTTGCTCAGCCATCTTACAGGAGGTTGTTTGTATATGCCTCAACTTTCTCAGTAAAGATGATGTTGATGAGATGCTGATGCTCTGAGGACGTTGATTAATTTTTATCATTGTGCTCGCTACTTTGTGAAGTCTTCCTTCAGAAAGGCACACAAAACAGAGCGATGGCTGACAGGTGGTATCAATGAGATCTGGGTTGTGTCACAGCCCCCCATCTTCTTACCACAACTGGGGCACCATCTATAGTGCCTGAGATCACCTATTTCAGATCAATTCCCCTCTTCATCAGAATAGCCTCATATATGCCCTCTCCTCAGCCTAATAATGTGTATCAAGTAGTTTCACACCCAGAGTCCTCGTGGTTCTTTCTTTTTTTTGTGAAAAAATCTGACATAGACCAAAAGTTGTGCATCATCTGTGACATCTGTGGACTCATCAATGGCTCATCATATGCATTCTGCACTCTGCAAAGCTGAATCAAGCTGACAGTTCTTCTTTCTTGTTTACCCCCCAGCAGCATCTCTACAGCAGCACTCAAACAATCCTTCACACTTCTCACTACATATGAGACATTAAGGTTTGTTGGTCGCAAGCCTGAACACTTCCACTCACTTTTAAAATTTCTATTTTCTGCATCAAATTTACTCACCTTCGAGCATGGCATGCCTACTTCTCTAGTTTGTTTCCGCAGTAAGCAATAAATATGATTGCTTTTTCCTAACTTATGATAGGCCGTAAACAGTAGGCATTCGCTGTAATGACTGGTTTACCTGCGCCCAAGGTCTTAGGGTTGGGATATACTCGCTGTTAGCAACACGTCGTCGTACGTAATATCCGTTCCTAGCATATGTTAGAGCGTGAGGCTGCTCGTGTTGATGTGAGGTAGCGTGTCACGTGCTTGAGTTGCAATAATGATTTGACCATTAGAGGTGTTCATAAGAACAGCATTATGAACACGAGGTCAGAGGTAAACACAATTGAGGACATTTTTGTAAAACACCTCTTGGATCTTCATTATTTTTCCTCCTTATTACATAGTAACAAACACTTGTACCTTAACAATTGGCAACAGATTGGCAAACTCCAGAAATGCAGTGTGGCTGGAAGATTGGCCGACTTACAATGGTTAGGCAGTAGCGTTAAGGGTCTTGCCTAAGGTCCCAACTGGAAGGTGTTAATGTTCGTCCCCTGGGGGATTTGAACCCTGGTTTCCCACATGGGAGACTGATGTTCTACCAATTGAGCTAACCAGCCAATGTTATCTATACATAGACAATGCAGCATGTTTGCCTACACAAGTATATCCCAGCCCTTACCAGACATCAGTAAAACAGCGGTCTACTGATTGCTAGTCCAGACAGAACGATCACTTGGTTCGGATATGAGGTTGACATTTGTTCAGGAATCCCATGGGATTCCAGCAGGATTCTCGCGGGATTCCTGCAGGATTGGAGTCAATTTTACTGTTTATCTAACATGTTTAGTTAATGACATTTAGAAATGAGTGAAATACAACTTTATATGTTCTGTTTGGGTTTATTCAACTCTGGTAGACATGGTGTAAACCATGTACTGTTTAATTGTTGTTCCCCTTTTTTATTTTGTAACTGACCTCCAAAAACAACTAGAAACACTTAGCAGCTTGTCTAAAAAAGAATGGTGAGAACATTTAATCAAATTCAATGTATTGCATAAAGACTAAATAAATTTTTAAAAAATGGGAGCGAAGTCATTCTAAACGGGAGTGGGATGGGATCGGGAGTAATTTTATCAGGATTGGGACGGGACGGGATTTTTTCTTTTTCTGTGGCCCAGGATTGGGAAAGGACAAGATTTTTTTCTGTGTGACTGAACAGGAGTGAAAATCCACTCCCGTGTCACCCTCTAGTCCGGATCCAGACCGAGGTCTGCCATTTGGTGATATATATTCTAGAGTCTAGTTTTCATCAGATGCACATGTCACTCAACGTTTTCATTTATACATCACAAGTAGTGAGGCGCTACAATGTTCTTCAGTGTCTTTGAGAATATCAGTAGGCTTATCAGAAAATATTTACTTTGTTATTCTAAATTAAGTTACTTCTGCAGATAATGAATATGCCATCCTCCCAAGGAGCAGTAAAATTATGAAAAGTTAATAGTCATGATAAAATGAATCATTCCAAAGTGAAACCCATAATCACCTGCATGCAAAGAAATAAACATAATAAATCCTTAACTTTTTCCTCAGCAGTAAGAGGTTACCTTAATAGCAGTATTTTGGATTTAAAAAATAAACCCAGAATGACTAGCTAAATTTTATCCACTGTTCTCTGTGTTTATTAGTTTGTGATTCAAGATTGATTTAACCGGCCTTGATCATTCATTGCACAACAGAACATGAATAATGATGTTTTCAATTTTTTGGCAAGTCACTGTCCATCACAATGTTCTCTGCAGTGCATTGCAAAAAATATCAACAATCCAAAGTTTCAAATATATAAAAAAAGTGATTTTAGGTAAATAATGCTGATTTCTTTCATGCATTGATGTTTCTTTTCAGGTGTTGTACAGTATGTGACTTCTTCTCAGTGACCATAATGTATAACAGTATTTGTGCTTTTTCATGTCTTCTCTATGTTCGTCTATGCATTTTTTATGACACACTGCATGTTTATTTTAACAGCGTACACTGTGCACTCATACATAAATCTGTAAAGCAAAGCAAAGATTCGCTACAGGGCTTCCTCTCTGTCCGATACTTCAATATTAAAGTTATACAGAGAGGAGCTCAGATGTTCTCTGAGTAAGTAAACTTACCATGTTGGGTCATTTTTTGGTGTATTCTGTTGGAGGCAGTTGACAGAATAAAAAGGCTTAAGCGTAGTAAGATAGTCTTTTATTTTTCAGCTAGTATCCCCACTAAAACTTCCTACGTTTAGCCAGTAAAGCACATCCTGCCCATGTTCACACTCTGATGCCTATTACATCTGATTAGCTGATTTTTCATTAAGCATAGCGACTCAGAGAGTGACAGTTTAATGTGTTTACACTGCTCTCACGCGACCCAAAACCCACATCAGCAGAGACGGGCTTTTTATTTCCCCACTGCCTTTAAAATGTGATTACATGTCTTTTTCTTTGATCCTCTGGCACTGGCATCCAAATGTTGATGACAGATTGAGTCCAGTCCAGAAACTAAAGATGAAAGAGATGCTAGCCTTGTCATTACGTGACATTTTATCAGGGAGATATTTAAAGCTCAAAATATAAAAGTACATGTGATTTGTCCAAAATGTTCAAATCTGTAACTTTTTTCCATCTGGCTTAAATTGACAGAGTTTATGGTGACTTATGTAGCAGCATAGAGTAATGGCTAGGAGGTAATGAATACTGTATATGGTGGCTCCATTTAGACACTTCAGAAAGTGGTGGAGGAAATGCAATCAACTACACTCAGTGTAATGAAAAAGCTCCAAGCCAGCTGCTTTTGCAGGAGGCTGCTTGAATCAACACACAACATCAATCCCAAAGGCTGCAACGCCTACTGGATATGGTGCTTTTCTCAGCTCCTCAGGTATTTCTCAAATCAAACTATCAGTCATTCTACTTCAATCACACTCTGCCACAAGCCAGCCCCAGAGTGGATAAAGCAGCTACACACCCACTCAAATCCCTTACAAGTGTGAGTGAAGACCCCCTCTTGCAAGTCAGGCCTAGCAAATATTTTTCCGCAGCAGAAATTGAGTTAAGTCTTTTGTTTTTCCACACATGGATCAACTCTCTCTGTGAATCATTTACAGCAGCTTCAGTGTGGTAGTTAATTTTCAGCAAAGACCTGATGATATGTAGATTTTATTGGCTGGGTGTGATAGCCAACCCACTGAGATCCCACAGCATGCAAAAACAATAGGCAGGTGAGTGTTCTGATCTCATTACAGCAGTAGACATAGACTACTTACAAATCGTCCAACCATTTAAACATGAATAGCCTTTATAATTGTTTGGCCTTACCATACATTCTGCAAGGCCACATAAAAAGCAATTAAATGAATAAGTGCAAATGACCTGAAAAAGACTGGATAAAAAAGTTTGAAAGAAAACCCCCAAGGCCAATTTTCTCCGGGTGTGCAGCTTTACTGCTGCGGCAAAAGCCCCCAGAGCTGTACGCAGCTAATTTAGTCAATGGTTTGCTTCACGCCAAGTGCATCGCGGTGTGTTAGAAGTGTCCCAGAAGCGCCTCTTTGCATCACATTGCCGCAGTTTAAAGGCCATTTATAATGTCTCAAAACCATTTATACAGTCAAAAACGCTGGTTTTTATGCCATTCCACTATAACACGCTAGCACGTTTGCAATGACAGATAAAATGTGCCATTCAAGAACTGATGTAAGCACTTTATATTAAGCCACTCTAAGATAACGCGCTAGCGTGTTTCTAATAAAACATAAATATGGCATTCTGTGAGGAATTGTGCCATTTTTATGGATATCCTTACATTCAAAAGAACGTTTTTTCACAGCACTCTATTCTCAAAAGCGTCTCCACATCTTACCCTGTTGGCTTGCCTTTTTACGGCCCTCCGCTAAACATACGCGCCAAGTCTATCTTTGATGACATGCATCCAGAACGCGTCAAACTCAGCAGTTCCGATAGGGCCAGACAGGAAATCTGACATGGGAGCAGTATAAAAGCATCCGGTAACTTTCAAAATAAAAGCCCCAGTGCTGATTTGTGCTCTCTAAGCTAATTCAGCTCTTAGATACACCTTATGGTGCCCCTGGACACATCATCAGTGATGTAACCTGGGATCACAGGGGGTTTCGG
>JBAMHW010000019.1:9354922-9367149 GCA_037177495.1 Rhadinocentrus ornatus
AAGCTAAATAGGTGTACGAGACGGGTGGACGGGGCCACGGAGCTCGGACCCGATGGATGCCGCTTGCGGCTTTAATTATTAATGTTTTTATATCTTAATCGTCATACCGTTAATTTTTTTTAACTTTTTTTTTTATCTGCATATGGATTTATTCACTTTGTTCAAAGTGTTCTGTTATTTGTGTGATAGTCACTTACAAACCAGTTTTTAACAGTTATAAGGTTATTTAAGGATGTTAAAAATCCCTGCATATTTTATATTTTGCATTTGTACATATTAACAGCTCATGTTTGCTCCTCTTTAAGAAGGCTCCCTGAACCTAGCAAATAATTGTGTGTACTTTGAATTGATTTGTTGCACATATGCTTGGCACACCTTTTTCTCAATGTGTCAATATGCTAGAGCACAGTACGTCATGCAGAAAACTCCTCTATACAGAGCAGGGACACATCTGTGATGGGTCAACGTTGCCCACTTTCAGGTCTACATCTACAAACAATCAGCCCGCCTATATATAGAATGGCTTGTGGATAAGTTCTTTTAATGTAATAAGTTCTTTTAAAGACTTTAAATGTTTAGATAAATGTTCAAACAACCTAAACATGACAAAAACTATTTTTTGCTTTTTTCTCTGCTGGTTTTCTATATTTTCACTCTATGTAACTACAATTCTTAGTCACCCTCTCTGTTCTTACAGATCAAATTTACTCTGCATGGAACAAGCAAAACTAAGTTAAAGTAAAAAAAAGAAAAAAAAAAAAAGTCCAAAAAGCAGGACATTGGGTGAAAGCAAAAGAGCCAGGAAGGTAACATGACTCACATTTTTTTGTTTGTAATTTATAAAGTTGTAGCCTATCGTGTGTAAGACAGAAACACAAGATATAGAGGGTGCAGAGCTGATGGTTGTTTTAAGAAACACTCCACATATCTATCCTCTGCTTTCCTTTTTCCATCTTCTCTTTTATTAGAGTGACCACTGTCAAAACCCCCCTTGTGTCTCCTTCCTCACTGAAATTTGAGACTTTTTATCCTGTCGCCTAAAGCCACAAAATGTCTCTCATTTCTCGCCACCGTTCTAACCCCCCACTTTTTTCTTTTTTCTTTTCGCTCAACATCTCATCTGAGTTTTCCTCTCATCTTTCCTCCGTGTGTCACCATATAATCATCTGTGGCCCGTAGATTACATTCCCTACCTGCTGGGATGCCATGGATGCCAGAGGGAAGCATTTGGATGAATCACAGATTGGTAGCATGCACAGAACCATACACACACAATGTATATTGAACACAATATATCTATACATGCCTCTTGAGTATTTATATAAATATATATATATATATATATATATATATATATATAAAATATCATTCATGTATCACTATACAGCTAATTTTTATGGCAACTTGATCTGCTTATCATCCATTGATACACACAAACGCACACATCCTTGTTTTGCTCTCTTTGCTCTGTTGTTTTTCAAAACCTCTCACCCTAAACCTAGCCTTCACCAACTTGATCCTCAAAGAGCCTATAACACTTGCACTGTGCATTACTTTTGTCCCTTTAAAACATATTCCTGTGTTTTTGACCTCACAAAAGTATTAAAACAAGCTCCCCACACCCAATTTTTTCCACCTCTGTTCTTTCCAATATTCAACCAGAATATAAAAGCATCTCACACACACTAAAATCAACTATAATGATGAAACCAAGATGTAACTCCTCTATCCGTGTGACTCTTGTTGTTAAACAAAGGAGACGTGATTGAGGTTCTTGTACATTCTTTTTATCTCGTGTTGTACCCTAAAATTACTTTTTTCTGGAGTCAAATCACAATTAACAAAAGCCCAGACTGACTAAATGACAAAGCAAATGTTTAATGTTCATATCAGCAGCAGGAGGAACCAAATATTTCCCCAAATGAATCCAATTAGTTGGCTGAATGTTTGACCTGCATTGTAAATATATATAAATATACACTACTGCTCAAAAGTTTGGGGTCACCCAAAAATGTAATGCTTTTTCCATGAAAACTCACATTTTATAATCAAATGGGTTGCAAAATGAATAGAAAATATAGTCAAAACATTGACAAGGTTAGAAATAATGATTTGTACTTGAAATAATAATTTTGTACTTTGCTTTCATCAAATGATCCTCCATTTGCAATAGTTAAAGCCTTGCAGACCTTGGGCATTCTAGCTGTCAATTTGTTGAGGTAACCTGAAGAAATTTCACCCCATGCTTCCTGAAGAATCTCTCACAAGTTGGATTGTCTTGATGGACACTTCTTACACATTGTACGGTCAAGCTGTTCCCACAACAGCTCAGTAGGGTTGAGATCTGGTGACTGTGCTGGCCACGGCATTGTAGACAGAATACCAGCTGACTGCTTCTTCCCTATATAGTTCTTGCATGGTTTAGAGCGATGCTTTCGGCCATTTTCTTGTTGTAGGACAAAACTGGCTCCAAGTAAATGCTGTCCACAGCATATGGCATTGCATTGCAATATAGAGTGATAGCCGTACTTATTTAATATCCATTTTACCCTGTACAAATCTCTCACTTCACCAACACCAAATCATCCCCAGACCATCATGTTTCCCCTGCCATGCTTGACGGATGGCATCAAGCACTGCTTTAGCATCTTTTCAGTTGTTCCGTGTCTCACAAATGTTCTTCTTTGTGATCCAAACACCTCAAACTTAGATTAATCTGTCCATAATACCTTTTTCCAATCTTCCTCTGTCCAGTGTTTGTGTTCTTTTGCCCATCTTAATATTTTATTTTTGTTGGCTTGTCTCAGATAAGGCTTTTTCTCTGCTACCTGAAGTCGCCTCGTTACTGTTGATTTTGAGACTGTTGTTTTGCAGGTACCATTTAATGAAGCTGCCAGTTGAGGCATCTGTTTCTCAAACTAGAGACTCTGAGGTGCTTGTCCTCTTGCTCAGTTGTGCATTGGGGCTTTTCACTTCTTCTCCTATTGTGGTTAGAACCAGTTTCTGCTGTTCTTTGAAGGGAGTATTACACACCATTTTAGGAGATCTTCAGTTTCTTGGCTATTTCTCCTATGGAATAACCTTCATTTCTCAGAACAAGAATGGACTGACGAGTTTCAGTAGAAAGTTATTTTTTCCTGGCCGTTTTGAGACTATAATTGAACACACAAATGCTGAAGCACCAGATACTGAACTAGCCAAAGGAAGACCAATTGTGTTGCCTCTTTTTTACGGTAGCTGCTCCTGCTGCCCCCTGAAAGCAATTCTGGGTGCCAAGTACCAGTAACTGTTTCCTGCATCTGAGTGGCTGAAACCGTACACACCTTTGTTTCTTCCTCTCTGGTTGGCTCACCATCCGCCAATCAAGCTGCAAGCGGTCTGTTTGATTCAGAAACTTAGATTAGCTAACAGAATGTGCCATTGGAAAAAAGGAGTGATGGTTGCTGAAAATGGGTCTCTGTACACCTTTGTAGATATTCCAATAAAAACCAGCTGTTTCCAGCAAATAACAGTCATTTACCACATTAACCATGTCTAGACTGTATTTCTGGTTAATTTCATGTTATAATAATTAAAGAGAATGTAGCTTTTTACTAAAAAAAAATCAAAACATTTCTAAGTGACCCCAACTTTTCATCGGTAGTGTGTATGTGTGTGTGTATATATATATACTGTATATATGTATATATATATATGATGGTTAAAGACAAAGTAGAATGAAAACCAAAAACAGATTTGACATGTACGGAGCTGCCGTTCCCATCCCAGCTCTACAGTGCCTCAGAGGAAAAAAGGAACCTCATCAGTATCTCAGGTAAAAGATTGGAAAAGTTTTAATCATACACTCTTTGCTGTTGCCGGTCAACATGCCTCCCCTTACTGAACTTGTGTGTTGGATGAGGAGATGCAAAAATGAGGAGGATGGCCAAATTTACCATGTAGAAGATGAGGAGGTTGGGCTGAACGCCATGCCAAACTGAATGGGCTGCAAATAAACATTTAAGCACACAATCGATAATTTATCATATTCAAATCAAAACTTTACTGTTAGTTTATTTACAAATACAATGACAACCTTTATGCATGGCTGCAGAAGGCTTATTGTTGCCTTCATGTCACTTGTGCGTATGAAATAAAAAATGCATGTTCAGTAATCATGTTTGCTTTTAGACCAGAGCAACAATTTCTTCTGGTATCAGCAGCACTGGCTGCTCTAAACTGCTTCTCAGAAGCAGAAGCATAAGCCAGATTAATATGCATAGTGCTGCCAATGCATTGCTGAGCAGATTTCCTTCTGTCTATTTAAGTAATAATGTGAGCAGCTTACTGTGTGGTGTGTACACACACCTAGACAGTCAAGCTATGAAATTAAGGCATATATTAGTGGACCAAAAACATCTCCTTCATCTACCTTTAAAGCCACACATAATCATTATGATTAGACTTGTGCGTGATTTACTCATAGCTATTTTTGGTATTAATTAGGTGCATTAATTACAGTTATTTTATGCATCTTACTCTTTGCCAAAGTGAAGCATCTGTCTTATCAATCATGATTCTAGCCACGACTGGAAGAACAGCTGGGGAAAGACCATGCAAAGACATCATCTTGGGGATGATTTTGAAGCGTCAACTTCATTTCTTGCTTGGTCAGTGAATGAGGGATACAGTCTCTTCCTGCTGCAGGATTTTCCTCTGCAATGTGATGAAACAGATTCTGAATCTGTTCTTAAGCAGCCTTCTGCTTTAAGTGAAATAAGAAACTGAATTTGTCAGATGTGTCCTCTTTTGCATAATGGAGAATTTTTATATAACAATATTATTTATGCTGACAGAATTAGCATTTTATTTAGATTTTTTTTTCTCTTTTCCCCTTTGACAAAGCAACCAGACTGCTGCATCTCAATCCATGTTAATGCGTGAATTCATTTATTTAATATGACCAGTGAGTTTTCCAACCAGCACAGCCAAAGAGTAGAATGTGGATCAATAACATAATGTGTCAGACAGTTGATCAAGGGCGAGATTTTCCCAAAAAACTACAATACCATAAAATGTGTAATAATGGTCTTTTAGACATAATTGCTAGTATTTTTCTTCTTAATATCTAAAAAAAAAATAAACAATTTGATCTATGACTAACTAAATTGATCAGACTTGTATGAAACTTGTAATCAGTATTCAAAGAAAATTGATCATGAAGAAACATCCTTGTTTTCTGTGAGACAATAACATTTCTGAAAGAGAAATGTGACATTTATTAAGCACACGATGATTGTCTGGATAACACAAACACATTATTTTATTGATCATATGGCCTTTACTTCAGCATTTTGATGGCAAAACATTTAACCCCCCCTGTGATGCGCCTCTACAATTCACATAAAGCCTTTGCAATGCTTGGTTGTGAATTCAACACTGCAGTCTGTCCTGCTTGAGGCAAGGCAATTTTATTTATTGCGCATACACAATTGCAATTTTAATTGATTTTTTTTCCCATCTTAATGAAGTCTGCTGCAATACTTTTTTATTTTTATTTTATTTTTCTTTTAATTTTGTATATTGTATTGTATAGTATTGTGCGTGCTAGCACAATCCCTTATTATTTATAGATCATCAAACTGGTCAACAAATTTATCGTGTCAGGCTGTTGTTGGTGGTGATAAGTGAATACAGTCACATTTGTTTTTGCTTTGCCTCCTTTTTTAAGCACACATTTTGATTGTGTCTCTGTGGGGAAAGGGTTCAACTAACAGGAGCTTGGCAGAAGTTACATTTTTTAAAAGGTTTATGTTTCAGAACCTCACATTTACCAACTGTAGTGTCTCACATCGATGCTCTGAAGCCAACTGGAGCACAAACCTTGTGATGACGACGTGACGGATCAATTTTACCCATCTGCACAGCAGTTAGCAGTTCACTCTCAGTGCTGTCATGGTCATCCAAAAATAATAAATTTCGCTGTTAGTAATGCTTACCTGAAACTGTGGTCTCTCACAGTCTATAATACAGCTGAATGGCATCCTAGCCTGATGTCCTTGAGAACAATAATTTATATGTACACTAGAGCACACTGGTAGTGAAGTAATTCAGTTTAAAATCAAACTCAATCCAACACAGATTTTGTTTAGTAAAATTTGATAAATTAGGATATGCTTTACTGTGAGGGTGTATTGTATGTATGGGCTCAATAAAATGTCCTAAAGATTTTGCAGCTGTAAATGAATGGTTGCAAATAATTTTAGTTTTTATTCGTATATCAAGTTTGTCATCAAAATAAATCTGCCCAAAAAATGTAAGTTTGCAAATGTGCGGGAAAGGATTTGCATGGTTGTAAAAAAAAGATTTGTTTGTGGAAAATAGTGCAAAAAGTTCTTTTGCAAACATCCTGTTCACAGATGTGAAGCACTAAACTGCGTACAAGACTTGCATTTGCAAATTTTTACGTTTATCTGACTGGATGGTGACTAATCAAGCTACCCAATCAGAGAGCAGACAGCTTCCTGTCCTTCCACACCACTGCAGCCTCTTTAAGGGAAGTAGATACATTTTAAGGATGGATGGTGATGCGATTGGGTCTCGAAGTGAATATTTCTCAGTCAGAGACTCGAGCAGTAGATGCTGCAGGCTCGCTCTCTCTCTCTGCAAACCATCACTTTCTCCTCCACTGGCCGTTATGGTGATCACTCGGCTTGTTTTCCTCCAGCTGGCCTCCATGCACCGCAGTTACAATTCAAACCGTGCTTCATTCCAGGGTGGCTGCTGCATCAGCCGCGTCCAGCTCTGCCCCTGACAGCAGCTTCTCGGATGGGAGGTTGAAGATTTTACAGTGGGGTAAAGCGAGAGGTGACAGTCCAAAAATGGTATCTTCTACTGGGCTCTGGTGCATCCCACCGCTACCCTGTGGGGCTAACAGCCACATACAATCGGTGCTTGTTTTTGAAAGAGATAGTGAGAACCATGTTGATTGTCCTAATGCATATATGTCAAACTTAAGGCCCGCGGGTCACATCAGGCCCGTGTATGAATTATTTTTGGCCCACATGATCATATCTAATCACTATTAGAGCTGGCCTGCTGATCGATGCGATGTCTGTCCCTAATAGACAACCTTTGCACGTAAGTACATCCTTGTGTTTGAGTGTCCGGTCAGAGTTAAATAAAAAGTATGGTGCCTCCTCTTCGCATCAGCAGTGGGTGCAGCACACGAGTTCTGAACATGTCTCCTGTGTGTTGTTTAAGTTCCTACGTAAGGTTTAATCCATATGTGTGAGAGATGTCTACATCGGCAGAGACGTCAGGAGGGAGCTCCCAAACTGTTATTCACATTCACTTTGCAGCTCCACTCTTGGACTGAATCATATCATTTTGTCTCATAATGTTTCAAACTTAATCACATTCATTTAGTCACAAAGAAATACTCTGTTTACATCATCACCCTTCTTTAAACTGTATCTACTCCCCTTTTAAAGGCCTGCAGTGGTGCGGAAAGATGGGAAGCTGTCTGCTTTCTGATTGGACAGTTTGATTAGTCACCATCTAATCAGATAGACGTAAATAGGAAAAATTTGCAATCGCAACTTTAAAGTCTCGTACTCAGTTTTTTTTGCTTTGCATCTGTGGACAGGATGTTTGCAAAAGAAATTCTATTATTTTCCACAACTACAAATCTTGCAATAAAACCATGCAAATCCTATTCTGCACATTTGCAAACTTGAATTTTTGTTTTGCAGGATGACAAACTTGGTTTGTCCTGTACTAGCTGCGGAATTGACAATAAAGCTGACTTTGACTTTTATTTACAAACACGAACTGAAACTATTTGCAAACATTCGTTTACACCTGCAAAATCTTTATGACTTTTTATTGAGCCCATATGTATGGATCCTAATACCAATGACCAATCACCTGGTCCCACAGGAAAGACAGGGAGCCGAATTAATCCGTTTACTTTGTCTTCCATTTTTGAGAGACAAAAGGGAATCATCCATTTTCAATGATAACATTATATGAACTTTTTGTTTGTGGAGGAACTGGGTCTAGCCTTACAGCTGCAGAAACAGTTGCCATTAGAAAAAAAAAAGAAGCTTAATTTGTCCAAAGTCTGAACTTCCACTTTATTTAAACTAAAACCGGAGGAAAAGTGTAAAGCGTTGAGGTGGTTCAGTCAGACACTTCTACTGAAATGAAACAGCTTTTCACGTTAAAGACAATTAGCTGATTGTTGACCGCACTAAATGAAAAGAGAATTTAAATTTATTCAAATGCTTATAATTAATAATGAAAAAGTGGGACTGTGTAGTTGTAATTTAAGGATAAGATGCTAAGATGCAGCTGAGCCCTTAAGCTGAGCCCTTATAATTGTAATGGAGATAAACATATCTCCCTGTAATGATGCGTACGATGGGAAATATAGGGAGAATCAATCACAGAACAGCGTTGCTTTCATTTTCACGTAGAATAGGTACCCATGAACATGGCAAAATGAACACTCACACATATGAGCATTACTATACTTTTTCTTATCTTTTTTTTTTTTTTAAATCTCAATATCACATTTTCTTCTATCTCATTCGGTTTCTTGCCCTCACACATATAATCACATGCACACGAACCCATTGTGTTCCTGGTCTCAGCCCTTACATGATGTAAGCAAAAGGCTTGAATTTATCCCTTGAAAGAACGCTATCCCCATTTTTCCAATACACACACACAGCATGTATTATGTAGGTTTTGTCAGCGTGAGCCACAGTGGAAATGAGCCTGTGCAAATGTGTTCTTCTTCTGTGTGTTAGTGCATGTGTGTTTGAGTCATATGTCAAATGTGAAGTGTTCTGTTACAAAGAAAATGTAATGACGGTGGCTGTGCCAGCAGTAAAGAGGATTCAGTGCAAGGTGGAAGCGCAGATTCAATTAGCTTTGTGGGTGCCGTGAAATGGTGATAATACAGGCAGGTATAATGTCAACAAGCATCAAATCTTTCTTTCTTTTGTTTAGTTTTTTTCTCAAGAGGAAGGGCTACGTCCCACCCACCCCTCATTCTCATTTTCGCTGCACCCAGCTTACTTTGTCCTTCACGTATGGTGGTAGTGAGGGTCACTGAGGCTGTAAATCGCTGGTAGTTCGACACGCAGCCTACGGCATTCATCAATGTAATTAGTGTTCGGCAGACGACCCTGCTGCTACAGACATGGCTGCCTGCTTTCTGACAAGCTAACAGTTGCTCATCCTGCCTCCCCTCTGCCTTCCTTTCCTGCCATATCTTAGTTTGTCTCCCCAGAAGCTGTGTGTACACCTGTCACAGTCTGTACTTACTGTCTTCCAATAACTTCCTGCTCTAAAACTTTACTATTTGTATGTGTGTGTGTGTGTATGGAAAAGAGGAAGGAATAGGTTTTCTGGGCTGTAAATGGGGAACGTATGTTTAAACTGCTGGAGCAGAGAGGCTACGAGCAGCAACTTTGTTCATTTGTCATTTTGGTTAAGTGGTGCAGTAATTAGTGCCACTGGGGGCCCACTTCCATGTTCGGGGCTCAGCCAAGGATCAGAGTGCTGTCAATGGGATAACAGTTGCAGGGTTTAGAGAAATGCAAGGTCCCAAGAGGAACTTCACCACTATGTTCCTTTATTGATACCATTCAAATTTTATGGACAGCTTGAGTTTTTACCTAAATTAAAACAGGATTTGTAGTTCTGTAATTGTCAGACCCAGAACAAGGTCTGACAGTAAGCAAGTCCATATTGACAGTGTAGATAGGCCTGACACAGTAACATGCTTACAATTGAATAAATATTGATATCATAACAAATAAAGTTGAAACTTAAAGGACCAGCAGGCTTGAGAACCTTCCACCTAGCCTCTTTTATAAAGTTCTACATTTACATAATGCTTTTTTCTCTTATCCATCCCTTTCCTGCACAACCTTATCCTTTACACATGTTAGCATATGCTTGTTAATTTCCAGAACTCGGCTGAAAAAGTTGCCTGAATTCCAGCTTTCTATCAGTAAATGACTGTAGCTTGTTGACTCCATGTTGCATTGGAGTGTACACTGAGAATACCAGAATGCCAGGTCCATTAAAGTGAGAAGGGTTCATTTGTCACAGTTTCCACTGGTGTTGTTGTAATGAACAGGTATGTGGGTGATAAATGGCCTGACCTTTTCCTCCACTTTATAATCAAGTGTTCCTGGATTCCCATGATTAATTTGTGGATGTCCTAGATGCAGGGATAGTCTGGTGATCTGTAGCCCAGATCTTTATTGAACATTACGTGTTATTTCATGTGTCTGTGGGGCATTGTTGTGATGCCTTGCAGCCCTTCCTCTTGAGTTCTAAGACATAGCAGCCTATCAGGCTTTTAGTTTTTTTTTTTATTATTATTTTTATTTACAGAATATTCAAAGCCTGGGGATAACTATACATATCACCAACACCACAGCAAGGAGTGCCATTAATACTTTTTTTGTATTTTCTGGAAGCGCGCTTCTTTTTTCAGCCTTCTAATTGACTAACATGGCTTCAGTTAGAGTTAGAGTGCCATCTTTTGGTTTGAAATGATGCTCACAGTTTGTCAATCGTGCCTTGTTGACAGAGATTTTTAGTCATCAGTACTGGAAAGACACAACTTTTTGGGTGAAAGCAGGTCTAAATATGATTGTAGAACAGGTATGTTTGGTGATTTGGCCCCAGTTACGTTGTTTTGAGCCAAGCAAGAATGAGCCCATCATGAGAGGGATCTTTTAAATCTCACTAAAATCTAGCTGCCTCTCAAGGTAAGTAAAAAGGAACATTAATCAGTATAATACCTCAGTTTTAATCTTGATGCTGATTTACACTGTGCTCATAACTGCTATAAGATACAGGCTGTCAAGCTACAGGACAACAAAGCTGCATTATTGTCCTTAAGTTCAAATGTGCTTAGGCAATCACATTATTCCACATATAAAGCTTCAACAATGTAGAGAAAATGTTGAAATTAAGCCGTTTGTCATTTCACACACACAAACATCAGGTTTCACCTTTACATCACTCATGTCCCATGTCAAATGGATTTGGAAACAAAACTGCTGTAAATGACTTGCATTTATTGGCAAAGCAATAAACATACATGAAAAAAAAGTTGCAGTGGTGCATTAAACTTTTTAAAATACTTTGGAATTTTTCACATTTGGTGTATGCGTGGAAATCTCTAGATATTCTATGGCATGATTAGGTAAAAATATCGAAGTCTGTAAAGCTTACACAAACTTAAAAGCACCACTCTGCTAAAGTCATAGCAGTGGAAATAAGTTGTCACAGAATAAAACTAGCAAAACAAAAAGGTGAGCTGGAAGGTAGAAAGGAAAAATGTTGGGAAAAGTACCACCGTTTAAAGGCTCATGTACACGTAACTGGGCAAAGCTACAATACCACGGCCTTTCCCTGCTGGTGCTTTCGACTGCAGTATTCCTCTCTAAGTCTGTCATTCCAGATGACTGAACAGAGAACGATATACACACACACACACACACAAAGGAGTATTCCCCATGTTCATCAGTGAACGGGCAGGAAAGTTCAGCATGTGTACAAGCTGACTGGCAAGTTAAACATCTTCCTGGGAATAAAAGCACCTCACAGCAGCACAAAAAAGAAATGTATCGTGTAGATGACCCAGGGTAGAGAATCTGTCCAAGTGACGAGGCTCTGCTAGAGAGAGTAAGAAGATCAAGACAACGGAATAGAGTCGCTCCTTCTCTTTGCTTTGAAAAATATAAAGATTTTCTTGGGTGTTGCCACCGTGCTGAGATTCATGTCTGTCCAACTTGCTCTGTTCATCTTATTTGTACTGCTTTGGTAAAATCTTAATGGACAGTTTAGACAAAAAATGTAGAGACATGTAAATAGTAAGAAAAAGTGCTGACAGATGTGGGGATGATTGGAAGAAATGATGAAGAAGAGCTAAAAATTGGCATAAAGAAAATAGGTCACAAGATGAGAAGATGTACACAAAGCTTTATTTTCTTTTCCTCATTGAGACAAAGAGAGCTGACTATATCCAGGCGGTTCATGCACAGAGAAAAAAATCATTTGCATTTCATTTCAATAAGATCTTGAAAGCTTTTCCCATACTAAGATATGCCTAAGCACTCATAAATAATTAAATCATTACACTAATGACTTCAAATACTTCAAATAGCATTCGTCTTTTTTTTGTTGTACTTGCGTTACGCATAATTGGAATGGAC
>JBAMHW010000019.1:9367191-9392010 GCA_037177495.1 Rhadinocentrus ornatus
TATATATAAAAATATAAATATAAATATATATATATATATGTGTGTGTATATATAGTCAGTTTTCAGGGCAACTGAGAGGAACTTCGAGAAGAATGTTGCTAAATCTTTGCCAACATCTGTTAAAACCACAAAAGATGCTCATTATCATAGGCAGACAGCCTAGGAACAATATGTCTTTGCAACATGCTTTTCAAATGTCATTTATTCCGGCTCTGCAAAAGGCTGTAAATAGCAAACTAGCATGTATCCCATTTCAAATGCGGTGCTACTTCTTTCCATATCAAGCTTTCTCTTTGTCAAACACATGCAGGCATACACACAAATGCACACACCTCACTGTTGATGTTGTACAGTGGACTTACTTATTTGCCCTTCAGTGCTTGCAGAAAGTAACTAATACATACATATTAATGTTCATGGAAATGTTTCTGTAAAGCCATAGTCTGGATTGAGCCTCAAGTGAGCTCTAAAACTATTATACAGTGATGAGTCATGGAGTGTTTGCCTGGTCTTTACAGTGGTCTTGGAAAACAAAAAGCAAAACATATTGTGTGAATGTCTTTTTCCAGCAAATTTATTTATATTTTTATGAAAAATTAAACCATATTATTACCATATTAAACCACATTTTAATTACATGAATTTATGTTTTTTTAAAATAGTTTAATAAAGAGAGATCACTTGTGAGAAAGCATGCCCTCAATTCTAATGTACATACTAGCTAAGATGAAAAATGTACATTTTTACAACTTAATTAGGCAATCCAGATTAAACTAAGTTGATACATTTTTTTAATAAATCCAGAACAGTGTGCCAAATTTTGGGGGCTTTGTGTAACTCGACACTTCCTTGTTGCTGTTCACTGCATTTTATCACTAAATAAGCTGCTTCTTCTTGTGAATCTAAAGGGATTATTTTCTTTTTTGTTCCCAAACTGTTTTTTCTCCACACTAAAATGTTGGTTTTTTTTCTAGAACCCAGACATAATATTTGTGGCACTGAAATTAAGGAGACTTGCTCAGTGCAGTTATGTTAATGTCCACTTGGAAGAGAAAATTCCACGTCTCCATGAATTAGTAGATTTTTTTTTTGTATTTTTCCTGACAGTTTCCAAAAGTTCTGTGGGAGTGCGTTTTGGGGACATATCTAGTCTAATATAAAAGATTGATTGCTGCATATATGCAAAAGAATTTGCATATGATTTGATTTTATGTAAAGATCATCAGAAACATGTTAACAAGCTTATGTTAGCATTTAGCTCTGTACTGTAATACAGTGCCCAGGCACAGCTTCTTTGGAAACTATAGCTTTATACTGTTGTTTGTTATTTTAAAAGTGAAAAAAAAATTCACTGAGGTAAAGTTGATCCTGTCAGTTCTTATAACCTTCCCCCTCCTCATTTTCAGATGTCTTCTTCTGCCAAAGCAGACAGAGGTTTGGATGTGGCAGTGGCTTGCTGCAGGGTGCTAGTAGCACATGTTGACCTCTGCTACTGACTCTCCACAGATCGCTGTGCCAAACCCTTGCAGCCTTCAATACAGAGACACCCCCCCTCAAGGGAGAGAATGGGACTAAATCATTGGCACTCCAAAGTCTGGCAAGACAGTGCTGGCAAATTGAAAGAGGGGAGGGTCGGGGGCCTGGGCTGACTTGGATCCAACATTTTGCCCATCTGCTGTTTCAAAGCATTTTATAGCAGGCTTGCATATCAATGTTTGTGTTCTGTGGTTTGCATTCACCTGCTCACAGTTACAATGAAAATGTCAGCAACACTGTAAAAGCTAAGAAAGCAAATACCACTAGCAGCTCAGTCGATCAGAGAAAACACAGGATTTATGTAATTGATTAGTCAGTGACGGCCTCCATATAGTCTAAGCTAAAAATATCTTAAATAGATAATTATTTAAGTCATTCATGGCAAATTCATTTGTAATTCAAGTAGCTCATTTGATACAATTAAAAAGAAAGATTAAAGAGATGGAGGACTCAAATCTTTAATAACACCTCTCACACGTTGCTTGAAACAGCTTCTATGAAGATGCATCTTTTCTGGTGGCAGCACAGACCAGTGTTAGTGTGAGTTTAGTATTCCTCATGCAAATAAATAAAACCACTTATCAGGAACAGTGGACACCAGGAAAGATGAAAAACATATTTAATTTTTAACTAAATCTGAGTTTTACTATTACTACCAGGTAGCTGGGCGACCTTTGGAGAATTTATAAAGAACTTTTGTGACCTGTATTAATATTATTATCATCATCATCATCATCGTCATCATTATTATTATTATTATTATTTTGCTCCATAGTTGTCCAGCAATCTGTCCTTGTAAAATGCAGACTCATATTTTTTTCAGTTAGATTATTTTGGACAGACTTAAACAAAATAACATGTTAATTAGTTAACTTTAGAGATTTTGTAAACAATCCAGTGACCTTCCAGGTTTCCTGACTGTGGCCACACAGTAACAAGCAACCATGAAAGTAATATTGATTTTATATAAACTCTATTTTTCAAAATGTCAAACTATTGTTTAAATTAATGTGACCTTCACAACCCACATGTAACATTAATGATTTTTTTTCTCTACTGCTATGATTTGTGAGAAAAAAACAAAAAAAAAAAACATTTGAGTTGTAGAAGCCAAGATGAGGAGTAATTTTGTGATATAACCTTTGACCTGAATGAATGTGAATCTCTATTTAATCTTCCACATCCCAAAAAGCATTTACACAATGATTAATACATGGCGTCTACGTTAACATCAAACCAATTCAGGCATTATTAAACCATGCATAAAATCTGGAGTCTGCAATCGTACCGCATTGGGACAAAGCATGTCTCTGTGGTAATTGCAATGTGTGTGCAAAGCCTTTGGACTCTCAATCCTCACAGAGATCTGTGGTAGCACTTGGCAAAATAATGGACTATGCAGAGGGAAAATAAATTTGCATTACATGAGTTGCACATTAAATATTCATATGGAGAAGTTTTATGGACCTTACAACATACAGTAGCTGCTGGAAAGGGATTTGTTAGAGGGTGAGAGGGGAAGGGTGTACATGCACTAGCTTCCCTCCCATGTAATGCATTTTCATAAAATTCTATTATGGCATCTTATTATCTTCTGAAGGTACATTTGATGCATAAATGAGCATTTAAACATAAAATGCCAGGGTGCAATTGCCCTTGTCCCATTGGTGATAGTGAGGAAATTACTCTGCAATTCTGTACAAGCTAAACTGCACCGGTACATACACACACACATTTATTCACTGGCCATTGAAGTAAAGACTGATTTAGGAATAAAGTGCTTCATGTGTGACAACATTTAAGTGTAACAATGATTCAATGGCTTTCAAATAGCTGTTAACCTACTGCCATATCATAAAATGATTTTGCAGAGTATTTCTCTGGTTCACTTTTAAATGCAGCCAGTGGGAACATCGCAGCATAACATTAGACTGAGATACATGCTGAAAAATTTGATTATCTATTAGTTAAATCAATGCATTGCAATACCACCATCATTAGGAATTATGTTTGCAGTGCATTTTTCTAAAAGTTTGAGAAATTTTCTTTTATACTCATCTTAATAGAAAGTAAAGAGCAGAACTTCCAATAAATACTATCAGAAAGCCTTGAAGTAAAATCAGAGAAGCAAATTAAATTTCCTCGTTCAATAAAAAATATAAAATTGCCTGCAATATCAAATCAACTTTATGTATGAAGCACTTTTCATACAAAAGCAGTGCAAAGTGCTTAACATAATAAAAACTATTTTTGAATATACATATAAAAAAGCTCACATAAACCTTCACACATACTCAAGTGTAAAACATCAAAATTCAATAACACACAACTGATCATACGCTCTTTTTTACACACACATCATCAGTCACACACACAGCAAACTTATGCAACTCCCATCCCTCTTTATCAATAGCTGGATATTAGGATAATTTAATAAAGTGTAAAGGCTTGTAGCTTAAGTATTTATAAAACATAAATTTTTAATATTTTAATGATCGTGCTTATATAGCTAATTAGTAATTTGGTCTGTGACTTAGACATATGGCTTTTTGTATGTCACACTGTACCTAAATGCAGTATATATAATATATATCATATATACATATGCATTTGAGAAAAAGAACTTACCATTGCATAATTCTTCTTAAATGTGGTATGATCATAGTAGCATGAACTTATTACATTTTCTGAAAATTTAACTCAAAAGTTAAATGTACCTTACTTTATGTGAATAGTGTATGTGGGAGGACTTGTATGGGCTCAACTCAGTCATAAAGATTTTGTGGTTGTAAATGAATGTTTGTATAAGTAGTCACTTTCTGACTGTGAAATGATTTGTCTGAAAAATTCAAGTTTGTGACAAAGGGTGGCAAAGCTGATTTACAAATAACTTATGCGCAAACATTAATTTACAACTACAAGCTCTTTATTGCTCTGTACTGGGCCAACAGACTTGATCACAGTAATGTGATCCACCAACAGATGGACAAAGGTGGAATTATTAATCCAAAAGAAACCCACACCACAGAGAGCTTTTGTCCCCTCCAGAATTCTGTCAATTAAGTCCTAGTACTCCCCTAAGCCTAGGGTCTCAAGTAGCGGTCTCTAAAGAACATATGTGGACATTTCTAAATTGGTGATGTATCCCCACTCACGAAATGCAGTAGCTTACACGTGCTGTTGTATATGTACAGCATCTTTTTCTTCAAAAGATCTAGATTTAAGAAATATTCACCTCTTATTTACTCGCAGGTTTGCTTCACAGCGGTGATGCTATTTTAAAAGTAGGACGAAGAGCAGCAAAGACTTTCTGCATCTAGCTTTCGCTCTAAGTGATCACTTGACATGTAATATAATAAATTTACAGCACAGACATTTTTAACTTAAGTGAAAAGTGGATTTGACAGATGACATTGTGCTTTTAAACAATCTTGGACCAGAACAGAAGGCTTGCTCTGCTTTCAAAGGGACCCCAAGTGAACATATAATGGACTGCTTTTAATTCTTGGACTCATATCACCAACAACACAAATGGAAAATCAAAAAAACTCTTCCTCACCAACCCTCACATCTCCCCTGAATAGGTTGGGTGGCTGTTTTCTCAAGCTTGGATCCTCTACCAGAGTCCTTGGAGCTTGAGGGTCCTATGCAGTATCTTAACTGTTCCTAGGACTGCACTCTTCTGGATGGAGATGTCTGATGTTTCTCCAGATATCTGTTGGAGCCACTTCTGTAATATGGGGGCCCCCAATGCTCCAATGACCACTGGTACTACTGTTGCCTTCACCTTCCAGGCTTTCTCCAGTTCCTCCTTGAGTCCTTGGTATCTCTCCAGTTTCTTGTGTTCCTTCTTCCTGATATTTCCATTGTTCAAGATGGCTACATCGATCACTACGGCTTTCATTCGCTGCTTATGCATAATCACAACTGGTAATCACCATTTTGTCGGTCTGTATCGGAAAGTCCCACAGGATCTTAACCCTCTTGTTCTCCACCACCTTGGAAGGCATTTTCCACTGTTACCTAGAGGTCTCCAGTCCATTTTCTGGACATATGTTTCTGTACACTAATCCGGCTACTTGTTTATGGTGTTCCATGTATTCTTTGCCTTGCAGTATCTTACATCCCTCTATGTGCTGGATTGTTTCAGGGGCGTCTTTGCACACCTTGGGACCTGCCTGGTGTGGTAGATCTGGGGCCTCGATTGCTTTGGTGCTCAAGGTTTGCTCCTGCCATCATTAACGCCTCTGTACTGTCCTTAAGTCTAGCCCTCTCTTTAAATTGGTAGGACATGTTGATATCCGTTAATTAAGCTATCTGTCAGTGGTACAACCCATACATGTTTTTTTCCTCCCATGATGGTTCCTCCAACTCCTTCTCCAGTTTCTACTGCCTGAACATTCACTAAGTGCCTCATCTGTTGGGGCCATCTTTCTTATGTATTCGTGGAACTTGGATGTTTCATTTTGGATAATGCCTCTGACTCTCACTAGTCCTCAGCCTTCATCTTTGCACTTAGCGTATAGTCTATGGATTTGGGGTTGAACCCTCCATGCATGGGGTTTGTTCCACTAACAGAAGATCAAAGAACATCATTACTATACTGTGATGTTTTGTTGTCAAAAATGGCTAAGCAGCCCTCTAGTGTCCCTTCAGTCTTTCCATAGTTAGTTCAGACAGAATATGGAAGTTAAAAAGATGTTTTTGTGTTTTTCTTTATGGCCAGAAAACATTTGCCTGTAAGTATTCTAGTCAATTTGTAATTTAACACAAAGAATACTGTTAAAGTAAAAAAAAAATGTTAATGGACAAATTTGTTTTAATCCCTGTTTAAGTCGGTTCGCACATGCTAACCGCTAGCTTGCCAATAATATTTTTTAATAGATGTTAGCCTTAAGCTAACTTATCGGTTTTTATACATTTTAATGCGTAATGTTCTGTCATTTCACTGAGACATGTATTGCTGTGCAGCAAGCTATATCATGCCACACACATTCAAGCGACGGCAGATTACTTATAATCCATTATGTTTTTTTTGCTGCATTGATTTGGATTCGTCCACCATTTTCATGCAACAGGAAATCAAAAAAAGCATACAACAGTACTTAAATAGGCACACCCCCTGCACATTAAAACAAAAATAGAATAGATTGTAATTTTATAGTGTATTAATAATTGCACCGTCATTAACTTGTCAGGTCAAACATTTGGCGTCTGTTTAAAAATGTTGCATGTATGTGTTTGTGTGTGTTGGTGTTTCATGTCTCCAGTAGCAGGTGTGCTTTAACAAGCTAATCAAACTGTGTCCACCTGTTTTTAATTCAAGTGAGACATTTTTGAAAGACTTTTGGGCAGCTGGTAAAGGCAGAGGATTATACTCAGCAACAGCAGAACTTATGGTTGCACCGCAAAGAACGCAAACCACCTCACACAGCAACAATGCACGAGAACAGACCAGCACATACCTTTTAGTTGTCCGGTATTACGCTGCAGCCCAGTAGGTTGAGTGGGAATTGTAATGAGCAGAACTGCTTCTTGGAGAATGCTTATTACATTTCTGTCCAAGTATTTTGATCCTAAATTTAAAATGAAGTGGCGTTAAATGGAGAAAACAAACACAATATAATTCCTTTAATTATTAGAAAAGAAAACATGTAGATGTAATGAAAACACACAAAAAAAAAACATTGAAAAGCAAAAAATACAGTTAGTTATTGGAGAAAGAACAATCTTCAGCTTCCACTTCCCCAATAATGTATTTTTCACTATATTTTTAGTTCTCAAATTTTTATTTGAAAAGTTTTTTGAAAACACATTAGCCGTAATAAGTCATGTGTATGCATGACTGCATTTAAATATGCTTGCATGTGATTACATGCATATTGGAGAAACTACACATTCACTCAATGAATTTTTCTCTGTCTCTGCTGGGCCATCTCTTATTGGCAGTATTTTTCATTTATTTCTTTTGCATTTGCTCCCCCATTTTTTCTGCCTACACTCCTTGCCCAACACATTGTTATTATTCTAATGATGACAGACTTATGCACTGACCAGGCACATGTAAAGTAATTATGGGGAAATGAACCTGCGGGATGCACGGGCCATTGACCAGTATATTGACTTTGACTGCCACCACAAGCAATTAAACTTGAGCTGCTCTGCGTCTATAGAAGCCCCCACCTATTCTTTATTATCACACCCCACAGAAACCCACACACATAAATACACTCAAACTGAATGGAAGGTCGCCAGAGAACAGTTAGTCAGCATGTTTTTCAAAGGCTCTCCACAAACTAATAAATAACTATAAAAACTGGGATTCTTCACCACTTTTTCTCTCGACACCTCAAGAAATCAGACAATTCTTTCCAAAGCATGAAGAAAAGGCAGAAGTAGTGTTGGCCTATGCCCAGAATAGACCTTTAAGCTGAGGAGCTCTACAACTGTTTTGACATATATTCATCAAACACTCGTGGCCTGTAGCCGGAAGTGAGGCTCTGATAACAAGGATATAATCCATCTGTCGAGCCATCTCTGGTTTAAAAATTAGCTTTTCCAGTGGAATGGATGTGAACAGCTGTGATTCTGTCACCATGGTTGTCCAGTTAAATCAGTTTTAGGAGAAGTGTTAGTGAGAAGTTAGCCAACCTAAAGCTGCAGGGATTAAAGGTTTAAAAGGAGAGGGTTTTGGACTTGAACTAATAAACTTGTGCTACAGTATGATGGCTTTTGTAACTTGTGGGTTTCATTATTTACATTATGTACGTATATAATATTTTGCCTAAATGTGTGAGTTTAAAATGATAATATATTTATCTCAAGTGACGTAATCCAGAAGAAAAAGTAAGGCATTCTGAAATCATTTAGACATCAGAGATAACATGGTATGGTGGTCTTTAATTAACTCTTTGTACGCTATCTGTGAAAATTTTCCTTTTATCTGGATTTTTTGTGCTATTAAAGACAAACTCCAGCATTTCAAAGCTGAGTTAGATACGAGAACAGAGCTAACTTTTCTGTCTGGACCTACTTTTTACATGTAAAGAAATGGGACTTCACTGATGTGACTGTTGCAAAAAATAAAGATTTGATTGTGGGGCTCATTTTAGATAATTGGATTATGTACTTACAGATTTTATGGAATTCCAAGTGGAAAAAGAAGCTACATTGTTTTAGATCAGTAACAGATTTTAGTTTACATTGGACATCCTCTGCTACTGTTTTAATTAGCATCGTCTGACTAGGACACCAGTGCCATTTTCATAATATTAAAATTAAACACTAAATGTTGAGAGCATTTAAGCACAACTCTCTGGGACAGTGGTTTCCAACTCTTCAGTAACGTAATACATTTACATACACAATACATTTTTGATCCAACTCTACTCTTGAGCATCTCCTCAAATTCAGGTCATTATGCTGATGGATTGAAAAAAAGGTGTACAGGCATTTGAAAGAAATGCAGTCATGGGGAATGACAATCAGACTTGATTGGATAAAGTTTGTAAAAGTGTTACTTAAAACAAAACATGCCATGCTGTCAGGGAAGCCTGATGACTGGGTTGGGAACCATCCTGCCCATCTACAACTGACCTACTACAATAGGAAACAGCAGCAACCACAAATGTCCTGGCATAGTCTCCTCTGACTGTGGGGTGTGTTGTTCATAGCAAAAAGATTCCTGATTGCACTAATTTTAGGTTTTCCATCAAATTAAAAAAAAGACTAAATGAAACTGCTGAAATATGTGTTCATGGTAATCATCTTTGTTTTAACCTCTCTCTTCTTGCTCACTAAATGTCCATCAGCGCATTTTTTCCCCATCTTCATTATTTTATTTACCTGTATAGAAAGAATCGTGTTCAATATTTTTACATTGTTCTGTGCTGATTGATGGTGGAGGAGACTGACCCACTATCAATGACATCATCTCTGTGCGCCTGTCCTTTGCAACACAGAGGAATTTTCTGCTGTGCAATGCTTATTTAAAGGCACCTCACATGCTAACTACATTTCTGACAAGGACCTGTTAACACAAACTTTACAGACTTAATTTCAAAGGCAAACACTACAACACCAGTGTCGGAACATTTTGCTTTTAAGTCAAATAAAGAGTGAGTCCAATAACTTGGGAGAGCCAGTTTGATGGATTTGCAGCAGAAAGTCAGCGGGCAGTAGTGCTAATGCCATTAATCTTAGAAAAACAAACAAAAAAAAAAAGCAATGATCTTCATATCAACCAACCCAGTTATCTAAACTTGTGTTACAACCCAGAGCAGGTGTATGAAGGGTGTAACAAAAAAAAAGGTGAAGATAGCAGATGGTAGTATATGAACAAGTGGTTTTTATTGTTAACATAGAACACCTGCAAGGGTGGTAAACAACCAGGTTTGGGGTTATTGGACCTGCTTAAAGAAATTCCAAAATTACACCCACTAAAGCTCATAGGCTTAACTTAAAATCCAGCCAGATAAAGCAAACTCTAGACCATTCAAAAGGAAAACCAAAAGACTGGCATACTAAAACAAAAAACAAATCAGTAGCAGTCCCAATAATATAAGAAAGATGTAAAACAAAAAAAGTGCTCAAACAACACATTCTATCTGTAAATAGAAAATATACTAAAAGACGAGGAACACAACAGAACACAAAGAGCAGCCAAAAGAGCTATCAAATTTCCAAAAACAAACTGGGTCCGAATAACTCACCAAAACCAAACACAAAACGAATAGTTTTAACACTACCAAAATCCCTAAGGACTACAAAGGCCAAAGTTACCACCACTGAGATGCAGCAAAACCTTAATTACCACAATATCGACAAACCAAAGGTGAAACTGTTTGTGTCACACAGTTTCTCTCCCCCTGACTGCGCATACACAGCAGTCTTTTATTTTCGGGGTGCTGGCGGTCAGTGCAGGGATTGGCGGGGCGGTGACCAATCAGAGGGAAGGAGCCGAAGGTGTGTCTTGGATAGCCACTCTGAACAGACAACTGCCAGCTGACATTTGCATGAAGAATAGGCCCCAGGTGCCATCAATGAGTGGCGGCCGTAACAACTTGGCTTATGACACCAAAGCTGCCAGTCCTCATAATTAAAGTAAAAATACAAATTGTTTTTCAATTAATAGGTTTGTTTTTATGATTATTTCACATTTTTGCCTTGAAACTAGTTGTAACTGAACATCAGACAAATATTTTCTGATTTGTGGTTCTGTATTAAATGTGATTGATAAAAAGTCACCATGTTGCAGCTTTGCACAGCAGCTTAACTTATTTTAGTTTTTAGATTTTGAGTTAAAACAACTTTATGAAGTGGCCCAAAAACAATGATGATGAACAACGTAAAGATTGGAGGTGCTACAAAAACAAAAAGGCTAATTCTGATGATTCCTTCCCAGTTTGTAACAACAAATAACCACTTCTGCATAAGATGTAACCTGATCTATCATTAATAGATTGATTATAGGTCTTTTAAAGGTGGTCTTTAATCTCAGCAGCCCAACAATCAGGACTTATTTTGATGAGTCCTGCTCTGCCAAACAGTAAAATTTAGCACCATTTTATTGGCTAAAGCTTTTTGCAGCTAAATATGCAAAGCAGCAATAAAATGTCCCAGCTGTTTTAATTAGTTACTTGGCAACGCTAGCGGGCAGTGTTCAAAATGTCAGCTTAAGTTTAGAAATTTTTAAAGTAATTATACACTGTGTGAAGCACCTGAAAACCAAAAACGATAAAGGACACTACTTGCTTAAAGGAAAATTACAATAATACAGTTTGTATTCTGATTTTTATCCCATCTATGTAGAAATGACTTACATAAAAATATCTTCAAACAATATCTAAATGTCAAAGTGAATATAATTCCACCAATTTCATGTTTTCAGCATGCTAATTAGCTCTCCAGAAGATGTGCATGTGCCAGTAAACTTGCTTCTTTGACTGAATGCCAGTAATTTAGTGGCTGCTCCTGTCGTCCATTCATGTCTTCTATGTCAGAATAAAACTGAAGACTTGCTGTGTTTGTATGAAAGATTAAAAATGCAGGACTATCTGGCCCATTGTGGGATTTTTAAGCATTTATCAGATGTGACAGATGACAAGGAACTACAAAGCCACAAGCTCAAAATTCAAAGCTCCTGTTCTCCTGTCCTCTTTTATCCATCCATCGTGTTGTTACCGTGTTATGTTGGTACACATGTTTCTGCATTACATACAGTCTCTCTGGGAGTGCTTGTGAGTGCAGAGTTGCACATTTTCTGGAGTGTACCTTCCTGCCACTCTGATCCATCTCCCCTTGGAATGTGGATTAGTGTTGGGTTGACCGTCAAACAAATGGGCCAGCTTCTAGACTGGCACTGTGGCTTTAACAGACCTCCTTAGTGTCTAAGGGACTATGTGCACATATTGACTGAACTCCTAGGTTGAGGATTTAACTAGCTGGTGGCACCCTGTCTCAGGGGGAAGGATTTCAAACTGTCACAGCACGCACAGGTCAGCTTTCACGCCGGGGCTGCCACTCAAACAGTATTTACTTTCTTCTAGCTTCAGAAACATTTCAAGCTTTTCAGTTCGAATTCTTGCTGATTTACTTCAGTCTGAGCAGAAGTCAGTTTCACATAAAGACATATTACTACTAGCTTCACAGTCAGATTGATCACTACATTCAAATAGGAACTTCATAATCATTTTTAGCCAATATTCATACAGAAATTAAGAGGAGCAGTGTGACATAAAAGTGTGACATAAAAACTACAACCAACCTGTGACCTACCTGTTTAACTTTATTAATGTTCTTTGGTTATGGTATGAATCTACTCCCATTTCTTGATTAAAGTTTATCTATTTGAAAATAGTATGCGTTTCCTCACATCATACAGGGGTATAGTCTGCAAATCAGCACGCGTGTTTAGAACTTATTCACATAGCACAAATTCAGTATGGTGTATGTGGAAATGAGGTGTTCTACTCTAAAGGAAGGCATGCATGAAGCATTATAATGCCAGAACCACCTCAGTTAACTCCTTTTGATGTGAAGGAACAGAGTCTGACACCCTCTGACTTTGACCTCTGACCACCCAGATGCTTGAGCTCCTCACATATTCCTGGTTGAGCCCAGCCAACCTCCAAAGAAAACTAACTTTTGCTGCTTGTATTTAATGATCTGATATTTATTTATTGTTTTATGTAGATTCGGGATGGAATGAAGGTGGACCACTAAATCACAACTTTGCCTTTTGGCTCAAATCTTTATTATTACAATAACTGGTTGGTGCAACACCTTTATTACTGCTGACACAGCCCTAATCTGACTGTCCATCTCTCATTGCAACCTCATCTCATTATGAATATAAACTTTTCTGCTCAACTCTGACCTAGAAGGAGCATTCTGGATACAGACTCATGCCTTGTTTTTGCACACCCGAGCCTCGTCTATCGTCTGGGTTAAGTACCTCTCACTTGCCTGACAGTGTTTTGACCATTTGCCTGTTCCTTGACATCGTCACTGGAGTCTGGACTCTTTTTAAGCTGACCTCTTCCCCCATGATCAGGTCCCAACTTCAAGCCCTCAACTCATCATTATCCTCCTTGGCAATAAACCTGTTTTTTTTTTAAACTACTCCTGTGTGTGGATGAATTTCTTCACAGTCCTCACAGTTACTCATTACATATGCCTTTAGTTGGGGGTAATGTTCATATATGTACAACCTATACAAAAACAAAGCAGTATTTCATGGTTTGAGTTAAAGTTACAAAATGCTTGTAAGACAAGGGTCAGGCTACTTAACTTTGTTCCTACAAGGAGCTCTGTCCACAGGTTTTCAATGTATCCCTTCTGCAACACACCTGACTCAATATGTCAGTCATTGTGCAGAACATCACAGGCTGTTGGATCTGTTTAATTTCAATCAGAAATCTTGTAGAAGGGCGACGTCTAAAACCTGCAGGACTGCAGCTCTCTAAGACTGAACTCGCCTACCCATGCCCTAGGAGAAGTGTCTCCCTGGAAACAAGAGTATATGAAAGACATGTCTTTGTAATGGTCATTTTGCTGAGTGGGCAGGCAGAGTGGATAATGGTGGCTTGTGAATACACAATACCAGTCTGGAAAGTTACTGCAGCTTGTAAACTTAAGGAATCCATTTTCATAAACAGTTTTGAAGCTTCAGATCACCTTAGATTTAGCGATACATGTGCAACCCAACATTGGACCTAGAATGTGGAGGTGAGTGGCACCATAAACTTCCACAACAAAGTTTACAGATTGCAACTTTATGGATTATGTCATTCTTTCAGCTCCTCACATATATCTGTTATTTATGATCCAGCGTTAAAAAGTGCAAATGCAGGAGTTTTGGTAAGATGCCAACTGAGAGAGAATTCATTCAAGCTGTTTAGTTAGGAGAACCATTTAATTTGAATCAGGTGTGTTAGATCAGGGAAACATCTTGAACCTGCAGGATTGCCACCCCCAAAGAGCTGGATGTCCCTGACCTAGACCATACGGCCTAACAAGCAAATCCAGGTTTATTAGCATCCAGGCTACTGAAGTAAAAGGTCCTTCAAATGACACTTTGAGAGTACATGATAATCAGGTTCCTTTTGTGTATATATAAACACCATGAGAATACCTCTTTCTTTAAGCTTTGTGTGATGTTTGAAGAAGCACTACTGAGCTTTTGCAGTTTTATTTTAGTTGGACGCCCCCTAATAACAGCCAAAATGGCATCCATCTTAAAACCTACTTAAACTCTTATCTTTCTCCAGCCAGTAAATGTTAGTCACTGTGCCATAAAATTGAGTCAGAAACATGTATTTTTTAAATCAGAAAGTTACATTATGCTACTTTAAGGTGATATTTTCAGTTTCAACCATGTGCATGAGCGAGGAAATGTGAAAAACTATGCATTGGGCCCTTTAAGTCATTGCTAGTGTCCTGCAACATGATCTGACAGAAATACGTATAATAACACTTTATTGACTTTTCTGGTTTGATGACAACAAAATACAGCACAAGTTAAGTCTTATATGCAGAAAAGAAACATTTATTATATGTTTCTCATAATATTACAACACTAACTGCGGTCAGTCTGCTCTCACAAATTGTTTATTATGATTTTTTACAAGAAAACAATGTGCACATATATGTATATATCTTACAAAATCCTGAGCCCATCAGGGAAATAATAAATCAATGGAGATGCTCTGTCATGTTTTCTGCAGAACTTTTCTGGTACCGAAACAACAAAAAAAAGGCAGAAATTGCAGAAAAAAAAGAGTTTTTTTAAATATCTTCATCATGATTTCACTGATTTAATTAAGGTACAATTTGAAACTTTTGCTGTCTAATAACGTATTTTGCATTTGTGTGTATGTTTTTGTTTTTTTTTTGTTAGATAATTTTGATTGATACGTGGCCACTAACTCTTGGGTAGTTTCACTTACGTATTTGAAAAGATTATTTTATTCTCATATTATCATTTTACTGCTGATATTTGTAATAACGAGTGGTAGGATACTGAACAATCAATGAGGCACTTGTATTGAATGGGCTCCTGATTTGGATATTCTCACTTGGTTAAATGGACATTATCAGTGGTAATCAGCCCATTCGTATGGGACAGAGGAACCTTATCGTTTATCCATATTGCTTATCAGCACCACTGATACAGGAAAATTCCTGATCCCGTTTGACAGGAATCCAGTCCTCTGGCAGACCTCAAATCCTCAGCATTACGGAGCATTTTCAGGAACAATTATGTAAAATTCAAACTGTGGCTATGAGCAAAATAACAAAAAAAAACCTGGTTCTCGTTCCCAATGTAGAATTTAGAGTTTCAAATCAAATAGATAAACTTTTTTTTTTTTTTTTTTTTACAAATATTTTCTACGTTCTTGTATGATTGTTGCTAACATGGTTGTTTTGGATGCTCCTACATACATGCATGATCCCATTGATACACCAAGTCTAGGGTCTACGAGCGCAACACAAAAGGATTTCCCATCCTGGCCCTCAAATCATAATTAAACAATCTTCAGATAAACATAAATTTATTTACAATAAGCCGATCAATAAATAAGCTTGCAAAGCAAGGTTGTCATGGTGAACCAAGGCCAAAACAACAAACAAAACCAACTAGCCCAACCAAGTACATGTCAACTAATCCCTGCATGAAAGAAAACCAATCCATAACACATTTACTAAACCTAACTCCCTACCACATAAACAGGAGAAAACACATGGAAAGAAAAATGGCGGTTCACCCCTACAGCTTCAGCTTTTGAAAGTGGAAACTATTTACAATGTATTTCTGTATTATTTCTGTATTTCTGTTAAGTATTGTCAAGAAACTGATAAATCACTTATTGGTGTATTGTGTTTTTAAAAAAAGGGGGCAGGTATTATAAGTTTTCTTTTCCCTGCTCCTTTTCAAGCATGGTGGTGCCTTAAGATGTGTTTTTGATTTGTTTTCTGTGTTGTTTGTGCATAACCATGTGAGTAATAAACTGTTAAACAAAAAAAGAAAAACAACAGAGTACCATGTGGGAATCAACAGCTTGAATCACAACAGACAATAAACCTTTTTGAGGACCGAGCGGGATGATCACTGCTGCTGTCAAAAATGCTGCCACCAGAACACAGGAAGACCCGGTCTTTTCAAGGCACCATGTGATTGCAGGGACCAATCTGGAGACGGCTGGTTGTCAGCTGGTATTCACAGGTTGTCAATCAGTAGGTGAAACATGCCTTGGGATAGCCAACTGCACTTGGACCTGTAGACACTCTCAAAGACCAAAAACCATCTATAAGAAAGAATGACTCACTCTGGTACAAAACAGTAGACATGAAAAAAACACGGCTAATGCCGTAACACCATCCTGTTTTGGGCTGTCTGCCGTTAATGGGCTGTGTTTCATTTCAAGCTACTGTTGGCCAGCGGTATTAGGAGGTTTATAGGCTTTGACTATGTCTGCTTTCATGCGTATTTCAGGAATTTACAGGAGGTTCTCATTCTTGCAGTGTTACAGTGTACAATGACATCCATTACTTCCATATTTTCGCCTTTTTTTATGTCATGATGGTGACTTGAAACTATATTTACCTACAGGGATAGCTGAAAAACAGTGTGTTCAGATTAAATTTTGAACTATAACTATGAAAACATGATAAATGTGTGGTTACACAGGTGTTTATAGACCACATCCTGCTGAAATCCTGCTTTACTTTTGTTTATTTAATCAAGCTGGATTAAAACCCCAGCGGTGCATTATTACTTATGCACAAGCATATGCTAAAAATTTACTGTCCAGTTTAAAAACTATATGCTATTGCCATCAGTAAACAGTTTTTACATACGAATTTCACTTGAATAAAACTTTATAATTACATTTTTTCATGTTTTTTCTCAATAGCTTTTGAAATGGTATCCTATGCATTTGTATATATTTGATAATCTGTGAATCCTGACTCTGACCCATAGACTGACCTTAAATCTAGCATTTCATGCTTTCAAGCTTATATAAATGTCCTAGATTGTGAATAATATTATAACTCTAAAGGTGACTCATTCTGGAATATACTTCTCCAAAAAACCTAAAGGAGAAAAAAACAAAAAGCTTAATTAAATTAGGTCTTGCAAGTGCTCTCTGAAACTAAGACATTGAAGGTCTCTGTCAGTAAAATGAGAAAAATAAAAATGTTGGCTTTCACTAAACCAAATACATCACTGGAAAGGTCTTCAGCTGGAAAAAAACATATGTCAGAGTAAACACTCAACATGACTCCTTTGAAAATATGACTTTTTCATCTTGACCTCAGCGTATAGTTGAAGCTTATAATTTAACAACAGGGGCTAAAGACATGGGACTAGCTGTTATAGAGAACTCTTGATCAGAGCTATCAAGTAATAACTACTGTGTTATAACAACCAACTGTGGGCACTGTCAAATATGGATAAAATATTTGCCCATGTAATAATATTACTTAGATTACTTTTTTCACCATTATAAAATGCAACTTTTGCCTTTAGTTTGTTGTTCCAAACCAGAAAAGTTGTGCAGACACCACAACAAAGCTCCACCACTGATTTAACATTGCCCTGATTTTAAAGGTCCCTACAAGTAATTTTAAACAATTACGTGCCATGAACACGTAAATATCTGGTAAGACCTTGTGGTTATGCTGTGTATGTCTGTGAGATCAGGTTTTGTCTTGATACTGGGGAAGAAAAGAACATTTCAGCATAAAATATTGACAGTTTTGTCCTGCAATTTTTAAAGAGAAAACCATCAAAATGACACCAACAATCATAAACAATTTAGATTTTTCTGGACCCGTTGTGGTTACAGTTAACAAGAACCAACATTTTTAGGAAGTTAGTGTTGTATCTATTTCCAGAAAGGTAACATGTCAGAGAATAATTTCATTTTGGGAATAATTAAAGTTGAGGCCTAGGCTAAAAGTGTTTTTAATTGATTACCTTGGATTCTCTGAAATAGGTTAAATACCATCCTAAAAGGAATTCCATTAGTCTCTTGCGTTCACTATTTATATTCTCTCGTTCTTCTCTTATTATCCAGTTGAGATGGTTGTGATTAAATTACCTTATACTGTACTTCCCTCGCTTCTCAATCTCTCCTCTCATTTTAGCCCCCTTGCTTCTTTTTCCCTACTACTTAATATAACCCATTGATCAGACACTAGAACAGTCTCTAGTATCCCCTTCTCCCCCCACGCTCCCATATACTTATCTAATGATAATATAGGTGGTGTAATATATTGGTTGGCTGCATCCACGTTTGCAGCACATGGCACATCAGCTTTTCCTGATGGTCAAGTGCTTATGGACCCTCACTAATTTGTGGTCACCGTGGTAACAGCTGATCTATTTATTGACTCTATTTCCTCACCTATTTGTAGAGATATTGGACTTCACTTTCTAACTTTTTTTAGGAAATGGATCCCAGTTTGTCAAAGTCTCTCCCTACACCCTGACCTAACTTTGAGCAAATCCAACAATTCAATAAGAGCCAATACTATGAATGTCGGCTGACTCTATAGGAATCAGTTTCCAAATATCCATTAGCAGCACTTTTGCAAGTAATTTCTTGACATTTTATTTATTTATTTTTTTTGCTTTGTCCCAAACCTGGTACTGTTGCAGTACTATAGTGAAATTCCCATTCATCATAATAACCACTGTTGAGTGTCCATTTATCAAGCCCTGAAAGCTGGTGCATTACTGTGTCAAGTTGAACCAAAGGGATTTACCTTCTAATGACTGTTATAAAGCCTGGTTATGAGACAAATTAGGCAGCGAAGGAGAGAAAATTAAATAGCCCCAAACAACAACCTCCCCTAACACTGTAAAAATTTCAGTATCAAATATGCAAGATATGTCTTTCTGCAGAAGACTGCAATTTACTTTAGAATTCAGGAGCACCAAATAGGACACGACTATGAGAAAAATTAAAGCATCAAGTTTCAACACTCTGACTCTAATTTGTCTTCAATTAGTTTGTTTCTCAAAAAGGCATTTATAGATCTTAGATATTTTAAGTCTATCATCTGTATTCACTGAACAGCCTGTCATAGCCATGAATAGACACATAGTCCCTCTTTGTCTCATTCCTTCTCACTTCAGACCTTGTGACTGGGGTAACAGATTGTGGCGCTGACTCTATGGTGAGCCACCTTCACCAGAAGAGTCATCTGTAATGCATGCCTATTTGAGCTTTATGCAAGCCAATGTGAATTTGCCCAAAATGTGATTAATACAACCTCTGTATTCCACAAGGTACTGCTTTGATGAATTAACAAATTGGGTGTGAATGTCTCCCATTTAATCATGCTGAGAGATGAAATGCTGGACTGGTGGGGCAGGCTGGGCGTGTGTATCTGCAGTAATCTTTATCCATCCATATCCAAGTTAAGATGAGGTGCAACGATGACTCAACACCCACTTTGGCTTGATAGAAATCCACATGGTGATGGTTTAGAGAAGATTTGAGGTGACTGAAACTTATTGAAGTTTTTGCTTGTCTGTAACCTGTTTCCTGTCAAACTGAAGACTACTCCTTGTTTTTGCTTATCAGAATTGTGGAATTTATAATCAGTCTGTACGATCGACTATCCTGCAAGTTTTAGATGCATTTCATCTCCAACACACCTGAATCAAATGGCTGAAATCCCGCATCTGCATGTCATTCAGCTCTACAGAGGCTGGTAATGAGCCACTTGTTTGATTCAGGTGTGTTGGAGAAGGGATGCACCTAAAAGTTGCAGGATAATCGATCTCGAGGACTGGACTTGGGAAGCTCTGATCTATATCCATCATGTTATGACGCTTGTAACGTTAGAATTATGTAGTGGAAAATATTGTATGTAAAAGACTATATCATTTAAAATGGTAATATATTTATATTTATATAAGAAAGATAAAAAAAAAATGTACAGAAAAGAAAGATTACAACTAATATAATTTGTCTAACTAAAAAACTGGTTAAATAATAAGAAGTAAAATAATAGGAACAAGTGAAATGTAAAACACTGGAAAACTATGCTATAAGAGTGGCCCCCTTAAAATATTTAGACAATCTCACTTAAAAATGTTTTATTAATTTATTACTTTTGCCAGTTGATCTGAACATATATTCAAAATATAGTAACATACTGGACATGGTGTGACAATATTCTTTTTATTTTATAATTCGTTTAATTTCTATAATAAAGAATTTATCGAGAGATGGTATTTGGAAACTATTGCTTTAAACACACAAGATGTTGTCAAAGGTGCTTTCTATTCATGGGAAAAAGTACAAAAACTTATTAATCAAAGTAACATCAGTAGTTTTGTACATTTTGAAAAGAAAAAGAAAAAAACATACACCCACACAGGAGAGCTTGGGAACATACAAAAGCTTTTTCAACCACAGAAGGAAATTGTTGTGGATAATCAAAAGTTCCTTTTCACTGGAAACAAAACCTCTTAATAACACTCGGTCAAGTGTAAAACATTCTCCAACAGGTAAAAATATCATAATCCAAATGTACTGCCAAGGAAGACTTCACCAAAGTAAATAGAAAGGGTTCAGTTCAAGGAGCAAACCAGCCATATGCTTCATGAATAGAATGGTCAAATCAGTCTTTGGTAAAAAGAAAAAAAGGAAAAAAAAAAACAAATCATCAGAGGAGTTATGGAAGAGCAGAAGTGGACAGATGTAGATAAAATCAAGTTGAACCAGAATGACATTTGCATAGATGGACCTTGAAACAGCTTGTGAAATTAAATGTTTATCCCCTTTAGCAGAGGTTGTGTGATGGCATGGGTTTGCATGGCAGCAGAACTACAGAAATGGTTAAGGGTGATCCAAACGAGACCAAACTATATTTCAAAAAAGGAAAAAGTTTTAAGTTTAATCATAAAGCTTCCCGAATTTAAAACTACTTCCTCAAGAGAAGGGCTTGATTATTGAACACTGTCTCTTCTCCAAGTAACAAACTGCAGAATTCCAATCTGGAAGTAACACATCCATTGGTGAGTTTTTCTGCATGACTCTGAGACAGGATGTTCATTGTGGCAGTTTCGAATAAGTGAAAGGACATTTCCTGGTTAAAAAGAATGCCAATTGATATTGTAAAAGAAAAAGTGGGTAGGGAGTATTTAAAACTATTGTGCAGTCACATCACTTACTGCTGCTGAAAGATAACTGGCCATAGACAGCAGCAGAGCAGTTTCCTATGTGTCAGAAAGTGAGGTGCAAAGGGTAACTCTGTGTGTGGAAAACTGATGTGAAAGGCTCTTGATTAAACATCAGTGTGTAACAAGTTACAAATGAGATAGTGTTGGCATTAAAAAAAAAAAAACCAAAAAATACATGACCTAGGGTTTAGGGTTGATTTTGACATTGGTAAGAACGTAAAAGTGGTCTATAGAGTCCCCTGGAAGATAAGTGTTTTATAACAGATGTTTATTGGTGGGATCTTACAATTGAGAGGCTATGACATCTGAACAAGCACAAGTTTATAATGCAAAATGTTCTATTCAGTTATTGACATTCAGATTTTTTTCTTTTTTTCGTTTGTCTTCTAACATTGATTACTTAAATTACTTTAAATCATTATTGTTCAGGGGGATGCTAATTTTGACATCATTACTATACTCAGGACCTTCAGATCCAAGACTATGGTCCTAAGCCGAGAAAAAGTACCTGCCCCAAGTGGAGGAGTTCAAGTATTTCAGGGTCTTGTTCGCGAGTGAGGAAAGGATAGAGCGGGAGATCGACAGGTGGATCAGTGCGTAGTCAGCAGTGATGCAGACTCTGCAGCAATCTGTCATAATGAAGGAGCTGAGCCAAAAGAAGAAGCTCTCAATTTACCAGTCAATCTACGTTCCTACCCTCACCTATGGTCACAAGCTGTGGGTAGTGACCGAAAGAACGAGATCGTGAATACGAGCGGCCGAAATGAGTTTTCTCCGCAGGGTGACCAGGCTCTCCCTTAGGGAGAGGGTGAGAAGCTGGGTGATCTGGGAGGGGCTCAGAGTAGGGTTGCTGCTCCTCAGCATTAAAAGAAGCCTGATGAGGTGGTTCGGGCATCTGGTCAGGATGCCTCCTGGACACCTGCCTGGTGAGGTGTTCCAGACACCATGGACATGTTGGAGGGACTACATCTCTCGGCTGGCTTGGGAACACCTCGGGTTCCCCTTGGATGAGCTGGTGAATGTGACCGGGGAGAGGGAAGTCTGGGTTTCCTTGCTATGCTATGACTCACTCTAAATTAACTCCTGATGTCCACCTTTCTTTTCTTTGCTTCTGAACCGCTGACTGAAGACAAGCCACAGCTGTTTTGTGCAAAAATGGAAAATGGTAGGGTCAACTCATGAGTTGCTTGGTGTTAGTACCGAGCCTACCCAACTCTGCATTCATACCAAAGACATTTTGATGTTAAAGAAGTGAAATGCTCTGTAATGGCCAAATTAGACACCTGATCGCAGTCAAGTTGTCTTACTTAATAACAGTTATAGAAAAAAACAAACTAAGGACAACAAAGCATTAGAATAGTGGAAACTTGTTTTCTTTTTTCATGCCTTTTAGGTCTAACTTCAAGTAATGATTACCTGCAAAAATTCTAGACTAACTAAATAAACAACTTGCATTTGTATGGCTTTGATAATCTGATTACTAAAGCAAGACCGTGGGTATTCATTGAGATTCTGAGTTCTACCTGAGAAGCTGCAATGCTCAAAACATCAAATCAGGATCTAAGTATGTTCAAACTGATGCGGTAAGTCTGAAATTTAAGTGCAAATTTGTTTTAACAGACTTAAAACCTCCACTGCGATTAACTGGTGACCTGTCCAGGATGTATCCTGCATCTTGCCTAGTTACCTGCTGAGATAGGTTCCAGCTCACCTCATGATGGAAGGATGGATGCAAAATGAAAGTATGTTACATAGCTAAAATTCCAGACACTCTTTCAGTGCTCACCTGTTTCCAGAACTGTACAATGTATTTATGGAAGAAAGGGAGGTAAAGAAGTAATGAGGAAAACAACACAAACTATAGCTCAAATTAAAAAAGGAAGCAGACAAAGTTTGTGCTTCTTGAAACAGTATAAGTGGACGAGGAAGAGGAAATGGAGAAAACTGAATGGTAGGAAGTTAATCAAAGTGTGAAAGAAAATGCAAGAAGATCAATCTATAACAAAGTGAAAGTAGAGTAAGATAAAAAAAAAAGTATAAGGCGGAAACAAGTACTAAATGAATTGAAAAGTTAAAAGTGGATCAGTAAGATATAAAAGTTTTGAGCAGAAATGAAATGGAGAAAGTGAAACACAAAGAGTCTTAGAAACAGAAGAATTAGTGATTTTGGAGGTTAAGTAGGAATAAAAGCACAAAAGGTAAGTGGAGAAAATGAAAAGGTAGAAGGCTGGGGACAGGAAATTAATCAGAAGAAGAAACGGAGCAGATATAGAAACAGAAAGGGAGAAAAAAATGAAGAAACTGTTAAAGAAGAAAAAATGGAAGTAGTTGAAGATAAAGAGAATAATGATGAAACAGAAGTAATAAGAATTTATATTGAATTTTCTAAAGTTGTGCTACATACTTTTGACAGTGTTCCTCCCTGCTAAAGCATCTTTACAAGTGTTTGACATCAGAGTTTTTGCTGAGCAGTGGAAACCTTTTACTAAGTATTTTCTCAGCCAAATCAGCACTCAGCGTTTGACATTAAATAATTGATTGCCGCTGATAATTCTGACAGTCAGACTACTTTGAGGAGTCTGAGCTTGGCCACATAAGGGCTTAGAAGGCTAAAAACTTGTTGGTGAGCCATGCAATTTCTCGATTCACCTGCAGCAAATCAATGTCTGTCATGATTTTAACTCCTCAAGATGAATGCCAAGGTAAAGAGAATTTATTCTTCTTCCTTGTCTACCTTACATTTGCTTGTCTTCTTCCATCCATTGGTGTGAGCATTTAAAAAAGTGTATTTAATCTCTGTAGAAACCAGCGTGTGAACTAGAGAATGAAGGAGTTATATGAGTAGAGACGCAAGTGCATGTTTGGGATGAACAAGCTTTCCATTTCCACAGTTTTTTTCACCAACAAGCTACAACCCAGATAGCAAGATCAGATTGAATTAATACTGAAACATGATCAGTCTGAGATATCTGAGATTGAAACCACATTGAAAGTGCTCATTATAGCGAATGTTGAATAGAAGTATTTACAACCACAACCAACAGTTTTTGATATAATAAATTTATCATTACCTAGCAATATTTTTGCATTCCCTCTAAAAAAAAGGGATTATCTGACACACACTGATTACACAGCCAGGAGAGTTTAACAGCCTGTTAAAGCTGACTTTCTTTAGGTGTTCCCGGTTTGCATATGTCTCGCTCAGCATCAAGTCAACACATGCACATATCTGACATTATGTCCGTGTTAACAGAGGAAGTATGTTGTAACGTAGTGCTTTAACAAAATAATTACAAGCACTGATGAAGAGGTTCTGTAATCAGAAGGGGTATCAATCATGTTGCTGCTTAATTGTTTTGGCTGCTTGTGTTTTGGCTAAATTTGTGTTTAGAATATAAAGTGCATTGATATGATTTATTGCAGATATAGTAAATAAACTCAAATTTTTATTTCTTTCTATTCTATGACTGTGAATTAATGAAAGAAAAAACTGCTAAACTTCATATATATATATATGAATGAATGAATGAATGAATGAATGAATGAATGAATGAATGAATGAATGAATGAATGAATGA
>JBAMHW010000019.1:9392110-9413964 GCA_037177495.1 Rhadinocentrus ornatus
TGAATGAATGAATGAATGAATGAATGAATGAATGAATGAATGAATGAATGAATGAATGAATGAATGAATGAAGAGTAGAGTATCCTTGAGTCCATGTTAAGCCTCCGTAGCCTGCGGAGGAAGAAGAGCCTCTGTCTGGCTGACTTTGTAATAAAGTCAGTGTGATGAGTCCAGGTCAGGTCCTCACTGATGTGGACCCCAAGGAACCTGAAGCTGTTGACTCTTTCCACTGTAGCCCCGTTGATGGAAAGGTGGGTGTGTTCCTCCTTCTACCTCCTTCTGAAGTCCACAATCGGTTCTTTAATTTTGTTGACATTATGATGGAAATTGTTGTCCTGGCACCAAGATGCCAGGCCTCTGACCTCCTCTCTGTAGGTAGTCTAATCTTTGCCGATGATTAGGTTAATGATGGTCATATCATCAGCAAATTTAACTCTGGTGTTGGAGCTGTGGGTGGCCACGCAATCATGCGTGAACAAGGAGAACAGAAGAGGACTGAGCACACAGCCCTGGGGGGTGCCGGTGTTTAGAGTCAGGGTGAAGGATGTGGTGCCGCCCATCTGTACAGCCTGTGGTCTGCCTGTCAAGAAGTTCAGGATCCAGTCACAGAGGATGCTGTGGAGCCCAATGTCTTTGAGCTTGGTGACGAGTTTGGAGGGCACAATGGTGTTAAACGCTGAGCTGTAGTCAATGAACAGCATTCTCACATATGTGTCCCTTTGGTCCAGATGGGAAAGGGCAGTGTGGAGGGTGAAGGCGATGGCATCTTTAGTTGACCTATTGGGCCTGTAGGCAAACTGAAGAGGATCCAATGAGTCCGGGATGGAGGAAGTGATTAATGATTTGACTAACCGCTCAAAGCACTTCATGATGGTGGAAGTGAGTGCTACTGGGCGGTAGTCATTCAGACAGAGGATTTTGGCTCTCTTGGGGACAGGGACAATGATGGTCTTCTTGAAGCATGTGGAGACTACAGACTGGAGCAGTGACATATTGAAAATGTCTGAAAAGACATCTCACAGTTGGTCTGCACACACCTTGAGAGCTCTGCTGGGAATGCCATCAGGTCCAGTGACCTTATGTGTGTTTATCCTTTTTAGTTCTGCACACATCTGTGGTGCTCTCAAAGTGGGCATAAAAGGGGATCAGATCTTCAGGCAAAAATGAAGACATCACCTCAGTACTGCAGGTCTTTTTTTTGTAGTCACTAGGAGTTTTTAATCTGGCCCACATGCTCCTGGTGTTGGAGCCCTTCTAATAAGACTCTACTCTTACGTAGACTTCCTGTACTCCTCCAAGTCACCTGAGTTATAGGCATCTGTCCGTGTTTTTAAGTTTAGGATGGACTTCACCGTTAACCCAGGGCTTCTGATTTGGAAATGTCCGCACAGTAATCCTCGGTATGACGTCATCGAAGCATTTCCCTAATGTAACCAATGACTGGGTCCGTGTATGTGTTCATGTCAGTATCCTTAAACACACCCCACTCAATCGTGCTGAAGGCCGAGTCTGATTGGACGGACCTGTGAGAAAGCCCTGCAGGGCAAGGTCCAACAGCACCATCTGTTGGCGAGAGGAGGAACTCTGTCTGGACTAGTTGGGGCATGTTCAGGCACGTTCAGCCACACTGCAGAACAGTTTGCAAGCAGACCGTACGAAGCTGCATGGACTTTCTGTGTGTTTCCCAGTTATGTGTGCGTTCTTGAGGAAATGTGTTTTGTACCTCTAAGTTACAGATAGTTTGTTCATTACTCCAATTTGCGTTCCATAGTAATATGTCGTGAGCTTAAGTTAGCCAAGTGGCCTGTGTTTCTATAGTAGTCAGCTTGCCTAGTTTGCTAGCACTGCAGCTAAATTTGACTGTTCGTGATGGCTTAATCATGAGTATTTGTTTGAAATGCTAATATTTCAACCCAGTTCATTGTTGTGGTTGTAACTTTCCTAGAAGAAATATATTTTACTGTGGTTTACATATTATGCTGTTAATGCTGTTAAGCATTCTTCACTTCTACTTAGGTTAATGCTAGAAACAGCTGTTTCACTGATATTGTGTCTGTGCTATTGTATTATGTTAAATAATGATATGCACATGTTAGGGATAAACCTTGAAATCATATGCTCATATAGAAGTTTCTTTAGTAATGTGTATTGATTTAACTGTAGAATAATATGTTGAGCATTCTGTGATACATTTTATTATTCTTTTCGCTTCAGACCACACACACACACACACACACACGCAAATGCGTATATGTAGATCAGCATACTGTACGACTATGTTAAAGTCCAACCATCTTTATTAAAGAAGAAAACCATACCTCTCTCCAAGTGCCTTGATTCTCTGACCGGAATCATAGTCTATAGCTGCCGTCTCAACCAGCAATCCTATTTTCTGAGACTCGCCCCCTCAAACAGACCACTACAGTGTCACTGGTCCGTGGCACTTCAATTTCTGTCTATAGGAAGGCAGCAGCAGAACTGAGGCACGATCAGAATTCCCAAAAGGAAAGCGAGGGAGGGCCTTATATGTGTTTGCGTAAGGGGTGTAAACATGATCGAGTGTGTTATTGCCACGCGTAGAACAGCTGATATGTTGGTGGTATCTCGGCAGGACTTTCCTCAGGCTGTTAAAATCTCTGGCTACAATAAACGCAGCCTCCGGCCAAGAAGTCTCTGCCCTGTCAATAACTTCAAACAATTCTTCCATGGCCTCGTTGGTATCAGCGTGTGGCGGAACATACACTGCTATCATGACAACCGACGTGAACTCACACGGAACATAATAAGGCTGGTATCTGATTATGAGGTGCTCTAGGTCGGAGGTACAGCCCGTAGAAATAATTCCCACATCTGAACACCACTTGTTGTTCACCATGAAACAGACAACACCTCCCTTGCTCTTTCCTTTACAGCAGAAGAAGAAGAACACTTGGTAGAGAAGGCCGATTCCCCCGTTTCATCAGCCGGACCAGGATTCCAGCTCGTCACCCTCTTTTCCTCTGCCGCCTTCGCCGCTCAGGTACACGGAGATTCCATGCTGTAAGCTGGTGGTTATTTCCATCACGATCTGATGCATAGTAATTTATCTCTATCGTACTATATGATAGGGCTCACTTTAGCAGGTTGCATAACTAAGAAAAGACTGAATAATGAGAAGAATAAAATAGGAATAAATAACGTTAAGGGAGAGAGCCAGAGACGCAGCAGCCATTTTATACATTTATACATTTTATACATATTCTATAGGTTAGCATTCACCTTAGTGCCACTTCTCCAGTGAGGGGGACATGGCCCCCATGGCTCCGATGACCATGGGCACTACTACTGCTTTTACCTTCCAGGCTTTATCCAGTTTTCCGTAAAGTATTGGTATTTCTACAATTTCTTGTGTTCCTTTTCCCTGACCTTGATACTGTTTGTGATGGCCACATTGATCACATGGCTTGATAACTTGATAGCTTGGCTAATAGCATGAAAAGCTGGCTGAATTGAAATGTTGAAATTAAAACTATTCTGTTTTAGTGGGTTAGCCCGCTTTAAAAATTGAAGACATACTTTAATGACATCGAGAGGAGCCAGATGAGGTGGCTCGGGCATCTGGTCAGGATGCCTCCTGGACGCCTCCCTGGTGAGGTGTTCCGAGCACGTCCCACCGGAAAGAGGCCCCGGGGAAGACCCAGGACAAGCTGGATGGACTACATCTCTTGGCTGGCCTGGGAATGCCTCGGGATCCCTCCCGATGAGTTGGTGAATGTGGCTGGGGAAAGGGAGGTCTGGGTTTCCCTTCTTAGGCAGCTGCCCCTGCGACCCGACTTCGAATAAGCGCCAGAAAATGGATGGATGGATGGACTTTAATGGGTGTTAAATTTGTGTTTAATGAACTGTACTGATATTTTTTCTGCACAATACATAACGCAAATTTTAAAGTGTTGGTTGCTGTACAGCATTGTGTCAAATTCTTGTCATCGAGGACTGACATCCTGCATGTTTTCAATGTTTCCCTGCTGCAACACATCTCAATTAAATCAAATGGATACATCTTATTGTCAACTTCCCAGTTGATGCTTTAATGCTTTAATGTCATTTCTTTACACAATCTGTTGTCTTATTAGTTACATTTCCCATTTCTACCACTTCGGGTTATGCCCCATCTTGTCTTCTCACCATCCAGTAGCCAAAAGAAAGGAAAACCTTGTTTCCCAGATATAAAATCTGTAGGTTTGTATTCACCTCCTTGTGTATATGGGATATTTAAAATAGTTTCTTTGTATTGGTTAGTGCTCTAAGGGATTCATTCTGCAAGGATATTATTTTCTTTTCTATTTCTGGTTTTCAAAGCAGAGTATAATTATAATCCATCCACACTGGACTTTTTTAAAATGATGACTATTTCAGTCTTTTTCTTTATTAAACAGCGACTGTGGCGGTGTTAGAGTCCTCCATTCTTAGATGTCTGTGTTTTCAATTAAAGGAGACAGTAGTTTGCTGGCTGCTGGCTGTAGATACCCCTCTTAATACTGGGCTATCTCTCAACATATGATGGGTATTTTTAGAGGCTCTTATCTATTTATGAAACATGAGGCGCATTGCAGAGGCTTTTGCTTTATACTTTGAATGCATTGACTTAGGTTAGCACAAGTGTATGTTTTGGGAGGGTGAATGGAGGGGTTTGTGTATATGATGAGTGTGATGAGGTCAGGAAAATTGCATTCTTGACTCCCTTAGCTGAAGATTTTGACATCCAGCATCTTTTTCTTCCCTCTACATTGGCTGATAAGTAGAGGCTAAATGGGGAATGTGGCAAGGTAATGATGAGGAAAGGGTGGACAGATGGATTGATGGGTAGAATTAATGCAAAAGAAAGCTGTCTGCTGAAGTTCATCAAACCAGAATTTTCGGGTTTAAATGGAAAGTGAATCCTCTTACAGCAAATGTTCTTGTCCATCTAATTGTATCATATCTTGGGCAGATATGTCTTTTGTAAATGAGATGCTGGTAAATGTCCCATAATGTTATGAGACTGTTTAGGCTGATAAAGAGCAACGAGTTTTAGAGAGCAGTATATTTTTCTCCATGAACCCACAAACCTGTAGAGCATTTTAGAGTAACAGATCACTGCCCTTTTCTGCCCTGCACAGTCTGTGGCCATATTTCTATAAGCTTTTTTTTATTATTTATTTATTTTTCTTTACTTTGGATTATAGGGGAAGTTGGCTTAACCTAATTCCAAAAATCACATAAAACAAAGAAATACGTTTTGTGAAATTTTTATCTGGGTACCAAGTACTCAATATCAGCCTTACTGCAGCTTTCTAAAGACCATTCAGAACCATTCATCTTCAACCTTCAACAGCATGTGTGCATATTGTGGTCGGTTTGTCTCAAAAATGAAGCCTCTGCCTCAAAGTTGAACATTTTTCTTCATCTTTTACGTGTGAGTTTTTACTTTATCCTTCAGTCATTGCACTTTAAACTTGATGTTCTGAATGTTAACTAGTCTATCTATTGGTAGACTAGTTAACAGAGAGTTGGTAGACAATGCATCAACTTTTGATGCATTGTCACGAAATTTAGTGTCGGCCTTATGTTATGGTATATATAACTAATAGTATAAGATTTTGGCAATCTTTTTTCTGATAATGACATACTGAATTTGCTATATATTATATGTAATTTTAATTTAATCAATGTGCTCTGTTTTACACTGATAGTAAAATAATAAACTGCTAACTTCAGTAGTGAAACAGGAGGTTATTTTATATGATACTTTTTGTGGATTCTTCTGTAGTTTTTAACTAGAGCTGTGCATCATGCACAAACTGGTCTCATGATTTGATTCGATTACCTTATCAACGATTCCATTCGATTCAGTGATGAATCACGATGCATCTCTATGTGTTGCATCATCAGTTTCCTTTATCACTGCACATTTCTACTTTCTTCATCATGAATACAAGCAGTCAGATAATTATGAACTCCCTGTTTATTTATAGTTATTTCTGAAATCAATCTGAATGTGCTGATATTGACAAACATCATAAACATGTAACAAATATGTCATTATCAACCTCATTATTGAACCTTATTTTTCAGAAAATCAAGAAGCATTACTATAATATGACGTTGATATAAGAATTTCTTGAAATAAAGCAGCGTGTTTTGTCTTTCTGTAGTCAGTTCGAACAGAATATGGAAGTTAAAATGTTTTTCATGTTCTCCTTTATAGCCAGAAAACATTTCCCTTTTAAGTTTTCTATTTAATTTGTAATTGAACTCAGAGAATACTGTTGAGGTAAACATTTGTTGATGGTCAAAGTTGTTTAAATCCCTTTAGTTGTGCATGCTAACTACTAGCTTGTCAGCAGTATTTTCAATTGACAGTAGCCTTAAGCTAACTTATAAATTTTTATACATTTTCATGTGTAATCTTACGTGATTTCCTGCAACAATTAATGTATTTCCAGTGAAATGTTGATGTATTATCTGCATGTTTGCTTAATTTTATTTCCTAAGTCTAAGTTTCAAAACAGACTCAGACTAGGATCTGCCGAGGCAAGCGGCGTGTGTGGCGTAATTTACACAATATATACATAACATCATTAGAATTGATTATGTTCTGTTGCTACATCGATGCAGAATCGTCCACGTCTGCATCACGATGCAACCCTTTTTTTTAAAAAAAAAACACAGTTAAACATGCAGTAATGAAGCAAAGAGGTGTCAGACTGCCTGAGCACATGGTTGAAAGGTTTAAAATCTTCTTTGTGACTTACTGTAACTTAGCATACACTGTCAAAAAGTATCTCTAACCTACTAAATAGTTACTGGTACCTCTCCTTTTTATTTATTTTTTTTATCAATAATCTTGATCAGAACTTCTGACATCGCGATATACTGTATATCGTTGATTGTGATTCAGGTAAAAAAATAATGAGATATGAAACTTGGTTCATATCGCCCAGCCCCACACTGCAGTAAGTATTAACAGCAGATCTCATTTTTTGTTTAATCATCTTGATTTAATTTAATCCATAATTTTCTCTGTTTAAGGGCTTCAACACGTTCCAAGAAAAGATTGAGAGGATTAAGTATTACCAATTTGTAAGGTCAACATTACTTCTTATTAGCTTTAAAATCAGTTTTTTTGGAGGATAGCAAGTGATAAAGCTTTTCAAAAGCTTTTCAGATTTACAAACCTGCTACGTTTTTCTGAAAATCCCCCCAGTTTGTCCATGGTAGCTAATTTGAGTTCTATTTATCAGGATTTTGTGTAAACACACGGCTAGCATCTGGGATTAGAGAGCTTATTTTATTCAGCCGATGATTGCTTTTTTAAAAATATTCATGTTTATCAGGGTGTGTCATGGTGTAGTCCAGGGGTACTCAAATGCAAATCTTCAAGCCACACACCAAAATACAGTTATTAAAAAAAAAACTAAAATAAAGTGCAATTTCAATTTGGAAATTATGTTAATATTTCAATAAATACACAGCTCAAAAAAATAAAGGAAACACTGAAATAACACATCCTAGATCTGAATGAATGAACTTTTCTTATAAAACACTTTGTTCTTTACATTTTTTGCTAACAACAAAATCACACCAAAATTATCAATGGAAATCAAATTTATTAACCCATGGAGATCTGGATTTGGAGTCACACTCAAAATTAAAGTGGAAAATCACATAACAGGCTGATCTGACTTTGATGTAATGTCATTAAAACAAGTCAAAATGAGGCTCAGTAGTGTGTGTGGCCTCCACGTGCCTGTATGACCTCCGTACAATGCATGGGCATGCTCCTGATGAGGTGGCGGATGGTCTTCTGAGGGCTCTTTTCCCAGACCTGGACTAAAGCATCTGCCAACTCCTGGACAGTCTCAGGTGCAACGGTGGATAGAGCGTGATGTCCCAGATGTGCTTAATTGGATTCAGTTCTGGGGAACGGGCAGGCCAGCCCATAGCATCAATGCCTTTGTCTTGCAGGAACTGCAACACACTCCAGCCACGTGAGGTTTTGCATTGTCTTGCATTAGGAGGAACCCAGGGCCAACCACACCAGCATATGATCTAGGGGTCTGAGGATCTCATCTTGGTACCTAATGACAGTCAGGGAGTCATCTCTGGTGAGCACCAGGGAGGGCTGTGCGGCCCCCCAAAGAAATGCCACCCCACATCGTTACTGACCCACTGCCAAACCGGTTGTGCTGGAGGATGTTGCAGGCAGCAAGTTGGAAAAAAAGAGGTCCAAGGACTGTCTGGTGATTTACCTTTACGACTCGGTATAAAAACTTAGCTATAGTGAAAGAATCAGAGCTTGCGGGCTACACATTTACAGCTTATTTGAGGGCCGCGGGTGTAGTCCATGCCTCCGAAAGAGTATTCAAACCAGATTGGTGAGAGCCAAAATGCCTTTTTGGAGCAGGTGGCATGACATGAATCATGTGTGGATACTTTGAAGGAGTGTTTCTATTAATGTAACTGACTATTTTTTTAACCTATATATGGAGCCATTTTGTATGTGTTTTATTTTATCCATGTTAATTTTATCCACTTTTTTTAAACATTTTATTACATCCATGTTTTGGGTATTGCATTAATTGTCAAGTGAATGTCAGTTGACAATGTTAGTTTGTCTTGTAGGAGGGGCTTCAAGTATCAAGCCGGAGTGAAAGCTCCAGTCTCAAGATTCATTTTGCAACTGAAAATGCAGATTTATTTAAGCTTTATTCAAACTTTAATGGCAAAGCAAAGTTAAGAAACAAACTTTGGACTAAAAGCTGTGCATGGTTTCAAGATTGTCAGTTGATTTGTATGTACACACTTTACCACACCTGGTAGATATAGTCAAAAAGGTCAGCTGCAGTGTTTAGCTCAGCTAGTTGACTGGCTGCCATATACAGAGACCACAACTACTCAGTAGGTGCATTTCCATTACCTCTAGAATTGTGCAAAACCTTAATATCCCTATAAAAAACTGGTGATGAAAACACCATTTCAAAAAGCCTCTCAAATAACAGCTAAAAAGCTTTTCCGCTCTCATAAGGTGGTTTTTCAGATGTGTCGACGTAGAAGTATATCGCAAAATGTGTAATGGAAACATGTTTTTATGCATTCACATGTCCCATGACGTAAAGGGTCACGTGACCAGTAAAGCGCAGTATGAGTAGCCGCTGGAGGAGACGGAATTCCTTTTACAAACAATTAAAGAAAATATATAATTGCCATCCTTGATAGCAAACAACAGCGTAAAGTTTTTACAAAGAATTAGAAAAATTAGAATCTCGCAAGTCGAGATTTTACGAGAGAACAGCTAAACACCATTCAATGAAAATGCCTGTAAAACGCAATTGCACTTTGTCAAAATTTTACAAAATATTGCTTTTATTTTGCCAAATACTGTAATGGAAATGCAGCTAGTTTGGTTGGCTCAGGTGTGAATCCCATATTTGAATGCCAGCCTGATTTGCTTCCTGCCAACACCTTTTTCTTTCTGATCCCCTTATTATCTAGCTACTGTCAAATAAAAGCTTAGAAATCCTTAAAAAAAAACAAAAAAACAAGATAATTTGTAGACAATTTATTAAAACATTATCTGTATATGGTAGGGCTGCTCGATTATGGAAATAATGATAATTCCGATTATTTTGATTGAAATTGAGGTCTCGATTATTGAACACAATTAGAGAAAGAGAAAGAGAGATGAGGGGGGACAAATGTGTGACCGCTGAAGCATTGTCTGTGGTAATACAGACTACATTCCTTCCAGGTCCCACGTAGCCATTGTTTGTCTCAGACCAGCATCTATGTTTGGTTTTCATGTTGAAATCCGCGTAATTCACGACTCTATGGTGCGGCTTGACCACAGGTCTGTAGCGTTGGCAAAATATTGGACTGTAGCCACGTCCTTCACGACACCCTCACAACACTCATCATACAGGGTAGGGAGAGACACGCAAATGAAATAGTGACGAGATGGCAGTGAAACTGTTAGTCCAAAGTGTTGATGAGTTTCTTAAATCCCGGGTTGTTCACTGTGTTAATTGAGCACTGGTCTTTGGAGAGAAAAGAAAAGTTGTTTGTTTATAACATTTGTTATCTCTCTGTATCTCTGGGAGCTGGTGGATTATTTAGTCACTACTCACAAAAATTTAACATTTTTATATTTCCTTGTATTGCGTCGTATGTCCCCGTGTGCACGTCTACGTGAACGAGCACAACATTTCTCATGCATGTGTCGAATTTCGCCTCGCACTTGGCTGGAGGAGCGCAGTGATTTTCGTCTCATCACGCAAGTTCCAAAGAAAATGAAAGAAGGAGCGACGTCACCTTCCGTGTGTCCAGTCCATAACTTGAGAGGTGTTTGCATCTCGAGTTGAATTAAACCAAAGCGGTTGGGACTGTGGGAGGAGTCTGCAGCTGAGCGCTGCAATGCCAATGGTGCTCGATTTGAAAACAGCACAAGAGTATACTGCAAAGGAGCAAAAAATGTAATCATTTCTTTTTTTATGATCGTGGAATATCCAGATCGCAATTGAAATTATAATTCTATTAATCACCCAGCCAACAAAGATCGTGCTTTTAACTTACTTAATTTTTTGTTAATTTGCATGCAAAACTCTGATTTTCCTAAGAAAAAAAAAAAAAAAAAAAAATCAAGTCCGACAAATAACATTTACCAGTAAATCCCCAGACTTTCACAACGGTATGTTTTGTAATGTAAATGCTGCCTCAGAGCCGCAGCCCTTACAGAGAAGAATATAGGATTTGATTGTCAAAAGTTACATCTGTTATAAAATTCATAATATTCAGGCATATTGTTGACTTTCAGCTTGGATTATTATGTCACCAACTTTTCTTCATTTGGCTTTCAACCACTGCATCTCTACATTGAGAAAAGTTAAATGAAGTTGCAGATATGACTTCCAACCATTTCCCCTTTGGGTAGTGCTGAAGATGCAAGGATAAAACCAGGACACACCAGAGAGAGGACATCACGCAACTGACCTGTAAATACTTTGCTGCCTTCCAGAGAGAAGAGAGAGAAGAGCTGAAGGATGTCACTGTGCAGGACAATGTTGAGACTCCGCTTACCATGATGCTACTGTAGCCATGCGCAAAATATTCAGATGGAGCACGTAAAAGAGGGAATTATTCAATTCTAGAGCCTCACATCACACCTTTATCTCATGAATTATTTGTCAAAAGGGAACCTCTTGTTTAAAATGAGAAATTCAGCTTTTTAATTTTGCAAAATAAAGCTATAAAAGACAAATCACAAAAAAACTGTTTAGATAGCCGAACATTATCCTACCTCAAAATGTACTACAGAATACAGAATTTTTTGATAATTATCTTTAGGAATATTTTTTCAGCTCAAGTAAAACAAAACTAATTTGGAACAAAATAGAATTGAAGTACATAATATTGTAAATCTTACACCTGACAAATTTATTCATGTACCAAACATTAACAAGGTGATTCAAAGAGAATTTTGAAAAATGTAAAATTAATGGAAAACATTTTCACAGCAAATTATGCAATGAAAAAATAGAAAAATAGAAAAGAAAAAGGCAAAAGTAAAAATGTGGTGAAAATTGTTTTAAATCCAGTCAAATATAGTGGCAAAAAGGGAAATATTAATATTTGAAATAAAAGAAGCAAGAAATATACTGGATCTGCATTTTATGGGTAGTTTTTCCACCTACATGATGCAACAAACAAACTGCATCTTCTTTATGTGTATTGTGAATTCTGGGGTCAGGAAGTAAACCTGTTCAGGGTGACCTAGCAGATAATCTGATAAATGAACCTTGAGCCAAAACAATTGAAAGCTTTATAAACAAGCAGCACTTTGATATAAATTCTATGACAGAAGCACATACGACCTCAGACCTAAAGTGATACGATCCACTTTTCTTACTCGGTCAATTACGAATCAGCTGCAGCTCTTTGATTCATCTTGAAGACAGACCACTAAATAGACCATTACAACAATCATGGAACAGCTTTTATAAACCACTCTGAGACATTAGTCTGTTAACACTTGACATTTTCTGTAGGTGAAAGCAAACTTACTTTATATGATTGAAAACTAAGGCCTGAATACTGACATACTGATCTCTGGCCTGGTTTGTAGTTTCAACATGATACACTGAACTTAATAAACTGAATGATTTTAAACTGTTCTTCTTTTGCTTCAAAAAACCTCATAGTTTATCTTTAATTATAGTCACTTAATAAGTTTTTGTAGGTGGTATGGAAATGTGTGTCCACATAAGTATGGTAAAATGTTATGTTGCTTAGTGGCTTCATGAAGATGCTAATTAGAAGAGCCCCTCTAATAAATAATTTTAAGTTTCAATCATTAGTGTATCAGAAAGATCTGTAAAATTTTCCAGTCTGTCATGGCAATATCTAATACCAAATTATAATAACTGAAATATAAGCAGGCATTTACTGTAAGTGGTTTAAAAATTTGCGGTTTAAAAAAATCAATTCAAATTTTTAACAAAAAATAATAAAATGAACAAAAAGCATGCTTGATTAAATGTCCCATTTTATACCTTTTTTAAATGTTTTTTTTACAATTTCATATGGTATCAGAGGTCCAACAACATTGCTTTCAAAGTGTATTACCGCACATTCAGCCTTGGTCCTTTAATTTCAGCCGTTCCAAAAAGTGCCTCTGGTGAGCTCTGCTCTGAAAGGGCTGTTTCTGTGTCTGAATCTTTAAATGTTCCTAAGTGGTGCCTGTCCATGCCCCTCTCTGGGAGAAAACCCAGCTTCTGCTGGTGCCTGCTTGGTGATTTTAACCCTAACCGGGGGTAGTGGTATTTCCCTTTGTGAGGTCACAAAGGGAAAGATCACAGACTCACCTGTGGAGCAAGCAAGTGATAGAAATGACAATTTTTTTTAATTCTTGGGCCTCATACACAGGCCGTGAGGGCACATATGGCCATTAGAAAACCATTAGAAAGTGAATTTTGAAAAATATAGGACCTTTAAATATTAGTGAAGAAATTATTTTGAATGATTAGAAGTCAAATGGTTAGTTCTCTTAAACTAACCATTATTTAAAAAATCTGAGTAAAAAAAAGAAAAGAAAAGTCTTAATCCATGTTTTTGTGGAAGGCATCAACCAACAAGTGAGTTTTGTTATTTGGTCTAGGGAACAAGAAATTTGGTGAAATGTTTTTAAAACATTGCCTTACATGTCATATGTATTTATATGTGAATATTCTACGGTTGGTTTGACAATTTTGTAAAATTTTGCACTTTAAAAAGTAACTAAGCACAAGGACTGCATATCCTAAAGTAAAGGGAAAACTTAGGAATTTGATGTGGATGTACACAGTCATAATATCTGAATACCACAGGTTTCCAGTTAGGTTGTTCCATTCATCGACCAAGTGTCTCACATTTGCTACTTTTCATTTATTTATTTTTTTTCAAGCAGAAGGTGGTTCATGGGGAGCTCTAGATCAATTTTTCTGCTTACTACAAGAGTGCAAAAAGTCCAGTTGCAGGGCAGCTTAACAGCTCCACAAAGACCAGCATGCTTAGGCTAGAAGGCAGGAGATCAATGGTGTAAAATAGAGGAGAATTAACAATGGTAGCAGTGCATGGGGGGGGACAGTCTGTTGGTGTGTGTTCTGATGACAAGTTTCACCTCATCACTCTTATAATTGCTGCACTGGAGGGGAATAAGAACAAAGACTAGTGGCAGTGATAACACAAAAGGTTCTCATATGTCTGAAAAAGTGGTTGCCAAGGGGAAAGAAAAAGAAACTAAGTTATTATTAGTAACGCTGGATCTACTTTGAATGGTTTCTCTTTAACAGTTTGTTAGGAAGGTAATTTTGCTAAAAGACATGCAATACTTAAACTCTCTACTGTTAAAAGCTCATCTTTCTCCACAGTCTGCTAGTACTTCACCTTTCTTCTCCTCTTCCTTCTGCGCCTTCATTAGATTAGCATTGATATTCATTAACACCTGATACTCAGTGTGCCTGTGCATGAGGCCTGGCACTGTGCCTTCAAAGGAAATCAATAACATTTTCATTCATCCAGTTGGAGGGCCTACATTGCTTTGCTTTTTTGTTCAGCAGTTGCACTTGTGATTAACTGTTTTTTAAAGGAATGCATACCACGATTTTTGGGTAAACACAGTGTGTCTTTGGGGTCTAACATAAAAGCAAAAATGCAAATGTAGCTAGGTGAAATGATGAAAGGATATTTAATGACAGATTATTCATAGGACAGGACAAATCATGTCTATCATCTCCCTTCTCTTCCATTTCTCATTTAAAAGAGCAGAGGATGAAGACAAGTTGGCCAATTTCCCAAGACTCCCACTCAATCTCCTTGGAAGTGACAAATCATTTGGTTAATTGTGTCGGGGTCACTGCCATTTGCAGGGAATGAGCCACTTTATTCGAAGTGGAAATCAACAAATGGACTTCATTCCTAATCTATGCTATATCTCTTGGATCCAGTTAAGCATGGCCTCAGTCTGCTGGAAGGAAACCTTTACTATCACAAGGGAATGCAGTGGATGGAGTATATGACAAGCAGGTGACTTTAGAAATCACATTGATTTTCCACAGTACAGGGACACAGCCACAGCAAATTTCACATTGGATGCATGACAGGAAAGGTGTATTTTTCTACTCAAACTGCCTCACCCTGGAATCAGTTACTCTGCATCTACTCCAATATAAATGAAGCAGAGAGCACCTATTGGATTACTGCAACAGTATCTAAATCCAGCCACATTCTTACTACTTTTATCATCTTCAAACCATTGTTTTTTACTTCTGCCCATTATCAAATATTCCATTTCACAAACAACAAAGAGAGAAGGGAGATAATTAATATCAGTTTACATCTTATTAAGCACATGGATGGGTGAGGGGGATCAACACTGAGACAAGCACTGGAGGTTGTTTGGCTTGCGTGGAGCATGTGTTGGCATATTGTCAGTGGAACAGATATTTTTCTGGGAAAGGGCAAGCAAGTGGGGGTCTTTATATCTGAAGCAAAGCCAGCTCCAGCCTCTCTGCAAGGGTGAGATTAGGAGAGAAGAGGAGGTTTTCCTATAACTGGCTCTCCCTGTAGCAAGGCTGTAAAGAGAGTGAGCAAATTCAGGCAAACGAATGGCAACCAGGATGAATGTTGGAGGAATGGAGGAGACGGTGGACTTCAGAAAATAGCATAGGAACTAGGAACAAAAAAAGAATAAAGTGCAACTGCAAAGGAGAACAATGTATTGGGTTTAACGTCCTCAAGGAATCCTGAATAATAGGTTGTGGATAGCTGACAGACCTTATTTTCTCCCCAAGCCTCTCGCCTATCCTTTTTTCTCTCCTTGTCTCTATCGTGCTCTCTCTCCCCTTCTTTCTTGTTATCTAGCTCAGTTTCTATGGGAGCAGGCAGCCAGCGAAGCCTTGAAGTCAGATAGAAGAAGGTAGTAAAGCCAGGTGTGCAGGGAGAACATGATGGGCCCTGAGGTTGGACTGAGAGGTGAGGGACAGACACTGGAGTGTGTGACAAAAGGATGAGCTTCACTGCTAATGACTCCCACAGGGGAGACCAGCTGCTCAGTTTGTGAAGGCTTACACATGCACTGCCTCCCTGTAGGATTAACTTGGCGGTGTGATAGAGCGTGCATGCAAAAACACAAACTTTACATGACTTGGGCATCAGGAAAAAACGGAATGCAGGAAGCACAGTTGGAGGAAAATAGTCACCCCTGCCTTCAATTTCTCTCAGCTGCTCACAGAAAAATGCTCTTTTTTTCTAGATCTCGTCCTCTCACAACTGCGACAGCAGCTCCTCCATGAAATTCATGTGAATTTATGAGAAATCCTAAGTTTCAAGTGTCCTCAATTTGAACTCTGGTGTCATGAGACCTGATGTAACTATGCTTATACAGATGAGTCATTCCACAGATATGAAAGTGATGTTTCAGGATTATAATCCGTGATCAATAACACATTGGCCAGTCACTGGTGTGACCTCCCCCTCTGCCATAGTCAACTAAAGAGCAGCCCTACTGTTTGACAATGCATGTGAGCCCTCTAGTGTTATTTAGTATTGAGTGCTCGGAGGAGGGACGTTACAGCAAAAAAGAACTCAGTGCCATGTTTTTCGTTTTTCCTGGAGGTCTTAAACACTGTTCCTTATGATGCAGCATATTCCAAACATTAAATGTCCGAAGGCTTGTTCAAACAACAATTAAAAACAACAAGACAAATAATCTTTCTTACATTCCTACTGTATTTGAAGGACATTTATAACGGAAGCCTTTGATACTGTGCTGAATATACAAATGGTCATACGGGTGACATTTGCCTGTAGGTTTTCATGAAAGTGAGAATTTTCATCGCTTTAGTAGGCATGAAAAGCCTTAAAGACCTGGAATCTGTCTGGTGAATAATGTGAGATTAAATAGATGTGACATTTTAAAAGATGCTTTAAAATCCATGCATTGATCAGATTCAGGATGACAAGCATCAAAAGTCAGTAAATGGTCTTCTCACAGAGACTTTCCAAAGGTTCCCTTATAGACTGTGGTTATGGCTTAACAAGCTGCCATCAGCTTTGCTTTACCTGTTTTTATCTGATTTAAGTGGTTTTAATTTAACTATTTGGGCAATTACTAAATCACAAATAACAGTCATCCATATTGCTAAAAGTGAAAGTATCAGCAAGCATTCAAAGGCTGAATGTCGTTCCTTAGATTGTAGTTCCATGATGGTGCACATCTTATCAAAGAGAGGTTGTAAAATATTGTGTCAGTGTTTAACAAGTGACCTATGTTCTCTCAGTGCCGGTCAGGTTTTGACTCACATGATCCATGAAACTTGGCACCATACCAGTTCACTTCTTTGCATTTACATTTATCAGTCTATTAATTCACATATTCCTCTTGGACATCCTCAGAGAATGTCCCTCAGTGGTGGTGGCCTAATCTCTGCTTTTGGAAGTCATGTTGGTGGAAGTCATGTCGATGGGCGAGGGGAGGGATGAGTTTGTAGCCACATGGACATTTGGACAAAGGATTTTGTGTCACACATACAGTACCTTTTCCAAAGGCCTAATGAGTGGTGCTTGTTTTACAATCCACAGTATTTGTCAAACACTGATGATATCAATCCTTTGACTCAAGTTCATGCTCATGATAAACAGTATGTAAGGCAAAATGAATTTCAGTGTTATTTATGTCAATCTGAAGTAAATGTCATGCAAAACTGAAAATTTTCCTACTCTGTGTAGTTAGATTGAAGGTAAGCTGATTCAAAATTTAATTTTGGTTTAGTAATTTAGCCCATTTTTAAAAAAGAAAACAACCCTTTATAGCCTGGTGGTTTTCTAAAATAGTTCAGTTTTCCTACTAATACTTCATATATTTCTACCTCTTAGGAAACAAGAAATGCGGGGGAAAAAAAGTCAAAGTTTAAACTTGTAAATAATTAATGTTAATGTTAATGTTCATCGGTATTATTGTTTTTTTTTTCTCTTGACAATATTGATGCAGCGTGTGTTTCACACCGGACTAAAAGGTTAATTTGTTCCACTTTTGGCTCCAGGTCATAATAGGTTAGGCAGGATTAGTGTGTTTTTAATTTGTGCTACTTAAGTGTGTGAAAAATTAGAGGAGCATTACACATTAGTTTTGACAGTCTAAAAGATTTGAACTATAACTATAATGTTTACCCAGTCCCAGACATGCATTAGAATCCTTGTTAGTTGCTTTCTTTTTTTTAAGCGTTATATTTTCTTTTCATTGTGGAGCATCAGATGGTCCTTATTTTTCCTTTAGCTTGCTTTCTCTCTATTGCAGTCAGATTTACAACTCCATTTTTTTAAGTAAAGAAAAGATTTGGCCATACTGATAGAATTTATCTTGATTTAATAAGCTGATTTACAAAGGTCATGGATATTTATTTAAGTGTAAATGTCTTGTATCAGGTTTTTAACATGAATTTGTCCCAAATATGGTTAATCAAATAATATTTTGGAACAAAATCTATTGATTTAAAATAATTATGAATTCTGACTTCAGCTGGCTTGAGAGAGAGCAAGTAGAGCATTCTTTCACAAGTGAGTGAAAGTGCCCGTAAATGTCCTGTAGTAACATGGAGAAATAAGTCCAAGGCTGAACAGCAACCTATGGAGGAGTGAACCCACTCAGCTCTAATCATTAATCATTTTGTGTAAGTATGTATGGGATGTGTGCGTGTGTATACATTACCTTCATGGCATTGTGTGTTTGTATGTGCATGCACTTTGCTAGAGTATGTTCTTTTTACTTTTTTTTCTGCAGTCAGTATAAATGAGCTAAAAACAAGGAGGTAATTGATGGATTGCACAAAAGGTCAAAATACAAGGGCATGTGGGAGCGCTCTGGAAAAAGGCCGTTTCACCTCTGAATGTTTCCGATACTGACAGACAAATCAATCTTTGTGACTGAATACTAACAAACCATGCTTGATAGATTTTGGGCTCCCATAAAGTATTGACATGGACAGTTTGTAATATTTTACTTAAATTTAATTTGATTTAAAGAAACAAACTGTACACTTGGAAAATGAACCTATGTGGCTTCTTTTGTGCCGAGGGTGTAAAACATAGCACATTTTGTTTTGGAATGGTGTATTTCTGTGAGGATAGGCAGAAAATCAGATACTTTTTTTCTTTTTTTTTTTTTTTTTGCAAGATGAACTTAAATTACATTTATTGGAAGGCTTGCAGGCTATTTACATGCATTTGATTTTCCTTCTGTCGTGTTTTTGAAGGTGCTAGCTGGAGGTGGTTTGTGTGGTGTCGAGAGTATTCCATTCCAACTCGTTCCTGTTGGCAAGCAACTGAATTGTTGGCCAAATGGCCATATTGTGGTGTGTCCAGGACCTCCTGCCTGGATTGGCTGGCTGGCAAATAAAACATTTGTGCACTCTTTATGAAAGCCTAATAAAGAAAAGAAAAAAAAAAAAAAGAAGGGAAAAAGATGAAGCAGATTGCATGAGGGAGACCAAGATTAAATGAGAAGAAATAATCCCATTTATTAAATCAACCATCTTTTGATACCCTGAATGTTAAAAAAGAGATGCCCCTCTGCGCACACCATCTCCCCAACAAACGTGGAGTCTCACAAAGGCTTTGAAAATCAATGAACTCCACCAGTGAGCTGAGTGAGTTTGACTCTCAGCACAGTTTGTCTGGCCAACTGCTGCACTCTGTGAGTGTTGTCCTAAAGCTGCTATGGGCATATGCTGCCCACATCCCTCTCTATTGAGACCGGCCTTCTCTTTGCTTCTTCGGACCACTGCTGGCAGCGGGACAGAGCACTCAGTAGATGTGGAGAGAGACATAACAGGCTACAATTCCCCAACTCCCACCAGGAAAGTCACTCTAAGATTAATGAGTGTTGCACTGTCTGCTGGCTACATGCTTGGCCATCCAAAAACTTGGACCAATGTGAAATAAGGGACGTGAGGGGTTAGATTTGAGTTTCTTTTAAGCTAGTTTTGGTTTCCATTTTTTTTTTACAGATACTTCACTGACGAGTAATGCTGCATTCAGCTGAATTTTTTTATGAAATGTAAATATTTATATATTTGTAACAAAATTGTTACAACAAAAATTAAAGGATAGACGCATAATGATCAGATGAAGTCTGCTGGAAAAGGAGATGTCCACACATCAGCATTGATGGTTTATTTCATTGCCCACAACAGTCTTGAGGCTTGAGAATGCTGCTTTATTCCTTTGCTTTCTATGAAAGCTGCCTCATTAGGCATCTAGACAAAAGGAATACATTTCATTTTGTCATGAAGTCACGCGGAAAGACAAGCCTGTGTCAGGAAATTTAATAAATAAAAACAGAGTGGCAGAAGTGAGCGGCTGGGCTGACAGTTACTGTGATTAGCATTTGTTGCAGTGAGAGCATTACTGTCATCCTCTCATTCACAATGCTAATGTCGTTCTCTGTCACGATCTCTAACTTTGAAGTTTTTCTTGTGCATTGAAATATCTATGATCTTTAGCTTTCCTGTATAAGGTCTATTAATAGAAAAAGAAAAAAAATGGAGCCAATTTCAATGACAAACTAAGGCTGATGGCAAATGCCACTATCAATAAAAAGTTAAATTGGCCAAAGTAAAAAGGCATTTCTCCGGAAATTAGTCGACGCATGCAATGCTACCTCTTACATGACTTATTGAGAATATTGACACTTCACATGCATGTGAATATGTGCCGGCATATATGTGCAGTTTTGTTGACATTCCCACATCTGTTTATCATGAGATGTGACTATTCTGGTCTTCTCCAGACGTACCCAGATTTCCCCTCCATCAAGGATATAATGGTCCGATCCACTGACTGATGATGGCTGGTGTGATCCACAGGTCGGCCGGCTGGGCACCAGAGCAGAACAGGCTCTCTCATGGCCCATTACAGTCTGCTTAATGACCACTATGATGACCCAACCTATGTGGCAGGCTGTCCTCACTCTGCCTGTTTAAAACAACACTCACTTTATTTGCCAAAGTTTATTCTCTCTGGCAGCTGGCCACGAAATGGAGCATTGTCTTTTTTTTTCAGCCTACATGGTGTTGGAATGAGTTTATTTTCCAGACAGAAAAGTATACAGACTGCCCTGGATACATTAGTGGAAACAAATGTGTTCCTAAAGGCCCATTTATGCTCAATGCAGAAGACGGATACACAGACGGATGGACAGTTTTGTCCATCTCCTGAGTCGGTTACCCTTGTAATTTGGTCAGTTTTCATGGAGCTTAGCCATCCGTTGCTTAACGCAGAAAACAGAGCAATCCCACCTGAAATCGCTGAGCAGAATAGTTGATATGCAACCAGAAAAAGAAACAAACCAGAGAAGAATAAGAGAAACAGGAAGAAAAAAAGCAGAAGAAGAATTAAGACAACAACTGTCAAAATTGCTTGAGTTTTAAAAGCCTATGTGTTTTGTGTGTGTTGGGCAGTTAAAAACAACTTTATAGCAATGTATTACTGCTGTCAACCGTTGACTGACATTGGATCGCAAGAGTGAACTCTGAACTCAGCACTGCCCACTAGTGGAGGAATTGACTTAGCAACCATGGTAACGTAAAAGACGCATGGAAGTATGAGGACAGCAACGAATGACGACATTTGAACATCCCTATTTATGTAAGAGAGCCTAAATGGGCCTTAAGATGCCAAGCCGTTAAAAATCATTAAATTTAATATGCATAAGTAGTAAAAGTTTCCTTAATGCAACTTTTTGTCCCAGGGGTGACAAGACTGTTTGTGTGAGCATTGGTGTATGTAGGCGCGCGACTGCAACCCTTCCATCAAAGATAATTAGACACAGGTGTGTGTGATTAGGAGAAGAAAATGTGGCAGGGCTTCAGACGTGAGGAGCGGATATATAGGAAGAGCAGGACCTGCAGAAAAAGGGTAGGAAAAAGAGAGCCATGGAGCAGGCTGGGGACGGCTGGCGGGGTCGAGAGTTTGGATGGTGGAGGATTGACTGGGTGACAAGACACGCCAGGGACATGGACAGCGGAGAATTGGCTGTGTGACAGGACGCACCGTGGGAATCGTGGAGGGGGAATGCGGCAACCCCCCTCCTCTAAGCTAAGTGCCTATTTGTGGTAGCGTTGGGGCTCCGCTTTGCATGATTTTAGTGCTTATGTTTTGGACCTGAAGTGGAGTGGTTGTGAGGCGGCGGTAGCCCTACTTCGACACGCCAGTGTAACTAGCAGATCATTTCTGTCATGGTTCTGGCTGTTCTTCCTGTTTTCAGGTGGGTTGGAGCAGGTTGCCTGGGAGCTCAGGGCGGAGAC
>JBAMHW010000019.1:9414064-9439064 GCA_037177495.1 Rhadinocentrus ornatus
ATAAACTGTTTTTCTTCTCCAGCTCTTGGCCTCTGCTTTTGGGTCCATTCTCATAAGCACCACCAAACGTGACAATTTCCTGTCACGGCTGGTTGAATCATGGTCTTGCCCCTGCACCGGTCTCCCCAACCTTTGGCGTCCCCAGAGAAGAAGAGCAGCAGAGAGCTTAATAAAGACGCGCAGGTAGAGTCATGGAGGGGGAGAGTTCGGCAACCCCCCTCCTCTCAGCTAAGTGCCCCTTTCTGTTTCTCCGGTTGCGCTGGTTGCCACATAACTTTAGATCGGCAAAGTATTGCTCATTCCGCCTACTGATCCCTTTTGCCCTCGGACAGATTCTTTCCACCAGACGCCAGGAGAGGCATGTGGAGGAGGACTGCTGGTATACGGAAGCTGCCAGTAGTGGGCCGCCTGCTTATGTGGGACTTGGTTGAGAACCCTGCCTAAGCCGGGCTTGGACATTCTTTTATTTATTTTAAATTTTTTCTATTGACTGTCTTCAAACATATTTTTGGTATATTTGGGAAGCAGCATGTTGCATGTTCTTTCATATGGAGCACTCCCCTTTAGACCTATAGGTGGTATACCAGGGCTTTCCGCCCTGTGACACTTTTTTATGTTGTAATTACTTCTTGATGAAGTTTAGCAAAACTCAGAAGACCTTTCAAGCTGAGATAGATGCACCTTTTATTCTCACACTTGTTGTGTGAAAATGTGTAGGCAGCATGGGGGTGTAAGTTGATCTGCTGCTGATACATCATTAAGCCAGCGTGGGTGGTAGCAACAGAGGCAACACAAGCCTATCTCCCTATCCATGACGGTGCTCCAAAGATATTTCAGTTTAAATGGTTTGATTACAAACAATTCCTGCAGTTCAACTTAGTTTGAAAATGGTGACAAAAGGAAGGAAAGAAAATTGCAGAATTATTATTCAGCAATAATAAGGAGTTATAAAAACACAGTCCCTAGGATTTAGCTATTGTACATACCCACTCAACAGAAATTAGGATGTCTACCTGATTGCTGTAAACTTGTGGATGTGGCGATATGAACCGTACCCCAGGGGAATTCCACCACTGGGAAACTTCTAGCCCAAATACAAAGGTTAGGCACACAGGTTCGTTTTTCATCATAGGCAGAGATACAATTTTATTTAACAAATTAAATGGAAAACAAAACTAAATCAAAGAGGGCCTCTATGAATTTGACATTTAAGTCAAATCTCAATAAACGGTATAGACAATATATAAACAAAAAGAAGAGGAAACTCATAAACCAAAACCACCTGTGCACTGCATGCCTACAGGGCATGTGTGTAGAAAACCACCACATGGATGAGGGATGCTGGCTCAGGTCCCAGCACCTGCACCCAGCACCTGCACACAAAATAAATGTTATAGGCGAACGGGCAGGCAGGCGGACCGGCAGCAGGATCTCAGAGCAGAGCAATAAAAGGGAACGGGTTAGGCAGTCAAAGAAGGCTAGCGATCAAAGAGATACTGAAATGGCCAAGAGCTTTCACCACAAAGTACTTTAGCAATCCGGCGATAAGTTGAAGGCTGAGCTGGTCTTAAATGTACACTGCTTGATTGTGGAATGACACGCAGGTGAGGATCCCGTTGTCCGGGAAACAGGCACGCCCACCATTGCCACACACCAGAGCAGGAACCACAACAGAAGAAGAGTTTTTCGACTCCAAATAAACAGATTAAAAGATCCTTTTTGGGTTAAAGAAAAAAAATGACCGAGGTGTCATTGTGGAGCCTGTAAAGCAGGACATTAAAGGTTGTAGAGAAAGGAGGAAATGCATCTAATACATTTCACCACCTGGATAACCAGCAGCTTTTTATGCTACAGCAAAGCTAAATGAACATTAGTTTGGATAAATGACACCAATACTTATCTAATGTAACATTGAAGTGAAAGTAAACTTTACCAAGATGATGTTAGAAGTCTCAGTGGCTCTAATGGCTTTAGCAGATCAGATGTATATTTTGGACCAGAACCATCAATTCTTTGGCACACAGAAAGCCACTGTAGTAATATTTCAACCTGAATGACATATTTGCGTTTTTTGGTCTTTTAGCCGCATTATGGATTAATTGCAGTTCTCTTAATAATTTTTATTAGAAAGACCTGTAAGAACTCTATTACAGTAGTCAAGCCTACTGAAGACAAATTCATTAATATGCTTTTCCAAATCATGTTAAACCATCAGTCCCTGTTATTCTAGATATATTCTTCAGGTGGATAAAGGCTGAATTGGCTACTATTGTATTATGGCTGCTCAAATTTAGCCTTGAATCCTAAATGACACAAAGATTTCTGGATTGATCTTTTGATTTCAACATTGCTTACTGAAGCTCGGCACTAATATTTGGACACTCATCTTCCAAACACAATTATTTAAGTTTTAACTTCATTTAAGAAAGAAAGTCTAAAGAAACAAGACAGACTGGCAATGTAATCATTTCTTCAATTACCAAAATGGACTTCAATAGCAAGTGAAAGAACCAAACACAGTTACAGCAGCCTGGCATCACCTCCCCATGCTAGTCACTAGCTTGGTTACACACTGCTGGGGATGGCATACCAGTCTTTAACCAGCATTTGTTGCAAGTCAACCAGTGTGGTTGTGTTGGTCGCTCTGGCACAAACAGCACAACCAAGGTGATCAATGGGGTTGAAGTCAAATCTGCAGAAAGGCCATTCTATCCTCACCACTTGCATAATTCTGGAAGCAGTCTCAGATCAATCCCGCTCTTTGGGGGCAAACTTTATTATCCACACTCTGAAGATATGGGGCTGCCGTTACTTTTAGAATATCACCTCTCAATATCTTTCTGCATTGAGATTGCCTCCAATGATGACAAGCCATGTTTTTCCAGTGAGGGAGATGATGCCCCACACCATCACACTGCCACCACCAAAAGCTGTTTCCCTATCGGTGCAGCATTTAGCATAGTGTTCTCAACTTCTTCTGCAAGCACTAACCTTATGATCCCAACCAACTGCTGTAGCAGGCTCCATGTTCACAGGTGCTGCTAATCAGGCACCATATTCACAGCACCTGGGGTAACATAATTTAAAAAAAGTCAATAACAAAAATCCACCACCTACTCAACTCTGCTCTTGCTTCCACAAATGCATTTTCCTAAGAAATGTGGCTCCATTTAAAAGGGAAACAAACAGGCTTTTCAAAGAGAAAAAAGGTATTACCAAGAAGCATTGATACAACGAAGAAAAAATCTTTTTTTGTGCAAAATTTATTGATATAGCAGACAAGAGCCACTGCCAATAAATCCCAAAAGTCCCTGATTAAATGCTGTTCCGTGGTCTCATGTATCTCCATGGATTCAGCACCTTATTCTACATCTTTTTTGGATAGTTTAGTTGTGCTTACCATAAATAGCTGCAAATATTACATATATAAGTTGTTATACCTTAAAATTGTATAAGTTAAGAAATACTGACTTACTGAACCTGAGTTAAAAGAAGATTTATTGACCCATCCATCCACCCTAGACTCCTCCCAACACACATAATGCAATCTGATTCGCTGGAATCATTATTCAGCTGAAAGGGGATTATGCCATCTCAGAATCATCATGCATCTTGGGGAAAAAATTTTTGCAGCTGCTGTTTTTATTTTTGTGTGCACCTTTTCCTTATTCCATAGTTAGTTATTTTCACAGCTGTACAATGTCACTTTCACTGCTTCAACAATGCGCTGAGATTATAGAGATGCCAGCACCACTCTCTCTCCTGTCTTTGTCGGCATGCAGGATAAAAGCAAAATCTCTCGACAGTTTTCTGCCTCCTGACAAAACAGCAAATACAAACACACATGGTTGATGGATGCACATGCTCAGTGTACGTATTGCATACAGACTCTCACACATATGTACACAGACAGTAATTCCCAAGCATAGCCGCATTTTAAACGCCCCCTCAGATGCAAATGTTCTGGTGTAATACAGATTTTTTTTTAAATTAATTATCACAGAATGTGTAAACAGGTATGAGGAGTGGTTGTTGTGCCAATGTGAGACTTTTTAACATGACTTACCTGAGATGGTGTAAATTCTTAATTGGCTTCACTACTGACTGACAAAATCCTTAATTCGATTTAATTGATTATAAACATTATACCTCATTGTGTTGTTTGATTTGATTACCAAAACCCATTAAGCAGAGCTGAATAAGGGTTAACCCTACGGGTTTATATATCAGTAATTGTACACTGGCAAAACATGAATATTTGGTAACTTAATACCTGTAATATGATCTTGCAACAATCAATTAATTGAAAGGAAACATAAAACTTATAAAAATATTATTAAAAAAACAAAACAAAACATAATTTAGTCTTTATATTTTATGGATTAGAACATTTTTAAATGGTCTATTTGAATTATAGAAGTGGAGGAGAAAGGGGATGGGCTTACCATCCATTATTAGAATATTTTGTCAAATAAAATCTATGAAAGACAATAACAGTAGGGAAATTAGCAGCAAGAAAATAACAAAAAATTTGTTTTTATCCTTATTGCAAAAATTTGACTATTTTACATAAATATTCCTTTAGTGTACACATTGTTTCATCTATTAAAAAGGACAACTTCTCACTAATGTTTAACATTGTACAGGAAACTTAAAAAAATAGGATTAGCCAGAGTTGGTTCTAAAGTTTCACATCACCTGCCACACACTTGAGCAATGTGGAATTATTTTTAGTGTTTTCATTGACCAACATTATTGAAAGATAGAATCTGATGCCAGTAACACACAGAAACATTCAGAGGAGATGCAACAAAAGACAGTTTAAATAATTACCATTGTTGTAAAAGATTCTGTAATCAGGATTAATTTATGATTATTGGGATCAGTGATGATGACATTGGCTGTTTAAAAATACAGTAGGTTTAATCACATTATGAGTTAAAGTTTGAGATTTATTTCTGTCTTTCTTTTGGAAGTGAGGCTTTTTAAATTTGCAAAACAAAAATGGAAATATGAAGACCTTTGAATATGTGTAGAAAGAAATGATGATAGCAATGGTTTAGCATAAAAAATACACAATATAATTGCATGCATTACTGTTTGTTTATGAGAGATGTGCATTATTTACCAGGGAGAGAATATGTATTTAAGTGACTTTTCTTTGCAGTGCCTCACTCTCATATTTATTTAAAAACTTGTCAAAATAACTACAGCAGCTGTCTTTTGTGTATATCACATGCTTGTGGACCATACAGCTTTTTACCATGTTTCTAGAGATCATGTCCTAATGATTAAAGTCTTGGCATACATTTGTATCTCTTGAGGAATCAAAAATCAAGGAAAAAAGGTTCAAATATGTCATTAATTATTCTTCTTGGCTCCAGTTTTAAATCATCTTATTCCGTATATCTCTATGCCATCCTTTTTCATCACTAGGCTGTTATATGTGGCCATGTTGTATGGTGACTGGAAATGACTGATGATCCTTCTGAATGAGTAATACAATCAGAGCCAAGGGGCATTTGAGTGGGGGGAGTAGAGAGGGACAGCGAGGGAGGGAGAGGAGGAATAGATCAGCTGGAGATATGGGATGAAATCTGGGTATCTTAATTTAGTGGACCATAATTAAAAATCTGTTAGCCAGTATTTTCCTCTCCCTGCTCTACAGGCTTGCCTCCCCCTGACAATTAAAGATTTAATCACCATCTGCAGAAAGAGGCCTGGAAAATGTGTCTGACCCAAAACTCAAAATGCAAGATGATGCTCTGTAGGGACAAAATTAGGAATTATGACACTGTTTATTATCCTTCCATTTTCATTAAAATGTTTTTTTTTTTTTTACCCTATTAGTTAAGGAAAAAGCCACTGGAATAACAATCCTGTAATAGTACCTTTTTATATTTACATTTTCTTTCTGTCTGCAAAGCAGTGCTAATTTAGTTAGGTTGATTTGGAAAATACCTGCTTTTATCTTAATGCAAAAGGACAAAAATCATAACTTACCTTTCATTAGCAGAAAAAAAGATTGAAATATTTTCTACTACAAATATTTACTTAAAAGAGCCCATCAATAAAATTCTGCACTGCGTCGGTAAAACACGCCAATCTTATTACAAGCTGAAGCAACTTAAATATCAAATATGTGAATGTACATTGTATTGTAAACACTTTGCTCTGTTTCTAAACTACATTAATTTTTTTTGCGTGCATTTGAAGCATAAAAGCTAACCTTAAATCATAATGTCTCACAAGTTACATAATTTCCACTATGAGGTTTTCAGCAAAACCGCAGCTACCTAGTAATAAAAGATTGCTTTGGATTTACAAAATTGAAAACATCAGTCGGTCCCTGGTAATCATGTAATATAGTGGATAAACACCCTAGAGTCTCTGTTTGCTGACAATCTAATGTTCATTTGTTTACACAAAATGCAAAAGAAGTATCTTTGTATATGTAAATGTAATATGTTGTTCTTTGTGAACACATTAGGGGGCAGCGTGGCTCAGCAAGGTAGAGCGGTCGCCTTGTAGCCTGAGGGTAGCCAAGTTGAGTTCATGTCGAGGTGTCCTTGGGCAAGACACCGAACCCTAAATTTACCATTTATTTATTTATTTGATACCTTAAGATTTATTAGCATTTTTTCAAAGTTCAGAATATTTAAGAAATAGAAAAAGCAAAACATAAAAACAATAATTTGGATCATTCAATTTAGTTCCTTTTGCAAGACTCTATGAAAGAATTTTTTTTGGTTTGGCAATTGTTAGGTTTAAAGTCTAATCTGATTGAGTGAATATATTTATCCATAATAATGAAATAATTTTTTTTCTCCATATTTCATATTGATATTTATTGATGTATTTAATTGTCCTTGACTTTTCCTGTTGCATCAATGTCTCCGTAAATTTGACTAAAACATTTTGCTAGCTGTTGAATGAGTTGCTTTCAATGATTCTCCTATGAAGAGAATAATGACTGAAGAGAACGCCTTTTGTTTCAGTCAGAAAAGCAGCTTTTGAGTTTATCTTTATCTTGTGATTTGTGTTGCTTTGATTTGTGACACATTACTAACAATATTAGTGTGCCAGTGAATTAGGAAATTCACTAGCAACTCCAAATCATCCATTCAGCCACACGAGGCTCATCCTTATTCTGGCAACACTTGTAGGAGGAAACAATGTCAGCAAATATCAGTATAATGGTAAAATATTTTTCTAGTCTTAGCTGAACTAATTTTCTGAATACAGTCACACTTCATAATTTCACTTGGTCTGTTAGTCTGTAATTAATATGATAGAATCTTAGTCCGTACAAGTTAAAAAGGGCTAAAAGTGTGTTGTAATAGTTCTCAAGTTAAAATTTCCATAAAGTTTTCTTTTTAGAAGATTGTTAAACAACTTAATCTGAAGAGAATAGCAATAAAAACAATAAAAAGTTCTTTATTAAAATGTTGAAAATCTATCATCAGGAGGGAATACAAGTAGAACATTGAATACCGATCAAAGTCCAATACAGTACTTTACTGCAGGCTACATTATAGGAAATGTTCCCTGGATTGTCTCCTGTGGTCTGAAGGGACGGTGCTGTTCCCTTAACTGTCACTCAACAGTCACTTCACCGTCTGAGACAGGTTACATCCCTCAGTAGCCATGCTTGGGCAAAAGCTTTAGCCCCATCCCAGGAAATGTGAAATATATTTTTAAAAATATGAATCTTATATGTACTTAACAGGAAAAGCTCAGCTTACCGACTTAAATATTCATCTGTCAGTATTATAAATCTTTTCTTATTTACTAACATTTGAATCATGTTTTAAATTCCTTAGTGAAGAAAGCAAAGTAGATGGTACATGCCAGTCTACACACAGTACGACCAGAGGCACCCCTGGCCAACAGGCAAACCAGGCAATTCTTGGGACCCCGAGCCAGAAGGGGGCTTCCAAGGGCCAACCAACTTTGAATCAGGACAAAGCAGTGACAGTGTAGAGAGTTTGCAATGAAAGTGACCGACCCCTACAGAACTCCGCACCCCACCTCCACCATCGGTCTTGCCACAAGTAGCGGTGCATCTTATGTAAGCAAACCGGAGAGAGCGGCTTTATAAAAATGAAAAGCTTTCAATCTGGCAGTGACAAAAGAAAGATAAAAACAAGAAGGTAAGCAGTGCAGATAATCCAGAAGCTAATTTAGCTCAGAGCAGCTCAGTCTGTCCTCCTGATGACTACCTGGGTGTCAGGAGGCTGGAAATAAAAACAGATAACTTGGATAATATCACATTAAAGCTGTCTAGATCAGCTTAAGTGTAAAGTTAAGAATGTTAAATTATAGAATTCTTGGGCAAGAAATCTAATAGAACTAAGTTCATGGATAAAAGTTATTGCGTTTAAGTTTATAAAAAAACTTTTTCCATGTCCAGTAGGCTTTATCCTATTTAAAACTACTCATATATGTGCTGTATTTTCTGTAAATGTAATATTAATGGGTTATAGTGCAGTTTTCAGCACATAGTTTAAGCACCTTTATTGGAACTACATTAGATCATATTTCCCCTGTTTAATTAAAGGAAAATAGTGAATAATTATGTAAAAGTCAGTAGAAGAAGTGAAATTCAATAAAGAACATTTTGAGGAATTTGATTATAACATTATTAACATATTCTTGTCATTGTTATAAGTATACAATGTCGTAATAAAAGGACAAGGAACAATGATTGGAGGGGCCCCCTGTGAAACATAGTTAGAAGAGAAGAATCTCCTCTGATCAGGGCATGTGCACATTGGAATTGACTTGAAAATACTCACTAATTAACAGTATTATAGCATTGCCAGAAAATAAGCAACATTCTTTTAAGGGTTTGAAAATCCAATAAATAACAGGAAATAACAGAGGTGTATGTGTATATATTTTTTCACATTCATCCATCCATCCATTCATCCATCCAGCTATCCAACCATTTTCTATACCTGCATTATCAAACTCAGGTTTACAGGGGGATGGAGCCTACCCCAGCTGCTACCGGGCAACAGTTTGAAGAAATCAATAGATGCATTCAATATTTGCTCACACCTCATATTTTTGTGCTTTAAGTCTGGGAGCAGCTAAATCCCCCTGTAAAAGATAACTTTATCTCAGACTTACTTCAGAGAGTAATTAAGTCACCAAGTAGAACTGTCTGGCGTTATCTATGGGGAGAATGTGGGCAGGCAAACTTTGAGACGATGACATATCATGAATTACAAGTCAGTCTTTTTCCTTGCCAGCCCTTATCTGGTTCAGAGACCTGTTCTAAAGAGGAGCTTTAGTTTCTTGTATCAGGCCAGTGCTTAATGGAATTGATGGCTCTGTATCAACTTTGGCCCAGCAGAGGGACATGGACTGCAGCAGGCTGTACTCAAAGGAGCTGTGCCTACAAAAACAGAACATGTTCTAAGTCAGTTTGTCTGAGGTTGTTGATATCAGTTTTGGAGTTAAGTAGCCCAAATATATTTTTTGTGGATATTTAAAAGACCATGTTTTATACAATGAGGAACAATCAAGAAACACAATGAACAATGATGAAGGTGACACTGCGAGTTTAGAAACTTTATTGATTTATGGACCAAAATAGTAAAGCAGAAGAGGTGTGTTTGTTTTATTCTTTTTTTTCTTTTTTTTATGTGAGTTACTTATTTCTTTTCTCCGATTCAATAACATCACCCAACATGGAATTCACACTGGAAATTTAACCAGATCAAAGCTTTAACCTGGGGGTGAAATAAAATTCCTGCCAGCTGACCGAGCAGATGAGATGCTGAATGTAATATGCTAAGTACTCAAACGAGAACAAAGTCAGAGCCAGGGCAAAGGTTGGCTTGACAAAATTCAAGAGGCACTGGGGGATTTACACGGGCAGTATTGTATTTAGAAGAGTGTTTGATCAATAATTCATCACAGATTAAATATTTCACCATGTCTTAAGTGTTGTGGCTAATCCCAACCTGAAGAATGGATTTTTTTTCCTCATTTCATTTGACATTCTTGTACCATCATTGCCAAGAAAGTACATCCTGCAAAACATGATACAGAGAAGGTAGATTTTTTACATTTTCCTAATTATATTTACCTTATTGATTGAATGATGGTTGGTGGGGTCAGGTCACAGTAATTTCTTAGCACAACAGAAGCAACGGTTGCATGCTAAAGCAACAGAATCAAAACATTTCAGTAATTATGCTTATGAAGGAAATAAAAACAGATGTAATGGTTGTTTCTAATTAACTGTATAAATATATTGTAATGTTCACTTGATGATCACAAGCACATTAATTAATGAGAATTCTCACTTCTGTATTAGTCATCCTAATATTGATTCATCTTAATATTTCATAACACCTTCTCCTTTTGAAGTTGCTAAAAAAAATACACAAAAAAGTCATATAACAAAAATTTTGATCATTTTCTACTCTAGACTTTACAGGAACTGAGCAAGCAAAATAATAATAGAGATTGAAGGGGAAAAAATAACTACTCTATTAGGATTTTTATGCTTTTTGTTCTTTACATTTCCTTATATCTCATGCAGCAACATTACCATGGAGCTATAGTCGTAGCCACATTATTTCTACCTTACTTGTAAATCAGAACTTTGAAAAGACCAACATGTAAAAAATTAAACAATATTATGTGCTTGCACATGCTTGTAGGAATCTCACAAAAGTGCTTACAGACCAGACTTTCATTTATTTTTCATTATGTTAGCTAGGTTTTGCAGAAGGTTTCATACTTGTCAGTTGGATTTAGTGCCTGCGGTCTATGGGGTAAGATAGAGCTGTGCAGCTTGAAATGTGGTATACTTAAAAACATATAACCTCACAAGCTATTCCACTAAAACCAGTGAGGATGAATCTACTGGGGTCTGTGGAGGTTGACAGTTTTTGTATGTGCTAAGACACAAAATCCTAATTAGATATCATGGGAGCACGGCTGCTATCATGAAGAAAAAAGCCAATTACATGGTGAAAATATACAATAAATATATTTTATATTCTTCATTGACAAGGATAATCATTACAAGGGAAAGGAAAAAAAAGCTGATTGATAAAGTACATGGATGCATAGAAAGGGATTTTAACAACAAATGTGATGTGAACATTATGTGGTCATTGTACTAACCAGTGACGTTGTCAGCCGATTTTTCTGGGGCTTCAACCCCGGGTCTTTTGAGTCTAGCCCCGGCATCAAAAACCAATCACTGTATATAGATGCTGTTAAACTGCCGCCCGCTCCTCCAGTCGCTCCGCTCCGTTATTTCTTAAGAGCCACAGGCTACACACACTCACTTACTCTCACATCCAGAGCGACGCTGGGCTGAGCAGGGCTGACTGTGGGTTGGCGGGTCTGATTAGCCCTGTCACTAACGTCAAATGAAGTTACTGGGTGTCAGATTACAGTAGTTGCTTCTATAGCGCCACAAACCCACAGCCGATAACCAGGGGGCTCTGTGTGCATGTGCAGAATAGAGAGCCGCATAGAGTTAGCTTTTTCAGAAGAAAAGTAAAGGGTAAGATATACAATATTGTCCCAAATATGTGTATTTTTTGTTTGACACAAGCAGATCGCCGTCGGGGGTGGCTACACAAGACAGTAGATTATGTTACACACACGCAGGTGTCAGTGTGTGCTCGCATCTCGAGGGAAACTCCGAGAGCGTGACAGAGGGATCAGCTCTGACATATGTCATGTATATCCTATACAGTCTATGTGCATATCAGATAAATTACACCAGACTATTTAGTTTTTAATAAAAGAACTCAGAATAAACCATTTATTGAGCAAATGAGACGTCACCACGTTCATGTTTACGGAACGTGTCCAAAAAGACGTCTCCCTCCCTCTTTTTTCTATATTAACCTTCCTGATATGGAGAAGCTGTTCATTTTTGTCTGTTAGACAAAATAAATATGCCACACGAGGCAAGAGGATCATTGTCTCTGTCACTTATTGCTTCGAGTTTGACAGTGGTGATGCTCCAAAGCTAAACATAAGTTATATCTTGAATCATGATTGCTCATGCTCTGTAGCAGTGTTTCTTTTTTCAGTACTTCACCCCTTTTGAAATATTTTTTCCAGTCCTGTACCCTGGACCGAATCAGGGCAAACCACTTTTTAAGAAAAAAATATAATTGCAAAAATGACATGGAAAATATTGCAAAAGTAATGCGTTCTAGGAAACATTTAGTTTTTTTAGAATTAATTTATAAATTTTTTTCCCCAAAATTTTAATTACTCAAAGTTTTCACTACCTGGTGTTGTATTTATCTCATGTGCACCCTGTGTACTCAATAGTACCCTTCCAATTTTTGAATGACAGCTCTAGATAGCCAGAAAAGGTTTATGTTTTCATTGTGCTGAAAGATGTTGATTTAAAAAAAAAAAAAGTGTTATATTACAACATCGTATTACTATAAGCTTGACTTGTTTACTGTTTTTTTATTTCATTATTTTGCAGAGGGTAGCAAAGATTAGTTACAGACAAAGGCGGAGCCAGTAGCAGACGTGTCCGAATCAGATATGGACATTGGTAATCGTTATTTAACTCAGCCTTACTTTGTGCTAAAGAAAGATAACTTTACAAGCATTTTGTAGCATCTGGTTCTTTGTTTGACTCTAAAGGAGCTCAACAACTCCCTTTATAAACCCTCAAATGTTTTCTGGAGATCGTTTTCATTTTGTATCTTTTACTGTGCATGAGGTCCTCAAATGTTTAAATCACAGAAAACCTCTTGGATCAGACTTGATAGAGCCTTTTCTTTTTTTTTTAAATGGCTGCTGATTATGTTGCACGCCTCTTACAATACTTTTTAATCTTTTGATTGAAGTAAAGAAATTCCATCAGTTTGGAAGTCAGCTTTTGTTGTTTCTCTTTTAAAAGGAGGTGATCCAGCAGTTTTAAGCAACTACAGGCCAATATCAAATTTGAGCGTTTTGTAAACGTAATAATATAAACGTAAAGATATATCAAGCTCCCCTAATTTTTTATTTGACATCTAGTCCGGGCTAAGCCCAGGCTGTCCTTAGAAGCTGGTACTAACAACACATTTTAACTTTGGACTGAAAGTTATTTGTGCTCAATACTTCAGTAGTGAATGGTTCCTTTCATTTTAGGCTACTGTTTGGTTCATACCTGTTGCAATATTCAACTAGATGCTCTCAAGAGACTGATGAAGCAAGATGAAGCAAGTCGCAGTCTGGGTTAGCTGTTAGCAAATTTAACATTTACCATAATGTCATCTGTTATTTATCTTTTGCCAGTGATTCAGGACATTATCTCTTGAATTAGAAGCTGGATTTTTGCCATTTCTGAAATTTGTATGTAATATGTACATTCAATGAAATATGTAAGTAATATTGAGTAAAAGCATTAAAATAATAACAGCTTTATTGCATGTTTTAAATGTATCTCTACCCCAACATACACTGTCAAAACCCAATAAGTTCAGTAAACTACATTTTTTTTTAACAGATTACATACATTTTTTAAAGTAAAATGAACCCAAAGTTCAAAGTTTAAGAATATTCTTAATTAAAGCCGCAGTGTGTAAGAATTACTCGCATCTAGTGGTGCGCTAATATATTACAAGCAACCCAGTAGTGCTCTACTGCAGCCTCACCGTTTAAGAGCATTATTACGACTACGGAAGCCGCGACGTGTCCCGTCAGGTGATGAGGTACAGAACGATATCGTTTTTATTTTTTTATGCCAATAAGTTACAAGAGTGCCCTCCATGTATTTAGTACCAAGCTACTGCTAATAGCTAATGTTATTGTATGAAATATGTTTTTGTGACTTGCAGACTCAGAGATACTTTAGGGTATGGTAAGGTTTAGGTACCATAATATTTGGTTTGGTTTTAAAAAATGAAAGTATTAAGTAGCCAGCGTAACAAAGGTTAAATGAAATAAAGCTAAATTAATGTAGTTTTGCATTTTATAAAGATTTGTAGGGGAGGTTAATTGTCACACACAGCAGTCACATTAGTGCATGGAAATAAGGGTATTGTCAAGATTTTCCTCATAACTCTCATTGAAGGTGACATAAAAGAGGTGACCAAGCAGTGTGGTGGTGGTAGTGCAGTCAGCAGGAAAACATTTCAAATGGACAAGACTTGCTTTTATATAAAATCCCCCAGGCATGGTTGCAAAATGTGAATTCAGTGTACCACAGTCAGTGAATTGCTTTTCAGGTGGTCAGCCACTTTGATTTCCTCTGAAACATCTCAACAGTTGCTCGATGGGTTCCTATGAAATTTTGCACAGACACTGATGTTATATAGAGGACGAACTCCAATGGCTTTGTCAAGCCTCTGAGTATTCATCTGGTGTCATCAGCAGATAGTGGATGCACAAGAAATGACAAGCAGACATTTAAAAAAAGCTTTTTTACACATAAAATAAGTAGGAAGATGATACAGAATATTTTGAAAGGTGGATCACACAAGTTAATACTAACTAATAACTGATATTTGGACTTTGTCTGCAGGTGGCCAGATGTTAGCTAACATGCTGCTGGAGACCTTCTTTTAGACATGGCCGGTGGTAAAACTTGCAGATATGATGAAAAGTTAAAAACTTTTCTTTGCTTTCTGCATGGCTGACATTTATGCAAATAACTGATAACTGACTGTGTGTGTGTGTGTGTTTAAGTGTGATTTTTACTACCAGCCCCAGTAATGGCTTCCAAACCTGGGTATACACACAATGAAGCTTCATTTAAACAAAATGTCTGAAAAAATCCTCCAAAGTGTGTCAATATTTAAACAGAGAACAGGTAACAAGTATATGCTCTACCACAGCTGGAATGCTGCTATTTATGAAACTCCCTTGCAAGAATCAACCACTTGCAGCAATTTGGATATCAGAAATATGATGAGAGATAGCTAGATAGTAACCACAGCAGCTGCTGCAGCAACCACAGGTGCGTTTGTGCCTCCTTCTACTCTGCCTCTAGAGGCATCATCTGCAGCTGAACTAAACTCAGACCATCTCTGAGCTATCCTTACAAACTGTGTGTCCATCAGGTTTGCAAGTTGTTGGCAAAGGATTGGCAATTAACTAATTTAGGAAATTTCTGTTGCTATTACAGCTAAAGAAAAAAGGAAAAAAAAAGACAATCAGTGTTAGCAAAGAAAAAAGAGAAAGCAAACATGCCGCTTCTTAAAAATCCTTTTGTTTTGTCTTCTGTGATAAATCCAGAGCACCAGTAGCCATTTTTGCTACTAAACCCAAAACTCACCTGTCCAGGTGTGTGGATATTTAGTTTGGCTTGGCAAAATTATGAACACAAAAAAAATCTAGAATTTGATATCTAAAAAGAGTAAACTGAGTTTAAAATCTTTGTCAACTCCACACAAACTATGTAAAGAAAATTATTTAGATCAATAATATTTTCAAACACATATGGATGCCAAAACTACAGATCTAGTCTGAAAAGGGGAAACTGATTACATTAAATTAGCCAAGAATGCAGTAAAATAAACGCTGACTGATGTATTGTGACCTTATTAATGCAATGCTGCCAATTTAACCAGAAGCAGATTAACCAGGTGGCTAAATGAGCGAAGCATAATTCCAACATCTGGCTCTGAATGCTTCTCACATTGTTTCACTACAATTATATCAAGGCAGTGCCCTGCCTGCCTTTAGACCTTTCCTTTAGCAAAAGTTTGTACTTTATCCTTTTATTAAACAACTAAACAGTGTGATGTTATTTGTCTTATTTACACAACTTCACATAATTTCTCCTCTGCTCTCTGCTTGCAAATGGCCTGATGCGCACACAGAAAGCATGTCGTAAAATACGGCCACCAACTGTTTTAACACTTCACCTGTAGCAACCTGTTAACAGTCTCCAGACAGATACAGCAGGAAAATTTTACCGGAAGAATAAAAGCTCACAATTTGTCAATAATGAACTCTCCGGCATCCACAGGAAGCAGGAAGTCATTCCATTAATTTGACGATTGGATTAAAATCTGCACATCAGGCAGAGTACTTAATTCACGTAGCGCAGAAGAGTAGTGATTAGGCTGTGTACTCCTCCACACAAGGATAAACGTCTGTCCTATGATCTGTTACTATTATTGTTCTTTCCAATAAAGACATTAGAACTTTTGCCATTGTCATGTTTCTCAATAAAATGTAGCCGTGCTCTGGATCGCCTCTTCTGGCGACAGACAGACACACATGGCTGACGTTGTTTGCAGTCAGTAAGCTGGCCAGCAACTGTCGGCACCGATAGAGGGCATTGATAAGCACAGTGGTGCACGATTCCAGTTCTTTGGGGAATTTTGAATGAATTTTTCGGGGGTGAACAACACTATGACCATGATGCTAATATAATAAGTTAGCATTTTTAGATACTTTTGTAATCATGGCAGAAAAAAAACAACAACAGTGGTATCACTGATGACATGGTCCTGAGACCAAGCATGCTATGTGTGGTCTTCAAACCTTTTTGTCGTTTTTACAGCTATCGACCATGTCACTCTAAATTAGGTCTGACAAGCTCCTATGCTATCCTACTAGTCACTTGCATATTGCAGCACGCTAACACATAGCATCAATCTCTGAAGATGTGCACAAATGACACTTTTGACAAAGCAAAATACACGAGGCAGCCCATGATGAACGAGTGAATAAAGTCAAGTATATTCTTGACTTTAATCAAGTAAACAGAAAATAGATTAATTATGAAAACAACTGTTGGATTAAAAGACTAACAGGAAAAATAATTAATAGATTTATTGATAGCTGCAGTTCTACTTACTTGAAGTGTATTATCAAGCAGTTCACTGAGGTATTATCAGTGTCTGCACTACTGTCTGGCTTTCTTTGCTACTTTACCATTTTATTTTTTAATGTTACTTTGAACCTTATCTTTTAAGTGTTACATGAGGTCCCACTGTGATGTGCATGTTCTAAGAATATCAAACTAATGTTAAAAAGCAACATTGAGGATGCCACCCCTGTGCAGGATTTAAGCACTGAATCAATGATCGCTGCTATCTCATCAGTGTGAATGTTTGATATGCAGTGCATAGGGGTTTGAAGACAGCCTGCCCGCTTTTGACTCAGAGGAGCACCTGTACTGAAAGTTAAAGAAGATCTTCTGTTTTTAAACCACAAATGAATTTACAGGCCCTGTTAAGGTTGTGAACATAATTAGCCCCCAAATGCTTCGATGTGTTTGGAAACGGGAGTCCAAGAAATCAAAGAGTAGCTACCCAGGATTTGACTGGCCTGCCTAAGGCAACCAGTTCTGGATAAAAAAGTTTAATCAGGGCTCCAAGACACCTGAGTAGAAGCTACTGGTAAGCAAGAAGGAAAATTTTACAACTACATGACTTTATTTTTAACCTCTTACTGAATACATGGCTGCTCCCAGGTTTGGTTGGTAGCTTTCTATGCAAAGAAAAGACATTCTAACATATACTTTGTTTGGCCGAAAACATAAAAAACAAACAAAAAAACAAACCAACAAATAAACAAACAGAAAGAACACATACTGTGAGTTTTGGAATTCTATGAAAAAAAATGGCCTGAGATGAAATGCATCATTAGCAATATCAAGTAATAATTATGAGTGGTGTTATTAGTTAGTTCCTAATTAAGTCCTAATTCCTGGTTGTTATAAAATGCAGCTCTATAACTTTCTTTTACTGAACACACCAAGGCCTTTATCAGTTTGTGAACTTATTTCAGACTACATTTCATGCTTCATGAAAAAAAAAATAAAGGAAATGACCTAAATGACACATCTTAGATTTTAATGAAAATTATTTAGTAATTACATAGTGGAATGTGTTGAGCACAAAATAACACATCTCCCAGTATACTGGTAGTCTCCTAGTATCTCCTCCATGCTCTCAACATTGATAGGAGCAGCGCAGTTGCTAGGAATTCTGGGCCCCCAGAAAGAATACCGTCATCGTCATCTACCCCAGCTGCATAGAGGAGCCTGGGGTGTGTGCAGGTCGTAATGGGCTGTGGGCCTTTAAGCTAGCCGTGTGCGCCTTATTTTTTTGCCGACCTTTCTACCTCGCGAGGCCTTGGGGTGAAAATCAAACACGTCTGATATTTTTTGCCTCGCAAGGCAAAAAACTCACCGTCTGCGTGCTACTAAAGTTACGTGCTGAGGGCAGAAATTCAAGTGACCAATTAAGACGCGTCCTCCGCTCACACGATTTGCTCACCTGATTCCAAGATGGTAGCCCCCTCTTGTCAGAAATGAATTAAATGGAGACAGAGATGGAAGTTAGGAGAACATGAGTGAGGTCATGGCTGCAAAGGAGGAAAGGGCAAGTAGTTTATGCTAATCTTCTCCGAGAGATGCACCTCGTAGATCCAGAATCCTTCCGGCAATACCACCGCCTGGACAGAGAATCCTTCGAGAGGGTGTTGGAAATGGGTCCATCGATCCGCAAGGTTGATACCACGATGCAAAAGACTATCAGTCCCGGAGAGAGGCTTGCCATCACGCTCAGATTCCTGGCTACAGGTATGTTTACAATGTAAATTACTGCATGCATTATTGCATGCAGGATGACTATGGCTGACACTAGTTTACAATGTTTATATGTAGCTAGCTCTATAAAAAAGAATTATGTCAATTTTGTTGAAGCCCCCTGACAACATAGCCACTAGGATCGTCAGGACGCACAAACTCCTCCACCACTGTAAGGTGGCGGCTCAGGGAGGAAAAATATAAAAATGAATGTGTTTGTAAACATTCATTTCAAACAATGAACAGAATTGTAAACAATAATATGGACCTAGTCTTATTTGCTTTAGAGGTCTCAAGTGTGTCACTCTGTTTTGGGAGGTTGACAAAATGAAAAAAGCTGAGGTGAGGAAGATAATACATGCACACTGACTCACACCCTAACACTCACTGGTGAGGAGGCTATGAAGTAGCACTGACACACACAAACTCAAAGTAAAAAATATAAACTTTGTATGTATACGCAATATTTGCAATGAAAATATTACAGTGTTTCGTACACTTGGTCGTTGTCAACTGAGACGTGATTTTGGTAAACTGGGTTGTGTGCTTGTTTGGGACCGACCCACTCGTGCTGTTGGGGCTGAAATGGTTGTGGCTGGGGGTTAGACATTGGTGGTGGTCTTTGGCTGATGGGGTGTGTATTTTGGCCAAGTGTTCCCTTTTGTGCCTGAAATAAAATATTATTAATATGGAATTGGGCCATGTTTCTAGTGTATGGATCAAAATCAGACAATGTTTGTGTGACACAAACCGCACCATCTTGGACTGAATTTTTTTGTGCCTTGTTTCTCTGAGTAATTGACTCAGCCAACCCTTTTATCAACTGATATTCTTCAGCATCTCGTTGCCGTTTCAGATGTTTTGGTCATATGATAAGTTGTTTTGTGAATTTGGGGGTAGATGTGCTTGTACTGCTTTCTCCTTCATCACCTTCACTTTCAAAGACATAAGATGCATCATTGGGGTCTTCACTTTGGCCATCATCTAGCACGTCAATGGTGTCCTCACTGCCAGTTGTATCAGATGATGATGGCTGAAATTATTAAATTAAAAGCAAACATTTATTATCTCTTTTTTTCAGGTCCCGACAAAGACAGGTGAATGGATGGAAATTGCCAAGGAATTCAAGGAGAGGTGGAACTATGGTTTAGAGTACTTCAACTACAAACATTTCTTCAGTGTTGTACTCTTAGCTCTTGTAAATGCAAATTACAAGTTCACATATGTAGATGTAAGGGCAACAATTTGTGCAGGAGATGCTGGCATATTTGCAAACTCAGCATTAATGAAAGCACTGAGTAAAAACTCCCTGAATTTGCCACCAGCTGAACAAATAAAAGGAATATCCACCACCAAAATTAACTACCACATAGTTGGTGATGATGCATTCCCACTGTCACTAACACTGGACCAACCAAAACAAATTTTTAATTGTCGGCTATCCAGGGCCAGACGGGTGGTCGAGAATGCATTTGGCAGGTTCAGGGTGTTTTTGACAACAATCAATGTCAGGCCTGATAAAGTGCAACAAGTCATTTTGGCTGCCTGTTGTCTACATAACTATATGTTGGAAAACAACAAGCTTTCCTACATCAGCATTTGTGATAGTGAAGACACTGTTAACCATACCCTGACTGCTGGAGCATGGAGGAATGATCCCCCCTTGACAGGACAGCAGCCAACTACTGATCGAAACCCCAAATCTGATGCAAAGTTACAAAGGCAGCTCCCAACTGACTATTTCAATTCTGACTATGGAGCTGTGCCGTGGCAGCATGACATGGTCAGTCAGTGATGGTATAAAGTAGACAGGAAATCAAAACTAAGGTAGTGTAAATTCAGTTGGAATGAATCTAGTGTCATTTGTCACAAGAGTCCCCTATGTTTCTAGTTGCCAAAAATCAGTTGCCTTTTCTCCTCTAACAATTCCAAAAGCTGATTAGACAGACACTGTACATTTCCTATTGTGAACCTTTCCAACTGTATTTTTCATGTATATTTTATGTATGTAATAAAGACATTATTGAGGAAATACTTACCGTACCCAAGTTTGTTATTGTTGGCCTAGCAGCCACGTAGGAAGCAAGAAATTACAGTTTTTCCAAAAGCCATTTGGGACGTTGATCAAGTGTTTCCTGGCACTACCACTTGTTTAAGCTTTTCTGGCCTTGGTATAGCTGTTCCGCAGCAATCTTATTTTTATTTTCACCCACTCCACTGAAAGGAAGACGTTTTTTTTTTAAATGCACTGCATTTGTTATGAATACATCTAGTATTATATTAGAATAACGAATAGGATTAATTACATCTGGTAAAGTACATTATGCACTGGACCTCTCAACTGCAAGCCACAAAGGAATTGTGGTTAAAAAGTGAATTGTATACCATTCAAGATTTAACTATCAATTTACCCATCCTATCTATGCAGAAATACAATCATCACAGGAAATACAGACCACTCTATATGCAAGTATAGCCTATTTCCACAATTAAGTATGAGTGGTCTGAAAAGGATTATTGATATTTATACCATGGTCAGTGTTAACTGTAATGCCAACTGGTATGTATTTTCGTATATATGCATGTGTAGCTTGGCAAGTCAAATTACATATAACATCGTATACAGGATGTTTCAAGCCTCCGGCTAATAGGGGACAGTTGGTAAACCTAGCTGGTACCCATGATGTTGCACAGTTCGTACCTGTCTGGTCCAATTTTGATGCCATCTCCTTGAATGCCTGCTCGCGCTTGTCCCTGTTTTTGAAGCCCGACAAGGTCACATCATAGAAACAGGGATAGTTTGACCACATTTCGAACAATTTATCTTCCAAAATGTAATCATTGACAACGTTTTTGGCTGTGGATGGCCCTCTTGGAATCATGTGAGCGAATCATGTAAGCAGAGGATGCTTCTTGATTGGTCACTTGACTTTCTGCCCTCAGCACGTAACTTTCGTAGCACGCAGATGGTGAGTTTTTTGTAATAAGGCGCACACGGTGAGCTCTCTGCTGAGAAAACAGTCTTGAATGACTTTTAGCTCAGTAGATAGTTCTAATGTGCGGCAGGCTTTAGTTCTGGTTAGTGACTATCATATACCACCACACTGAAATAACACTCTCTAGCCACTGAGTGGAAATGTACCTACTCCCTGTTATTGTTCTTATACCAAAAGTAACATGTTAAAACAGATTTTTAAAATGTCAGAACACCCTGCTAAAACAAACCAATTACAGGTAAATCCTTTCTAGTTACCTTCAGGTTTATAGTCAGCAATGATGGGCGACAACCTGTAAGTCCATTTGACTCTATCTCCCAAGGAACAGGCATGTCACTGTGACAGCTGGGTTAGTACAAAGTTTCCATGGAAAACCATAAGAAAAATTAGTGAGCTGCAGCCACTTTTGTTAAGCTAACCACAGCATACCTTCAGTAAATACTGCAGTTTGGCCAGCGGAAAAAACTTTTTAAAAACTGATTCTGTGTTTTTGAGATTTTTTTCTTTTTCGTGTAATATTTCTTTAGTGGTTAGTCAGTCATTTCAAGGTGTACTTCATACAGTTAAGTTTACAATTATTGTAAACATTCTATTTTATGTGTTTGCTGGCTCTTTTCTAGGATGCAAGCAGGGTTGCACATTAGGTCTAGAAAAGGTGTGCAACAAGCCTCCACTGACCTACGCAGAGCATATGCAGACACCGTACAAGGTATAAATTCAGCTTAATGCATTTGTTGTCACACAATACAGCGCCTAGTCACAATGATCAGATTTAAAGCAGGAAACTCTGCTGCATTAGTTTTTGTGCAAGTTTGGTTTTGTTTCCAAGGAATAAGTTGGCACTTGGAGTTCTGTCCTGAGTATACAGAGTTGATGCTGTGTTGTTTTTTTGCTCTCGATTCCCATCTCATTTCTTGTTTCAGGCAAACACTGGAATAGTGTAGGCGCATGAACCTGCAAATGATATCTACGGGGGTTTGGACTGAAAAGGCTACTGTCAATCAGTGAGTAAGAAGGAGCACAGGGGCTCTTTCGCAAGCATGTGTGTGTGTACGTGACCAAACAGTAAGACAATGTACCTGGTTTACATAAGTCATAAAAGGCGATAGACAAGATACAATATAAATGAACTATTAAATTTTACATTTGATAAAGACAGCAGCAAAAAATACAAGTTTTATGTCTGTGCTTGTGAATGTTCACACATTCAGGAATGTTTATGTCTGTCAAGCTTAAAAACTGGCTCAGTTTTGTCAAGAGTTGGCATTCCTCACTGCAAGATTCATTTACATGAGCAAAACATTCGTGAGAAACCTTTCATTGAGGAACCAGGGAAATGCTCCACAGAAGGAGGGTAAAAGGAAGAAAGCCAGAGCTTGGGCCTCTTGACCTGCATTGAACTGTTCTCCTCCTGTTGAGGTTTCATTTCATGGTTAAATGTGAAGTTAATGGCTGGTCTTACATGGTTCTAGCTTTACTGTCTACGAATCAAGCCCCCATTAGCTGTTGTGGCTTGAAAAAGAATATAGCCTTTTTTAGACAGCAGAGCCAACAGCAACATTCTTGTATTAGTTTTACTTTTTTTTTTTTACTCACAGTTCAATGAACAAACAACTTGCTTCCTTTAAACTCAAAAGCAAAAGCTATCTAATAGTAATTTCACAAATTACTTGTGCCGCTATGTTATACCAAAATCAATACAGCCGTTCTTTGTACATCTTGTATCCTCAATGCTTTGGAGACATCAGCAATCATTAATCTTATTAAAGGTTCATGCAGTTTATAGATCACTTTTAACTGCATCAGCAGGGATGAATGTTTTAATGACTTATTCTGTTATTTAAAGAAAATACAGAGAAAAAAAGATGAAGCATCAAACATCAAAGAAAATGTGTCAGGTTTTTTTATTGGCTTTGCAGAACTGTTTTTTTCTTTCCTACTTTACCAAACCTTAGCAGATTTGAACCAATTTACAATATGCTATCAATTGGACAAATAGAGGGTTCCCTCAACCCTCTCTTGGGCCATATTTACTAAACAGGGACAAGTTGGTCTGAGGTTGCAGTCCAAAACCTTGACATGACCAGCAAACTGTTCAACAACTGACCTACATTATATATCCATGCTTTAGAAAGTTCATAAGGATTAAATCATCCACCAAATAACATTGATATTTTAAATAAGATTCAGAAATGTTAAAGCCAATTTAAAAGAAAAAAAAAATTGGGAATTTTCATGAAGCTGCTGTAAAATGACATCATGTGTGAACAAACCGATACCAAAGCAGTTTTTATGTTTTTTGTTGGCCCAAACAATGTTTAAATCTGGCTCCCACTGTCTTTTAATCTAATATAATAAAAAAAAAATCTGATTGCATACATTAGTTCGAGAGTGCACAATGTAAATTTTGATAGAGGTTGTAACATGTAAAGAACACAGAGCCTTTTTCTATCATGTAACTTCTTTCAGAAATTGTGGGATGAAAGCATTTGTGATGGCTGCCTTTCAGATAAATAAAAAATATGCAGACATACACCTCCCAAAGAAAGTAACAACATATTACTGGTGCTAACTGTGACTGTTGTGTATCCAGGTGGTCTGGAGTTCAACTTTGTTTACATTTTAGGCTTCAATGATTGTATCTCCTGGTGATATTAGGTCACTGCAAAAGGAATTATTCCTCTTTTGTAGTGATATGTTTTTGCTCATTTTACAGCCCCACCAGTCAAATCTATTTAGATGTTGCATACATCATCTCCTTTGTCTACATTTATTTATTTTCTTTGTAATGAATGAATGTTGTTCTGTTGTACGTACTTATTGTCAGTGTTAGTTGGTAGAAAAACTTGGACATTGAAGGTCAAACTGCAGACTGAATCAGACACTACCTATCCATCAACATGTGACATTACCCCCCCCCCCCCCCTTCCATAATGGTATTTACCCAATATTCCCATTGGTCACTATTACGCAGACTCAAAACTGTCTCCCACCCCACCTCTCCTGCTGATTGCTTCCAATTCTGAACCAAAATCTTGGTCAATAATAAAGGATTTTCCCATACTAGAAAAGAATTCCCCAAACCCCTTGGGATTTTCTACAAATTTCCCCTATAGCAATTTAAAAAAATATATATTTTATCCATTATTGACTGTTCACTTGCCAGGCTAATGTTATGCATGACATCCTTGGAAACTCAAACAAGCTTGAGATGATCCAAAGGTCACATGAAGTGAAATGGTCCGAACATAATGACATAATCCCTGTGTGGACATGTATAAATATATCCCCCACCATGAACACACATCCAATTAAAACACCAAGGTTTCTTCATATTCAACACATCTATCAGTTGTGAAAGGAAGCCATGCTAAGCACTTTAAGCTCCCCACTGTGATTCCTGTGGCTCACAACATATTGTGGCCATGACTGTATTGACATTTATGCTTTTAGAAGTAGCTAAAAT
>JBAMHW010000019.1:9468399-9488280 GCA_037177495.1 Rhadinocentrus ornatus
CCTCTTTCTGTAAAGTCCTCTGAGACAACTTTGTTGTGATATAGGGCTATACAAATAAATTTGATTTGATTTGATTTAAAAAAAAAAAAAAATGGAGCCACTAACATTTTTTTCAATTAATTCATTATAAATTAAAGTGTTGGTGTACTTAAATTAGTTTAACATAGGAAAATGCTCTGTAGATTACTTAAAATAAAAAAGAAAAATCTGAAAAAGAAATAGAGCAGTTTTAATCTTGCATTTTAATTAACTGCACAACAGAAGACAACACAAACGCTTAATTTGTTCAAACTTGTCAGCACTCAAATCGGTGTAAGAGTTTGGGAAATGGCATTCTCGCAGGATTATTCCTGAACTCTGCTCTCAGTACATTAACCCTGAGCTTGAGAGAACAAGGGGACATAATTAATGTGTCAAAACAGGCAGGTTACACCACAATACACTGACAAAAATCAGCAGACCATGTGAGGACACAGGCGACACAGCGCATATGGAATCTCACGCATGCAAAAAAACACACCGCTGATACTTATGAGACAGATGACTTATCGCTCTTCATCGTCTCCATCACCGGGATATATACTGAGTGGACACAACCGCTTACACACCACAACACACACATGCATACCCAGACACAGTTTGCCTCAGGACACAGACTGTCCTCCACTGTCTGTTTATGAACTCATCTGTTTTCTGCAGACAGGCAAACGACGAGGACATTTATATTGTGTTGCAATATGGCCACATATTCACGATAATTAATCTACTGTCTAATTTGCCCTCGGTGCTGCCTACGCATCTTGTCAACTTGTACAGCCATCTCATAATATGTCGTAAAACTGCCCGCCATTCATGGCCATCGTCTGCTTTATTTGTAACCTCTGAAGTTCTCTGGATTTTTTTTTCTCAGTACCAAGACACTGGGACATCAGTGTTTGCTTGGTGTGGAAATGACATAAATAAAGACATATAATGCAGAATTTCATAAATGAGCTTAATATGAATCTGTCACACACATATATCAAAAAATGTTTTCAGGAAAAAGATGAACCAGGTGTTCTTGCTTGTGTGTGTGAGCTTTTGTGCATGCAGAACTGCATGTGTGAGAAGATTTTTTGTGCTTGCATCAGTGTGTATGGTCTGTGCTACCCTGACAAAAACCTTCACTTTTTCACCCTGATGGGAGCCAGGGATCAATAATGCATCAGGGAACAGATGGGTGAATGTCCCTCCTATCATTTGTTGCCTCTGCTCATCATTTCCCCTTCCAAAGTGTTAGAAAACAAAGGTGAAAGAGGCAGATGAAGACGGAGAAAGACAAAATGACAGAAGAGAGAAATAAAGAGAGGGCAAGAGTGGATGAGCACTTCAAAGCTACTTTGTCAAAGGCTAAAATAGAAAACAAAAGTTTCACTTTTTGGTTCAAATCAAAATGTATGCACCATGCACAGTGACAATCAACAGTGTGGATGTGCATGTGGTTGTGTGTATTTTCATTTATTGCAAATTATGTTGGCATTCATTTATCCTGCGTGCATTTTTAAGCTTAAAAATTATTGCAGTTTTACTAGGACAGCTCAGACTTTGTGCAATGGTCAAAAAAAATCCCTGTGCTACATTTCTGAAGACATTTTAGAAAGATCAAACACTGCTCATTTTGGAAAGGGGCTTTTTTTTTGTGGAGAGCAGGTTTCTCATGAGGATGGCCAAGTTTATGCAGCACATCAATGGTTTTCATTCTTACGCTCATTCACATTGCAAACCAGAAGCCCCCTTTTCGGAAATAATGGTCCATGTTCAAACATCCCTCACATCCTACCTGCAGCACCTCAGCTCTTTGCAACAACAGAATATAATGGAATAGTACCTGGTGATCAAGCTGGAGCACAGTAGTAGCTCTAAACTCTTTAGAAAATCTTATTTGCTTGCTCTACATTTTACCTGCAATAATTAAGCAATATTTATAAGTCCTGAATGCACTTTCAGTTATTTCACTGTGATTCAACCAAAAGTGATTTTACTGCATTCAGGCTGCAACATGTCTTTTTTCACTTTTCAGAAGGCTTCATTTAACATAGGGAGCTTTTCAGAAGCAGCATGCATCATCTGCACGATTGCACAAGTCACATTAAGTAAATAATTTTTTTTTTTTTTTCTGTTCGAGGCTATTTCAGTCAGCTAAGAACAGAATAAACAATATTGGCATAAACAACAATAAAACATGGCTCCATCCTGTCTTGTATCAACAGTTCGGGCTGCTGTTGGTGGTGTAATGGTGTGGGGGACATTTTGGATCCCTTAGTACCATTATGGGCATCATTTAACCACCACAGCCTACCTGAGTATTGTTGCTGAACATATCCAACCCTTTATAACCACAATGTAGCATCTTCTGATGGCTACTTTCAGCATGAAATTAAACCATGTCAGAAAACTCAAATCATCTCAAACTGGTTTTCTTAACATGACAATAAGTTCACTGTACTCCAATGGCCTCCACAGTATCCAGATCTCAATCTAGTAGAGCAGCTCTGGGATGTAGTGGAACGGGATATTCTCATCTTTGATGTGTAGCCGACAAATCTGCAGCAACTTTGTGATGCTTTCATGTCAAAATGGAGCAAAATTTTGGAGACAAGTTTCAAACACCTTGCTGAATATATGCCGGACTTAAGGGAGTTGTGGGTGCAAAAGGGGTCTTACCTGGTAATAGCAAGGCGGATTTAATAGTGGCCAGTGATCAGTGGCGTCACTATAAAGAATTATAGAGACATTTGATATAGTCGCCTGTTTCTTAAAGGCACATTTTAATAAAAGGTTTAAGCCATAGAAGTACCTGTTATTATGTAATATGTCAACAAGTGATGACTGTAACTGTAGCTTGCATGCAGCTTTGTTTGAAGGTTCCTCAATTTATTTTTCTATTGACAGAAGCGCTAAATAAATGTTTTCAACTGGGTTTTTAGATTGCTTGCAATGCACATCTCTTATTATGCAGCCACATTTTGTTTTGAACTCTGCCATCAACACCAAACAGTTGATGAATTATTTGCTTATTCATTAAATTTTGAATAAAAGTTCCCATTTGTTCTGTAGTGTATATCCAGCACCAGTCTTTTCTTCCTTATTCAAATATTAATTTTCACATTTCTGTGTATTTTTATATATTTATTTTTTTTAGCTTTTTACATATACAATTATACGATAGGTAAATTCATGAATTTTAATTTAGATGTTCATTGATAGCTATTTATAATGGTTGAACCAAGGGCTCTGTGGTTCCTGACAGCAGCAGCTTTGACTACATCCGCTCCCTTACAGACTTTACATAAATGATTGTAAAGTGCCTGAATTTTCCGGTGTAGAGTTGAATTAAATGCCAAGGGAAAATCATGCTTTTTCTCTCCGTTAGAACTGAGAGGTCCATTTGTATAATTTGAGTTGAGGCATTGCTTCACTGGATGAGGCAGTGATCCTGAGCTCAATTTAACCTCTCCAAACATTCACCCGGAGGGTGTTCATCTGCCTTGCTGCCCAGAGGGGTTTGGTTGCCCTTTAAATTCATTTCCACGGGTATGCCATTGGCACTGTCAATCATCCATAAGTATTTCTGAAAGAGTATGTAATTCATGTTGAACTAACCCCGTGTTATGCGTTTCCCTCTATCTTGGTTGTATAGACTTTTGTTCTTATACTTGTTTCACTACTTCATCCTGTTCTCTCCAAGCTTCTCTCTGTGTATTGATCTTTCTCACCTTCTTTTAGTTAACCAGAAGTTAAGGTTGCGCAGTTGCCAGTTGGTAAGTCTGACTGCTTTAACATATCAAAGGTCCTGTGCAGGAAGAAAGCTCCTCATTATTTCAGCAACCAACATCAAGCAACTGTGCATTTGAGAACCACATGGGTGGGGAGACAGTGCCTTGGGAAGGGATGGGGTGTATGTATTAACAAATTCTGAATGAAATTGTAATAAATTGCTTTTGATCTCTAAACCTTACATATGTAACTTTGTTCTAACAGTTTAATATATCATTTTTAGTCAACACAAAAGCCAGACACACTTTGCAGTTTAAAAGCTAACTCAACAAAAATCCATTGTGTATTTTATTCTTCTATTTTCATTAATTCCTCTTTGTCATTTCACCCACATCTTGCTCTACCTTGAAACAATGCGCAAACTTGATGCTCTTTCAGACTTTTCTACCAAGCTTTCTGTCTCCTTTGTGTCAAGTTTGTGTGGGCTGCAGTTCATTAGCTGTGTCGGGTGAGAAATTGGAGATGTGTTTTTCTCTCTCTCTCTCTCTTTTTTATATGTATGTATGTATATCTTTATTACGGATACCCATTAGTTATTGCCACAGCAACAACTAGTCTTCCAGTATGCAATGAAATTAACCGTTTAATGTCTGACTTTATTTGCAGTTATATGAAAAATACACATATACAGAAAAAAATACAAAAAGACAAAATTAAAGTAAATAAAATCCAATCAATTAAATCAATTAATTAGATTAAAAGAAATAAAATAAATTAAAGCTATAAATGGTCTGTCAAAAATGGCAAAAACAGGCGTCAAGGGGTTAAATTACTGCTGGTCATCTAAATGTAGAGAAAATGTCTAGTTGAGAGTTAAAAAAGAAAAATAGTCTAAGTGACTATGACGCAAAAAACACACCACAAAGTGCACACAAGTAAAAAAATGTATATGATGAACACATTCTTCCAATCTCTTTCAATTGATAATTTTTTTTCTTTTACCATCATAGTGTGGCTATTGTTTCTAACTGAACCTGCTCTGCTGAATATAATTGTATTCATTACCATGCTTGTGTGGCTCAACACACCAGGGTTCATGTCCTCATGTTCTAAACAGGTTTCTGTATGTACATAGTGTAATTATGTGGCCCCCTCGTGTATAATCTGCATACAAATATAACTCTTTGAGTTTATGTAGACCTTGCTTCAAGTTAACAAGAGCAAAACACTAATAAATTAGCTGAGCACACACCACTGTTGAAAGGAAGATGTGATGGTCAGGTGTTGAGTAACTAAGAAGGAAAAAGTATGGGAAGGAGAAACATAACAAGAAATGACGCTGAGTGCAGCAGTTACTTTAAATAAAAGGAAATGAAAAAAAAGCAAAAGACAAGTGCTTTGATTACATTCAGCTGTTTATCATATAAATGAAGGGTCATGTCCAACCAAGCCAAGGGATAATAATCTCTTGTTTGGCATGTTGATGTGTCTCCATTTTTATGCCACTGCTAGCCATCCACATAATTCCACTGTGGCAAATGCACTTCTGCCTGCATGTGTTTGTTCTACTCATGTCTCTTGCTTTATTTCATCACTTTTGATGTGATGAGTAAGATGATGAGCTGTTTCCTGTGCATTAGTGCCTGGATAACGTTTGGATAATTGACTGATTAGGAGCCAATATGAGTTAAGCTTTTACCTTTAGAATCACCAGGAAATTATAGGGCTGTGCAGGAGCCATAGGCTAAATAAATGTGATTCATTTCATTGATGATGGCCGTTACCAGAAAAATAAATGATACAGCCACTTCTGCAACCTAATCGTCAGTCCATTTTCTTGCATATCTTTCCTACTCTCCAAGGCAGCAAGCCCGATAAGTTATCCCAGATTCCCTTTTTTTTTTTTTTTTTGGTTGTTTCTGTAGATACTGTGGCATTTCCAGGTTGGGTAATGTGCAGATACATATTCCCACTTATGGATCTGTATTTGCCTCAGGGCCTACTATGACTGCAACATGCTGATATAAGCATCCTGATTATATGCTCTAATCACCGTGACAGCCCACTTTCAATGTTGGCAGCAATTAAAAGGGACATGGGCCTTTGGTATTATGAAGAGGAGAAATAAAAAACAAACACAAAAACACCTTTTTTGTGCTTTGTAGCATAAACTGGGTGTGTAAAGTCACTACCTACTTAAAGGTCTCAAAAAAAGATAATGGGCACTTAGACCCCTAGATTTGAAAATTCTTCAGTGAGCCTCTCATATTTACAGGCTTTTTATGTTACACTCTTAGATCAGAACTAAAATAACCAGCCTCCCATCTTCATCATTATATTCGTCATTGAGCCACTCTACGCGTTAAAACTGGCGGAATACGAGGCTTTAGTACGGCCGCTCTGTGCTATTTTGGCCAAAGAGTGTCACTGATATTTAATTTAGACTGAAAAACAATCAGGTCAAATAATAAACAAATGGCAAAACATGTGTCCTATAAAATTAGCAATGATGAATGTAGCATCAGCTCTCAAATCTGGAATTTTTAATCATTAAAAAGCAAAAGTGAGGGGAATTTTGACTTTAGCACACACACACTTCCACTTGATTCTTTTTTTTTTATTTCTTTTTTTTTATCATTATTTTAATGCTCCTACAATAAAAACCTTTGATTTGCACATTACATGTTAAAAGTGCAGCAAACCCCATCCTCACTTCTCTCTCAAATTCAAATCTTTGTTCTTTTGTCTGCATGAAGTGGAAACTTTTCTCCAACCCCATAGCCAGCACACTTTGACATTAAAAGCTTACCAATTACATGAAAGTGCCACAAAGGGAATATTACCTAAGATGAATTAAAAAAGGCTTCTCTTGGATTTCCTCTTAAATTTCACAGAGCTAGGATAGGATGGAGGGGTTAGTAAGAGGGGAACTAATGATGCGCAGCAGGGAAACCCCTGTGTGACCTCTAAAATTTTTGATTATACTTGAAATTTAGTTTTCTTTTCCTCAATAGATAACTTCTACATCCTAAATTTAATAAAAGTTAAATACTCACAGCAGATTTTTTTAATTTTTTGGAAAAAAATGGAAATGTCAGCTCTGCAGCAGTGCTGGTCCCTGATGAATGCTGTAGGTTTTCACTGATAGATGTGTATGCACACACCCCAAGTTCCCACTGCCACCACCCTACCCTTTTTCTCCAGATGCATTAACTATCAGCTCACAAAATGAAAAAATAAAAAATTGTGTGACTTTACTGTCTGGTGAATACAAAGTGAAGTGATTATATGGAGACCTCCTACTGCTCTTAGCAAACTGCTGCTTCTGTAACTCATGCTGGCAAGAAGGTTTGGCACTAGCTCCGCCTGGGTGGAGTGCCCCCCTCCTTCCCGCTGTCATTAGCATACAGGCCGTGTCTCACTAGCTGCCAACCTTTAGGCAGTGATTCCATCTTGTTGTGATACGCAGTGAGGGAATGCAGTAAAACTGCCATCCTGCCAGACTCTGATGGCTACAGAATTGTAGGAACGCCGCAAAGGGAAGAAAGAAGAAGAACAACAAAAACAAATGACTGCCTTCCTGGCAGATCGTCAAGAAAGAAAGGATGCTGAACTCACAAAAGGCCTACTTCACCTTATTTTTTTCTGTTGCTGTTGTTGTTGGGAGTTATTCATGTAATTGACTAACCTGAGGACAAGAGAAAAATCTATAGTAGAAGAAGATTTTCTTTTCCTTCAAAATGGAGGCATCAGTGAAAGCAGCCAAGTTTCACTCATGTGTTGTAGGTCATCTTATTGATTGTAAGTTAACGGTAATTGAACGTGACTGTGCTCTGTTGCTAAGAAGAAACATGCCCATAGGTATTCACCTTACAAGTCCCACAAGTAGTACTGCTCCACTGGTTTATGATCATTATGGTTGAAAAAAAATAATTTGTAAATGATTTGTCTTCTTTACTTTTACAAGAAGAAAACAATATTTATCAAACTGACCTTCACTGATTCTTTCTTGAAGTTTTAAAATCTGCTTTAGGTTGTTTTTTTACCTTCATGGAAACAAGATTTTCTGTGTGATAAGCCCTGATCATAAAGAACGTTTTCAACCTGCAATTCTTAAATACATTAATTATGTGACCACATGTTGCGAGGGATAGATTCGGGGAATTTATAAAGATGGAGACAGTCCCTGAACTCCAAGCTAAAATCTTTTATCTCAGATCATTTACATACTTTTGCATCACTAAGATACCACAGCCTTTAGAGGACACCAAGCAAAATCTTTTGAAGCACTTAGCCTACTTACAATACAGCAAAACAAGCAAACAGCTTTTCTCACTTGTGATTAAAAAAAGATTTATTTTTTGCTGTAAACCTAACAGCTATGCAGACAGAAAATAAACTTGCCATTGAAACTGTTGCCAACATTTTCTTCAAAAGCAAAACTTCTGTTAAATGCACAACCTTTGAGATATCGGCACAGTTTCTAGACAATTACTGATTTCTGTAAAACAAATACAAACCCTACCTATATCTATCCTTCAATAATCAATGAGAAGGCCAGTGAGGATTCAGACATTTTATGTAATTTTAACACACTATCCTACAAATCTGAACTCCCATTTAACCAATGTAGAAAATGTTGGTTTAGATATTTCGCACTGCCTGCTCTTGTCTTGACATATTTTATCAAAATATTCCTAAATTAAGACAAACTTTGATCAAACCCTGTTGCCACAATATCAAATCACCAGCTTTAAGATGATGATGTTTGACTACATTTATCTAGCTGATAAAAAGGCAGCTTAATTTGGAACCCAATCCCTCTGTCAGAAGTATTTCCTGCTCTCACTCCATCCCTGAATTTCGAAGCAGGATGAGTCACCAGCTAAACCCGGTTCATGTCTGCACACATGACCAGGGCTGTACCTTCACTGTTTATTTTCCCCACAGGAGTTAAAAAAGTTTTAACATTTTGTAGTGGAGGCCATACAACTGTATTGCACCTTTAAAATGTCTCTTACCATTTTCAAGAACAAACCATAGGAAAATTATCAGTAAAAGTTTCACCTCTAGATTTTAAATTATTAACAAAAAGATCTTTCATTAATTCCCCTTACATTAAACAAACCCACAAATCCAGGCGTTTGTTAACTGAAAGGCTTCATCCAAAAACATTTGTTTTTCATTAAATATACACCAGGATATTTACCGTGCTGTAAAGTCCTGGATAAATACAGAGACAGTCGTTATTCATTGAAACGTCCCTCCAGTGCACAAGCAGAACAGATAAGGTACAACTGGGCTTCCTGTTTGTTTTTTCAATTATGCAACAAGTTTTCTTCACCATCTACACTAAATCTGATGGAGCACTAAGACATTTATTGGATCTGAATCTGTGGCCTATAGGAAGAACAAGAATAATAACCCCATTCCTGTTATTACTTTCTGTCTTTATTTTATCTCACTGCTATTACTAGTTTGACAACTCTCCTGCCTTAAGTATCTCTTTGGGGTTGTTTCTTTTCACTCTGCAACCACATAAAAAATATTTTGTTTGGAGATGGGTTATTTCTATTGCATTTATTTCTATTTTTATTTTAATTTATTATTTTTTATCGAAGTATACCACAAAGGATTTGCACAGAAACAGAAGAAAAAACTGCCAGCAATCATGTGAAAACATTTTATGTACATGTTATCAACCTGTCAACTGCACAAAGCAAACAATTGCTTAATAAATAAACTACTTCATACAATCTATCGAGTCAGTGGCAGTCAGCTTTGTTCTTGTACTGTAAAAGGGCAATGTATACCTAAAATAAATCATCTAAATTTGACAGTTAACAAACTTCAATGTTTTCTTTTTTTTATATATTTTTAAATCAAGGCTTCATCTTCACCATCATTTTTCCATCTATAGATAATTGTGAACATAGAAAACATTATTTGGTGAAAATATGACATGAGATGACTTTAAGCTGAATCAATTATATTAATAAATTAATAAAAAAAAATACCAAAATAAAACAAAGAAAAACAAAAACTTAGTGTAATATCTGGTTTAGTCTGGCCACACTTTAAATAAATAGATGTTCAACATCAAAAGAAACAAAATAAATCTTTATTTTCTTGGAACTACAAAAGAAGGGTTTTATTTAACTCAAAATAGCTTTTTGGTCAATTACATTGGGTGTTTGAGGTAGTAGTCTGGTGTACAGCTTTATTTTAGATTAATTTGAAGGCTTTTTTTAAAATTTTGTTTTACTTTTCTTAAATGATATCAGATCTTTTCAATCAAATTGTTGCAAGTAGCTAATCAAACTAGCTATGCTTTTAGAGTCCCAGTAGCCTGTAGCTATCCTCAAGCTCAACATGAAAAATGACAGGGGCCAGAGCCACAAAGTAGTTGAGGTAGCTATGGTACATGCAGCTCCTAACCATGGAACTAGAGATTGCTTTTTTTTTATTTATTAATTTATTTTTTACACGAATGCTAAAACAGCAATCTCCCAAGAGCTCAGTTAAGCACCCTCACAGCTAATCCTCTGCTCACTGAAGCAGGAACTCTGGAATATGTTATAACATCTGGGAAATGTTAAGATCTAGCTTTTCCAAGCTCTTTTCCTAACGTGTGAACTTGCTAAGCTAGTAGCCAAACAAACTGAGACCTCACAGTTAAACGCTCAGTTGGGAAGTCATGAGCTAGCCAGCTGTAATCCGAGAGCTAGGCCTGCTTATTGCCTGAGGCACAAGCTTGAGTGTTGCAGCTCTTGGCTACGAAATTGTTTGTTTTCACTACAGTCAAAAGGCATATAAAGGGAAAAGCATGACATTAAAATTTAGATACCTCTATAGGATGCTGTATAATTTACATTTCACCTTTCTGTCTAACAAGAGAACACATTTTTAATACCATGTGCCAGAATATAACCTTTCACTTCTGCTCTCAATCTTTGTTGGTTATGGTTAGGGATGTAAATAACATGGTTACGATTAGATATGAATAAAAAATATTAGGGCTTAGATTAAACAACAAACTTTTTGAACAATTTTAGTATCATAGGCTGCAAAAGCAATCCACAACGTTTTTAAGAAATGCAAAAACATTTAATGTATGAATCAACTTTGTTTTTTGTTTACATGTTCTCATTACAGTTTGTAAAATACATATAATGATTTGGTTGAGTTCACTTTTTGACTTGAGAACTTAATTTCTTTTGCTGTGTGGCTTTTTCTTGTTCCCAGGGACATGAAGACAAGTTTTTCATGGCCCATTGGCTTGATCTAATTTGGTGGAATAGAACTCTCTATGTCTAAATTTGTCACTGCGGCCACCAAGGTTGGCACCAGTGGATGGATCACTGAGCAGCGCCCCTATCTCCCATATCAATTTCAAGCCAATTCCTAAAAATACACCCAATTATTCAAAGAAAAAAGGGGCTTTTGTTGGGTTCTATATGGTCTGACCTGAAGGTGTTGCCTGATTGTCACTGTGTCAAATATAGATGTCCTGGAGGGTTACAGCATTGAGGGAAACAGTTGATTTAATGCCTGTTGTCATGCAGTATGTGACATTTTAAGGAGAATCCAACAGATGACTGATTTCAGCTAAAAATAATGTCTTAATCTTTTGATTTTTGTTGTTTGTTTTTAAAGGTCGCCACCATTTAAATAACTAGGAGCCTTTGGATTGGAATGTGAGCACTCTCATTTCCTCTTCGCCATGAGTTTGTTAAAGCTGTGTACTCCAACATAATAAGCAACAATTATGCCATCACCTTAATGCACCAATGGATAACCCGTCCTGTCTTCTGTCTACTGACAGCATTTCAGGACTGTCAAATTCGGCCTCCTAATCAGCTAATATCAGCAACAATTGGTAATTAGTCTTCCCCAGAGTAAGTAATTAATTATCAGTTTGCAGTGTCTCGTCCCCCTGCTAATAGTTTGGTAAAAAAAAAAAAAAAAGCCTCCTTGATGTTATGTTTAATAGTCATAAACTTTTATTGCCTCTCAAACACGAAGAGTCAATTACGTAGGCGAGTGAAGATGCTTCAGGCCCTGCTGGGGAGAGAGGTTGATTAAGAGTGTTAAAGGCCCAGAAGCTTTAAAGGGTTGGATGGAGAGTAAATAAATGGAGATGGATAATTAGGTATTGGCAGACAGCAACAAGCTTCTATTCTCTCTGTCTTTGTCTTTGATTTTTCCCTTGATTTCACCCTCCTTTTCGACTGGGGTTTTGGATAGCATGTATGCTATTTTCTTGATTACACTCTCTTTTTTTTGTTTCCTCTGTGTGATTGAGTGCTTAAATCATCTTTTCAGGGTTTAGTGGGTGCTGCAAATTGTCTGGTTAGATCATGTTACAGTGCAATTTCTTGTCTTTGAATTTTTATAGGCTTGTTAGACAATCTCCCAAACTTCATATGTCTTGGTGTCAACTTTCTATGATTCTAAAGATTACTGAAGGTGGCTGTGTAAAATATGATACCACATCCAAACTGATAAGCATTTTGCCTTAGAAAGAACTCCAATGAAATAACTAAAGTTAAAACAGAATGACTAATTTATCAATCAATAAGCAGAGAATGAACCATGACTTTTGGCTTTGGATGATGGTATATAATTCACAGACATTACCTTAGGTTACAAAAATGTGCAACATGTTACAGACTGCAGTTATTGTTGTTATTCATGATTAATTGATTAGTCTTAAATTAAAACATGGCAAACTTATTGTAATGCATGAAGAATCAATTTTTACATTTAAGAAGGGGAAAATGGTTATTTCATTATAAGACTGGCTGAAAATGCAATAATCTAATTGATATGACCACTAATTGTTGATAAAGCTTGTTAATTATGTGTTCACTCATTTATAATTAACATACCGATGAATTGTCAAGACTTCTAATTTCTCTCTGCTACAAAATCTCTAGTGTTTCTTTTGGTGTCACTTACTATAAACTGTGAGTGTTTCCTTCAGAGAAAATCACAGCTTCTCTTTATTAGAAGATAATTATCCCTAACATGTCTGAGTTATTTTAAAACCTTTTTTTTTGTCTATTGTATATTACTCCTTTTCTAAACATTAGAGCATTCTTTTTGTATTACATTACTTTTTTTACATTTTACCTTACATGAAATAGATTTTACACTTAATTTCTTACCAAATTTATAAAAAAAAATTCTGAAAAAAAAAAAGAAAAAAAAGAAAACTGAAAATAAGTCATCAGCGATCACAGACATGTTTTGAGGCTGTTGCATCATGATTACTGTGCTAAGTGTGTCCTTCTGCACTCTTTTGAAATAGCGTGCAGATGGACAGATGTTACTTCTCCAGGGTCTTTTGCTGACTGACATGATTTTTTGTTTATGGTCAAATTAAAAAATGATCAAAGCATCCTTCACCTTATTGAATTTTGGGAAACTCCATGCACACCCTTTCCATCATGTTTTCAGAAGGAGATGCATGTGTCAATATGTAGTCTTTCGAATTTTGAAACTTAACCTGGAAAACTAATTGGGTTCTTTACCAGTCCTGACACGCATTTAGCACTTAATATGTAAGATTCTTGAATAAGAACACAATCAATCCTTCCAGTATATATATATATAAAAAAAGGTTGAAATTAACAATTGCAGTGCCATTATGTTACTGTTAGGGTTGCCGGTACTGTTTTGATTAGAACATTATTAGCTAATAAGTTTAAAAAAAGATTATTGTTGTGTTAATGGAATTTCAGCCTCTAGTGGTATTAGGGACAACACTGCACATCACCTTAAATACTTGCACCTTTTCTAAACAGTGCAGGTAATTACTGGTCAGTGGAAATGCATGGATGTGCATTTAAACTAGTTTAATACCATTTGATACTATTATTAATCAAGTAGTAGGACAACAGTAACAAAAGTAAGTGGCTATTATTGTCCAGTCTGGTATAACACCAGCAGAGCTATGAAACTGCTGCAGGATACATTCGCTTGAGAAATTCACATGCTGTTGCTCGTAGAAGGTGCTATTTGAGCTTTATTTGTTTTTTAGTAAGGTATTACTCTATGCATCGCACTGTGGTTCATCTCATTATCCCAATTTTCCTTTCAGCCATCGGTCAATCATTAGGGAAACGTTTCACAAGGGTTCTAAACACTAGAATGGAAATGAGCCGAGACGGATGTGCCCGAAAAACACACTGTATGAGATGGACGAAGATGAGACAAAGGAAGAAAGACAAAAGGGATGAGGAAGCAGAAGAGAGACAGAGAGAAAGGCAAGAGAAGGCAGGTGAGCTATGAGCATGCTGACCTTCCCCCTTGCTGTCAGAATAAAATAAACCCAGCATCCCCTGCCCCTCTAGCTGCATCAGACTGCCAGTCCATCAGCTGTCCCATTAACATGTCAGAACAAACAAACTAAACAAACAACACAAAGGGCCAGCAAGCAAGAGAACGGATGGATGGATGCCTTAGCTTGCAGGACTGCTATATGGCAGTGTAGTGAGAGATGTACTGCTGAACATTGTGGATCTGTCATCAGTCATTTCTCTCTGTCTCTCTTTCTTTTGCTCTTTCTGTCAGCAAACAATAGCACAGCCTTGCACCCGCATCCACAATCCAAGCACAAAGAGGTTAGGGACTGCGGCTCTCTCGCATGTGTGGAATGCTATTCAAGATTTATTAAGAAGAGTCTTCAAAAATGTTATTAGAATGTTGCGTCTTTCAGTCAGCTCGGCTCTGAAGTAGGTCACATTTTGTGATCTCATAAGAAGCCCTAAATTATGCTCCCAGCACTCTTTCTTGTCTGATCTGCAGTTCAGAAGGTACAGAAGAAGACGGAAGGAGGGAGTCTCCACAAGCTGGGATGCATATTGTCTATTTGTTTATATGTTTGGACTTTTAATCTTGTCAAGTGGGTTATAGAGCACAGCTGTCGGTATACAAAACCAGTGGGGTGGCTGATCTAATACATTGAGCTTTTTTTACCTCCCTGAATGCCCCCCACTATTTTTCCTCTGCCTGCTTTTCTGTTTCTGTGACACGGATGGATCTACAGTGGCTCCTGGTGGAGCTTGGAGGTACTTTACCAAAAGTTTAAGGATCCAGTGAATGTGTGAAACCCTTGACCTAGTTGTATTACTTGTGTACATCAAATTAATATTGTTAGTCAGATTAGTCTTTGGAGAAGTGGTTTGAATACTCAAAATGAGAAATGAGATCTACTGAATGTAAGTAGGAGAATGTGGTAGCAGGCTGGCACCGAGTATAGCTGCAACAGATTTTGGCATCTAGGTGAGTGTTAGTCATGAAAGGCAAATATAACAAACTGCACTGTGGAAGTGGAAAAATGGTTAAAAAACATTTTGGCTAATGATTTTTTTTTTTAATCATACACATTCCACACAAACATCAAATTTCTCCAGGTTTTTGACTGTTCAGCTCTGTCTCATGAGGACTGCACAAGATCTATTGTTCATGGAATGAATGGTGAGAAATTCTGTTTAATCACATACAATATTGATTAACTCAACACTTTAGTAAAATTCAAGCAGAGAATAATAGATCCTTTAGGACATAAAGAAAAGCTTTCAGTGCTTTGTAGAGAATAAGGGCACAGCAAATCACCAAGTGTCTCAAGGCAACTGAATCGTTTTCTCTTTTTTTTTTGTCTCTGCTGGTGAAAGGTAGTCCAGCAGATTTTATGCAACCTGATAGAAGCTTGTGTAAACAGACCTCCACCTTTGGTGGCATTTCATGGAAATAAACTAGATTAGGATTCATACATATCACGGCTTGTTTTTGTTTGTTTTAATATACATGCATAGCTCTTTTTTTCATGACAGTATCAGTCTAACTTTTTATAAATTCATTCTCTGTGCAACGTTTAGATCCTCAAAATGGAATTATTGAGAGAAGAGATAAGCATAACTAGGTTTTAAACCTTTAGGTGTACTGTGATGTAAATACTGTAAAAGAAAAAATAAAAAAAAAAAAGTTAATTATGAAACGGAGTTTACTATGGCAGTAAAATTACTGCCATGGAATTTTATGTTGTGGCATCACAGGTTGGCAGACGTATTAGAATCCATAACTTACACTATGAAATATGACTTGCTGAAGACCAAGGCCGATCGTTGGCGGCTTATTCAGATGTCTGCCATGTAGCAGTGGAAAGTGGTAACAGGTTTAAGCAATTTTGCGACTAGGGCACTTAGAGGGTTAAGATCCAGCAAGTGGGGAATAGTTAGTCTGGCTGCATATAACAACATTATTTATTATTTATCAGCACCTCTAAAGCTCGCATATCAATTTTCATAATATTAGTCATCATTAAATGGTTAATTTATGGAAAACTCATAAGTTAAATGGACATCTGCATGGGGGACTGCAGTAATTCTATCTAACAATGATGATGATAAATTAATTGAAAAACAATATTCATCGATATTATTTAGTTTTTAAAGAAATCAAGGTTATTTCTATGTTAATAATACCTATCAGACTCACCTGGAGGATTCATCAGATGCACCACTTGCCTAATAGGCAAACAACATCTTAAAAATATGCCACACCATGTGGAAATTTGCTTTACAAACTGTAGAGGGTACAGTAGGCTATGTAATAAAAATATATTCTACAGTGTACTACTTCCCCCTTTAGCCATGACACCACAAGGATGTGCATCTTGACACGTCAATGGGTCTGCAGGCTGCTGTACAAGTTCAAGAGTAATTAATGACCCATTTGAATATAACGCTGTTTTTATATTGTATGAAGCTCACGATGTGAATATTTATAATATATTTATAATATTTATTTAATCATGTAAGTACTCTAAAAATGAGCAAAATCAGGAATCATTGCACATCTATATTATACAATCTTGTAAATAAATTTTTTGGAAAAGTTTGACCTTTTGTAGGCATTTTGGGGCGTTAACCTATGCAAAGTAGGGCCTGCTAGTCATTCCTTTCAGCTTGCGAGAGATTGGTATTCACTAATCTAAGAGGAATCTGATGGATGGAGGGTTTTCAAAAAAAAAAATAATAATATTTGTAAATAGATAGTGGTGAATGAGGTTAGTGGCTGCCAATCTGAAACAAAACCTAAGAAAAAAATAAATAAATTAACAAATTTGGCCATAAATTTGCGCTTTATTTTTCTTCAATAATGTCTTCTTGTATGTCTTTGCTGTTTTAGTGCATGTCTAAAATGTTGCACATCAACATATCCAGCATGTTGATATCCAGTTGCTAGCTTTCAATGTGGTTCTATAAAGCAAGATGGAGCTGTCAATGTAATGCTCTGGGCCTGATAGAAGTTGTTTTTTTAAATGAGGAAATATTCATTTAAAAATTTTGTACTTTTTCTTCATCATTCCCCCAGCTGTCTCAATCTTTTATCAAGCAGTACCTTAAAATGCACAGAAAACATGTAAATGGGGCTAAATGTGAAAATTTTTTAGACCTATGATTTCACACAAGTAAAGCAAAGTTTAACTGGCTTGCCAATTTGATCAGCATTTTTTTACCTTTTTATTGATTTATTGGTGCAATCAAATTTGGTATATGTTTATATTTCCCATAAAAATATTTTTACCTGTCTGTCAAATGTAGGTTTATGAGTTACAAATCATTGTGTTCTATTTTTGATTCCATTTTACACAGCCTGCCAGCTTTTTAAAGAATCCAATTTTAAAGGTAGACCACTGTCAGCCTTCTAACCTCATTTTTAGGTTTTACAAAGCACTTTACATGTGTTTATAATTCAACATTTGCACACTGATGTATTTATTCACACTGTATGGGTGCTGCACTTTTTCTTCAGTGTCTTTCCCAGGGGACATATGAATTGACATATGAATGAACTGGGGACGGAACTTTACTCTGCAGTTTTGGGACTGCTTCCCCCACTGAGCCACAGTCTCTCCCCAACTTTAAAGACAAAGGGATGTTAAAGCACTTTTGAATATAAAGTGGCACAAGTTCCAGTCATAGAGAGTTTTGTTGACATCAAAGGGATGGCTGGATTTGATCGGGATGAGGACTCAAGCGTCACAGATGTATACAGTACCAACAATATTACTCTCTTTTCTGAATGGTAATAACATGATTATCGTGACCCAATAGTTCATGTTATGGCAACAAAAATATTACCTATAAAATAAAAATATCAAATGTAATTTGAGTGCAGTGAAGATAAAACATCATTCTTATATGATGTTGGAAGGGGTCAAGGAAGTCCCATGCATGGCAGGGAGGTTGATGAAGGACCCATAGCTCTTTGACAACTTGTTTTTCGTGGGTTTATCCGTCAACCACGTTGATTCAATTAGCTGGGACCTGGTAGCGAGTGGCTGTTCTCCAAGCTCTATCAGTCCCATATCGCTATCTAGTAAGAGAATGAGAAATGGAAAAATAGGGAGAAGAGAAGGAGAGAGGTAAATAATAGTGGTCCCTTTAACTGTATGACTTTTGTCTAAAACAGCCCTCCCAAAGTAACAACAGCATCACACTGTGATGTGGCATGAAATTGGATTATAAGGCATGCATAGACAGTCATAATATTAGTAGCTAATAATCTTGAGGCAGAATTTTGCTCATGAATATGATGAAAATGACAGTGCGACAAAATTTGACAAGGATGATGAGGACCATTATGCCAGCATTAGAGACTAGCAGCATTATTCTGTCCCTGTTTGAAGTGGGTCAAAGCCCTAATACCATCTTTGTGAGTGTGACAAAGTGTAAAGAGACTGCCACTGCCGCCTTGTTATACCCTTTTCCCACGCACAGCCACATAAATCTTCTCTTCATTTACTGCCCAAACGATTGAAATCCAATTCCCTGGAAACCGGTTCTGAAAAGATACTTCAGGTCCGGCAAGTTATCGGTGTTAGGATATACGCATCCCCATTTACTCAGAGCTGAATTAGATTGGGGATGAAGGGAATGGGGTCAGGCTGCCATATTTCATGTTTAACCCAAAGCTCATATTTTTGTCTACGCTTCCTTACAGCCCTGTTTGTCTTTGTGAAGGCAGCCAGTGTTGAAATTTACTCCAAGTCTGAAATTACTTTTTTTTCCCCCTCCCCCTAACATCGCCTTTTTCAACTCTAAGTCCATCAGCCTCGACTTGTTGGTACAATTTCCACCCAAAATGGGAGCTGGATCCGGCAACAGATCTATCCAGTGTAATGATGATGGAAGTCTCACTAAACAGGCCAGCAATATCTGTCATGGGCTGGGGAAAGCTTTATCTAGGAAGAAGTCACCAAATGACTGAAAAGGATGAAATATTACTCATTTGCAGGGTAATGAATTTGAACATGATTAAAAGGCCTTTATCTAGTTGGGCTCACACCCAAACAATCAAGTCTGGCAAGAACTGGCTCAAATTCAAGCTTTGACAGAATAATTTGTATGATGCCTGGGTACTCATTAGCTTGAGAAAGCTAATTAAAGCTTTTCTGAATGCTTTCCTTGACCTGTGAGATCTGCTGGTCAGGCAACCATGAGAGAAGACATGCAAAGTAGAAATCTTGTTTTTAAAGTCAGTAGGAACTGAGTAGAGAAATTGATCGTTTAAGCTAAGTCCAAGTCATTTTAGGCTGGGTTAGGGCTTTAATTGTAGTTTGCGCATTAGCTGTTTAAGGCAAAGACAAATGCCTTAAACCAGTGGCCTGAGTCTCATATCCATTAGTAAGCATTAGAGAGCATCTCAGAGGCTACGAACACCAAAATATTTTTCTTTTTTTTTTTCCCAACAAACCTTTGCTTTAAAATGTATAGGCATTTGCCATGTCAGTAAAAGTTCATGCACAGTGTATCTTGTTCTGTTCAAAATTTAATTTAATTGAAGCAGCAACCACAATAAGCAGTTTTCACTCCAATTGCATCCATCTTCATCCCAAAAAAGATTAAACTCATTATCAATGAAAGTGGTCCATACCACCTGCTTCTTTGTTAACTATAGTTAAAACCAAGTCATTGGAAAAAATTAGTTCCTCTACTGTGTAAGACGTTTTAAACCAGAAAACCATGTAGTCTACTTCAGGTGAGTTGAGCTTTCAATGTGGCAGGTGTTAGGGGGGGGGGGGGGGGGGGGGGGGGGGGGGGGGGGGGGGGG
>JBAMHW010000019.1:9503732-9518593 GCA_037177495.1 Rhadinocentrus ornatus
CTCTTTCTGTAAAGTCCTCTGAGACAACTTTGTTGTGATATAGGGCTATACAAATAAACTTGACTTGACTTGACTTTGGTTTGGTGTAAAATAACAAATGAAGTCTTAATTTAGGACAAATAACCTAAAAGCACTTATCACTTTTCAAAATCCACATACAAAACATTGCACTCAGATTAAATTGATTAAATATTCTCATACAAAATGTGTTGACAAGCTTGACTGGATTTGCTGTTGATGCAAATCTCACAGGCGTTGGAAAATCTATGTTAAACACATTGTGTTTGTCTTTACCCTTCTGCTTGGTTTCATGTGCCCTTGGAGTATAACCAGATTTCTCTGCAACCCCTCCATCTCACTGACTCCTTGATCCCTGCACACAGATGAGTAAAAGTGAGCAGTTTGGTGGTTGTTTATTATTCTGTGTGTGTTTGTTGACCCATTTTCACAGCGTGAGAGAGAGGTAGATCTGTAAAAGTTCTTTTGCCTTTCTTTCTCTGCCTCCTGTAACACTTGCTGCCCTGGCATCCTACAGATGCAGTGGTGGCTATGGCAACATTGCAGTGGTGAGTAAAAAAGAAGAGACTTCTTTGTGATCTCCCTCCCTCCTTTTCCTATCTCCACTTATCCTTCTCCTGTTTGTCACGAATATGCATCTAGATGTTGTCTTAATTGCAGAAATCCTTGTCTTCTGATTTATTTAGCATGCTCACATAAAGATTTCTCTCAGCAGAAGGGTTCTCATTTTGCAGTATTTGCAACACTTTTCTACACTTTTAATGGGGTAGTAATAAAGACTGATGATATCATACTTCACTCTCCACTAAATATGATAGTACATAATGTCCAAAGTGTCAAACACTCTTTGAAGTCGTAGTCCTATTACCAGAGTAAAAATGTTGTCCTTTACCTTTCTAGAATTCATAACATTCACATAATCTCAGTCTCAGCCAAAAGATGCAGGTGTAACATCCATCTCGAATTGATTTTTAAATGTCCTTTTTGCTACTTTAAGGGTCAGGGAAAAGTGCAAGGTGGAAAATTTTAGTATGGGTGATGGTCTTACACACAATTTCTACCTTATGATTCCTGCTTCCAAATGTGGGATTTCAAATATCCATGTTCTGATGGGTGGCTGATGTATTTGTTGGGATTTTACTGTATATATATATTTTAGAATCTCAAATGGTAGTGCTGATTAAGTTGCAAAGTTAGTAGCATCTTTAAAATATGTAAAAGGTGTCTTTATCATTATACTTTATTAATATAAGCTAATTCCATCACACTATTTAGCCCATCCTAGTTACACCAGGAGCAGTGGGCTGCCAGGTCAGATTCCAGCACCCAGGGAGCAGTTGAGAGTCAAGGGGCTTGCTCAGGGGCCCTCAGTGCTCCATCTCAGTTGCCAGCTGTGGGACTTGAACCCTGGGATCTTCAGTCTAACGCTTTATGGAGCTTTTTCCACAATTTTTGACCCAAAATGCCCACGTTGGGAGGTACGAGAGGAAATTTGTGGCATATACTGTATCTGAAGATTTTGGTGTGAAAACACAGGATAAGCTTATGTGCAACGCCAATGATTTACCTTTTAATTTTTTTTTTTTTTCTAAGTCACTGTTTATTTCATGTCAGGTAGCAAAACTGGTTTGATTTAGGTAACATAACGTGACTTAGTAAATGGCGCGTTTTGCTAAAGATTTGCCATTGTCTGATGCAACTTGGTACTAGGGCAGACATTTCTTCTTTGAATTTCAATCATCTGTTCAAACGTAGGAGAACTCTGAGCATCAGTATCACATTTGTATTTGAAAAAAATAAATAAAATGCAGTTGTTAAGTGCTTTAGACCATAAAGTGTATTTTATGTACATGCATTTTTATTAGAATTTCATCCACCACCTTTATTAGAATTTCATCCACCACCTTTATTATGACATTTTACAACTAATTTAATGAAAACAACTTAAGAAAAGACAATCGGAGGCCTTTTTCTTTTTTTTATTTTACTGTTTGATCATGCCCTTTAACATTTTACCAATGTTGCAATCACCAGCTCAAGATTACCCATCCACCTTCTGCCATCTACTCCTCCTTTTGTCTTCACAAAGACACATGCACACACCGGGGAGCCTGAAAGACTCTTTCTTGTCTTTGCTGCTGTCATTAATCTGCATCACCAACTACAGAGTGCCCTACTTTAATATAATTAGCTTATCAGACTGCTGTTGTAGAAAAACCAGGAAGATGTCTGAATGAGATTGCTTTATAGAATTAAACAGGTTGCAGTATTGGATAAGGCTTCCTGCAGCAGGCATTGTGGATCAAGTTGGGTTGGATGCACAATACCAGTTTCATTAAGAGTTGGTTTGGGAGCTCTTTGGTGATATATATTTTTTTCAGTGACGCATCATAAAGTGACAACAAATTGTGCTTGTATAGTGATGTAAAGCTACTTATCAAGAGTGAAACCCTCACTCATCAGTGAGATCTGTAATAGCTGCCAGAAGGCTCTTTGTGGACTCATTCCTAGATACCACTCCATTCTCTTCCATTTGCTCCTCTTGTGTTTGTGCCTAGCATCTCTTTGGCACAGTCCCACCACCCCTGCCCAGCAGTCTGAAGCTAAGGACTCCTGGCGAAGACAGAAAGGCTTTAAGGACGTACAGCCGTATGAATTTTTCATTCACTTCCCTCTGCCAATTCTCGCCCCCTTTTCTCTTCATCTCCCTCCCACTTCTCCAATCCCGCTCTCACTCACAAGTATTGTTTCTTGCTCATTTTGCAGTAGCACACCTGGTGCTATTGCAAACACAGGGAATAAACACACACACACATGGGCACACAGTTGTACAAACACAGCATGTAGCTGGAGATGCAGTAAACAGCTCCTGGACAGCAGGGCTTGGTATTCTACTGTCTCTTATCTCTTCTCTTTTCAAACCTCTCCTGTTTCTTAGCGTCCCCGAGGCCATGCATGTGGACAGAGAGCAGAGGAATGTGGAGGAATTCCTTCTGCAGGCTAAAAAAAACCCCAAACAAAACATGAGAATGATGAAGGCATATTCACTGGAATTGCAATTTTTATACAACCTTGCCAGTACTCAAAACTCTGTTCCATGTGTAATACTCTGAGGTTACTGTGTAGCCAGTCTGGAGCTGACAAATATTTAAATAGAAGATAGCAATATTGTGGCTTTAACACACATAGGAAGTCAAAATCAGAAGGTTTTAAGTTTTTGTCATCCATCACCCATAAATACATGCACAAAACAGGCAAAACCATGACTGCTTGAGACATCCTGACATGTCCTTTTCATGAGCCAGAAAATTGAGCTGTCTAGTGGCAGTGACACAGTCAAGCCGTCAAATCTGCATGGATGGAATGCAGTTGAACCCCGAGGCTTGTGACATTTCAGATCTCAGCTCCTAAGACATTTAAAATCCTCGTAGATGACGTTACCTCGGACTGCTGCCTGCGCTTGAATGCGTGTGACTCGGCAGGTCGTATAGCTGTAGTTTACTCCTGAAGCACAGAGATAGATTGTTGTCATATAGCAGAACCAGGTTATGAGCTGGGTGTTGAGCTCTATGCGAAGGGGCTCGTTTTCTATGTGGATCCTGGGAGAAAGTGGAAAGTAGTTTCCTCTTCACACTCCTTGCACTCTTTGAACAGTTAGAAATTTCTCTTGATCAATTATTGATCAAAGCCATTACAAAGCATAGTGAAAAGTTGCGAGTGTGTAGTGTGATTCATGATCTCCTTGTGTATTGGAGTGTGTTTCTGATTGTGTGGCAAAGAAAGGGCTAAAACTGAGAAGCATACAAAAAAGGATGAAGCAACAAGGGTATGAATAAAGAAATGAAAGGTAGCTATGTAGCTTCAGATGTAAAATAAAATGTGTTTTAGTTATTTTAGGCATTTTCTTTAGGGAGATGGATCGCATGCGTTCATTTGGTAAAATGACAACAATATGCTACAGCTCAATAGTGTAAAAATATTTCACTAGATATATTGGATTCAGTTGAGAAGGTTCCTAGTATCAATTTATCAATGGGTGCTATTATAATGTTATTTGGTATTTTAATGAAAGAAAGTGAAGCAGCTCCAGGACTTCTACTGCATAAAATAACGTGGTGATGTCCTTTATAAAATGCAACTGGTAAATGTTTACAAAAACACTAAATTTTTATACATGGTGAGAATCAGCAAAACACAAGCTTTACCCAAAAAAGTACATGTTTTTGTAATGTTGTACTATTGTAGCTCATCTTCTACCATCTAACTTGTTTTAGCTTCATCTTCATCTTTAACTTCAGTTTAAACAATACTCCTTTGCTCTGATTGGTCGTAGCCAAGTGTGAGGCAGCTTCTTCTTCTTTGTTTGATGTATGCTAAACCAGCCACAAGCCATGCATTATGCAAACATGTTTTGTTAAGTGATGGAACAAAATCCTGGATTACACGCGAGTCAATTTAGGCAATACATAAGCTGTGTCTTCTGTAAGAAAGAATTGTTCCCTTTGGCACAGGGTTTAGGCGTGGACCTTCTTGGTCTAACCAACCTATTCAGATACGTAAAGAAAAAGTGCTTTAAAGCATGCTTACAGGTTGGACTTTAGCTGCAAGTCTAGAACTACAAGGTTTGCATGTATGTAAGCAGAAGAGATTGTCACATGTTAAATCTTAATGTTGTAAGATGTTTTCATTTTATTCTTAGTTTTTTCAGAGACAGTTATTAGTGATGGAAGTTCATGTTTGTACAGAATGGGATATGGGTGGGTGGGGGGTAGGGTGTACACGCGCTTTGTTTGTATGGGTGTGAGTTTGTGTACAATTGTGCCTTTTATTTTATTCTATTCTTTGATGTGTGAAGGCTTTTAAATTCTGTTTTTAATATGCATATTTTGATTTTATTATGTACAGCACTTTGTGTTGCTTTGTGCATGAAAAGTGCTTGATTTCATTTCTTTAAGGACTCACTCAGCATACATCAGCGTAGTTCTGCACACCCACTTTTACTCTTATTTTGATGCGGATGTCTTGCTTTGCTATGAAACAAAAGCTCATAAAACCTGATTTTGGGGATAGAATCAGAACATCTATCTTCTAACATCTGATATTTTTGTACCTTTTATTGTTAATTTTTGATTCTGATTTGTATTAGATTTTTACACCCTTAGAATTTTTTGTCTAAAGATTCAGCAGTAAACAATGTAAACATCTGGATACGTGTGTTTGGTATGACATCTGTGGCATGACCACGTCACCTGTTATCTCGAGTCCACCATTAACAAACTGATGAGCAGCACTGATTACGAGAAATAGATGTTATGAGGAGTGTCAGGGACTCATAATAATCATCTATTAAGCGAATGAAGACTAAAAATGTACAAATGACAAAGCTTCTTACATCTGTACATCATGGCGGCTTTATGTGATTGTTTGATTTGCATTCTGTTATTTAAAGAACAATAAACTCTAGTTATAATACTGATTTTTATTTTTTTTTTGTGTGTGTGTGTGTGTGGGGGGGTGTTTAAAAAGGGTATACGTTCACTGTGTTAATGATGGACTGTGTTTTGTGTGGTTGAATTCACATCTGACTCTTGGTGTGTGTGTGTTGGACTTTTGACCAAACCTGAGTACTAATGGTCAATTCAAGCCAATTAGATAACTAATTGTGGAGCTCTTGGCATTTGGCCTTTTTAGGGGAGAAACCTATTATAGGCCAGGTACTGGACGGAGAACAACAGGAATGGGCAAATTTGTGTCTGCAGGACAGGCTCTTTTTCACATGTCGGATTTTTGCTCTTTCTGTTGAAAAGAAAAAAAAAATCATATCTAAATATGCCTTAATAACATAAATGGTTGTACATCATGGAGCAAAATCTAATTGTTTCAGTCCAAAACAAGCAGAGTAGCTGGCCATGATTTATGGTAGCTTATGATGCTGGGAAACAGCACACATCTCTTTCAGTGTGTTTTTTAATGGTCACTCTCCAAACTGTCACGACTGTGATGGCTCCCGAGAGCCAGCGCTATGTTTTTCATGTGCCCAATAGGAAAGACGCCATGTCCGAAAAGTTGAAAAAATCCCTTCCCAGAATAATCTGAAACACAGAGATACGGTAAGAAAATCTACATGGGTTCTCGAAGATATAAAGAGATGCATTTAATACATTAAGATGTTGGCAATGACTTCAAACATCAATGAATTGCATATGAAGCTTGCATTGTCTCCCAGTACAGTTATGGGAATAGCGCGTGCTTGGTTTTAGATAGTGACAGACTCGATAAATAATTGAATTATCTTGAAGTTTGCATTTCTGACTCATTAATGATTAATCACACACAGGCTCAAGGGTCAGGAGAGCACTGACACTTATTATGGGTACGTTGGGAAAAAGAAATGTGTTGGCTGAATAAAAAAGTACGGTCAAACAGCCAGTTGGTAATGCTAAAGGATAAAGCCATAATTATGAACAGTTCTACATTTCACAATATTTCACAGTCTGACAAGCTTCCAGATGTATATACAGGTATAGTATACACTGTTTTTATTCACTCAAGATGCTTTTTTAGCATTAATAAAAATGCTCAAAATATAAACAGAAAGTATATAAGCATAAACAATCTTTACTTTGATAATTTTTATTTCAAACATGAGTGATAAATGCAGTTTTGTGGTTTTTCTTGTGTTTTTTAGCTGCTGTTTTGTGTGCAACTTCCACAATAAGTACAATGTATACAGTATGACTTAAAACTCTTTAAGGTTGGTTTTTCTTTCACAGTTTTTTGATGACTTCTTCACAAGGACAAAATAAAGTATGTTTCTGAAATGGTTCGTCAAAATATTAAATATAAAATAGTGAAATAGCCCATCTACTGAAGAATTCAGAGCCTTTGTCATCACACATCTATCTAAGCCCTGCTGCATTGTTGTCCTTGAAGTGCCTCTGCAAACTGACTAAAGAAAAGCTGTTGCTTAATTAAACTCATTTGGGCTTGATTAAGAAGACACGGGCCTGTCTACTTAGAGTCTCACAGCTGATGGTGTGTGTCGGAGTGAAAACCAAGCCATTAGGCTAAAGGAATTATCTGAGGAACTGAGACAGAGCTTTGTGAAAGCACAGATCTGGGGAAGGAGACAAGAACATTTCAGTTGGCAAAGAAGTTTCTTCATTCCCAAACTGAACAAGTTAGCATTGGTCAGACAATTAACCAAGATCTCAATTGTCAATATAAATGAGATTCAGGGCAGCAGCACTATTATGATAAATGGCCAGACAGCAACCTTTGCTCATTAAAAGGCATGTGAATGCCCGCTAAGAGTTGGTCAAAAGGACCTCAGCGACTCATCTCATTATAGGTAAAATCCTGCTTTTTGATGTTACAAAAGTTTTACTGTTAGATCACCACAAATAAGGTGGGAAAGAATCTAAATCCAGCAGGTTTATAATGTGTCCCTATTCTAACACACCTTTTAATCATTATGGAAAACCATGTATTGTCAAAGAATTATCCGGTATGCGTTATATCTATTTTTGTGAATGGTAATGATGACGTTTGTGATGGTAGTTGTGTTAAGTTATTTCAGCCCTGATGATTAGTCTTTTCTTAGCCAAAGAAAGCGAAGCAGCCTAAAACAACATTAAAAAATAAAGAAATAAATATAATAACATTTTATATTTTAAATGTAACCATGACATCCAATGAAATGGTGTCCATGCCAGTGATGGGTGCATTGTAAAAACAGTATATTTGAATTCAAACCATGTTTACTTTCATAATTGGAGTAATCCTTTTGACTAAACAAGTGTTTTTTTCAAAGTGTTTCATGCCACTGACTGAATGTATGTTGTTTTTAGCATACATTTCACAATCATGCTTAAAACACAGCATTTACCTCCTTCATCCACCCACCCCTTCCTCCTCTTTCTGCAGACTTTCTGGCATATTAAACTTTACAATAGCTAAAACCTTTTTATGCTCTAATGAGGTGGCTTTTTGGACATGTCGATATAGAAGTATATATCGCAAAAATGTAATGGAATAAAGATGTGACGTTCAAAAACGAATCAATTCTTTTGAATGGCTCTTTTAAATAAACAATGGGAACCGAGTCACAGCAGTGAGATGTTCATTTTTGAGCTGATTATTCAGATTAGTTGTAGGTTGTAGGTACAGACAAAAAAACAACACCAGGAAATTTTGTCCATTGAACCTAAATTTCTTAATGATACTGGAAAAGACTAGAATAGCAACTTCATGGCATCACACAGTTCCTGGAGATAATTGGGTATTGTAGGAAAGTGGGCCAAGTTGGTCAATTAAGTGGCAGAAACAAACTCAGCAGTCCAGATATTTCTTCATAAAGAGCAATTTATTCATCCAATTTGTGTCCAGAGAAAAATCCACAAAGGCAAACTCACTATCTCCTCTTTCTACCTCTTTAGCTCTCTCTTTCTTTCTCTTTCTATCGAGAACTCCCCAAAATGGGTAATCAGTACTGGGTTGGCCATTCCCAACTCCTAGCCTGTAGTATGGGTTCAAACACAGAACAATGTTAAACATTAAACAACAGATGCCACACACAAAAGAAGAAATAAAGTTTAAATAGGGACAAGTGGTGAACTACAGGCTCACCCACTTCATCTGGTGGTCTGTTAAACTACTTTGATCATCTCCTTGGAAAAGTCCTGCCTGGGCTGATCAATAGATGAACTTAGTCAGCAACAATGTGCTGTCAACTTTGTGTTTTCATTTTCTCTCTTTAGTTACCAGAATTCTCTTGGCTATTGTTGATTAATCAATTGTGTCAGTGTAGTTCATTTGCTTGTGCGTGTTCAGGTATACTTTGGCAGCTTACTGCTGCACAGAATCTGCATTTGTGGCCCGTTACATTGTATGAACTCAACTTGCCACTCTCTTCTGTCCTCTTTCATCCATGATGCATTAGGTCCCACAGACTGCCTCTGCTGTTAAGCTGTTTTTTCTTTTTTTTCTCTTCTTTTTCTATTTAGTTGCTATTCTCGGTAAAATTCTAAATACGTAAATATCCGGTTGTGGTGGCTGAGTGCCAGAGAGTGGAACCAGTGCATTTATGATGATCATACCATATTCAAATCATACTTACCCGTACCATCATTTAGCTGAACATCAACTGTGCATTTCAGCTCAGTCTGCCCGCTTTATGTTTTATTTACCCATTATTCAATATGGGAACACAAACTGAGTGCATAACAGCAAAGTATAAAATGTGATTTCTTTTTTTTATTTTTTATTTTAGAAAGAAAGAAATGCATAAAGAAGAAAACACAAGGGCAACCTGATAAAATATGAGAAATGCCAAACATTTACTCTGGAGTCCGGTTCCAGCTGATGATTGGATTCCACCCTCAACAGAGAATTTCTGTCTTCATCTTAAAGGAAATATTTTGATGGTTTTGATACTCGGGACCATAGCCCTGTCTCCAGAAAGCATTATTTCATATTTTTTTAGTGGTGTAACAGTTAACAAAGCTTCTACTGGAAATATGTTTTTATCCTTTTCAAAGTCACCAGTTGATTTCAAGTATACATTCTTTTATTCTACATTCAAGGATTATTAATGCAATTTTCCTGAAGTAACCCCCACCCCACAACCCTCAGTGTCCTCTCTAGCCTTCAGTTAACCATCTGCTGGGAGGGCAGCACATGGTAGAAGATGTGTTAATGAAGCAGAGTTATATAATCCAGACCTGTGGTGGAGGGAAGGATAGAAAGAGCGAGCGGCAGCCAGATCCACCAAGTAAAAGTGAGACAGGTAGGAAGGATTCATTGTGCCACCAGTGCCCCCAAGTGGCCTGACGAGGCTTTTTTTTTTTTTTCTTAACCTGTCCAAATATGACATGACAGCTGATGTTTTGCCTTTTCTCTTTCTATAAAGCAAAACCCAAGAGATATAGGAGCTGATGTATCACACAGGACAGACTGATATATGGACAGTATTGCTTTTTCAATGACTGCTGTTAAATGTGCTGCGTGCTGACACAGTAAACCACACAGCAAGGACAACTTTTACAAATTAGTCCCCAGCCCTCCCTCTTTTCTCCACTCCTGCCAAAATGCCATGCCTGGCCCTCGCCCTGGCCAGCTATCATAGCCCTTATGAATCAAAGGCACAGTAGAACAGGAGGGAGACAAGGACTTACGAGCTCTTGGCTCTGCCTCCCATCTTTTCTTCTCTTCTCTTTCTCTCTCTTCTCTTGCAGTCGGCACACTTTCCTCAATCCTCTTCTGCATCTAGCTGTCTAACTGGGCAGGATGATAAATCCTCAAGCGAGCCTGTAAGCACCAGCGGAGCAGAAACTGCCGAGGTTATGCTCTGCTATCATAGGTTAATATACACACCAGGTCAACATACTGCATGCAAGGATGCCCACCCTTTCTTCCGCCTTTTCACTCACCAACAAGCAGATTTTTTTTTATCTCTGTCTCATTCGATTTGGTGGAACTGAGGTTTTTGAGGTTTATTGGCACAACTATTAATCATAACACAGCAGATGCAGTGCACACAAATGTTAGCCCAAAAAAACCTAAAACTTCTGAACAATATTTAAAATACAATATATTATATTTTCGAAGTAGGGGTTGTCAAAGTCAGGGAGTGGGCCTCTTTTCAAGAAAAAAAAAGGAATAAGATAACCTCCCTTAATATAGTTCAATTTAGTTTATGTGTGACAAAGGAAAATTGAGTTGTTTTCCCATTAGGACCACGTAGAACTCTTTGCCCACTGAACTAAGGCACATTACATTTCTAACTATCTTCAGATACATCTTTAAAACTTTCCTTTTGAAAAAGCCTTTAGAAAAAATGTCATGTATTTACTACATATTTTGTTATCATGTTCTTGTTAATCTTATATCTAATTCTTCTTGTCTCTTTTTTAGTATCTTCTGTTCTTGGAAAATGTAATGTCTTCGAAAGCTAGAACAATTGGATTGAGCAGTATTTGTTCAAACAACATAGATATGTAATGACATACCAAAGTAGAGCTAATATGTGAAATAGTAGTGTTTGTGTTAAAGGCAAAGCAGCAAGTGCAGATTATCTAATCTATGGATAAATGACGATGCAGCAGGACTGACCTCCTGATGATGAAAATGGAGATTTTTCTTTCTTTTTTTTTTTTCTTCTAACACACATAAACAGATAAGCTTTTCTTTTCTAGGAATCCCCCGCTGTGTGAGATTAATTTATATTTTCATTGCCACATATTAACACATTTCTTGAATAAATTGTCTCCCTGTCTCCGCCTCTGTGCCTACAAAAAAAAAAAAACATACAATAAACTCGGACAGTGACAAGTAGACAAGACTGGTCTGCTTCATTGGACCTGAACACAACCATTTCATTTGTAGAGCCAGCAGGCCAAATCAAGTGGTCTTTATTAAAGTCACTTTGATGGATTCACCTCTGGCCTCCCCCACTATGATCTATTGCCTGTCTGGGCCTTGGAGGTCATGTTAAACTTGCTTAGCACCAGGGTCAGTGCATGCAAGCAGAGAGGGACTGTAAGTGTGGGCTGGGGTTGCTTTTTTGCTTATACAGTCTTTGAAATGGCTCAGGCCTGCCATCACAGCTGGCTGATATATGGCCAAATATTTCATGTCTGCTGGCATTAGATCCACTTGTAAAGATGTTTCTACTTTTCTCTCATATTGCTCAAATCATCCATTTAAATCAGAGGTGGTGCCAGACGGCAGCTTAGTGTTGCTATAGCAACTCCAAGAATTGGTCTAGCAACTGCTTAGCAACCTGAAGATGTAATGAAATCTATAAAAAAAAAAATATAATTATCTATTTATAATTATAAAAAAACCCCATCAATTTTAGTATGTGAATTAGGAAATATATTTTATATATATTAAAAAGTATAAAATAAGTTGTGCTCATGGTAAACCTCATCGGTTAGGCTGGGGTTGCTATTGCGACCCTTGACCCACGAGTGTAGATGTGCAGCGGTAAACAATGATTGCTCAGCATTTCTGTGCATTTTAGAGCAAAAGAGATGATGTCATTGAAATCTGGAAGAATTTGTGCAGTTATTGGCTGTTCGACCAGCAGTGGAAAATCATAAATATGTTAAAAAAAAAAGTGAGGATTGCTGCTGTCTGACACTGAGAAGGGCAGTGGTTGACGCTGTCTGTTGGCTGATGGCAGTGTCTGGGCATCGAGCGGACACTACCGATACATGGCAGAGGAAACATTTGAGTTTATTCCCAACAACTACAGCACAATAGATTCTGGTGAGAAGTTGTCAATCTGACACAAAACTCTTCAAATACATGTTGTTGTCCAGCCTAACGTCATGCAACGGGTAACGCTTGCCATGCTAGTTCATGTTATTGAAGACAAGGAACTGTGGTGTTCCTGAGGGAGACTATGCTCACACTTCTGTTATTATTTTTGATATGCACTGCAGCCTTATGGCTGTGGTGTGGGCCCCGGTCTGTCCTGATGGGGGTGGTTGCCACTGTTGGACATGGGTGGACTGGCTCCATGTGTGGGTGGATCCCCATGATATTTGGTGTGTGTGTGTGTGTATATGTTTGTGTGCGTGCGACTGTGTGCAAGATTTTGAGTGTTTTTATTGTTAAATAATTCCACTTTATGTATGCGAAGGCACATTTTATTTTCTGTTTTTATTATGCATGATCTGAGATATGCATGCATTTTTAATCGTGTAAAGCACTTTGTTTTGTCTATGACATGAAAAGCGCTTTACAAATAAAGTTTGATTTGAAATCAAATCAGGGCAACATTGTGACCCAAAAATAAAAATCATACAGTGTATGCTGTCCTTCACAAAACCCATGTTTCGACTGCCAGTTAAAAGCCTTATTCATTGTCTTTGTAACTATCTTGCAACTAAAATGATTTTCTAAACTAAATATATATAAGATTAAAATAATGCTCACAGACAATGCTACCACAGGATTTAGAAAACAACTTAAACAGTTGTCTGTTTTACTCCAGTCTGCGCTGCTTAGGTTTCTTTTCTCTATAATCACAACCATAATAAAACTAAATACACACGGTATCATTCCTGACCAGTAGGACATGCTTGAGATAAGCTAAATATGGGTAATAAGGATAAACAAAGTCAGTAACACAAACTGACCAAGTAAACGGTGTTCAGCAAACTAAACTAGTTATAGCAAAACTACAAAACTATGTCAACTATCTGACTAAAGAGAAAAATTAACATTTGCAAAAGTTTGAAGCTTTTGACAAGATATTATAATGAGATTAGTGTTTCATTGTCCAGTGTAGACTGTAAGTGTATTAAAGGCGGTTTCTGTCAGATGAATCATAGTTAACATTAATGCACTGACGTCTAACTATTATGAAAAACAGAATAGTTTTGAGATCTCCAGATAAGATACCCATATCAGTAACTGTAGACCACTGTCTGATGTCATTAGTCCAGCTATTCATGATGCTATGTCAGCAGGTAGTGGCAGATACAAGGTAATCAGGACTCGCCTGCAAGATGGTGCAACACTATAGCAGATATCTGGTATAGATTTCTGGACTGACAGGGTAAGACAGTGGTCCTTTACTCGCCGCAAAACACACAAAAAAGCTTCTTGTTTGTATAAGTCAACCTTTTTTTTTTGTTTTATTTAAATTTATTTTCCCATATATTTTTCCTGAAAGCAAAGATTCCCTTTCTTAAGCACCTCCAACATTAACTGCAATAAACAGGACATTTCAAGCACCAAAACTTGGCTCACAATACTGTACATTACACATGTTGCAATTTCTGCAGTCATCTTTAATTTGCAGCACAGATCATTCACACAGAGCAGATAAGACGTTTAAGTTCTCTTCTCACAGTCTGTCCTTCAACAAATGAAACTCAGGACTTAGCAGAAATTGTAGATATGGCCTGCCAACATCCTCATGAGTCATCCTCCACTGCTGGCTGCTGTCCCCAGTGTGCACCAGCAGATGCAGGTTACTGTTTGTTGAGGTGCAAACCATCCACTTTCTAATAGGCACCACAGGGATCTGTGTTATTGGATGATTCATCAGATCATTGGTGCAAAGCTGTGCTTGTCTGACTTCCCGATTTCAGCATGTGTGGCTTTTTTGAAGTTGACATGAAGTCAAACACCTGGCACCAGGGGCTGTTAGACCCAAGAACTAGATATTACTTTATAGTTTCAACAATATCAAAACAGAATTTACAGCGTTGTTTCCAGGTGCTGTTACAAATGTTTAATATTTTTAAGTAAATCACACCAGTGAAAATAGTTGAAGTGTTTTTACGAGCAAAATGCCTCACAAATAAAGTTTTATGAGAGGTGTGTGTGGAAAGAATAGGTTATATTTCATTCTGAAAACCCCTTTGGGAGATACAGCAAAGGGCAAAGACTTTTATACTTGCTGTTCTTTATTGTGGTGTGGTTTCATGAACGTGATAAACCGTGGAAGATCTCATAGTGTGTTTAAAAAAAACTGTACACATATCACAATTATTACAAAACAAGTTGACTGAACATTCAGTGTGAATCTTTTGAAGCATATAATGTAAATCACTTCACTATAGGCACAAATGTGAATCTATGTTGCCTCAAAAATAGTTTACAACAAATAGACACTTACCAGGTTTCATATCTAAGAGGATAGTGAGCAACATCTTTTACCTGGGTTTTAACTTGGCAGTTGCCCTAATGGTAAAATAATTAGGTAAATGCCTCTGGCAAAGAAATATTTGCATTTGCAACTGACAGATTTAAATTATTATTATTATTATTATTATTATTATTATTATTATTATTATTATTATTATTATTATTATTATTATTAT
>JBAMHW010000019.1:9518693-9528808 GCA_037177495.1 Rhadinocentrus ornatus
ATTATTATTATTATTATTATTATTATTATTATTATTATTATTATTATTATTATTATTATTATTATCCAGTTTTACAGTCAAAGTTAAAGGAGACAAAGTCCAGGTATAAAAGTATTTTTACTCTAAAAAACAGTGCTGATATTGTATTTATTAAAGGTTATTCCATGTGTTACTTAGTGTAAATGTTTGAATACTGTTGGGATAATTGCTAACCGCACAACTCAATTTTAAATCTATATTATTTTGTTTGGAGGTTGATATCCTCTGTCTCCTGCCATTAACAGTCTATCAATTCCTAACTTTTTGCCAGAGTTAGTGAGTTTCTTCACTCATAGAGTTCATAGAAACCTTCATACTGTACTATATGTCTCCAGGCGATCGCCACAAGCATCCCTTACAGATGTACAGAAGCTATAGTTGCCAACTCTGCTTTGGGTTAGCTCCAAAAATGTAACTGCCATACCCCCTGGGTTGCTTTTTTTGTGCAGTAATTGACTAAATCTGAGAGAAAACAAAAGGTAAAAATATGAAGTGCAAGGATGCTGTTCAGCTGAAATGTCCCCTCTTGTGGTTGTAGGACCTGTCCTGCTGCAGCAAGTCCGACATGATAACGGAATTATGAAGAAACTGTTATCCCTGTTGTTTCAGAAATGCCTAGATGCCTCCATTTTCATGATTAGTACAAAGAAATTAGATGGTTGCTGAGACTGGAGGAACTTTGCCTAAATACACCTCTTCTTAGGTGTAATTCATCATGTTAATCAGCCATGGCAACTAGTTCATAACTGCATATCAAGGATAAGTCAGGCTATTAGAAATTAGCTGGGCGCACCATCATTGTTGTCATGGTAGCCATCAGATTTGGACCTTTCCAATAGTACCACTTGATACCATTGTAGCGAGCCACATTGAATGAAGCTGGGTAATAAATGCCATTCAGGTTGGATGGGCCACAAGCTTCAAACCACCATCCTGCAGAGGGAGAGTGTAAGAGAGTTCAAGGAAAAATGTCAGAATCAGTTGAATGCAAGTTTGTGAAACACACCTAAATGTACAGCTGTAAGTCAGCAGTAACTTTATACTGGTGCAGAGGGGAAATGAAAGGCACAGCAGGACATTTACAAGGGGATGGGTAGAAACGTTTAATGAGAGGGATTATAAAGAGAGACAGATTGAGACGATAGCACCATGTGATCGACGTAGTGTACCTCCTGATGCGAGCTGTGCGCACTTGCAGGTGCAACGATCATTGTCTCTGTCCTTGGTGCTGAATTGGCTGCCGTTGTGGCTGAGGCTGCTGGTTCGGCCGGCGGTGCCACTAAAGCCCTCGACTTTAAGACTGGATTGGAGGGTAAAAAAAAAAACAACAACAACAAAAAAAAAAAGAGAGTACAGACTTTCAATGAAAAGTGCATCCACAGCCATTAAAAGAAACTAAAAGGCTGTAAAGGACAATGAATACTGTTGGTTAACTATAGTAAGCTGAGTATTCATATTAACTCTTTACTGAACAAAACACAATTCTAGCTTTACATGGTTGCTACAAATGACAGGATAGTGAAGTAATAAGGTTTATAGGCTCATGTTATTTGTTTGATTTGTCATCTTTAGGATTTAATTTTAATGCTGCAAACAATTAGCATCATAAACATGTTATTTCTTTTAAGCTGCTTCCTGTCATTTAGAGTCAGTGTAGAAGGGTGTTTCTTTTTGAAAGAACAAGAAATCTGTCTAGTGCCACACTGATTTTAAATAACCCAGTTTCACCAACATAATAAAGATGAAATATGAATCCCAAAAGAAATTAAAGTTATATATTCTAGAAAACCACTATAGGATATAACATCCTTTTTAGCATATATGGTGGAAGCTCCCCCAGGTTCCCACTGTTCCTAAACATCAGTTTATAAGCTAATCAAAAAAAGAAAAACAAAACAAAAAAACCTTCTCATTATTTTTTCTTCCAAGCTGTGCCTTGTGAAACAACAGTCAAAAAGAAATTCCTGCTTAGGCTGCATTAGTTCACTTTTGCAAAGCAGCATCTGATTGTATGTAAGTGCACATCTGAGATTCTGGGTCTGTTGGTCTATCTGTGTATGTTTGCATGTGTGTGTCAGCTGTGATTTAAAGAAAGTAGATCAGGAGGTCAGTCCTGCTGCATGGCCTCTCCCCTACCCCGTCATTCTATCTAGTTAGTGCTGTGCTCTCCACTGAGTCATCTGACTGCTTTTCCCCTTTCTAGCCTGGGCCACGTTGTCTGTAATAAGTAAATGAAGAATCGTACTTGGGATTTCAAAGTTCACATGGCAGGACAAAAACATCATGCACACTAAGAAATCTGGATTTGGGAATGATCTCATGTAGGTACATGGCATGCTACCATTGCTATACCTTTAAAATTTTGTGTTTTCTTGTCTGTACCTTTGAGAGAGCACCTTTGCATCTCTACTGACATAAAATGGATATTTAAGTACTTGGACAGAAAATGTATCCACTGGAAACAGCTCTGCTGCCTACAGCCAGTTTAGAACAACAAGTTAGTTTAATATACTGTACATGCCTTAGACTATGAGAGAACATCTAAGGCCACATTCACACTGCAGGTTGTAAAGCTCAGTTCTGATTTTTTTTGGTGATATTTGATTTATTTTTTTATGTGTTTGTGCACATTATGATTTATGTGACTGCCATCAGACTCAAGTGTGAACAGTCTACAGCCCTGGAGTGACCCACAGAGGAGATGAGCAGAGGAAACATTGCATCAAACACAGCACACTGAGTTAACAGAGATAAATATGTGACATGCAGTGTGTGTGTGTCAGTTTTTGAAGTTGTTGTGTAATCAGAGCCAGCAAAATTATGATATATATTTTTTGTCCATTGCTTACATTTGATCTCGCCATATCCTGCCTCCTCTGGCCTGGGAATTGTGATATCAGTCTTACTTAAATGATGTAAAAGTCAGATGAAATACAACATGACTGTTCACACTGACGTTGCTTTGAAAACGTGTATCTGATTTATTAAAGTGGCCTGGGTCAGATTTAAAGAAATCTGATTTATGGTGTTCAGACTCATAAAAAGATCAGATATGGTTCACATATGGACAAGAAAGTCGGATTTGAGACTCTTTTGCCTGCAGTGTGAATGTAGCCTAAGCACCTAAGATAAGTCATGTAAGCACAACGATAGCATTTCAACTTAACACAGGAATGATATAGCCAATGCAAGGCAGCATGGCAAACTACTACAACACTCCACAGTCCACACCCAGCTATAAAGAGTTTGACCTACTTCTCTAGTGATACATGAAGTTTATTAAAGATACAATTATCTGATCTTAGTTATCGTGAGGATTTTGTCCACTGTATTAACCTGAAACACATCTTTAAAAGAATGGTACCTTTGTATCCAAAATAGAATAAAAAAAACAAAAACAAAAAAATTACTTTTATTCTTTGTGAGTGGCAGGATGCAAGAGGAGTGTGCAATCACTGAGGATGGGAATACTAATAATGACTAGAAGAGGAAATGGGATGTTTTTTTGTTTTTTTCCAGGCAAGTAGAACTTTTCTTCACATGATGAAACTGGTCACTTGAAGAAAAATATCAAATTAGACAAAATGGCAACCACAAGCCACAGGATATCCCATAGAAAATCATGTACAATGAAGGTCACCAGCTCCTCTAACCCTTTAAACATCTGTATTAACCATGACTTTCAGACATGCTGTACAGATCGAGTAATTCCACCAGAATCCCAGACCACCGGCTAACTCTTTTCAAGGTGACTGTCTTTTAATATTGTTTTTGTATGCATTAAAAACAAAGATAGTGTTACGTTAAAGAATGTCTACAACCTCCTCTAATATAAAGACAGCTGTTCTTGGCTACCTCACAGGAGAAGGTGGTCTGCCATGGTGATGATTTATGTATGAATCTTGTTAACTGAGTTTTAGGTGAAGACCTCTATGCTGCTCCAGGGAGCGTGCTGGATGCAGCTGAGGATGAGAATTTCTCTGGCTGAATAGCTGCAGAGCACCATAGCTCCGGCTTGGGAGTTAGAATATAAAACCACAGGCCAAGCCGCCGTCTTCGAAGTGCATGTGAAGTTGGTACATATTGAATGAGTTAAACAGAATGTGATCTCAAATGTAGTAAGCCAGAGAGGTGATTACAATCACTCAGGTGCTTCACCTCACACAGAGTAGCCTACAGCAGGATTGTGAAACATCCAGTTTTATCACGCTAATTATATGGAAGAAACTCGGGCTAATGTAATTTGCTTTGCTATTAAGGATTTTGGAAAGATACGTCTACATGTGACTATGATTTGTCATCTCTCAGATCATCAGCCTCCATAAACTCTTACTAAACAAGAGCAAATTCCTGTGACTTCATGTCAAATTTAACATGAGCTTATTTGATTTACATTTTCATTTGTGTCTGCTTTAGATGAAGCACAGCTTCAGCACGCTCACGCACAATCTTGCTGGTGATGTCAGGGATACCAGGGAGCTTTGTTTGAGTTGTCAGTTCCTGACAGCGGCATTCTATACTGCATTAATGAGCATTCTATACTCCTGGGAATGTGGATCTCTGTGGGGAATTTCAGGGGCAGCAGTAGCTGTTGTGATGGGAGCAGGAAAATGCAGGCGTGCCAAAGTGGTTACATACCCTCCAACTCCTATTTTTAATTATATAAAAAACTCAGTTTAACTGGTGAGGATACCAGAGTTTTTTAAGGTGTTACTGGGCTGTAATTTTGTTTGTCACAATAGAAAGATAATAAAATATACACAAAAAATATATATATATGTATCTTGAAGATATACTTAAAGCTCTATCTATGTCAAATCTGGAAAATTTGGAGGGAAATTATTCAGTGGCACACCTGTAAGAGTTAAATCCCCCTTTTTGGGTTACCTGTAGTTGCTTTCCTCTCCATCTATGTAGAAACGATCGTAGTGTGAGAAGGCTTCATTCCCCTCCCTATCTTTCAGCTGGACGTGCAGACTATATTCCTGGGAGCTGGTCAGTTTGTGGATGATATCATTTCCCAGCCAGTGTTCCCCGGACGGTTCTCCAAATCCCTGGATTGGGCACAAAGACACAGAAATAATAAGAAATTAAAATACTCTAACAAGGAGGATGATTTTTCCAGCAGCCTGCCAAATGTTTTTCTGCATTAATATGAAAATGGAATTCACTTTAAGAAGGTGCATTTATCATTTTGATAGGTTAAGATAATCCTGTGAGTTTAGGAAGTGAAACATTCCACTTTCAGAGTTAGAGACCAGAAAATAGAGACTTTGATTTACCTTAGTGCCACATCAATGCTCCAGTTGGACCTGCAGGGCTTAAATAAAATTAAAAAAACTAAAACTACAGCTGGCTTTGCAAAGTAATCCACTGTTTATTTAAACTTAAAACCATGACATGGATTTTATCTCATTTTTGGAAAAGGGAAACATTTGTTTTGAGATACCAATTTTTTGAGAAAAAAAAATAGAGGTATGCTTCTTTTATTTGCACACAAGCTTTTGCCTCCATAAATAGGGAACTGTTTTACGAGAATGAGCGTGATGAAAGGAAAATGCTTTGTTCTGCTGTTTTCAGGTGTTAATACTTCCAGCATGTGTGTGAGTTATAACTTCAGAAATCGCTTCTATTCATACCATCTTAAATATAGAATGTAATGTAACTTTGTCCAATTATCATGCAAAGCATGATTGCAAGCCATTGTCCTATTCACACACTAGATGAGCAGGTTACTAAAGGATCTGTAACCATGTGATATTTAGCTAATAGACATGTTGCACTACAAATGATGATTAATAAAATGAAAGAGTTATTTTAGTATTTCCAGTTATACAAATCAAGGAAACCACAATAAACTGTGGGGGTTCCTAGATTAAACATTACAGTAGATTAAAATAGGAGCTTTTGCTTATTTTGAGTTTCAGTTTTTCTTTCCTCAGTGTATCAAAACTCTCAGTAATTATATAAAGTTTTGGCCAATTGCTTAAGGATTTTTAGATGTATTGCCAAATCATTTGTCCTAGACTGTTAATTTCAATCTTTGGACTTAGTTTTCCTAAAGGAAATTTGATATTTAAGCTTTTCTTTAGAGCCCTGATTGTGATGAATGGAAAATTCCTCAGTGATATTGTATTTGTACACTGAACAAAAAGTGATATTGCTACAAACCACTTTCCTGTTGAAAGAAACTTTAGGCTTATTACCTTCAAAGTGTCATTTTCATGGTTTGGATCAATTTTGAAGAAGACAGGAGTGCAGGATGTACTATTGTACGATGTACGATTAATAAGGTCTTGTTTGAAAAGAAAAAAAATTCCACTTAGCACAAAAAGTTATGACATTTGTGGTTGGTTTATATTGTCTTTGTCCTAATGGTGCTTCTTGGCAATAACTGTTGGAAAACTTAATAATTTCCCTTTTAAATGGTGCCATATTTTTAATGAAAAAACTCAATCTTGCCAAATTCTCTTTGCCCGTGCCAAACAGTTTATTCTGCTACTGACTCATATTTTAAACTTCTGGTATGCCAGGTGAGCTTGTCCCTGCTAACACGGTCAATTGGTGTCTCCTCCAAGCAAGCCACATTTGATTGATCTGGATAGGACCCATGCCATTCACACAAATGTCTCAGTGGAGGTGATCAGAAAATGGTCTATGACTAAAAACACGAGTGAGATGTTTAACCAGGTCCTCTCTTTAACACCTCCCCTAACGGGGGGAAATTGTCACTACTTACAGTGCTAAAATGTCAAATATTATAGATGCTTTTGCTCCCAGTAAGGTTGTCTCTGGAAGGAAAAAGTCTTCCGTGAGAAATAGTGAAATAGGGAAGAATGAAGGAAGAGAGCGTCAGAAAGCCAAGGGCAGATGGATAAAGACAAATCTACAGGTTTATTATGACATGTATAAAGAGAACCTTCACTCTTATAATTCACAACTGAGGAATGCAAAGAAGTACTATTTCTCTGAAATTATTACCAAAAACGGTCATAATGCTCGGGCCTTATTCACTATACTCGACAGATTAACAAACCCTCCTGTGTCAGTAGCACATAAACTGTATTCAACCAAGGCCTGCAATGTGCCAGTGGGTTAATCAACAGCAGGTTCGGGAAATACATGACCGTTTTACCCCACTAACAGCAATGATCTGGAGGATGATCTGGGGGAACTCCTTATCTTGCTGTTGTGACATGCCCACAGTTTTTTTCAAAAAGGTCTCAAAGACTCTGGTCTTTGCCAGATCTGTTACAGTTTATGAATCTGTCTTTAATTTTGGTTGTCTTCCTAAAGTCACAGAAAACCACTGTAATCAAGCCTCTGCTAAAAAGGGAGTATCTTGATACAAGTCGATCTTAAATCTTCCTTTTCTAAGTAAGTTAATGGAAAAAGCGGTTTTTAATCAGCTCAATGACTTTTTAACAAAAAACAACTGCTATTATGTCTTCCAGTCAGGTTTTTGACAGCACTGCAGCACTGAGACTGCTCTGACCAAAGTAATTAATGACATATGTTTGAACACAAACAATGGAAAAATGTCAGTCTTAGTCTTACTGGACCTCAGTGCTGCATTTGATTCAGTTGACCACAATATATTACTCAAACAACTGGAGAACTGGGTGGGCCTCTCTGACACTGCACAACACTGGTTGAAAACATCTTTTGTGTCAATAGGTAATTTTACATCTGAGCAGGCAAGAATTACGTGTGGAATTCCCAAGGTTCCATCCTGGGGCCTCTTCTGTTAAACATCTACGTGCTCCCATTAGCACAGGTCATAAAGAAAAACAAAATTAGTTACCATAGCTACGCAGATGACACACAAATATACACCAAGAGCATACCTGTACAGGCTCTTGGTAAATGCATGGAGGATATTAATGACTGAACGTGCCGGAACTTTCTTCAGGTAAACATAAACATAAATTAAGGTTATTTTCTTTGGAGTCAAAGAAAAAAATATTAAAGATCACCACAGAGCTTCATTCTATACACCTAAAAAACACCAACCAGAGTTTTTTAACTTGATCATGTTTTAAAACAGCTTATTTAATATAATTTCTTTTTCTTTTGTTTTTAATTTTAAATTTTGCTTCTTATTTTCGGATGTTTCAGTGTTTCTGTAAAGCATTTTCAATCACCCTGAACTGTGTTACAAAAATTAACAATCCTTCATTTCACGTTTCCCTGTTTAAACACACACAATTTAAATGAATGAAACATCGAAAACTTGCAGGACCGAACTTGCCTACCCCTGCCATAGTGCAACTACAAGCTGGTGTTCCACAAGGCCACATTTCAGCATTTCCATATAATGGGGATGTCAGAGATAGCCAGCAAAGTGAGTTTCCCAAGAAGACAACACCACAAGAGGACTATTTCCTCACTGGAAAAACAAGGCTCGTTATTATTTGTAGGCAATCTTATTGCAGAGAGAAATTGAGATGAGATTCTGCAACCAGTAGAAATCCCATATCTCTACTCTGGAACCACACTCTATCCTCCAAGATGACAACCCTCGTTCCATACAGAGCGGGGTTTATCAGAGACCAGCTCCAGAATTTAGGAGTGAAGAGGATCGAATGGGCTCTCTACAGTCCTGAACTCAACACTATTGAACACTTGTGGGATCAACTAGGGTGTGCTGTTAATGTCAGAATGCAACATTGGCTGACTAGTGACAAATACTGGTTGAAGAATGGGATGCCATCCCACAGCAGTGTGTGACTAAACTAGTGACGAGCATGAGGAGGATGGCTCTGTATATTTCTTCCATATGCTACTGGGACCCCTGTTTGTTAAACCAGTGTTTCACAACCTTTTTTGACTTGTGTACCCCCTGAGCCATTTTGTCATACCACAAGTACCCCTTTAGTCAAATGTGTTGATGATTCTCTAAATCTCCGCAGATGGAGCAGTGAATCCATAAAAAATATAGTTTTTACTGTACTGCTTAGGTTTAGGTTTGGCCTCTTTTTTGTTTTTCTTGGACTCTGCTTAACCTGCTCCTGAATCCAGAACAGAACGTTTAAGCCATTTATCCATATTTGACTGCAGCTGCTTTGGCGCGTTTTTGCCTTGTGACTGTACTCTGTGACCATGTTTTCTCTCTCACGCCCTCTCTCGGTAGCGAAGCATTATGAAGGTGCACAGCCCTGGTCTAATCTTTACCACATGTTGTTTACGCTTTTTTGCTCTTTTGATTGATAAAAGCTTGGTTTATTATTTATTTTGGGTCCCAGCCCTACTCAAATTTTTTTTTTTTTTTACCAGGGCACAGCAAATGTTGGGGAATGACAGATGAGATGTACCCATTATCTGGTATTTAAAATATCAAATGACAGAGAAGTTTTTCATGAAACCCACACACTCAACTCTGTTGCTAATCCCACACATGCATTTTTCTTCAAAGGAAATAGAGGCTGTCGAACCGTGTAAAATGCATTGACATAAAGCATTGTTACAACAAAGAAATAATAAACTACTCACATATTATCTTACCTTCTGTGCAAAGTTTAATTTAAAGGAATGTTACTTAGTTTTCTTTTCTCTATAAAGTAGGGCTGTGTGAAGCGCTTGTGAGTAGTCACTGTACTATGTTTAAGAGAGTAGTTGAAACACTCATTTAGAGAAATTTTGTTGGGGTTTGCATGCATAGCACCAACTGATGACAAAAGTATTTTTTTTTAAAGTACTCTCAGGGTACTTTTAAAGATACAATATCATTCAATGTTGTAATCATCCAGTTTATTTAAAAACATTATAATCCATGTCAGTAAAATTAATTATCACTATGTTTGTATTATAGCAAAAGAACAAACAAACAAAAAAAAACTGCCTTACAAAGGAAACCAAAAGATTTCTGAAGGGCAAGTAAAGCTAATAATTTAGCAGTTTTTTACTTGCTGAATGTCCATGTTGCAGCACAGTCAGTAGTCTTTGTATCTGCTTGATGCTAAAGTGATGCAGCGTTAAGAAGCCACAATACATTTTTTATTTGAATCTTTGAAATTTTTTCAAGTTTTAGTTGTTTGAAATGAATTTGCTCTTATGTGGTCCCATTTTGGGTAACT
>JBAMHW010000019.1:9529721-9547547 GCA_037177495.1 Rhadinocentrus ornatus
TTCACATACAGTGTGTTTTTTCCCCTTAAAAATGAGTATATGTTTATTAAAAGCTGTGGAGCATTTATTATCTGTCCAACAACCCTGGGTGCAACACTTTGATCAACTCATAGCATTTGTGGACTGGGGCAGTGAGGCATTTTAGTACATACGTTATCTGCCATCTACAGGGCCCCAGTGCTCCCACGCCCTGGCTGGAGCCAAATGTTTATCACCCACTTGTGAAAATAGTGTCCTTGAATAATTTTTTTTAAGCCTTTTTTTTCCCCTTTCACTCATTGTGTTAGCAGTCACAGTCATTTCTGCATTTTATTTCCAACCCAAGCCGTGGCATGTGATTTGTTTGCGTGGGTGAGAGACAAATTGCTACTGCGTCCAGTTAAAATCCCAAACCAGCATCACTCACTAGTTCTGTGTGTAATTTAACAGTCAGAGGTTTGCATGCATTGTTTTTTCTGTTGAACAATTGGAATACTGTTTGAATTGAAAAAAAAGTCCGTGATGAGTTTTCACTAAGCATCATTTAATCTCCAAACAAAACAAAACCCAGCCAAGGCACTGCCGCAACTTCACAGTCTCTTGTGCAGAGTGTAGATTGTTTTGGGGGAGAGGGAGAGCTAGCAGGAAAAGTATTGGAATCTTGAAGATAGATACAAATTAAATTGTTATGTGAGACACTAGTTCATAACTTGTGTGTTATTGTGTATGAGGACGTGTGGGAGTTTGACATGGAGAGAACGAGCGAGAGCAGGTGCAATAACATGGGAGGTGGCAGAGAACACGAGGGCGGCCAAATACAACAACCGCAGGTCACCTGGGATCACAGGCTAGCCGGTCTCCCACGCCTCCTCATGCCAAACCACCCGTGGCTAATTATTAAAACCTCCTGTGCTGTCCTGTGATACTGGTCCACACGACTTACTGATAGCAACACACACTGACCCCCAACGTCTGCATAACTCACCATTTTGTAGTCCTTCCACTCGCGATTGAAATCAAGAGAGCCATTTCTTCGATGCTGTAGCACCGTCCACCCCCCACCTCTGGTCTTCATGTCACAGAACACCTGGGAATAAAGAAGATTTACAACAATGAGGATTTTCACTGCTGTGTCTGTATCAAAGTGTCATGAGTTGGCACTGCTAATTGATGTACAGCTTTCTAACACACATATTTGTCACAGTCATTTTTTGCTCTTCAAACCAGTCATAAATTTTGAGTTTGCTTCAAGCCAGCTGGTGAACATCAGTTCAAAATCCTCCACCAGCTGCTGATAGAACTGTTTGGTTCTTTATCTGCTAAAATCTCCAGTGCTGTAAATTTGTTTTTGGTGCTCTGTAGGTTTGCATAAAGCTGAGACATTAGAGCTTTTTTTTCCCACACAAAGCAGCAATCTGCTATGTCTGGAAAATACCCTATTCGAACCAATGATGAGGTTTACTTGTACTGACAAGCTTTAGGGTTAGTTTTTCCAATTTTGTTTAATCAGTTCCAAGTGCAGTTTTCAGTAAATAGAAATTAGTTTCAGAATGCCACATCTAACATAATCAGAGCACTCGCCAATAAAAGGAAGAAAGTAAAGTGGTGAGAAATGACATGAAGAAATAAAACACACTTTACCCTTTTTGTTTTTTGAAGGTTGCCTTGGAAGCCTCAAGAAAATGGAGGGAGGGAGCACATTTCAGGGTGTCACACAATGATATGACCCAGGTGGGGAGGAAAAACTAACATCTCAGTATGTTCTTTTATCCCTTGAGTGGGGGTTGAGGAGAAAGCTTCAGCGTTTTGGGTTACAACAGACTGTTTTCTTTCTTACTTGCCGGCTTATTTTGCCATATGTAGATGCATTTGGAGGAAGAACAAGAAATGGATTTTACTTATTCATCAAGTGACAGATTTTGAAATCTAGACTTGTTGTGGGGGTTTGGTTAAGGTATTTGAGGTGTAACTGGACATATTTCAGCCTCTCATTTAGATGTGGTGATAAGCTGACAAAGGGAGATTTTCCTATGGGTAGAAAGATTAGATGCTGTTTTTTAATCATTAAATCATTTCTTTTACATATGCAAGGCACTAGACTTGAATTTCAGTTTTTGTAGGCAAGTCTTTGGTCATTGTTCTAACCTCAAATTTGAAAAATTATCAATGATTCTGCAACCTGGAACACTTATAATTATTGATTTAGGATAAATGATTTTTCTGAACTGACCACCCTGAATATAAGGAGTCGCTATGCTGCATATGTTTGACAGTCTCAATGGTTTGTTTTTGTTTGAACCACGTTGAGAATTTTAGGCAATATCCCAGAACTTAATCAAGGTCAAAAAGCATTTTGTTATTTAAAACCCTGAAATTAAAGCAGACTGGTACTGTGTTGTTATTATTCTCTGGTGCAAGGGAGGATTTTTCTGGCCTCAAAGCTGCAACACTGAATAAATAAACAGGGGCTTAAAAAAGAAATCTAATTCTAAGTCATGTCCCAAAAGCAATTGTTGGTGTACTTTGCATATAATTCATGTCTAACACTTTGAAGAACATTTATGCAAAGAAGAAATAATTTTAGGGATTTCCAATTACATTAAAATGCAGACAAAAGTTGATTTAAAACATAAAAAGTTTAATGAAATAATGGCAGGTTTACTTTTCCCAAAGAATGATGGGTAAGAGAAAAACTCAGTTAATGCATTACATAATATGCATTAACAAACATGCATTAATACTTTAATTCACCGAGAAAATGCCATAAAATTTACAAATGTGCCACCAGCTAAATTGTCTGTCTATTTGTTTTGTCCATAATGTAAAAGATCAACCAAAAGAAGTTTAGTTCAAACAAGCAGGAAAGGGGCATACTGCCTCCAATTGTACCAAAGTTGTACATACTTTGTTCAGTAAATAATTCCCCTAAAATTTACCTGTAAGTGGGAACAAGAACAGTATTCCAATCAAATAGCAGAGAGGGGCTAAGAAAGTGCATTTCATTTTGAGACCTGTGCATATGTAGTTCTCATTAAAAACATGTAAAAATTTTAAAGAGGCTGATGCAAACTATGAGCTGTGTGGCTTACACAGATTTAAATGATTTACTATCCAGGCGACATGAAAATAGATAGATGGATAAATAAGTTTCTTATATAACTAATATCTAAATAAAGATAATATGTGTGGCAACATTTTGTCTCTGGTCATATGAGGGAAAAAAGAAAAAGAAAACAAAGCTTAGAAAATAGGGCAATTTGTATCTGCCCCATTTTCATGCAGCCACCCAGCTTGCCGGCCACACTGGAATTTAATGGCACTGATTGAAAGCAGTAGTGATTTGGAGAGTACTAAATTGTATCAGTGGAAACGAACGTTGGCCCTTATTGGCAGGAAATACATGGTATCATTGCCTAACACCTGGCTGTCTTGCCCACAGGAAATGAAGAGAAGGAGCTGGAGAAAACATGGGCAGGAGGAGATGCTGCCAACAGTAAACTAGACTGAAAGTAATGCATAACAAAAAGTTGTTTCATGGTTATCATTTTAATTTTCCCCTGCTAAGCTTTGAGAGTGAAGATCCCATTCAAGAAAGCTACATTTGATTCTATGAAATGATACCCTGCTGGTGGAGGATATGGTTGACTTGGCAGAAGCCACGTCCTTCAGATCAGTGCAAGTACCTCTGAGGCTTTCTTGACTTTGCATTCAGCAGTTTACACTCACTTATCATGAGGCCTGCAGGCCATAAAGCTCCTGTTGCTTAATATTTGTGCTCTTTGCAACACAGCGTGGCATCTCCAACTACCTCTGTACCAAAGCCCAAGCAAATAACCATGAAATCAGAATAGTTGTTTATTCCATTTTAAAGCCTATAAGGTTAATATAGTGACTGAAATTGGCTCCAGTGTTATATAAAAGATAAAAGGACAAAAAGTCTTACTAAAAAGTTTTTTATGAATGTTAGTTGGGTGATAGACCTGCTGAGTTGCCCCTTGGGGATAAATAAAGTGTTCTGAATCTGAATCTGAATCTGATAACTAGAGAAAAAGGAAATAAGCCTTTAAAGAAAATTAAGGTTGTTTGGTTTGGTCCAGATGAGAAGCTGTAACCAATGGAGTTAGGATGTTATTAGGTGAACACTTTACAAGGTAAAGCCAGCCCAACTGGCCAAAAAATATGTAAAAGATACTTTTTCTACGTGTTAAAAACATTGTAGTCTCACAATAAAGATTACCTGCAGTTTATATCGAGATTATGCTAAACTATCCCTGATCTTTAAACAAAAAGATCATTCTCAAGAAGAGGTTTAGACGATTAATTTTTTTTCTTTACATAAACAAATAAATAAATAAGCCAGGGTGGCGTGGCTCGGCAAGGTAGAGCAACCCAAGGGTTGCCGGTTTGATCCTTGGCCAACTCGAGTTCATGTCGAGGTGTCCTTGGGCAAGACACCTAACCCCTAATTACTCCTGATGGTTCGTGGTGAGTGCCTTGCATGGTAGCTTCCACCATCAGTGTGTGTGAATGGGTGAATGTGATGTAGACTGTAAAGCGCTTTGGATAAAAGCACTATATAAGTACTTACCATTAACCCAGTGGTTAGCAATTTTTTTCTGCAGGGCCCCTTTTCCACTGACAAAACAATGTCAAGACTTGAACATTATCTGGTCAAGTCTAGGGCAAGACATACCTCATCATTTTTCTTATCATTTTTTGGTTGGTGAAATCTCTTAATTTAGCCTTGCTTGTCTGAATATAACCATGTATTTTTTTTATTTGCGTTGAAAGTGAAAAGTTGAAAGAAAAACTAAGTAAGTTTTAAATTACAATTGAGATAAGCAAATATAGGCATGTGCATTTTAGGAGCCTTTAAAATGGTAAAAATGGAGCAAAATTTAAGCATGTCACACTTTTAAATGATGCAAAATATACACATGATTTCAGAAGACAGATGCTGGTATATAAATAATTTCACAGTCCAGAAAGTAAAGCCATTTTACAGCTTTTAACCCATGATTGCAAAACAATCTCACACAATAGTAACAAACAAGAATAACTCATTCTAATGTGAAACTGCATTAATAAGGCTTTAAGGGTTAAAGCTTCATTACCTTGACATCCTGGGTGGAGTTGTGAAGGTGTATGCTATATACTCCACTTTCTTTCACTCCTGATCGTAGGATCTCAGCACAGTCCCTGAAACTAAGTGGCTCCTTCTGGGGCATTTTGGAGATTTCTGCAGGAACATGAAAGTATGTGTTTACAGACTGAAATCTCCACACAGATCCAAACACCATCCTCTATGCATGTTCTCTGCTTTAAGGCTATGATGTTTGCAGTGCAAATATGTAATTTATCTGAAAGCTTGCTCACTGCCTACATTAAAAGTACTCGGACTCTGTAATAATATTTCACTTATTTTGTACATTAGCATCTATTGTTAGAATAACTGACAGTACAATTGTATTATCTAATCACAATAAACTCACTAATTCTTACCATTGCAGTGACTGACTTTAGTCAGCAGCTGTTGAACAGTGTCTGTGAGCACTGCCTGTTGTCTCTGCAGTGATGTGCTGTTGAGCATAGAGCTTCCAAGTTCACCCTGAAGCTGACTAACCAGTCGACTCTGCCTCTCAAGAAGATCTTGGAGCTGCTGCTTTTCACTCTCTAAACCCTGTAGCTCCCTCCCATACCGAGCCTCCAGCGCTAAGAGCCTTTGTTCCAGAAAACTGAGAGAAGAAAAAAACGGACAGGATTGATTTCTTTTGTGCATGAAATCCTCTGAAAACGGATGGGAGAATTGAGGGCAACACTGTTAGATCCTTATTGCATGAATTTAAAAAAAAAGTGGATGCAGGTGCAGAATCCATCCATTCATCATTTATCTAGTAGATATTGCACAAACTAACACATTTACACGAGCATGACTAATCGACATCGGCTCAGCAGTCTCTTTGGGCTAACATCATATAAACACCTGTAACACAGCGGCACTCGCAGATGGCCCGGCATGCTAATATGCTCAATCATAGCCAGCAGGCAACAACCTGACAGCATGCACGTGTGTGTGTATGTTTCTCTGCGGGAGGGGCTACACCCCAACCCTTAAAATGAGGATCATAAATCCCTGCAGCCTGATCTTTATAGCTTCGACTAACGACTCTGCAGCCATTATTTATTGAAACAAGCTAGCCACCCAGATTGAACAAGCTACTTGGAAACCCAACGACACTTGAGATGGATCCTCATTGTCTCACTCTCGGGAAAGAAAAGGTGATCAATCCCAATCAATTTTACATCACTCCTAATTCATATCTGCTTTGTGGGTAAACATTCAATAAAAGCAAGCTAACAAATTCTTCTTCATTGTGTGTATTTTCCTACGAGGATCAGTAGAAGTGGACCATGGCAAGAAATCAACTTAGCAATGTCTAAACAGTTGGGAAAGTTGACAGAGCAAATATACTTCTATTATATTGCACCCTGAGCATTTAAACTGTTATGCTTGTGATATTGTGATATTTTTTTTAATAATTATTCTAATGCTTACAGTATGCATTGCTAGTAGTCTGCTCTGTGTCTCTCTACGGTGTACTGCACTTCCTGCCAATGCTATTTTGCATGCAATGCCTATGAAAACAAATATGCCTCCCTGCCTGTTTTAGCTTGGCAGCAGTTCAAAAACATGCTCCGTGCCCTTAAGGCTCAGCAGCTGTAGCCCCCTTCAACCAGTTCAGCTATTATTTTCCTTTTATTCTGCAGCCACCCTGCTGCAAATTTGCTATTGCGCTTTGGATCTCATGAAACCTTATCACATGGTGTACTCTTGTCAAGATGTATTAATTTGTTTACATGTCAGAGCCATGTTATCACTTTGAAAGACCAGGGCTAAAGGGCAGAAGAGGGCCATGCACTACCAAATTTGTAACAGGTGCTGATGCAGGGGCACTGTGATCTGCCTCTGTCACACTTTATACAGATGGATTGAATGATAAACAACTGCAAAGAGCAAAAACACTTGCTCATTTTCACACTGCCTACTTCCTATTTCCTCTTGGCCCTTCTTTGACCCCTTGTTGCAAGAGTAGAGAATGGGAAACCACTTCTACAATCCACTCCCCATTCACTGGGACACACACACATGCTTTCACAATATGCACGATACTGTCAGTCATTGCCCTGCTGTTCAGAATTGCTTCTTTAACTGGATCAGAAGGTCCAGTTTCATGCACATGTTCTATAAACCATTGTTAAATGCTTTCTGAAAACGTTCATTATGTTGCCTTTTGTTGCCTATAGAAGGTACACCTGCTCATTTTATTGACAAGCAAATAAGTTTGCAACAGCAATTAAAACAAATAGGAACAACCATAGGTTTGGTTTAGTTAGCTGCTTTTCTGGGAAATGAAGAGCAAAAGTAAGCAAAGCAATATAAGCAAAACATATCCTTGTGATTGATTGACCCTGTAATTAACCTTCAGCTTGGACACACCAATGCAACCAAACATGATAGATTTAACAATAAAGAGCTCAGATTCCCACTCTAAAAAGTTCTTCAATTGTAGTCACCTGTTTTTATCACTGAGACGTGAGATCTCTTGAGTCTGAAGCAGAATATGCTTCTCCAGACGGTTTGTGAAGAGAGAGTACTCGAGCAGCTGGATCTCCAGGCGACTTGTCTGGTTTAACACCTATGGAATGATAAGAACTGAATAATGAGTCAGTCACAGTATTTGCAGAGAGAAGCATAAATGAAAGGGATATTCAGGGATGAATTCATGAAAAGGACCCTTGGGGATAAACAGTGTTGTGCATCACATCACAAATCCCATAATTTGCTTTCTTTAATCTTTCAATTAAAACTTGAGCAAGACTGATATCATATGCACCTGTGACATGTTTTGAAGTTAGAGATGAAACAGAAAGTTGAAACAAAGCAGCTCAGATATTTGTACAGGTTGTAGATTTGTATCGACTTTGATAAGAGAAAAGAAAGCATCAGGACCAAAACAGCCCAATCTGTAATAACAACACTGTGGCATGATTAAAGACACATCTGTGTTTTGATAGAGAGCTTTATGTTTTAATTGGCTTTTTGTCAGACATCATGATCAGCTCATTGTGTCAATCAGAGCCCGTAGAACCAAATACCAGCTGTTTAAAAACATCTGCCAACACATTTGGGCACAGCTTCCCAGCAGGTTACATCTGAAAAACGTTTGATTAGCTATCCAGCAAGTGCTTTGCTAGTAACATCATTTGTTTTTGCGTGGGTGTAACCACTAGAGTTGATCTTTTGGCTTGGCTGCAAACAAGTTAACCCATGTTCACTTAAGCCCCATCGCCCGATGGACTCACCTGGGTCTCAACATCTGTCAGTTTGCGAGTCTGCTCCGCCGATTGACTGAGAAGGTTGGTCCCCATCTCCAACATGGCAGCTGTCTGGGTGTGCACTGCAGATCTCTTGATTTCCTCCATCCCAGAGCGCACATTATCCTGGATGAATGTCTCCAGCTATAAGACATTATAATATAATAATAGCAGATATTAGATTATTTTTTAGTTCCATTGCGATTAAAAAGAATGCACCCTTTGCATCCACTGACACCTTGATGCAATAAGACAGGGGCATCTATCAAGTGATATGTTAAGAAATTTTGGAATTTAGAGTCTTAAATGCCGAGCAACTTTGTCTCCACCTTACCTACTTAAGGCAAATATTCACTCTCACTTTTATAAATGGTCACTTATATGTCACTGGATATTCACACAGAGCAGTCAAAGTATGTTTGTGGAGTTTGACTTCATCATATTTATGCAGAACTTCAGAAATAATGGTGACCAACTCCGTTATCAATCACAAGCCTGGAGTAAGAACTTGCAAAAACCTATCACTTTACACTAGGACTAAAAATAGGATGGCATTCATCTTGCGCCAATGAATAGATTTTCTTATTAATGTGGTCTGTTTAAGCCAACTGCAAGTGGAAGTCAAATTCAAATTTTTTTTCAGCCATGAATGATGGAATTTTGTTTGTAATAAAGCAGAGTAGAATATTAACCAGAAAGTATTAATATTTATAACTCTTCCGTGGAGAATAGATCAGACTTTACTCATTAAATCACAAAACTGGAAAATGAAGTCTCTAAGGGGGAAGCACTCAGCATTACCCAGCTAATGAGTTGGAATCCACAAAAATTAAGTTGAATTCAAATCAGATGACAATTGTTTGTTTTGTTTTTTTATTTTAATTTAAGTGAACATTTTCTAAAGAAATTGGGTTGTGATAATTTATTGCAACATGGACTTTTTTTTTCCATTTTTTTCCAAGTAAATCTCAAATTAAATTGTTTGCCTGCTGATAATCTTTCTCTCTTTGTTTCTTGGATCCTTTTGAACTTTCTCACTAACTCCCACTTTAAATTGTTCCTCTTCACGCCTGCTTTTGTAGTCATCTCACTTATTTTGTTACTTTAGGACCACTGAGATAATAGGAAAATAAATCTGTCCAAAGCAAAAGTTATGAAGAGATCAGTAAGCGGATTAAAGCCATCTCCACAGGAAGAACTAAAGATCCCTGCATCATAATCAGCCTCATGCATTCAAGCTGCTATCAGCCAGCCTTCCAAAGTGTTCCTATTACAGCTTTTGTGCAAGAGCTAAATCCAGAGGTCTTGATATGCTTAATCTCCCCATGGTAATTGTATTAATTGAAGTTTTGTCACACGCAGTATGTTCTTTACAGGAAGATAAATCACTTCAGGGATGTAAGAAAATTGTTTTTTCATTTTGTTTAGGAGGGTTAGAGTAGGGATTGATACTGAGATAATCATGCTAGTTGTATCACTTGATATTTTAATAATAAAGCAATAAGATGCCTTTGTTATCTGTTATAATTACAGAAGACATGAACATATCAGCTGGGAGTTACGATAATAATAAAGTAATAATTATGATTGGAGGCACATCAAGCTTGGTATAACTGTGACTGAAATAAACAAAAATGTGGATTTCATGAATTGATTTTCAACTTTTCTGTCAAGGGACAGCACAGTTGATCCATCACTTTGCCTGATCTGCAAACTGGGGATGAATTATCATTAAATAAAACACTTTTGTCATCCAATGAAATTCTTCTGTTTGTGAATTGATTGTGTTTGCTAAGGTATGTTAATCTTTAAAGCTTTGGGTGAAATTTAACTCATCTTCTTTTATGCTGTCAAGACAACCATATGCATTTAAAACATAGGTCATTTCCAGACCTAATAGTTTGCCAAGCTTGGTACATTTGGGGGTTGCAACATTCACCCAGTCCAAGTTTCTTCCTGCTCTTAGTAAAATAAACCAAACCTTTGAAATAATATATTCCCCTCCTTGCCTGAGGCAGAGATGCACCAAGAATTACTGAAAAAGAAGACAAGATAAACAACAAATAAGAAAACTCACTCATCTATTGGTTAAATGGGGCAGCAACTTCTATTTTCACAACATAATCTGCAGTCCACTTCCTACATTTAGTTCACTTATAGCAAACTGAGCCAGCAAACTTTCTCAAAAAAAAAAGAGTTTGTTAGCATGCTAGCTTTTTCCAACAAAATGACTTCATAAGTATAGATTTAGTAAAATAGAATATACTTATTTATACCAGAGAAATATTTTTTTTCATTATCAGAAACATCTTCATTGTGTTGGTACTATATATTGGAGTCATTACATCTGTGGGCAATTCTGCAGGTGAAATAAATTCAATTCAGCTGTTCCCTTTTTGTATAATTATTTTTCTTAAAATGACTTTCACAGATAATTACTAATTATTTTCTTGGCTAAACTGCAGGACTGAGTCCTAAGCAATGACAAAAAGGCTGTTAGCCACTGTGAAGACCAGTATAGTAGATTGTTAGCATCTGCTTTTTGAGGGTTGATATTGCTTTCACTTTCACAGCTTCTATGTTAAAAACTCTGGTCAGTAAATGCATCATTTTTACACATTAAACCAGCACAGTCAATGTAGTGTTTTCAAATTAGTATGTCCATTGGCTTTTCTAGTCCGGTGGGAATAGGGAACTGCTACTATTGATGCCGAAAGTTTTAGATGGGCCTACACCTGTAAATTAAACATGTCAAAATCTGTTTAAAATAGAGTTAATCTGCAACTGAAGTTTAAAAGTTGGACAGAAAAAAATCCAGATGATGCAAAATATTCAACAAGATTAAATAGATAGTTTTAAGGAACAAATGGCTGAGATGAGGAAGTACAAAATTCTACTCATAACAATGATACATAAGGCATATGTAAGGCGTATACGGATAGGAACACGTGTCACCTCGAACACCCACAGACTCCTGCCTGGTGACAGGTGTATGAAATATGTTTCTTGTAAAGTATGAAATGTAGTGGCCATAATAAGCTTAAAAAAGTATTCTGTTCTTGTGAAGAATGTACAAGCCTTTAGTCTGTAGCTTTGCATTTCAATGTCCATTTTCAAGAGATGTTAGCGTGGCTGTGGATGCAACAAAGCATAGCACTGGATGTGTCCTGTGATTAGACTTGTTTGATAAAAATCTACCCATTCATAGATGCTTCTTATTGGCCAGCCTGATACAAACTGTCAGATTTGTGTCTTTATAAGGCCAGTTTGTGCTATGCTTTTATACAAGTTTACAGAAATGTTAGGGAGCCATAAAACTTGGGTTTACATGAGTAGCCACGCTTCTTTGATCAGTAATTCTAAAATAACATAATCTGCACAGCCTCATAAAAGTACAAACAAGCACAAGCTCATTTCCCATTTTCCTAGACTTCAGGGCAGCAGAAGGCCAAAGGGACAAGATGGGGGGTTGTGTTGGGGTTTAGTCCAAAAAAGAAAACAAACACTGGTCTTTTCTTGGAAACAGCAGAGCAAGAATCCGCAGCATTAATACAGTCCGTGGAGGATTTTCTTCAGAACATGGTGGATTAGTGTAGGCACTTCGAATTCTCTATGCAGGGGGGGCGGGGGGGGGTGGTGTTTCCTTTCAAGGGGATTTTTGGTGGAACGTTCATTGAGAGGGTTGCAGCATCCCAGGGGAGTTTTGAGTGAGCCCGTGCAAAGTTTCACAGAGACACCAACACACACATGCCTAAAGCTCTTCCGCATGCACATCAGCCTGTTTCCCCTACCCCTCGCGCAGATAAGCTTAATGAGCTCCACAAGGTGCTGAAAAGGCTTTGCCGTCTGGGGTCAAAGGTCAGTATACCCTTGTGCATAACTAAGAGAGTCTCTCTAGGGTCATGCTATGTTTATGTGAAAATCCCACCTACAGTGTGATCATTCATGCATCAATTGGGCCTGGTGGGGTTTACTTGTTGAAAGGTTGGATCTTTGTGTTCATTCCAGACATTATGTGGAAGAAGTTGGCAACATAGCAAGATGTGTATCAGCAAAAGGCTTTCTCTGGATGTGAGGGGGATTTAAACTGCATCTCCTTCATCTCTGGTTATATTAAATATTTATTTTGAGGCTTCCTTTTATTTATTTATTTTTTTTATCAATATCATTGTAAATCTATCTGTGTTAGCCAAAGGGCTAGTTTTCAACTAGTGGGAAGAAGGGTAAAAGATTTAAAAGGAATTAAGTGTGTAAAGTAAAACAAATACAGTGTGAAAACCGTTGACATATTCAGTTTTCCACAATTTAGCTTTTTAAACCGCATGCATGAATACTATAATATCTTTAATGCATGAGTGAAACATAGTATGGCAGTAGTAGTGCAGATAAAAGGTCTAAATTGTGCATCAGACAGTGCTTTGATTGCATGTCAGATGAAGCGATTTAAGCAGGATAAGAGATGAAACGGTCAATAAGACATCGCCCAGGCTTTACAAAATGGTGCAGAAAGAAATTACCTGGATGCTCACAATGCATATGGATAGCTTGTGCTGCGAGCAAGTATGAGAGTGGAGAGTGACAGGAGCACAGATAGATTTAGTTTTCATTATGACCCATTCTGAAATCCTGCAATATAATGAACAAATTTATGCTCTGTCAGGCAATCAGCACTTGACAAAAATATTTATAATGGTGAGGGCCATTAGTGTGTACCATAAATATTCTGAGAGATGCAGAGAAGAATAGGGGGATGGGTGGAGAGGGGTGACATGTTGTCAGTCTGTCCTAGACAATGGCAGTACACTGATTCTGTGCCGAGATGACCTTAGCAGTTGAAACTCTATTGTCGAGCCATGGCTAATCGCATCATTTTATTTTAGGTGGCCATAATCTGGGCTAAATGGAAATGCAAAGGCCAAGTGTGGAGTGAGGAGACGTGCCCAAATGTGTCATTCTCAGATAAACTGTTTTTCACTGAATTTTTATACAAGCCGAGTTTTGTAACAGAGAGATTTAGGCCAATTTCGGCTAATAAAGTCACTTAAATGTGGTTTGTGAACTTGTACCCCATTGAAGGGGGGATTTGGGGTTTCAGAAGGTTTGACTGTGTGAGACATTTTTGGCACATGTTGACATTAACAAACTTAGCAAAACTCTTTTTGCATGCAATAGGGATTTCTGTCATCCCAGTGGTCTTAAATACAGACACACACTCATGCACCAAGCATTGTCACAGAGCCAGATATCTATACAGGAAGCATCCAGGAAATCCCAGCTAAGCACAGAACTTATCAATATTACAGGTCTGTCATCAGATTTAATTAGATGGAGTTCTCTGTGGAGATTGTCTGCTTTGTTTTACTGCATTGTGTTTTAAAGGTCTGTATGCTGCAGTGAAACATGTGGAAGGGAAAAGGCGAAGACAGCATGTCATATAGAGTTGTTGAGCTGTGAATCAACCGTTTGGATGCCTTACCTTCTGCAGCCACAGTGTGTTATTCTCCATAGCGTTCTCCAGACTCTCCAGCTTCCTCTCCTGCCATGAAGGCCTTTCCTTTGATTCTCCTGTGTCAGGCTCAGCCCCAGGTGGGGAGTCTCTCTGCAGGGTATTTGTGACCTGGAAGTCCTTTACCGGAAGGCAGTGCTCCACTTCAGGTAGGATGAAGGTGTAGCTGCAGGAGCCGTGCTGCACACGGTGCTGCTGGCGCTGGAAGCCAATAGCGGTGGCCAGCAGGTAGGCCAGGGTCAGGGCTAGCAGGCAGCCCATGTCAGGGTAAAAAAAAGGGAGGGAGGAAAGGGGAAGAAGGAGATTGCACCACCTGGCCAAGTGGGTCAAGTGAGGTTCTTTTTACTCTTCTATATTTTTATCTGTACTTTTGCTGAAATTTCCCTTTGGACTCCAACTCTTACGTCTCCTTTCCTGTATTTGCAGTTCAACTCCTGCTGCTTCAGTCTGTTACTACTTTTACTTCTCTTCTTTTGGCTAGTCCTCCTTGTTGCTGTTGCATCCAAGGTCTTCTTTAGTCCAATTTGTGCTCCCACTGTTTTACACGTGAGCAGACCGAAAACACGCACACAGGAAAAAGTGAATTGTTTCCTATTTTAACTCCAACAGTCAGCCACCGCATGTAGCTCAGCCCAGGAAGCCAAGAGCAAACTCCAAACATTTACTTCTCCTCTGAAAAGTTGCTCTCTTTACGCCTCTCTTTTCAAGCCGCTGGATTCCATGCGTTGGTCTGAAGGAGAGGGGAGGACTGGGGTGGAGAGTGGCCTGCTTCAGGATGTTGGCCGAAGTGGTAAAGCACTTAAAATAGAGAGAGGGAGAGAGAGAGAGGAAGGGAGAGAGAGAGAGAGTGTGTGGCGTACGTCTCCACATGTACACATCCACACACACCTCCTTAGCACATAATCACTCAACCACCCTTCTCTCTTTTACTTTCTCCCTCCCTTTTATGGTACTCCTGTTTGCGGGGGTCAGAAGAGGAAGCTACATAAATACACACTGTTCACCACAAGAGAAAAAACTGGGAACTTTCTCTGAAAACTATTCGCCTCCCATTCTCTTTCTAACTTTTTTTTACCCCTTGTCTGCCTCAGATCTGAATTTGCTGTACTGGCATGGCCATGAGTAACTAGTGTGCTAAGATTCACAAAAAAAGTATTCTAATAACTCTGAATGTTACAGATTCATGGGATTTGATTTATGCTTTGATAAACAACCCGGTCTGTTCAAGGAATGGAGATCAATAACAATTTGTCCTCATTGCTGCAGGGAGTGTTTTACCTTCTGCTTTTCACTGAATTGACACTGTCTGTTTTCTCTTGTTTGCAGAAAGTCTCAGTTGACCAATCACAGATGTCGGTTTATTGTCACTCAGCCTGGATTTGTGAGAAAATCCAATACATGTTGTAAGTGGGTTGTGTTTTTACTTATGTCTGTGAACTGCTGTTCACTACTACAGTGGGGCAAAAAAATATTTAGTCAGCCAACAAAAAGTTTTCCCACTTAAAAAGATGAGAGAGGCCTGTAATTTTCATCATAGGTATACCTCAACTATGAAAGACAAAATGAGAAAAAAAAATCCACAAAATCATATTTTTAAGTAATTAATTGGTAAATACCTCTGTAAAATAAGTATTTGGTCACCTACAAACAAGCAAGATTTCTGGCTCTCACAGACATGTACCTTCTTCTTTAAGAGGCTCCTCTGTCCTCCACTCATTACCTGTATTAATGGCACCTGTTTGAACTCATTATCAGTATTAAAGACACCTGTCCACAACCTCAAACAGTCAGACTCCAAACTCCACTATGGCCTAGACCAAAGAGCTGTCAAAGGACACCAGAAACAAAATGTTAGACCCACAACAGGCTGGGAAGACTGAATCTGCAATAGGTAAGCAGCTTGGTGTCAAGAAATCAACTGTGGGAGCAATTATTAGAAAATGGAAGACATACAGGACCACTGATAAACTCCCTTGATCTAGGGCTCCACGCAAGATCTCACCCGTGGGGTCAAAATGATCATGAGAACAGTGAGCAAAAATTCCAGAATCACACGGGGGGACCTAGTGAATGACCTGCGGAGAGCTGGGACCAAGGTAACAGCGGCTACCATCAGTAACACACTACGGTGCCACGGACTCAGACGTGTCCCCCTGCTTAGGCCAGTACATGTTCAGCCCCATCTGTTTGCAAGTTTGCTAGAGAGCATTTGGATGATCCAGAAGAGGATTGAGAGAATGTCATATTATCAGATGAAACCAAAATAGAACTTTTTGGTAAAAACTCAACCTGTTGTGTTTGAAAGAGAAAGAATGCTGAGTTGCATCTAAAGAACGCCATACCTACTGTGAAGCATGGGGGTGGAAACATCATGCTTTGGGGCTGTTTTTCTGCAAAGGGACCTGGACTACTGATCCGTTTAAAGGAAATAATGAATGGGGCCATGTATCGTGAGATTTTGAGGGGTATTGAAGATGAAATGTGGGTGGGTCTTTTAGCATCACAATGATCCCAAATACACTGCCCGGACAACGAAGGAGTGGCTTCGTAAGAAGCATTTCAAGGTCCTGGAGTGGCCTAGCCAGTGTCTAGATCTCAATCCCATAAAAAATCTTTGGAGGGAGTTGAAAGTCCGTGTTGCTAAGCAACAGCTCCAAAACATCACTGCTCTAGAGGAGATCTGCATGGAGGAATGGGCCAAAATACCAGCAACAGTGTGTGAAAACCTTGTAGAGACTTACAGAAAACGTTTGACCTCTGTCATTGCCAACAAAGGGTATATAACAAAGTATTGAGATGAGCTTTTGTTATTGAGCAAATACTTATTTTCCACCATAATTTGCAAACAAATTCTTGGAATTTACCAAGTAATTAATTAAAAGTATGTCTTTTGTCTTTCATAGTTGAGGTATACCTATGATGAAAATTACAGGCCTTTTTCATCTTTTAAGTGGGAGAACAATTGGTGGCTGACTAAAAATTTTTTGCCCCATTGTAAAAGTAGAACTTCACACTATATTAACTACAAATGTTTGGTTATTAAATGAGACATAAATGCAGAAATTCAAAAGCAGCTCTAAGCAGTCTTAGGTCTTAATGGGGTTTTCTTCACAAAAAAAATAATGTGATTAGATGAGTGGTTTAGTTACTTTTTTAGCAACTTTTTCCAGGAACTTTGGATTGGATCTTTTGGAGTCTCCTTTTATAGCCCTGTCCATTTTAACCACAGGAAGCAGGGACTACAGAAAGTCCCTGTTTAGGTGGTAGCACTTTTGATATTACCCTGAAGCTTTGGGTTTGGGCTTGCAGAGCTGATCATTCCCAATTTGTTCAAATATTCCAAGTATTTGATTTTAGGGAGAGAAAATCAACTCAGTATCATTGTACGTGTGATACATGATTTGTAAACTGTACAAAACATTTTTTTTGTGTAAGTTTGGGTATATGTGTAACATGTGGTTTGTGAACTGTGAAAACAATTTTTGTGTAACTTGGGATACTTGCTTGTATGTTAAAATGCACACCAAATATCTAGAAATTACACACAAAGAATTTTGCACATGCACAAATGACAAAAAAGGACAAACATTAAATTTCTACACACAAATATTTTATTTTCAAGCTCAAAAATCTAATACTTCTATGTTCAAAAGGGCTCCTGCGCAGATGCGCTATGCAATACTGCATTTACACACAGAGCAGTTTACACGTGCCTGAGGGTTTTTTAAACTCTTTTAACGCTTCAGGGGAACCTCACAGCTTCGTTTCTACATGGTGTGTTTAAGTGCTGGTGAAAAGCTGGGTCATTTGGACTTTGGACTAGTTTGCTGTTCAAGAAAGGAAGAAAGAAAGACAGACAGTTAAATTATGTAGAGTCCTGATTCAGTGAAAATATCTATCTATCTATCTATCTATCTATCTATCTATCTATCTATCTATCTATCTATCTATCTATCTATCTATCT
>JBAMHW010000019.1:9554945-9572255 GCA_037177495.1 Rhadinocentrus ornatus
ACTCAGAAATGAGGAACTCATTATCAATGTTAGCTTCAGTGGAGGGGCAGGTAAGTTTACTCCTCAGGGATTGTATCCTGCAGGTTTTGGATATTTCCAAGCTCTAACACACCTAATTAAAGTTAAATGTATCCATTGGCTGAATTGGCTAATGAAATGATGAGTAACAGGAAGCTGTTACTCATCCATTTAAATCAGGTGTGTTGAAACAGGGAAACATCTCAAACATGCAGGACTGCAGTTCTCAAGGACTGAAACTGCCAACCCCTGGTTTAGTGGGAAACCTGCTGTACCTCCTAACAATGTTGTTTTCGATTTATCTAAGCCAGGGGTATCCAAAGTTAGTGCTCCCGGGCTGCTGCAGGTTTTGGATGTTTCCTGTCAAAGCACACTTGAATCATTAAACATTGGGTAGCATTTGACAACAAGCTGTCGAAAAGAACTATTTAATTTGGATCAGGTGTGTTGGAGCTGGCAACATGTAAAACCTGCAGCATATGGCCCTTAAGGACTGGAGCTGGACGCCCCTGATCTAAACCAGTTGGGAACATGTTCAGTTCTCCTTGGCACACCATTTCAGTCACTGTGTAAGGAGCTATCACATTTCAAACACATTTGAGTCTGGTGGATAATGGGAATGCTTTTGCAAGCTGGTTGCAGCGCACCTTTGATACACCCACTCATGGCATCATCATGACTCCAGTTCAGATCTGACTGGCATCTGGTTCTAACTGTAGACCAAGATTTTAAAACAAGCTTCTTTCGGTCAAAATGCAGGTCAAACTTTCTTGCAGTGGCTATAAAAACTCTGTGAGACCAGGCTTTAGGTTGACATAATTCACTTGTCTTGTCTGGTAACCGCTTTGTGACTTGAAAGTGAGACTCGTGCAGCCATTGAGACCACTGGTAAATAAATCATATAACACAACTTATTATTTTTGCTTCTCACTGTAATGAAATAGTATGGGTGGAGGATTATAAATTTCCGCCACTCAGAGATGAAGAATTTACTGCTAACAGCATTCGTTAAAAAAAGGTTGTCAACATATGAGCTTTTAAAGAAAGGCTAAGCCCGATTTAAAAAAAATAAATAAATGAAATCACCTAAAAGTTTCACACAGCATGAAGAGATTGTGAGTCTGCTCATGCAAACATTTAGCAAAGACTGCACCCCTTCATAGGTGACAGCATAAATATAGATAATCCCACAAACTGACCCACACCTACATGCAGAACTCAAGCGGATCTCACTGAAATCCTCTTGTCATTATTTTCCTATGAATTATGGTTTTAAAGCTTCATCTCTTCACATTAGGTCATCCATCACCGCAGTGTTCACTTAGTCATAAAGCAGTTTCATCAAGCAGAAGAACAAGGCAAGAAGGACGCACGTGAATAAGTCGGAAAAAAACGGAGATCCAAAAGTTTGAGGAAAAGGAACAAAAATTTGGAGAGTATGAAAAGAAGCATATTGATGAATGGTTATACATGAATATATTAATGAGAAATAGCGGGTATGCTCATATGACCTGGAGCTACAGCCATGTGAAAAAGAAAGTATCAATTTTAAGTGTACGTGTTGAGACATAATAAAAACATCTGGTTCTTATTAGGTTTTAATATGAGCTAAATTCAAAATCAGATGAATAATACATGACATTTGACTGAGTCGTTTGATAAACAAAAACTAAGCCACAATACAGAAGTAATGCACTGCAAAAAATTGAGGACACCCTCACTGCTCCTTTAAGAATTAAGAGAATAAGTAGCTGTCAGGTGGTGCCAATAAAATGGACTCCAACTGATCATCAAAAGGTGTGAGCACATCTGTAGAAGCAGATGTTTTTGCTGCTTTGAGATGTGTCTCAATACAAAGCCAAAGTGAAAACACATCAGGAATGACATCAGAGAAGCAATATTTGCTGCTCATCAATCTGGGAATGGTTATTATGTTATATAAAAAAATTATTCACAAGTTAAAACATTCATGACGATTGCCAATCTTCCCTGCAGTGGACAAGTTCACTTCAAGATCAGACTAAGCAATACTTAAAGATATTGTTAAAAAAAAGAAAAGAAGAAGAGCTAGTTCATAAAGGTAATAGAAACAGTTTTCTTGGAAAGATTGTCAGAAGAAAACCTCCTCTCTAAAAAGAACATGACTGTCCGGCTTTGGTTTGCAAGATGATTCTCAACAAACCATAAAACGTTTTTGGTGATATAATTTGGAAAAATGAGCCCAAAGTGAAGCTTTTGATCATAGTACAGGGTACCACATTTTATATAAATCAAACACAACATGTCAGCGCTAAAATTTTATACTTACTGTCAAGCATGGTGGTGGAAAGGTGATGATTTGGGCTTGTTTTGCATCAATTTGTTTCTTGGATATCTTGCAGTCGGTAATGAGAGCTTAAAGTCATCTGCATTCCAAAGTATTCTAGGCTCAGTTTTGTGGAGATCTTTTCCATAGCTAATGCTTTCCGCAATTTGGTCCAACTGATCCAGAGCACATCACAAGTGTTGCAGTGACCCAACTGAGTTCAATTTTGTTGAAATGCTGCGCATTAACAAATGCCAGCAAACCCCAATAAACTATATCAAAGTTGTAAAGAAGAGTGGGCCAAAATTCCTCCACAACGATGTAAGAGGCCAATAACGTCATCCAGAAAATGATTCCTACAAGTTATTGCTGCTAAAGACAGTTCTACGAGCTATTCAGTCAAGTTTGCATTTTCAGTTTTTTACCCGTTTCTCTTGCATTTGCTTTTTTGTGTTTTTTTTTTTTTTTTTGTTAATGTTAAAATGATGACGCAGTATCACCATGTGTTGTCATGTGAGAGATCTGGGTTTTTTTTTTTTTTTTAACATGTACAATGTAAAATTGTAGAAAAGTGTTCTTTCTTTTCCACATAAATGTAAAATATGGTCAAATTAAAGCTTAACAGCAGGAGTAGACACACAGCAGCCACTTAGACAGATAGATGGTGATGAGGGAGGGCTTGACTTTGCTCCAATACCGATAAGTATTTACAACTCTGGCTGAAAAATTGCGGAATGTGTGTTCCTCTGCATATGGTTGTTTTTATTCATTTGTTTATTGTTTGGTTCCATGCTGCAGTAGTAACTCTGAAAAAATGCCATCTACATCAGGTGGGAGCCAAAAATAATTAAACCACAACATTGGCCTGTTTGGGCTCCCCTGATCTAAAACACCAATTTTAGCTCAGCCTCTGGATTCAATTGTAGGTCACAGTTTGTCATTAAGTCAGTTTGCATCTGGTGGAAAGTAAAGGAAATAGAGAAAAATGTCTCATTAAAGCGTGTAATTGTAGGCTGATACATAATGCAACCTCATTTTAACAAACAGTGCCATGAAATTGGCCTCGGCCCCGTTCTATCAAACATGTCATTAACCTTCTTGTAACATTTCAGAACTGAGTGAATATTGATTTGTATTCAACTCTCCTGCATGACTCTATCATGTTAAACACTTTTATTTCCATAAAATGTTCTCTTTTCATAACATCAGGGACATGACAAAGCTCTTGCAGCAAATATAAATTTTACATCTATTATTTCCAAACATCTCTGATAGTAGACCTTGAGATTTTCTTGTGTAAAGAAAAATCAATCATATATTGTTGTCTTTGCTCAACTGGCACACGGGTGTAAAAGGATGTTTATTTCCATGGCTGCTTTAAGTACTATCTCTGTTTATCCTTGGTCCTTGCTGGATTTCTTGCCTTTTTAATTTAGAATGCCTTTATACTTTCTTATATAACTCTTTTTTAACTAGATTATGTAACACTGAGCCCACTGACCCAGAGACAGCCATGGCAGCTGCATGCCAGGCCACCCAGTTCTTTTTTTAATGGTCGAAATATTAAAGCAGATCGAGAAGTCAAGCTAAAATATTGTCAGCAATATGGATCGCCGGCCTCAGAAGATTTTGATAAACAATGCAGCATGAGTGGAAAGGGCATGGCAACTCTGTCCAAAGTGCCACAGACAAATGCACAAGTGCAAACGCTCTGCAGATTATGGAGGAAAGAGTTGATAAAGAGATGGATTGAGCTGGACACGAGGAACAAGACAGGAGATAACATAATTGAAGAAAAACAAGAATTCAGAGATGGAGCTGGCAAAAAAAAAAAGAAGAAGTTGCTTGGTGTGCAAGAGGACACAAAGCCACAGGTCATGGGTAAAGCTTGAAAAGAGCAAGTCTTATCGTAACAGATCGGCCTGAGGCATGAGATTGCAAATCCTTCACAGTGGCGTCTAGAGCAGAAGACGGGGGGTGAGTGGGTGGTGGGATTGTCACAGCTGGGGTGTTTCACAGAAACCTGTGAGAAGAGAGATGAAAAGCAGAGAAGATGCAGACATATGTTCATTCTGTCTCACTATGTCCCTCCCTGAGTAGCCAGTCACAAACATCTGACACTCTTCTGAAAGTTAAACACTTATTACTTTACAATATGTTATGGTTGTAGTAAGAAAAGGGAAATAATTATATGCTGCCTGAGATGACCCATTGCTTAATTTGTGGAGAGCATGTTTCAGCCTGCATTGCTGAAACAATCCTAGGAAAAGTCAGCATCATATCCTAAATACTGCTTGATATTAAGTTGGTCATAAAGCATCTGGAGTTACTCAAGAGGGTGAATTGCTGGTGTGTGTTTGAGAAATGTTGGTAAAAAGCCAGTTTTAATGTGTCTACTTTGTCAAACAATGTGTACATTGGCTCTGTTGCAATTCACTGAAAGTCTGAAGGTGAGTCATGTGTGCAAATGTGTGTTCATAGGTGCTCAAAAGTTTTAAACACCATACTTCATGTTTGAGCTACATGGTCTCCTACCATGCCCTATTCGTCAGTGGTGCTTTATATCATGTATTGCAAACTAATCGTCTCTAATTTATAAGTTGAACTGAACACACAAGAGAATTAGCTGTTGCTCTAAATGACTAAACCAGAACCTTCTGTCTTTATTCTACTCTAATCTGGTCTGCAGGCCATTGGCAAGCTTGCCTTGAATTCCTAGACACACAGTTTTGGAGTCAATGTGATTTTTACTACTGTTTTCAGACAGATAACAAAAACATTGGCCAATTTAAATTGAAAATTTTGGTACTATTTGTGTTCAACCTGCACTTTGGACTTCTCCCGCGGGCATCTGCTCATCAGAATTACATATTCATAAGGCGTAGCGTTGCATCTAAAAAGCTCCCTAAAATAGTTTAGCTGTAACTCTACACCTTTCCTTGTTTAAATATACATGGGCCATGAATATGCAAATTAACTCTGTCTCTATGGCCAGTTCCCACCTAGTTGCAGCTGCTCACACTCAGTTCTGCTCAAACACTCTTTGCTGTGTTGCTAATGTAAGATAAACCTCGTTCTCCATCGTTTACTCTGACAAATCCAATCCCACAGTTTGGTCAACTGGTTGCTTAGGAATCTGTCTAAATATGTTTTTGTGAGGCTGTTACTGGTTTTCCAAGGTGGAAATGCTCAGAAATAGCTTTTGTTTTTGTTTTTTTCCTCTCCTTTCCTTTCCTTTCCTCTTCCTTTTTTAGTATTTATTTGGTTTATAGTTGATTTAATTTTTAAAAAATTAGCATGTGATAATGTCTCATATTGGTGGGTGGCTCCTGAATCGAACTCTTTGATTTCCACCTCTGCCGGTTTGATTTAACACAGCTTTTACATGTTTTGTTTTCCACTGCAAACAGAACTCTTTTATGTGGGCAAGTCCAGCTATCATTGCAGTACACCAACAATGCCACCAGCACAAGCAAAAGGAGCCTTTACTTTTGATTGTTCTGCATTTTTCCTTGACACAAGTCTCAATAAAAAGTAACAGAAAGAAGCCATGTTGACAAAGCTATGAGGAGCACCAAAGCAGAGTGTATGCAGAAACGAACTGTCAACATTGGAGTCCTGTTTCAGACTGCATCATGTTGTCCAGTGTTGAGGTCAAATATTTGGCCCTGAGTCAGATGAATGCTTCACTATGTATGACAGGCAGTGTGGTGGGTTACAAAAGGTATTTTTTTGTTCACAGCAACTGTGGCTAATGAGAACCAAAAGGGAAAACCAAAACAGTCAAGCCGTTGGGCATGAAATAAAAACATTTAGTTTAAAGAAACTTAAAAAATTGATTGTAAATGCTTGCATAAGTTATAATTGCTGTTGTTAAAATAAAAATATTGATTAGTGCAGCTAATCAGGAGTACATTTTTGTTAAAAGTTGGAGAAATAGGATGGTTTCTAGTGCCCACCTGAAACATGTCTGGGACTATGTTTTCAAAATGCCAGGGCTACTTTTGAAGTGATAATGCAATAATTTTCTTGGCAACTTTTGTTTTTGTTGTCTAGTTTAGCTCCTTATATGTAAGTTGATATTTGTCACTGAGCACATCGAGTAATTACCTGGACCAACTTGGGTCCTTTGTTCATAAGGACATATGTGAAAGGCAGTGATGAATGCTTGAATGCAGATAAGAGCTTATATCTGCTGCCTGTAAAAAAATAATCATGCTTTGCTTTATTCTTTTCTTAATCCAATTCAGAGCTGATGTTGGAATGTCACAGCAGACGTAAGATTTAATTACAGTTCTCTAAGAGTTTAATTGTTAACAAGCCATGTGTGCATGCCATCTAGATTCAATGATGTTACACCTTTATAAGTCTAATTCTAAAACTGACTCTTGGTTTTAATCCATTTTGTATGTATGTGAAAGCTCTGAAAAAGCTCTATATGTGTTTTTGTATGAACATGCTCACAGTAGCTGTGAGATGTTTTGGTCTATTTATATCAGCCTCTCCTCCTCTGACATAATATGCAAATATGCATTTGTTCCTCATTATCTCTCAAAATGTAACACATGGGAATATATCTTTGCATAATCCTCTTTTAGAGCTCCTGAGCAGTTCAGGTGCATGTGGTAGATGTGTCAAAATTAGATTAAACTGGACTCACTCATTGCCAGAACTTGTGTTCTTTATTTATTTTATCACATTTGGTATGTATCTGTTATTGTATTACATTAATAATTACATGGGTTATTGCATTATTTTTTTGCCTTTTTTAATCATAATAGCATACAAATATGCTCCATCCGACCCCTATTAGCTGCTAAGCTAATTGACAGTAATGTGGATGGTCAGCAGTTTTAACCACCCTAAAAAAGTCATTTACTGTAGAAAAACTGCCCATGTTACCTGTTTCATGCTTTTCATTAAACACATAATTGAAACAACTTCTAAGTATTAAAATGTGTTTTTTACAGAAGCAAACTTTGGGCATTACTGCAGTTACTTCTTAGTGACACTGTTATCTCGAGATCGCCAGTTAATTCTGTAAACTCTTTTAAAAAGCAGTTAAAAACTCATGTTCAAACAGGCTTTTTGCTGAGAATTGTACTTATTTGTATTTTTACCAAGCTTTTTATGATATAGTCTACTATTTTATCTTTTAATGGCGATTAAGGCAATTAGTTTTCTCTCTGTTTTACTCTTTACTTTTTACGTAAAGCGTTTATTAAATAAATAAACTTTGCTTGCTGTTATCTTGAGATCACAAAGCTAATTTTCACATGATAAATATATTTTTCTCATTATTTATTATATTTATATATATAAATAATCCTGTCTCAAGCCACTGGTTATCAACAAATAATGAGCTTTATTTTCTCAAGATAACAAGGTGATTAAGGGGAACTCAACCATAAGTAGTAAGAATCTATTTTCATAGGTAGCCTAATTGTAAGTAACAGATTTTGTTTGTTTCTAGGCAGTGGCTTTCCCGAAATCTTACAAGGAAATACCACTTTGTTTTATTAGTTTAAGATAATAAAAATTATTATTACCTCAAGAAAATAAGAATGCTAACTCATTATCTCAAGATAATGTTAAAAAGAAACCTTTCGATCCATGGACAATTTTGAATTCCTTTGTTTCTAGCTGAGGAACAATGCAGTTACTTAAAAAGGTTGTTAACTTTTGCAACTTTTGTCTCATCTAAAATAAGGCTAAAATCTAACTTATGCTAAACAGTAAACACACAAGCAAAAAGAGCTTTCTGTCTATCCTCTTTGTCCTTTACGTGGTTATTTTAGTCTAGTTTCTGTAAGATTAGGAATACATTACCAGATATATTAAACGGAGCTGTACCAACAGAAACTGAAGGGGCAGTATACAACCAGTGAAAGGAACAAAGAAGAAGAAGCTACAATGTATTTAATGGCCACGCAGACCACCATGGTCCACTGCTCTGTATCTTTTTATTTCTCTCTGATATTGTGTGTTACCATGATCTCCTATATTGTGGCTTTTATTGACGTCTGAAACTGACGTTGGAACTCTGCACTGCCCTCTAGTGGATGTATTATCTGACAACAATACAAAGGTAAAGCACATATGGGAGTATGTGGACAGTAACATCTGACACAAATGTACCTTTTTGTAATGATCCACGTTTCTGCCATGCTGTCTTTGTTAATGGACTCACAATAAACTTCATTCATTCCACCGAGGCTTCCCTGATTGCTGTCTATCTCCACCTGTGTTCAGCCTTATTTAAAATCTCTCCAGTCTCTTTCTCTGCCAGATTATTGACAGCCTTGTGCCAGTAGATATTCAGCGATCTTCTTATGTGCTTGACTGTTTCCAATTTGCTGACCAAGTTCATGTCCCTGCCCCTGGATTATTCTCTCCTTGCCTTGCCCATGACGGACCTCTTCTGCCTACTGGGTATCGGGACATGGTCCCTCGCTCTGACTCTTGACCACCAATTCTAGCCTAAACCTAAAGGCAGATTTATTCTCGCGCGACATCTGCATGCGGTCAGCTACGGCGTAGCACTCGAGCGTACGCGTCACCTTGATGTCGTGTTGCAGTTTCTCTTCCTAATCTAAAGGTGGCAGAAGTGGTGGTATCGACTGGTAACTCACCAGGTCAGAGTTCTTTTGATGGTTTACTTCAGTTTGGTAGGTATTTTCTGTTTTTAAATATAAAAAAAATAAAATAAAAAAACGACAACAATGGTGTCCAGTATGGTTCATTGTCTTTACTAGCTTGTGGAAGAAAACAAAGAAATAATTCGATCAGCCTCTCATCAACTTGATCCACTGGTATTTGTTTTTAAAAACGATGGTTACCACACAAATTTAAAGAGAAGATTCAGATATCTGGCAACACGTGTTCACAAACTGACCAATCACAAGGGATTACCTCTGCGTACACTTCTGCATAGCAGGGGTGCACGTCAGGTCTAGAAGAGGTGCGCATTCCCTCTGCAGACCGACACGCCTATGGTGGTGATGCAGACGCCACGCGAAAATAAATTCCTGTTTGATGGTCTGATTGACCATTGCCTGTTTATAAACAATGTCTCTGGATCTTGGATGGATGCTTTAACTGAGTTTCTTTCAGTTTCCACATACACTTCCCTTGTGATCAGGCTGCCATCCGAGAGTCCTCTGCTAACCACCATAATCAACCTCCAGTTCAATAAATTCATTCTTTTTAACACTTATGCCTGTGTTGTGGCTGAATTTTCTGGTCCTCAAGTTTATCTATTAGATTATTTACAAAAGTTCAATAAGCAAAAATGAGGCCACTAGCTGAATTTGGAGCTCTTTACTGAGTCAAAAATTGTTGCTGTACTGTTGCTTCAGTGATTGTAGCTTCTGAAATAACAAGTTTATATACTTAAATTGACACATGACTCTCTCTGTCCCAACTCTCCTTCACATACAGAAGAAGTAAAATATTTCTAATATTGCTTAAATGCTAAATGATTTTTTATTACCTCACTTCCTAATGATCACATAAGTATAGTCAGAGTCTGTTTGCCCCAAAAAATCAACAGGTTTACTGTTTAAAATACAGGCCTCACAATAAGAACGTGAATTTGTCATTATTGTTTCTTTCTTTTTCTGTTATTATTATTTGCTATTTATTACTATTTATTCATTGTGTCTTTTTTATTTTATTTTGTCTATTGTTTAATGTCTCCTTTACTTTGTGTCTGAGCTGACCCCCAATGTGGGATCAATAAAGGATCTTATCTTATCTAATCTTATTGAGATTCAAATTATTATTTAATTTCTTTTCAGTTCTTCACTGGAGATTTTGGGCTCTTGTGTCTTTTTCTTTGAAATACCTCAAATATAATTAATTGAAATCAAACGAGTAGACACATGTCGCCAGATCAGTTTTACACATTTTGCATAGAAACTCTTGTGTGATTTTGGCTGTGCACATCGGATCTTATCCTCTCCAGCATGAATAATTTTCAACTGCCAATCCCATGGGAAATGGGAGGAAATTGAAATATTTACTGCACAACTCATCTATCAAAGCACTATATTTCCACAAAACTATGATATGCAACTTCATTCCATTTTCTGTAAGCTATCACGCAAGATGGGGGGGGATATATATCTTGGACCTTGGATAGGTCATCAGTCCATTGTAGTGTTTAGAGACAAATCAATGACCTATGCACACTCACATGTAGGATCAAGTTAGAATCACACATTAACCTATTACACATGTTTTTGGACTGTGGGAGGAAGCTAGAAATCAGGGGAGCCAAAAGACGTATGGGGACAACAAGCAAACTCCACACAGAAAGGCCTCAGTCAGTTCATTCCGTGAGGCTTATTGCTGTGAGGCAACAATTCTAAGCACCACACCACTGGGTAGCCCAAATTTAAGCTTATGTGGTTACATTTAGGAAAAGATTGTGGTCTATCTTCATTCATGAAGTGTAAATACCTGACATACCTGTAACTGATGCAAAAATATTTCATTTTTTTCCCCCCGAAAAGGTTGATCTTTTAGATGTAGCCAGAATCACGACAATTATTTTGAGTAGGCGACAAAGAACCCGACTGAGCATGACCAATGTGTCTGGTTGCGTTAGCTCATTGTATTGTAACATTTTATGGAGCACTGATGAGATGACTGCTTTTCCTGGAGAACAGTTGTCTGCCTAACAAAACATTTGTTCTGTCATTTTTCAAGTTGTCTGTACTGCATGTCCAAAACACTCCCAACCTGTAGCCCCAGACTTGTTTTTGGATTTGCTGTAGGGAACTTTGTAGATGGAGAACTGTGGAGTGTTAGCACTCTGTTATGCTAAAAGCAGGGCAGAGGGGAATTAAGGTTAGCATATTGTTATTGAATCTCGCTTCTCCTTAAAAAACTGTTTCATGGACCAATAAACCCCTCATACATTATTTTAAAGATTGATGTTGACTAAATAAATAAAACTGTAGTTGCGTTATAGTTTCTGAAACTCTAAATGTGTGTTTGTAAGCTTTGAAAGGGAAAAACGTGGAAAAATCCAAGCTAAATGTTTACTCCTTCTCGTAGTCTAAGTCAAACTGATGTTCTGCTGGAAAACTTTCTCATTCATTGTGATAAATCAAGCAAGCTTATCCTGAAAATATTCCTGGCGTTACAAAGCAGCATCTAAAATAAGTAAACTAACAAACTCTATGAAGCCAAATAGCATAATCTGATTTTTTGCAGTTTACATTTTAAGACATTTATAGACATTTGGTTTTAGTGTCTGATAGTTATGTTGTTTAAAGTCTGGAAGTCTGACACACAAAGCCCAAATAGGATTTAAAGACCATGTCACCTCTGCCAGACCACCTCCACAGGCCAGTATATTTCCACCATTTTAACTTAAAACAGCATTTCATCACTCGAATTGCTTAAATCAAATTCACATGAGGCTGGCAAAAAATGTGAATGATGCAACTTTAATATCTAGCTACCAAAATAGTGTCATACCATGATAAATATGTGCTAGCCAATGCAAACATATTAAAGTAGCAGTAAAGGATTGCAGGCAGAGACTTTTGAGACAGAGTTCTTTTGTTCTTATCTTACATGGTGGTGGCGCAGAGCTCTCAGCTTTGGTCCCTTTTGCAACTTGTGCCATGCTTTGTTGCCTAGAAACCCCTCACCAAGCTCAGAGTAGGGTCAGAGGCTGCTAAGCGTTTTTTTTTTAACTCTACAGCAGTTATCACCTTGTCAGACGGTGACTCAAGGCCAGTTCACACAGCGCAGCTGGGTCTCGCCACTACATCAAGTTCAACTCTGGTACCAGCCTCAGCGAGAAGCCACATTGCATTTAGCAAACACACATGAAGACCGGAGAGAAAAGAGAAGTTAAATTTCACAGGAGTTTTTTTTTTTTTTTTTAGTTCCAAGGCGATGAAATTCCTTGATCACGCGTAAACATTTATCTCTCACACAGATGCATACCTCCTGAAATCTACAGCCTCATCACTGACAACCAAATCACATCTCAAAGTGCTGTAATCTGCCGAATCCCTCAATAATTTGACTTGTCAAAGAAATTTAAACCTACATCTGACTGGAGCTATTTTCACATCATCAGAATAACCATTAAACCTCCTAATGAATATGTTTCACACCAGATAAACTTAAATTCTATGCCTGTATCTCATCAGGCTGTCAGGGTGTACCTCTCCTCCCCCTCAGTGTTTTTCCTGTAAATAGCCAGACCAGTGCAGGCCTCAGGGTCGGGCCTCAAACCCATAACCCAAGTCCTTAATGACCCCCTCTGTTATCACTTCACCACTACTCCTCACACCTGCATTCAAGAATAATATTTACCCTGTCTGTCATCATCACACGGTGCATGTGTGTGTATGTTTTGTGTCAGACTGTAATGATGACTTCCACTCTCCCCTGTTCTCTAGCGTCTATAGAGAGGGAAAAGCAATCTTTCTCAGGAAACTAGGAGCATAGCTGGATGCTAACACAGAACTAAACCTCCCAATATTTCAGTCAGGCTTTGTATAAATGTGCAAACATGCATTTTTGCATGTGTGTGTGCATGCGTGTGTGTTTGTGTGTGTGTGTGTGTATGCGTGTACTTGCTTTGTTCTGGTTTTTGTATTTTGTGAGGAGGCCAGACAGTTAATGGGTGTGTATTTAGAGATGAGAATGATCAGATATTGTTTGACTTTGGGAGGCGTGTTGGTTCGTGCATCTCTCAGTGAGTTATGACAAGTATGTTCGCAACTCCTGGAGCAAGATGTGATGGCTTGTGTTTAGAAAAATAAGAGTTAAGTCATATTCCCCTCAGAGCTAAACACAAGCAGGGAGAAGCCAACAGAAAGGGATTCTAAGAGACTGAGAGAATCGGGAGCGGCCGGTATTTTCCTTGCTTGATTTTCAAAGTTTGACGAGGCTGGGGAATAATTTGTAATGAGAAAAACAACAAATGGATGATGATTCCTTTCAGATTTTACCCATGAGATGATCAGCACCACAGACTCTTGAATACAGATATGTTTCTATGCATTTGAACTCTTAGTCCTCTGAAATGCAATGCATTTGCACTCTCACAATGCTTATGTGTTTGAGATTTCAGTAATAACATAAGAACTGGCACAGGATGGCAGCTTTGAAAGTAACAACTAAGCAGCGCTGGCTAACTAGGCTGAGGAACTATGCATCACACCAGTCCCTGGGGAACTAAATTTAGGCTATCTGCAGGTGAACTGAAAGTATTTAAATCTCTTGAAAGATATGTTGAAATGTTTGTATTTATAGCTTATAAAGAGATCCATTTACCAGCTAGCTTAGCATAGTACTGGAAGCAAGGCAAAAAACAGCTAGCCTCGCTTTTCAAAAATGTAAGACGTTGCTTAGCAGTACTTTCTTTGTTCTACACTTTTTGCACATGTTAAACAAATCATATGTATAATTTCTTTGCTTCAGACAGTCAGACTCATTGTTTCTGCATGTTTCCATTTTTTTTAGCAAGCTATGCCCCAGCTGATTTATAGCATACAGACATGAGATGTGTGTTCTTCTATAGAAAATGGGTACACACATATGCAACATTGCTTTGATGTTAAATACTCAACCTGATCTTAGAGAAATACAGGAAATAACTGCAAGGTCTCAAAACTTATTTACGTGTTTGCAGTAAGTTATTGTTCAAAATGACGTGCCGGGACACAAGTTACGTTTTTTAATGCAGAAAAAAAATGTTTTTAATATCTTTATCATAGTTTCACTTTATTATCTGTGGTCAGGCTGTCCTTACAAATGGTTCGTATGATTCCTTTCACAGATATTCATACATTCTACTAAATTCTGAGCCCACCGGAGCATTGATAAATCAATGGAGGCTTTCGTGTTGTCTGCAGGACTTTTCTGGTCCTAAAACAACAACAAAAAAGCATACAATTCAGCAGAAATGTTGGTAATATGATCACTATAATTTCACTGATTCAACTATGGTACACTATGAAGGTTTTGCTCTCTAATAACGTAATGTCTTGTGTGGAGATTTGGTTTTTTGACCACTGACTCTTGGATAGTTTCATTCATGTGATTGAAAAGATCTTTTTATTCTCCTATTATCAATTCACTCCTAAAATTGGTAACAACAAGAAGTGTAGGATGCCAACCAATGAGGCGCTGGCTTTTAATGGGCTCCCTGTTCAGACATTCTTACTCGATTGAATGGAGATTATTAGTGGTTACCAGCCCATTCATGTGGGACAGTGGGCCATTTTCATCTAACACTGATACAGAAAGACTCCTTTTCCAGTTCGACTGAAAAACCACTCCGCTGGCAGACTGCAAATCCTAGGAATTATTGCACATTTCCAGGAAAAACTATGTAAAATTAGGACATTTAAAATGTGACTATGAGCAAAACAACAATGAAAAGGCTGCTCCTCATTCCCAATTAATCTTCAGCAAGTTAGACCATTGAACAGAAAAGCTACAGTCCTTTTTCTTTATTTACAAAGATTCTGTAAGTTATTGCAAAATCTTTTCTAATGTGGTTGCTATGGATGCTGCTACATACATGGCACAAACACACCTACACACAATACAAATTACGTTATTAAAGAGCAGATCTTTCATAGTGTACCACAGTTAATTTAGAAAAAAACATATTTTTCAGCATTATGAAACGTAACTTTTCAAACAATGAGATTTTGCTGAGATTTAGACAATATAGAAGAAAACACCTCTCATGCAAATACTAAAAACTGCACCTTACTATTTAGATTTACACCATTCAATTTTAAAGCCTACAGAGTATGTTGAGAGGAAATCTTTTATTTTTCAATTCTTAATCATCATTGTTTAAGGATGAAAATCTCTGCACAGATACTTTGCATTCTTAGGAGTATTTTCTTTTCCAAAACGTCTTGCTGCAGGGGTTGGTTGTGCTACCTTTTTCTTTAAAATACCTGAACACTGACATACTTAACCAGGTAATAATGTGTTCAGATTGTAATCATGTTGAAATATTCATCTTCTCTAAAGCCTTTGGAGACTGAGTGTTATCTTCTCAGCCAGCCCTTTGGTGTAGTCACAGATATACATTGTGTCTTCCATACTGCCATCTCCACATCTTTCACATTCATGCAGCCACATATCATCATATGCTCACCACCATGCTTTAATGTCATAACTATGGTTGTAGTAGTCCTTGTTTGGTTCACATCAAACTAAAATACAAAAATTTCAATCTAAGTAAGATAAAATAGCCATCACAAAACAACATCATTTTCTTTTAATGTGCTCTAGCAGAGTTTAATCATAAAGTTTTACGCTGAAGAGCAAACAGATTCTTCTTTAATGTTGTCCACTGAGGCTGACATTAAGCAGTGTCCTACACTGTCTGAGCTGTCACAGATTTCCACTGATAACCCCTGTTCCAAATCTGCAGTATGCTGCTTATATGCTTCCTCAAGCTGAATTCAAGTAATGCAGCATTTATCATGTCAGTTAGCTAGAATCACCCTTCCTGATTTCTGTGGCAAATGTTCTTTAGCAGATTTACTTTTTTTCAATAATCTTCCTGTGTCCTTATACACTTTTATTTGCTGCAATAACAAGTTCTTAACTCTTTTGCTTATACTTTTTTTTTATTATCATTAACCATGATGCCGATGTAGAAATAGAAGCAGTGTTTAACTCCAAATCTAGTAGTGAGACAGATTTGGTATTTCCAGGTCATTTAAAGGTACCTGGAAATCTTCAGAAGCTTCAGAATATACAGGCTTCTCTGACATCAGTCGCGTGTTCAATTTTCTGAAATTGAATTGATTAGTTTTGTGTCTAGTTACACCGCAATGGGATGTACTCACACCTGTGGTATGTTGTAAGCACATTTTATAGAATGTCAGTTTAAACTTAAACTTATTTCAAACTTCTGTACTTCGTTATGTCTGTTGATGTTACTAGATTATCTACCAGAGATGCAATCTTTATTTACAGGCATGAAAACAGCCAGAAAACAAGTTATATCCACATATAAAAGCTCACTTAAAATGAAGTAAGAAAGATTATGTAAGAGATATTTTGGGGTAAAATAATATTGCTTGTCTCAAATCTTAACCTCAATGTCAATGCCTTTTGAAGAATATTTTTTCTTGTCTTTGATTAGTGACACCCTGCTTCGAATGGTTATTGCATTATAAACCACGCTCTTCCTTGATGTTGCAATCTTCAACTGCTTAAAGGAAGTGACTCATGAGCATTACAAGAAATTGGCATTTTTTTTCATTTGGATTTGCAGAACTTTGCTGACATTGTCACTTTTGGGCCACACATGTTGGTGAAGTGCCATCAAGACACACACTTTATTCTTCACTACCGAAGCATAATAAACTAGAAAGTTATTAATATTGCATGGTTATGGTCCCTGACAAACAGATTTGTAACACTTCCTCTTGGATATTGCTTCCCACCACGTTAGTCTTGCCATACACGATCAGCTCAATTTTTATAAATATACAGTGTGGGCATACAGCTGGTGAGCAAAGTCTTATGTAAATATTGCAATATGATGAAATGCATTAATGTCTCTAGAATTAAAGTGAAACATTTACTCTGTCGTAATGATGTGCTCTGCATGCTGCAGTATTTCTGCAGATTTATCTGTCTTAATTCACTCGTGCATCTTAAGAGTCAAGAGCAAACCGTCTGAGCACATTTTATATGCAGACTTCTGGCTGCACATCCACACACTCACAAACCGAGTTATCCTATAAGAAGTCTAAAAAGAGATTGAGACTTGAAAATGTTCTGTGTATTTTATTTTTGGTCTTTATTTTTCCTACCCTGCTTGCTTTCTCTAAGAAACAGTTAAAGTTGCCTTTTGATTTGTGATAGATATGTTATATTTATGTAACACACTGAGAAACAGGGGCTGCACGGTGGTGTGGTGGTTAGCACCGCAGCCTCACAGCAAGAAGGTCGCTGGTTCGAGCCTCGGCTGG